>JAKGUB010000005.1:0-600000 GCA_026261675.1 Hippocampus mohnikei | reverse complement strand
TTCGGAATGAACGGTACGTCTATTTCCAGGAGTTGGGAAACAGGACAGTAAAATATGCAACTTTCAGTTATGTAGTTTCTCCATTGCCTGTGTCCATGTTGCCGCAGATACCGTGAAATTGGATAACAGCCAGTAATCAGAAAAACAAAACTTTAGAAGGGGCCAGAGATGGGAGAATTTTGCTGCAATCAAGTCAAGTCCAGTACAACTTTATTGTCAAATGCGCTGTATGCGCAACATACAGCGCAGATGAAATTTCCTCCTCTCAACCAGACAAGAAGAGGAGCCGCTGCGGGTGCCCGGGCCGCCATCAAAAGAACAGTTAACATAAAATGACAAAATAATACAACACAACACATAAGACACAGACAGCCGTGCAATCTTAACCACTTTTCCAACATATACTTTGTTGTTTGACGCAGTTATCGAAGAAAGAGGAGCAAATTAAAGTGTCCTTTTCACCAGTGCATCAAAGATGTCATGCTGAAAATGTGCACACGTCCGCTATAAGCTAAGTTTGAAAGCAACAAGAAGTTGGAGCGTCCATTAACAGAGATTGAAAAAGAGATTGGCTCTCATCTCCTGTCCCATGTAAATCCGCTTCAATGCCAAGCCGCGACTCCCAGTTCCACATACGCACCGGCGCTCTGCGCTAACGCTCCTTTCTTTTCATCGTCGGCTCCTCAAGCCACGCATCCATCCCTCCAGCCGCAGACTGTCCAACAGCACCGACCTTTCTGCTGAACAAGACTCAGGTCACTCACCAGCCCTCGCTTTTTAAAACTATCCATGCACTTAAGTCACAGATACTATATTACAACGTGAGGATGGTGACTGCAGGTGGACAAAAATAATATCTGCACCTCAACAATACAAAACCAGCTTTTTATTCAATGCCCGATTAAAAAAAAAAAATCCAATACCCGTCGTGCCACAAGTCTCGCTTGAGTGAAAGTTGACAAGGCTGGCCCAGTACCCCGCCTCCACTGGGTTTTGTGAGGAAAGTGACTTTACAAAATGGCTCAAATTGTCACCCGTGTAATAAATAAAAGAATAAATAAAAAGCTACAGGTGAAAATGCACATCCACACCCCTGTTTTGACTCCCTGTCCAATGGAGGTGTGAAATACTGTCTCGCTGTGCTGACCATCCAGGATACAGCTCTTGTCATGCATGTGATTAGACTGCATCCTGTCCTGGCCGGCAAGTGTCTTTCAGAGAAGTGGTGTTAGCGTTATCTCCTCACAGAGTGCTGTCGTTATTTAGATAGATAGATAGATAGATATATTTTTGGGTGCGCTGCTTTATCAGCCCTGCGCACCTGATCCTGTGCCGTGTGTTTGGGCGTCATCGCGCAGGCCGAGTCATGTTGTGACGCTGCCAAGAGCTTAAACTTTCTATTAGTGGCGGCCCGCTTGCTGTCACAGGAGGAGGGGGCGAATGTGGAACGGGATCTTATCCGTCAGCATATTTAGACGCGACAATCACCTTTGAGAGTGCCATCTGTCAAACGCATTGGCCTCATTATGTCAGAAAAACATGCTGGGTCTTTTTTCTGAGCTATATGAATGTATAATAGACATTTTTTAAACTCTTTGAGGGACAGCGGTTACTACAGTGGACATCTTATCAGGTTGTAGGCCACTTTTGAGGAAACATGAGCACATGTTTTGAAAGCGATAGCTTGTTTACACTTTTTCAAGACTCAAAGTGTTGTGAAGTCCATCCATCCATTTTCGGAACCGCTTTATCCTCACAAGGGTCGCGGGGGGTGCTGGAGCCTATCCTAGCCGTCTTTGAGTAGTAGGCGGGGGACACCCCGAACCCGTTGCCAGCCAATCGCAGGGCACACAAAGACAAACAACCATCCGCGCTCACACTCACACCGAGGGGCAATTTTAGAGTGTTCAATCAACCTGCCACGCATGTTTTGGGATTGTGGGAGGAAACCAGAATACCCGGAGAAAAGCCACGCAGGCACGGAGAGAAAATGCAAACTCTTCACAGGAAGGCCGCAGCTGGAATCGAACCGTGCACCTCTGCACTGTGAAGCCGACGCGCTAACCACTGGACCACCGGGCCGCCCGTGTTATGAAGTGTTTTGCCTTCTGCGCACGTGTTCCCAAATGGCCACCACTAATATTCTTCATATTGCCGTTTCAGATATGTTTCCTCCTATTTGCCGTACTCTACATTGTCTCCTACTTCATTGTCACCCGATACAGGAGGAAGACGGGTAAGAGCGTCTTTGAAATTCTGGGGTCCGGAAAAAAATCCGAAATGTGTTCTTACCGTTCCTATCGTGTGTGGTGTACTTGAGATGAGCAACATAGCAGATCACACACGCATAACTCCATCTCCAGTCCACTGACAAGCCAAGAGTCTTTATCGAAGTACCAAGACTGACCTGCATGGGGCAGCGTGGCGCTGCAGGGGACCCATACTTCCCTAAAGCACAAATACAAAGACTCAAAAGCACCACAGAATAATCAGTCAGGATCATCTTTGACAGACATCTGATAAATGGGCCGTTGCTGACTTTATTGCAAAACGGTTGTTTTAAATCATCTCCAAATGACTTTTCTACTTTTCTAGATGACCACGAGGACGAAGATGCTGTTGTCAACAGAATATCGTGAGTCCCACACGCCGCTTCCATTGTGCGCAACCCCGCCCGATATAAAATATGATCCAAATTGAGGAAAAAGCACATTTTAAGCAGAAGGAAGGGTGTGCTGCGGTCGGTCCGCCTCCAAAAGATCACATCCAACGCTGCAGTGCCGCAAGGATGCAAAACATGAGAACCGACCGACGCATACAGAAAATAAAGTCCAGCGCTGCATGAAATAGGAAAAAAATGATATGAAGCCACTCCCCCTACGAGAATAAGGTCATATCATCGTGATGGGGGAAAATCCACTCGGCGATAAAGTCATGTAGGAAAAATGTCAAAGGTTGAGAGTGATGTCATTGTGTGGAAAAGTCATATTGCAGGAAACGTAAAAACTGGAATGATGTCAACGTTTACAAAAAGTCATATTAGGAGAAAATTCGTTTGGACAAAAATGAAGTCATATGACCCAAAAAAAAGTACCAGTAGGTAATTATTTGACAAGTATATGAAAATGGCGAGAAAGAAATGGATTTCAAATCAAAATTCAGACAGTAAGGTCAAACGATGACTAAAATAGTGTGATATTAGGAAAAAAATCAGAATATGAAAAATGACCAGAATAAAGTTGCGCGAGTGAAACTGTTGCTGTAGAACAGATGGCCAGCTCCCGAACGCAACTCAACTCAGTTTTGCAAATAGTGAGTCGGTCATCGTCCCCCCCACTCCCCAAAAGCTTCAAGCCAATTCAAATTTACCGTCAAACTAAACCTAAAACAAAGAGAATGACACACTCTGTGTTCAAAACACCCAAACAACTTGCAGATTGTACCTGTGCACGTTCACGCTGGCCGTGTCAGGTGGCGCCGTCTTCCTGCTGCCGTTCTCCATCATCAGCAACGAGATCCTGCTGTCCTTCCCCAAGAACTACTACATCCAGTGGCTCAATGGCTCCCTCATCCACGGTCAGTCCGCATCATTTTTGCAGACACCTTTCAGTCGCGCGGCGATTCAACGCGTTTTGTGAAACTTGTGCAGCGATGCAATGCGGCATCGACAAGCTGCTATGGGCAGCAATGGCCACCAGGGGGCGGCAGAGTCCATCAAATAGCTGCGCCGCGGCTGCATCCCCAAGTCTGCCTGCCAGCTTGACTCAAATGGGGTTTTTTTAAAAGCTTTTATTGAGCCGAGGGGTACTCCACACAAAAAGTCGGGGGCATTGGGTGACATTTTCGAATGCTTCATCACCATTAAAGGGGAACTTAAGTTGAATGTTTCAATACGTCTTGCCCAACTTGCTGTTTTCAACAAGGAGCTGAAGAGCAAAATTCCCAACAGGTGTTTGATTCATGAGTTGACCAGTTCAGTTTGATCGAAAGAGTCGCAATTCGCTTGGAAATGCATTCGTCAAATACCAGTAGTCATTTTTTCCCCCCACGCTCAGCCCCTTGTTGGAAAATGGCAAGTTGTGCAAGAATTACGGAGTCGCTGAACAGTTGGACTTTCCAAGTTCAGAGGTCAAACTCAATTCACCTCCTGACATATCACTCCCAAGCTGTTTGTGAGCAGTGAATTTTACAATGGAAAACTGGAAGAGTATTGAATTGTCCAATACCTGTATATGCTAATGATTTGGTTGATTGACAATCAATCTGCCCAATGCTGTGTACCTTACTTTCTCCACCCAGGTCTGTGGAATCTGGTGTCGCTCTTTTCCAACCTTTGCCTCTTTGTCCTGATGCCCTTCGCCTATTTCTTCCTGGAGTCGGAGGGCTTCGCCGGATCTAAAAAGGTAGAAATAAGACGCTTTTTACTGTTGGCTATTTCTGCATCTAAGTGGTAGGGGTGGGGGTTGGGGAGTGGTGGGGGGTTAGCAGCAGCAGGTGCTTCATTGCATGTCCTCTCGCTGACTCAGGCCGCCGAGCGAAAGCTCATTAACCATGAAAGTGGGAATCTGGACTTCGCCCCGCGCCACATCCTGACAAGGCCTCACAATAAGGCCGCGTCGGCTGCAAACGCTTCAACGCGGCTGCATCGGCCCCACTGATTTAAAGCCTGATGCCTCGTTGCCCGCCACCCCCCCCCCAACCAACCTCCTAAAATAAAACTTCAAAAGGACAGGCTAATAATCGAGTTGTAAGGCTCGGCGAACTTCCTAGTTTAATTGATTACACCCCACCCTCGGAGAAAAAAAAAAAAAAGGGGGAGAGGGCGAGCGACTGAGGGGGGGCTCGTGTTCCACGAATCCATAAAGTGGCAGCAACATGACAGCACAATAGAAGCTTGCAAAATGGAGGGGGAAAGATTTACTTTGAATAGGCCTCTGTCCTGTGGCACAGTTTGAAACGCCCCTGCCCTGCTTTATGTCCTTCCTGGCAAAAAGCACATCAAAATGGTCCGGTACTGTAGCTGCAGGGCCAGATCTTGGTTTTTTTTTTTTGGGTTCCTAATTTGTTTTGGTGGAACTTGGTCAGCGTGGGAAGCAAAGGGCGGGCCCGGCCCTCGTTGCCTTTTGGTTCTGGGTTCTCGCTACCGCATCTTCCATCAACATGCTTAAAGAGCAGCTCTGTGCCGCTCGGCCGCAATGTTTGGCTGCACGTGCAGGTATGTCTCGCGTGCCTGCTAAGCTCGGACCGGACGGAGGCCACACTTGGCCGACGAACGCCGGTCGTTCGTGCAGCTGACGCAAAATAAGTGTCAAACATACACACGCGTATCACTTTATCCCAATAATGCTAACAACCCGACAGACCAACTGCAAATGCTGACACAAACAAAAACAAAAAAGGATTCATTATGAGAATGCATTAAATATTAGCAATAAATTATGCTGTGAAACCATAACACCACAAATGTCAAACCCAAGGCCCGGGGGCCAGATCTGGCCCGCCACATCATTTTAGGTGGCCCGCAAAAGCAAACCAAACAGGTCAACTTTCATGATGCTTGTGCTCAAATCTGTTCCAACATTTCAAATTGTCATTTTGTAATAAAGAAGAGTGAGATTGTAAGCATTTTTTTGTGTTCCCAAAGCCCTCGTGACAGCAACTTAAACAATATTCCAATAAACCGTTTATTCTTGACTTCTTGATTAACGACCCCCCGAAGGGAAACTGTTACTAAAATCAGGCCCAGTGACAAAAATGAGTTTGACACCGCTGCCATAACACCATGCAATGAAATATTAACACTATGACGACACAATAGTAACACAATGTCTCCTTTTGTTGGGAAGCTGCATGAAAAAAAAAACCTAAACGCGATGAGAACGACCCAACTAACAGTATGAGGTGGCGGCAATGCTATGCGAGTGCAACGTTTTTTTGTTTTTTTTATGTGGCATTTCAAGCGTGTGCTCCTTGTGAGTGCGGAAATGAAGCAAGTGATGAATTTAGCGGCTAATGTCGCGCGCCAGCCTTTTCATGTGGCCGCGCTTACGTTTGATGATGCAATAAAAGACGCCACCGTGACAAAAAGATGGAAAACGTCAAACTTTTTAAAACTTTTTTTTTGGGGGGGGGGCAGCTTTAACTGTTCAGCTCGTTGCCGGGCGGCGGTGGCGGCCGAGTGATTAATAGTGTAACAAATTGTCCAAATTGTGGATGAATCGGAGCGACTTAAAGGGTCCCGACTTCTGATGTTATGATCCGAGCTTTATTTGCTGCTGTAAAATGTCTCCCCCCTTTTTACGGCCGGGTGCTCAAATCCTTGCCGAGGAGCTGCATCGTTCAGGCTTTTAGAGGTCAATCTCGGGTTCGGCTCTTTACTCGATTATTTCATTTTTTTAAACAGCACATTGGAATTGAGCCACTGAAAACTAGAGTGGGCTAACGTATATCATTTAGCTGGAGAGTGATTTCAAAGCTTTATGGCCGCTTTAAAGCCCGTGGGACTAACTTTATGGGTGACACAGTGATACTTCTTCTCGATACTTTTTTACAGATATTATTATTTTTTAAATCAGAATTTCACAAACAGCGATGAATAGCATTGATTTATTTCGATGGACTGGTACCCTAAGCTAAAGCATGCTAGCGTTTAGGCCCGCCACTGCAATTTGCTCTTTTTCCGATGTTTTCAACGTGAACGTGTCTATTTATATCATCAAATGAATGAAGCGTTTGATTTGTAGATGTAACGAGTGGAATATCTCGAAGCGATGTTGACTTCAAACAAAACGGCAAACCCGTGCACGCGTTTGCATCTTGGAAGCTTTGAAGCGCTAGCCTCGGCGGTTTGTCATTTATGATCCCCAGTAAAGTGAAGGATCCATCATGAAATGAGATCAATCTTTTTTCATATTGATTATTGATTTGCTTCATATCACAAACGTTCAACATCACTTTTTGACTCCCGAGTACTAGCCGATCCGATGTGCCGAAACCTCAAGTCCTTAACATTTCACCTAACGCGAGGACAAAAATGCGAGCCTTTCGGAGGCCCAAAACCGCAAAGGGGGACTACCTCAATGTCAGATTAGATTTTGTTTCTCCCTGAAGTATCAGTGGCTGCTTTTGGCATCCTGCACGAAGTCCTCGATACCCTTCAATAAAGCCGGCGCTTCGGCTCGATGCTATCGGTAGTGCCCATCTCGATTTAAGAGGATCAAATGTGTTTTGATTTTGGCGAGCATCCTGTTGTTTCTATTGACTTCCTATGGGGAATCATTGTTCCTGAACCAGCGTCCCCGAAAAGGATTTGAGCTTGACTTTTGAGGTTCCACTGTCATGTAAAATGTTTGGGAGGGTGTGTGTGTGGGGGGCGGGGGGTGCAATCCTTTGTGGGGTTGTTCTTGTCTTATTGGGAGACGTCTTGTTGAGTTGAAAGTGTGCAGCAGTGAGAAAGTGCGGCGTTACAAATAAGGCCTCGCAGTGAAAAGTGGCCGCGTCTTCCCCTCTGCGTGTGTGAAATGTGTTTGATCCTGAAACGAGTTGCAACCAGTCTGACCCCTTTGACTGACCCAGCGGAGGGCCAACAGGTTTCATCTGGCTGCTAAAGAAACTCCTCATCAATCTCATCCTAAGCCGATGATGAGGAGTGTGTTTATTGTGGAGGGAGGGGCACACGAGGGGAGGGGGGCGTGGGGGGGGGCAAGAGAACGTCTCACCGAGCAAACCCCGCGTGGTGTTACTAAGATACTCGTCGTCTTTGTTGCCCCTCCACAATGGGGGCTGGGATATTTATTTCAAATCTCCTGCACATGCGGACATTTTTCCCAGGCCTTCTTTTGGGCCGGGAATATAAAGTGGTGTTTACATACCTTCCTTTAAGGTCACAATGCCTCCCTAAAGCTGTCGGTTACAATGTCGGTTGCCGTGAGAACATATTAGCTCCGGCCGGGAATTTAAAAAAGAAAATAAAAAAAAGAACAAGCAAGTTGCTCAGGTTCTTTTTTTTTTTTTTTTCAATGAAGAGGTCATTAACTAGGGCAGAGCCTGAGGCTTTTAATTACCAGTCTCCTTGCACCCCCCCCTCCCATTGAAAAACGGTTTTCATTCACATATTTGCTGTCATTTCCTGACATTTATGACTGCATTAGTGTGAATTAATTGGACATTTTGACTTGCGTCCACGTTTGGGTCGCGCCGCCACAGCGAAATCCTGTTGTAAACCGGGGACATCCTTTCAAGTGTATTTGGCATACAATATGCGGGCGGGTAGTCAAGCTTTACAAAGTTCAACTTCAAGTACTCTTTTCACGCTTGTTTTTGGGACCTGAAAGATTTTTTCGGCGCCAAACTTCCAAACTTGAACCTTCAACTTGATAACGTGGCTTTTACGTCATGACCTGAAGTCGGCTACGACTCCCACCAGGCTACTGAGCCTGGACAAAGTGCTAACATTCCGCAAATTAGTATGCGCAGATATATCGAGCCGGCAGCAAAAATACAGCTAATTTAGCGCCGGTGGAGAATTAGGATTCTGAAAGGAAGCTTTGATGGATGAATTGATCCACGTTGTGCTTCTTAGCTTGATGAAAAGAAGCACAGAAGCAGAACAAGCTGCGGTCAACACCGTGTCGACCATAAACAAGTTGGTTTTTTTTTTCCATGCGTCCGATCGCTCGCGTTTGAACAATACGACGTGATGCGGATCATTTTCCATGCGCCTCGCGTCGTTATCGAGGAGTCTTATTAAAAGAGGCCTTTAGAAGTCCATTCCTGGGCTTTACGGGCCGGCGTGTCCCCTTCTCTCCGTCCTCTCTGCTTTGCGTCTCCCCACACGGTCACTGCGGCCTCGGCCCTTCAACAATGCGCTAATAAGGTCCTCGGGCATCTGGCAGGGGCCTTTCTCGCTCGCGCCCTCCCTCGCTTAACCCTTCTGGCCCTCGCTCCACGCGCTTCTGACAGCCAACAGACAGACGGTCCGGCGGATGATCTTGGACGCTAGCGCGATAGCATTTGGGAACGTAACGTAGCTAGCCATTGGAGGACAAACGAATGTCAAGGGCGATTAAGGATTTGATATTATTCCCTGTGCTTGGACTGGAAGTCAAAATACGACGAATGAAATGCTAACACGCGTAACACGTAGCATGCTAACCACCCACGGACCCCTCAACCAAAATGAAAAAAAGACTAAACAGGAAGATAGTTTGCGGAATGTATTAGCGACTGAAGTTACAGTGAAAAAAATAATCAGAATTTTTAAAAATTAGATTTTTTTTCCCCCCAGCAAATAATTTGAGCTGTTAATCGGTTAACAGTTGGGCGGCTGCTGAGAGCCAAATGTACACATTGTCAATCAGTGACTTGCGGGTCATTCGCAAGGCTCTTGAAAGCCACGCACTCAAGTCGCAGATATGACAGGATGGAACGTGAGGAAGGAAGGAAGGAAGGCGACCTCCAGTGGACAACAACAATAGCTCTACCTCGCGCACGTGCGCATTTTGTTATGTGATGATGCAAGGTCACATTTTTATCCGATTACTCAGAGGCATAATAATCGTTTCACCAAATCTGTGTTTGCTGGGCACGCACATGTCCAATGATTAAGGCGAACTCAGCGTGCCGTGTTTGGCGTCGTGGCTACTTTCTGCCGTGATCCCTCCACGTATTTCTTGGAAGTCGTTCCGGTTCGCGCACGAGCCAAACAGCCCCCCCCTCCCCAGCTCGATGTCACGGCGAGGATCAGGGGATGGTAAATATTTCAGAGTGGCTATATTTAGCCAACGCTACACAATTAGAACGTCCAGAATAGAAACCTTCAGCGTGTGCTTCTTTTTTTTTTTTCGTTTCCCTTTCCCCTCGCACGCCTTCCGCCAGCTGACAGTTCTTTTGATTGGCGCCATCTTCTTGGGACCGGCCTATTTATAAACCGTCGTTTTAAAACAAAAGCTGGCTCGCCTTCCCGGCCGGGGATGAACAAAGCTCCGCGACGAGAATAAACGAGAAGCAGAAGATGATAGCAAGGGAGGTGACGGGCATTGCCTTTGCCCTGAATGATCTGAATGGCTAATGTCGGGAGGGAGGCTTCTAAATGATTGAGAGAGCCTATCTCAAGGGAATACACCTTCAGGACGCCATGTGCCGCTCTGTTAAGGTGGACCGGTGCGCTTGAGCGAATGCGCGGGTGTGCGCACGCCTCCTTAAGAGTGCAGTTGCGGAAAGCATTCGTCTCTCTCTCTCTCCTGCCTTCTCTCCTGGGAGGGAGATGCGTTTAGAGACAGACTCTTCGGCCTCTTCTTTTTTCTCCGCGTCCTCCTTTTGAATTTGCAATCGGTTCTACCCTTCCAACGTCCCAATCGCCCAAATGCTCGACTCCCGCTTACGACTTGAAACCCTTTCCACTCTTAAAAGGTTAGCCAACAATTAGCGGGGGCCGCTTTCAAAGGGAGAACCCCTCGGCGTACCCGCTAGCAAATGCCGACCAGCGACCGCAGCGAGCGCCGTTCTTCCTCTTAGCCGCTAACAAATTGCTCATGTGCAGCCCATTTAGGCGGAGGGCCCCGCCCACCTTGTTACCGTGCGCCTGGCCCGCCGAGCTGACATGTCTGCGCCGGCGCCCATCTATCTTGCCGCGGTTAGATGGCGTGGCTCTCCGGCGGTGCGGCTAATGCAAACTGTGTGAACAGGTAGAGGTAGAGGGGGCGGGGGGGCACTTAATTAACCACTCAGCAGTTTGTGACCCGGAAAACCCAAATTACTCCGAAAGCCCGCCGTCTGCGGCGGCCAGGATACAACGGCGCTAGAAGAGCTCCTAATCGGGCCCAGATGGGAGGCCTGCTCTTGATCGCAGACAGTAGCTGACCTCGCACCCCCCTCGCTGTCACCCCCCTTCTCCTTTTTTTTTTAATTTCACCTCTGCCAGTGCCCCGTTAGAGGCGCTTTACAGAGCGCGCTGCATGTGTATAAAAGAGCCATTTTACGGAGGCATCGGCGGGAGCATTTATGTCACGTTTGTGTGTTGCGAGTGTGGCCTGATGGGAGGAAACGGGATGTCCATTAAAATAAAGCCCCTTCAAAAACAAACAAAAAAAAAATAGGATTTGAGGGTTTATGACCGCCGTGGCAAGACGTTGACCTTTGACCTTTGTTATTTTTGTGCACTAGGGTATTAAGGCCCGCATTTTGGAGACCTTTGTGATGCTCTTCTTGCTGGCTCTGCTCATCCTGGGCATTGTGTGGGTGGCGTCGGCGCTGATTGACAACGACGCAGCCAGTATGGAGTCACTCTACGGTACGAGTACCGTCGCAGCCACCGAACTGAAAATTTGATTTATTAAGACATTACAAACGAGAATAAGTCAAGTCGTCCAACACAAGAACATTTCGAGCTGCCAGTCATTGGAATTGTTTCCTTTTTTTTCTCTCTAATAAATGCAAACATACAATCAGGTTGTAAACCATTTGGAAGTTGCAAAAATAGGTTTGCCGCCCCCAAAAGTGGACAAACTTGATCCTTTTTGTAATTTTTGATATCATTCAAGTTCTCTTTCATGCCTTCCTTTGATCATTAAAGGATTTCCCTGTCTATTTCTTTTCATGTATTTGTTTTATTGTTCTTCTTTTCAGGCATTCCTGGTCAGTCCCTTTTTTTAATTGCAGTATCACATTTGACTAATTATACAGTACATGATTTTATTTGAAAGTATGACTTTACCAATAAAGGGATTTTTAAAAATCTTCCATTTTAGAATTAATTTATCGTATTTTATTTCACAATATTGATTTTCATTTCGCTTCATTTTCTGTGTTGTTTTTCAGAACTAATTGACATGGATTGAATTCATTTTTTTCTTCCTTCAAATGGATTGATATGACTTTCTTTCCATAGACCTCTGGGAATTCTACTTACCCTACCTGTACTCGTGTATATCTCTGATGGGAGGACTGCTCTTACTCAGTAAGCCTTTTCCACCACAGATTTGATGGAGACTGCAAGGCATGGATTGATATTTTGCCACTTTTTCTCTTCTCTCCCGTAGTGTGCACCCCTGTGGGATTGTCAAGGATGTTCACGGTCATGGGCCAGTTACTGGTGAAGCCGACGGTAGGTCGCTAGAAGACCACGTCTTTTTTGTCTCATGACTACAATGTTCAGTTCGGCCAATAGTGAGAATTGATCAAATTGGATATCGGCATGTGTCTAAACTTGAGGTTGAACTGCACCAAAACGAGAACTTTGGAAAACCGCAGGAATCTACAGAGTGTGGGGGGATCTGTCCAAGCTGCAGGACTACAAATACGTCAGCAACTCATCCTCCCCATCTGCCTTCTCTCCAGTCCCACTTTGTGCTTAATTAGAAGCCATTTCCATCTCCTCTCTCTCACTCTCCAGATCCTGGAGGACCTGGATGAGCAGATTTACTGCATCCATTTGCAAGAGGAAGCCCTTCAGAGGAGATTAAACGGTACGCTATACGGGAGGGGAAGGGGGTTGGATGGCCCTATTGGGTGTGATGGAGCATGTCGTGCTGGAATCAATTAGCAGGGAAGGCGCGGTGATACACGCACGCACACACACACTCGCGCACACGCTTGACATCCACGTGCGGCTGTCCAGCTTGGTTTGAGAGCAAGCAAGTCATCCTCTGTGGCGCGATGATTGCAGCGTTTGGTGTGACGACCCTCTTCAACACTCAATTCAACTGTTTTTAGAGAGCAAGAACAACCGCCACTGTATACAAAGTGCTGTACGGGGAGCAAATATCAGATATACAACACTAAACAAACGCTAAATTAATCACGGAGAGAGTAGAAAGCACAAAAGCAGTCAAACTAAGATCAAGTCTGAGTCAAAAGCCAAAGAACACAAATGAGATTTGAGACGAGTTTTAAAGATGGGCAGCGAATTCATGAATTAGACACCCGTTTTGAATTGTGCCTTTCAGCTTCCGAATGTGCTCTTTCATGCAAATATTCGCTGTCGTCAAGACGGCGACATCGCCGACGTAGCAATTGTGCCTCACTTCTGCCGTCACCGAGATCTAAAAAGGACACAACAGGCGGCGTTCCCGCCGTGACCTCTTTGACTTTGCCTGCCGAGCGAAAGTCAGGGAGGAAGTTCGGGAGGTGTTTTCTTTCTTCCGCCCTCGTCACCTGCATTTCCTGCATCGCCAATTCTTTGCGGAAGACTGCAAATTCTCAAGAGGCAGGAAGTTTTGGCCGCCTTCCAACACCTACTTTAATATGAAGTCAAGCGCGTAACCACGTGGACGCATGCGAGCGAATGAGGAGTGTTTTCACACCAGGGGAGGTACGGGAGATGGAGCCCCGCGATAGCAGGTCTTTTGACAAATACTAGGCCGGCCACCTCCATAGAGCGCCACCCGAGCGTCGTGCTTCCTTACGGCTCATTCCGCGCTGCCACGCTTTGAACTAAACGACAGAATAATTGCAATCTCTGGCTTATCACCCCCCCCCCGGGAGCCGTTTGATCTATTCAAAAACCTCAGCAAAGGGGCAGAAAAGCAAACAGTGGTCAAATTGTTGGGGCTTTTTTTTTTTTGCTCTGTTCTTCAATCGGGACGTGAGTGCGTTGGTGTACGTCCATATCGTGTACATGCTCACACAGCGGCTTGGAAACGCAGTTCAGAGAAAGTTCACGCGACGCACTCCCAAAGGTCTTGTTGCCGCCAGTTTGTGTTGACAGACCGGCACTGTTGAGCCGCATCAGGTGAAGCATTTGTTTATCAGTGTACACGTCTAAGCCGTGGGAACACTACCTGTGTGTGTGTGGGGAGGGGATTTCCAAAGAACGCAACTTAGCTGCTGTTACGACACTCGGTGCATCATATAATTGCCTGGGTCCATCTTAATAAGTTCTTCTTTCTGTGTGGCCCGGTACCAAATGACCCATGGCCCGGGGCTGGGGACCGCTGGCTTAAACCACGCATTGTATATTCCATTTCAACAGGTTGGCTTAGAACAGCACACAGTTTCTCTGAAAATAAATGTGCGTTAATGGAATGTGCTGCGAGTGGTGCGCGCGGTGTCCTTGGACGAGCGCGACGTTCACACAACAGTGCTCGGTCCAGATGCTCTGCGGCACGATGACCTTGCCTCAGATTGTCTCGGCGTGCTCATTAGCATTTTTAAGTTTTGGGGTTTTTTTTTTCTCTTCTCTCCGAGTGACGTCATTCTCCCAAACGCGGCACAAGATGAAGCGAGGGTACTTTGGCATTACTCCGGCCGGTGCCGGCTGCATAAGCCTCACTCAGCATCTCCGCCTTGCTGTAACTCAGTCTCTCACTCGATGCTGCCAGCAGAAGGCGAAGGCAGGATATATTTAACTTCGGTCGGGGGGGGGGGGGGGGTGACGTCACTTCGGATACTGCAGTTGAGATCCTGCCAAGGCTCCATTACTGCTCCACTCGAGTGATGATAGCGTCCTTTGTTTCTGTGATTTATTCGCTATTAAGGACATAATATCTATCAGATGAAGCATTTATCTGCCGCCGGTGACATGCGGAGCCACGTTTGGAGGTGTCGCGCACACAAATGATACATTAGTTCCTCGTGGGGATGAGAAGATTTGTGACTATTTGGTTCATCTCCAGAGAAAATGCGTTTTTCTCGAACGGGGCCCGTGAGAATTACTTTGGCGTTTAGCTGTCTCACCTAAGCAACGTTTCAGTCGGCGCATTGCCGCAAACGTGACTGCACGTCTCTGGTGTTCTCTTACTGACATCAAATTGCAGAACAATATGATTAGCATGAAAATGAAGGTCAAGCCCTGCTATTTGGGAGGGTGTCGGGCCATTTCTGAGAGTATTGTGTCAATCAATCGTTGAAACTGTCCATGCACCACAAACTCTGACCCAAAAAGCTCTTACGATCACAAGGTTTCAAATCATCAAACTCATTTTATTATCACTCAGAGACAACCCAAGCGAATCCAAAACGTAGTTTTCAAATGACAATTAATTTTGTCTTTTGCCTAAATCATTTGAATTGTCATTTGAAAACTGCATTTTGGATTTCCTCAGGTCAGAGGTGTCAAACCTTTTTTGTCGGGGGCCACACTGTAGTTACTGTTTCCCTTGGAGGGCCATTTATGACCGTGAAACCATATAAAGCAGCGGTCCCCGGGCCGTGGACCGGTACCGGGCCGCCGGTCATTTGGTGCCAAGCCGCACGGAAAGAATAAATAACTTGCATTACTTCCGCCGGTCATTTGGTGCCGGGAATAAGTTATGGGTAAGTTTGTATACGCACGGAAAGAATAAATAACTTGCATTACTTCCGTTTTATTCATTTGGGAATCTAAAAGATGTTTTATTTTGAAAAATGACCGGGTTCTCTGTTACATCCCTCTACAGTACGTCACTCTTGACGGTCACGCGATAGGTTAGCGCTAAAATGAAACCCGGGAGCTAGCAAAATGAGTCTTTGGAAAGTTTCTTTGGGAAGGGGAAAAGCATATCATACTATTTAGTTGTATTTATTTGGCCTTAAAGGCCAGTCCCTGAAAATATTTTCTGACATTCAACGGGTGTGTGAGGCAAAAAAGGTTGGGGGACCGCTGATATAAAGAACTCCAAAATAATGGTTTATTCAACTATGATTGAAATGACTGTAATGATGAGTTTGCTAACAAGAACATGCTTACAATTTCTCTCTTATTGCAAATGACAGTTTGAAATTTCGGTACAGATTTTAGCAAGCATTATCGAAGTTAGCATGTTTGACTTGCTTTTGCTGGGCCGCATAAAATGGATGTGGTGGGCCCCATCTGGCCCCTGGGCCTTGAGTTTGACACCCGCGCCTTAGGTTATTTCGGCGTGATATTAAAATTGGTTTGATGATTTGAAACCCTGGACCGGAAGTGTGATTGTTCCTACCCTTGCGGCAAACTTCCACCAACAACCCATGCTAACCCCCTCCCCGATGAAAATGACTACTTTCCTTTCAAGCAAGGCTTTGGTGTTCGGCGGGACTCCAAATGGCAGCACAGATGAGCCGTACCCAAGTAGAAGGTGGCACTGGGGAATGGTCTGCTCAAACTTTGTTTTTTGTCTTGGTCAGGGTCATCTCTGTGCGCGTACACCCGAGCAGGCGTCACCCACCAGCTCACCAAAGAACTGGACAGCATCCGAAACATGAGGAATAAGCTGGGTACGTTATTTGTATCTCAAGACATCGCTTCGTTTTTAGATTGTCTTTCTGTATTAGGGGACGAACGGGTTCACTGTATAAATGCCATGGAGGGTTGCCCCCCGCCCCCCCACCCCCTTTAACATATTGCTGACAGACACTCCCTTTCTCCCCGTCTGCTTTTATTTCTTCATTTGGATGTGGACCAGACCTGCCTGATCATTTTCCATCCATTTTAGGATATTATAAATGAGGCTTTTGGGGAGCCGGCTGGCAGTGGTGGGTGGGGGGGGGCTACGGGCACTTAGGGATATTGAACAAGAAGCAAACTTTAGATTGTAGCGAGCCTTTTAGTGATGTCATTAATTTAGAAGGGACGGTGCTTATAAAGTGCAGCTGGCAAAGTTGTGGGCCGGGGCGCGCAAGCGGCTGCACTTTGAGAATCAGAAGTGACGCGCTTGGAAATTGAGCGCGGCCCAGTCAATATGGCCGCGGGAGTTGGCGAGGCATCGTGTGACTGATGACAGTAAGCCGCATAAAGATGTCAACCTCAAACCTTCCCCCCCTGCGTGGACACAAACTCTACATCCCTGTCCTCCATCTTTAATGGAGATCTTTTCATGCAAGATTTATGAGCAACAATTAAGTGATGATGACTGCCACTAATTAAAGAGGTAGAGGGTGTTCCCCCCACACCTCCGCTTCAAGAAAATAGCCAAAGGGGTGGCTGTGATGAGAGAGGACGCTGTGTTTGGTACACACACCTGTGATGATACGAGTGAAGTTTGAGGTTTTTGCTGATTAATTCATTATCCACCGGTGGGTAACTGTGCGGAATCCGGTAATTATCCGTTTTCAGGATAGTTTGTTATGTAACACGAGTTACACCTGCGGATACAAAATTAAAGCTCACGCTTTGCCTGACACGCTTGAGGAAGTGTTTCTTTTTGTTTGTAGTTTGACTTTTTTTTTTTGCCCTATTTTTCAACATAAGTCAAAATATTTGAAAAGAGTTCCCAGTATGTTACAATACCAGTTCTACCATGGCAAGGAAAAATGTTGGAAATCATATTGTAGACCAGCAATTTGAATTTGTGTCGTTTCAAGGAAGGCGCTTGCCAGTCAGCAGCCTTCTAGCTAGTGGCTAGCATAAAATGCTAACGCAGCAGTCCAAGTCAAACGTCATAGACTCGATGGACGCAAATGCAGACCCAAAAAATGGCTGACACTTTTTTTTAGGGGTGGGGTGGGTCCTATCAAGTCAACAGGAAGTGAACAAAAACAGGATGGAGAAACCTACCGGAATAAAAGTGGTTATGGTGCCAAAACCCCGTGGAATTGAACCAACAGCTTTGCCCTTTGTTCCAGAGAGAAGAAAGCAAGCGTCTGGTTGGGAGAAGAATTTGCTGTATCCCATAGTCATGCTAATATTACTGGCGGGAACGGTGAGTAACCTATCGTTAAGCGCCCCCTGCCCAAAAAAAAAAAGACAAATTGCAAATTTTATATCCATTTCTGTCAAAATGGAAAGAACCATGGTTTTTTTTTTAAACAGAAGCAAAAAGTAAATCCACTTAATTTGCTGACGTGAGCCACAAAAATAATAATAATAAAAATAAAGGCTGTGGAAGGCTGTATCTGGCCCCAGGGCTTTGAGTTGGATAGTATATATATATACACACACACAATATATATATATATATATATATATATATATATATATATATATATATATTTATTTGTTTTGGTCTAAATGTGCCCTGTGATTTGCTGGCACTCAGCAGCTCACCAGTGACCCAAATGATGATGATGAGCGCTGGAGAAAATGGATGGTAGTTATCACATTAGCCAAAATGCAAACCTAATGCGACTAATACCAGGACGATCCATGCTAAGCTAAGCTAAGCTAAATTGGTTATAACGTTTGAACAAGAGGCCCTCGGTTCACGCGAGGACTAAAATACGTTTCAAAACGCAGGGAGTGTTTATCATTTATGGTGGGGTGGTGTCATCTGAGTATTGATTCTTACTCTCTGTCCGCAGACAATCTCGGTTCTTCTCGTGGCGCTGAACATCCTCTACCTTCTCGTGGACGAGACTGCCATGCCCAAGGGTTCCGCGGTAATCCGTCACGTTAATTACTGGAAGTTGAAACGCCGTCGTCATGTTTAGTGCATTTTTCCTTTTCCGTTCATTTTTGCTAGCATGTGCTTTTACTTTTTTTGGGGGTGTTTGGCGACCACTGGTCGAAGTGACGTGTTTTTAATGCCCACCCCCACACACCTAAAATGGAGAGTCCTATCTGACCTGCCAGATTCTGAGACATAAATCAAATTCCGGATATGCTCAGGTGCATGGTTGGAAGAAAAGACCCAGGCAGATGTTAATCAGGGCCTCCACTTTTTTGTTTTGGAAGCTCATTGAAAGTCACGTCGCAGCACTTGCAAAAAAAAAAACAGCGCACGCGGCGGCACGTCTCAAGTCCCAAGATGGTTGAAAGAGCCGCTCTTCCTCGCTGGGGAGATTTTCATCTCCGCCTATCATGCGATGTGTTTTAAACTCAACTTATCACGTCTCATCTACGCCGACAGAGGTGTGCCGTATGTGTGCGAGCGCGCTTGCATTCTTGTCTCGGCTCGGGCAACATTATGTATCGTGTTTCTCCATCACTTCATTTGACGCTGTCTCGTGGAAAACTGACGGGAAAATACCCCAAATTACCTTTTTTGGGGGGGGGGGGGGAGTCTACTAAATGCTTCATGGGCCTCTCATCTTAGAGTCAATTGAAGGACCGACTTTGTCATTGAAAAAATAAAACCAACTGTGATATAGACAACTTGGCATATAAAATGGAAGAAAATGTGAAGTGGTTGTGCTTATAAAAGCTCCTACGCTTTCTCCCCACATCTACTTCTTCGTCCATATGTTGCGTTTCCCACTAAACTCCTCCGAGCACACCTTGAGGAACCTTGCAACAGAGGAGGACGGTCCCCCAAACTTTTGCCGATTGGAAACGGTGCGACCGCCCGAACAAAATGTCTTGTTCGATGAAGATTTGAAATTGAAACAGAGTCCAGCCCAATTCTTGTCAACTCAAAAGTTGATCTTTGAAAAGTCTTGAATGCAATTTACAACATTAGGAACAGCCCCATTGAACAGTGAAAATAATAATAACCAAAATGTATCCCAGGGAACATTTTGGACGCAATGTTAACATTTTTCAAGTTCCAATTCTAAGGTCGGCTCAAACGAAAGTGATACTTCATTTTGAAGGACGTGGAATCAAATTGGAAGATTTTTTTGGCAAGTAGGATGCAAGCCATCGGCAAAGAGTGCTCCAACTTTTTTTGCCCGTATTATCTCGAGATGGAAACGACGTCAAAGAAAAGCTCAGAGAGAGTGTTCAAAGAGATCCAGACTGTGGGAAAGTCAAATGAGGCTGATTGTTGCGTTGGGGGGGGGGCACACACAATGGAATTGCCCCGTCAATGTTTGCTGTCCCCTTCCCAACTAAGCAGGCTGAGCAGGCGGCACGGCATGGCTGTGAAATGGGATGACGGTGGTGATGATGAAGAGGAGGAGGAGGGCAGGCAGGTGGGATGGCGATGAGGAAAGAGGCCGGGGGGGGGGGAGTCTGTCATAGGACAACTTGTTTGACAGCCTGATGAACAAGCCCTAAGAGCAGCTAATAAAATTCTTCCTGCAGGCCGACTACTCTGCTAGCCCAACACTTGACGCTGTATTTCCCTTAAGTGGACTATTAGCTGCGGGCTCAGCTCCTTCCCTGCCGAGCGCAACGTTGTCAGCAATGACGTCGCGGCAACATCGCAACCCCCCGAGCTTTGGCAAATGCGACAATGAGCTCTTGGCGGCAACCAGCAGAGGCGCTGTTGAGTCCGCCTCGCCTCGACGATGCTCGCTTTTGAACAGCCGCGTAGACAGCGGGTTAGCGGTTCGTCACAAACCGTCTCGCGGTGAGACGGTTGTCGTCATAAATTGAAGAAGCTTCTCCGGCCTGAAGCGCAGATCACGCCAAAACATTTTGTTTTTGTAATCGCTCCAAGAGTGTACAGAAAACATCTCTCACTGGAACCAGGAGATGGATGTCATTAACTTGTAATGCCAAGAAACCTTAAAAAACAAATTTTCCACCGACTACTGAAAATAACGCCCCAAAACAGATGACTGATTTGACCCCCCCCCCCCCACCAAACATAGTCACTGTCTGCAAACAAGCCGTTCACGTGATGAGCGACAAATGTAATGAGGGAAGTGCTGCAGGCTGTACCGAGCACCCTTAACCCCCAACCTGCCACCGCACCCTCTCGTTGACCCCCCACCCCCCCAATCAACACTTCACCCCCCCGCGTCAGCCTTGCCGCTACCGCAGTGAGTTGAAAGGCAGCGTACTGAGAAAGTTTGCCGCCCTCGGCCTCCGCATACAGTATGCGAGCAAACGCGCCCGCATGCGCCTACACACACAACCCTCCCACCCTTCTGTGCCCCCCCCCACCGTTAATAAATGACATCACATGCCATCTTCTAATTCCCCGCGTAACAGCACTGCACCACGGCTCTGCAGTGAGCTCACAAGGGATGACAGATGCATAAAAGGGCATGAAACAACCTGCCAGACCGCCACCCCCCCCCCCCAGCCCCACCCCCTTCCTCCTCAGTTCTGGCTCCTTCACCAAACAAATCAAGATAATGATACTCAAGGTGGCTCGGAAAGATATAAAACATAATTAGAAAGAATAATCTAAAACTTGGACCATATTCTCCGAAGCCAAACTTGGGGAGTTTCTTTGCCGTTGCCATTAGCTCAACTTTTATGAAAGCTGTCACTTGGCAGGTTTTATGGACGCCGTCAGAAAGGTTATAATTCTACATCATGTATATTATGGCGCGTGTGCTGCATTATGCTGAGAGGTGGGATGAGAAGTTGCAAAGGACACAGCTCACACTTCTTTCCGTAAGACAACGATCTGGTACCGTGTGATGTGGGCCAAACATTTGACACGTTTGTAGAATAAAACTAACTCCTGCCTCATCTGCCATCAGAACACGTGAATGTCTCTTGCTCAGAAAAGTGGGTTTTTGTGTTGAACTCTTTTTTTTTTTTAGGACTATAAAAATGGGCCAAATGCTGAAAAATTGAGAGAGAACATTTCCCCCACTAACGTAAACTGCCAGATTTGCACATTTATCACAGTGTAATCATAATTGCAACAAAACCGGATGGATCACTGCACAAACTTTCACGAAAATAAGTTGAAGTCGTTTTCACACGATTCTGCTCGCGATGAGGGAAGAAGAATCTGACGTTTTTGGCCATCTGGCTAGCTGACAAGCAGACGATCAAAACGTAACGGCTGGTGTCGGGCAGAAACACGCACCTCCAAAACCATCATTTTTCAGGCAACTAAAAGATGCTCAATTATTTGTTTAAAAATTAAAAAAGACCGTATTTTCCGCACTAAAAGGCGCACCTAAAAGCCTTCCATTTTCTTACAAGTTCACAGCGCGCCTTAAAATCCGATGCGCCTTGTGTATGGTCATTATGGTAATATTTCATATGTGGATCTCAGCCATGCTTGAAGAGAAAAGTGAGCCATTGACGGTCGCGTCTGCACAATGCAGTCGATCCTCCCAAAGAGCAACTGGCGGAGCCAAGTGTTGGAAGAGCAAATATTTAGCGAGTGACTAGAGCAATGTGCGGAGCATGTCGATGGATGTCCCTCCCCCCATTTCACTTTCAAAAAGCCTTGGGGCGGTATGGCAGCAGTGATGTTCAGGGCGAGAAGTGTGTTATTTGTTGTGTTGTTTTTAGACGTTTGGCACGGCCACAGTCTGACGTCTCACTTCAACGAAAACATTATTTTTTTGGGGGGGTGGGCGGGGGATGTTTGAACACCTGTTCACATATTGTACGATGGGCAGGGATTTGAAAAGGAGCCCCTTTCATCTTGCTTCCATTCATGATTTTGATTGGCTCGGCGCTCAAGTGGGGAAATTCTTTGCAGCGCAAATGACTTTGCAGCATCTTTCTGTCTGGCTGGATTTACACTGGAGCTCTCAAGTGGCCAATTCCCATTGAATGCCTATTCGCCAACTGTCTGTTTGCGCGGGCGGGTGTTTTCAGTCGGTCATGTCTGAATTCACCATTTACATGCAAAAAAAAAAAAAATCAGATTGTGCCATTTGCAGCGTCAATCCCGTCCGTCTAATTGCACGTGTGCTAGCAAAAATCTATTTTTGCATCATCTTGCTACAAATGCATTCCACTACAAGGCAAAAATGTGAGGTTTGACTGTGGTTGGGCTAATTACAAAAAACCAAAAAACTAACTTCCAAGGCTGAGGTGAAAATCCGTTTTATCCAGATAACAAATAGAAATGAAAATATTACTATCGACAACAAATAAAATCGATAACGAATAAAATGCAACAATGGCTCTAGCTAACAAATTAGCAGTGAAAAAAAAATGGCATAATCCTAGCGCTGAGGTAACACTGTTGACTTTTTGCAGCAATCTAACAAACAGGCGACGAAAACCTAACTTCCTTGGTTGAGGTAACAATTGGGCATTTTTGGATTATTTAACCCCCCCCCACCCCCAAAAAAAGCAAACAAAAGGCACCAGCAAAATAACTTTTTAATTTATCATGCTAACGAATGAATAGGCAACAAAGAAAAATTGCCAACCCAGGTAAAAATCTCGAAAGTTTCCCCATTATCGTGCGAACTAAAACAAATAAAAAACTGCCACTGAATAACAACTGGCAATCGGGCGGATTTTACTTGTATTTTTTCAGAGATGTGACTAAGCTGCAAACAAACAACAGGTAATAATTTGAACTGGTGATGCGTGACGACATTGATTAATGCGTTTTTTCCACTTTTCCAGGACCGAGGAGGCATCGGGAACACCTCTCTGTCCACCTTTGGCGTGGTCCAGGCCGTGTTGGAGATCATCCTCATGTTGTATCCTTTCAGTGACCGCGCTGAACGGCTACTAAACGTCAATTAAGCTGCACTGCTGGTTGAGATTTTTTTTTTTTTGTCATCCACATCGATCCCTGCTGTCAATCATAATGGACGCGTTCGCAATTTTAGAGGTACAAATTCGCATTGACGTCGCCGCCCTTGGAACGTAATTCCGTTATAAACCGAGGCTACCCCGCCCCTAACTATTCTTCGCTCCTTGACTGGTTTGCCGCGCAGTTATTTGATGGCTTCCTCCGTGGTTGGCTTCTACAGCCTGCGCCTCTTTGAGGGTCTCACACCCAGGAAGGATGATACAACCATGACAACGGTAAAGGCGGCGTGCACGAGGACGAGGGCTGGGTGGTCAGGGTGAAGTGGGGGCAAGGGTGCTGAGAATGTTCTGAAGGACCCCGCCTCTGGGTTTCATCTATTTCCTCAACGTCCCACCGCTCACTAATGTTTTCCCCTCCCGGGTCTCTCAATGGCTTTCGTCGATCGCTCCAATATTTGTTTGTGGGGTGCGCAAACATTGGCAAAGCGCAAGCTCTTTTCTTGTACATCAGAGGGCGGGAGGTTGTTTTTTTCTTCTTTTCTTTGTTTTTGTCCTCCAGAGGAAAGGGGGAAGGAAGGATGCGAGTTCTTTTTGGCCCATAGTGGCACCTATTCACTTGGTAATGAGTTTGGGAGTGGCGAGGCTTGTTAACTAGCCGCGAGGCTCCGGTGAAAGGACAATAATACACAGAGAACCTGGTAATGAGCAACTTCACAGGCGCCAACTGTACAATATGCCGGAGCCCATTTCACATCAAGTGCCGTGTTGCATGTGTGTGGCCACGTCAATTAGTGCCACTTCTGCTTTTCTTCCTCCACTTCTCTTTAGTTTTCTCTCACCACTGATGGCCATGCAAACGGAGTTGTCAAAATGGAGCGCCTAATTTGTGGAATTAGTCGTCAAGTCATCTTGATGCATTTATGACAAACTGGAGTGGCGCTCGTTTGACGGCTCTCTCGTCCCTCCTTTTTTGTAGATTATTGGATGCTGTGTGTCCATCCTGGTGCTGAGTTCAGCCCTACCAGTCATGTCCAGAACATTAGGTGAGTCTACCATGACGCTAGCAGTAAAGGCGGAGTGTCCCCCTACCTCAAATGACAGTTAAATGATCCCAATGCTTCCCATAATGATGTTAGAAACGAAAGGAGGGTTGGAATTGAGGCTTTAAAAAAAAAAAAAAAAGACGAACGCGACTGTCACATGACAGTGACACTAATAAAGATGCAGAGCGCAAACCACAGCTGCTCAAATAGCATGTGTATGAGAGAGAGAGAGCGCATACAGTCACTCACTTGGAAGCTTGACAAAACATCAACAGGTTCCGCTTTGTGGCGCTGAATGGATGAAAAGGAGTCAGTTGCCCGAGATTGAGTGGAAGAGTCCAAAAAAAAAAAAAAGACTATGTGTGTGGCGCTCACGGTGGTATGACGAAAGTCATTGGCACTTGGTTCTGTCTGCCTCACCGATCCACCAACGGTTGGTCATACTCAACCGTATTCATGGAGCACTTTAAAACAACCACCACTGCAAACAAAGTGCTGTATATGAAGCAAAAAAATAAAAAAGATTCACAGAACATGCAAACAACCATGCCGTCCAAACTATCTCCGATCACAAAGGCCTGCGATGATGGGAAACATGAGAACAAAGCGCGCCATGCCAGTAGCTAGCGATGTCCTTTTGGAACTGACGACCGATTTTTTTCCCCTTTGCACTAGATCAGCGGTTCTTAACCTTGTTAGAGGTACCGAGCCCAAGCAGTTCATATGCACGCTCACTGAACCCTTCATGAGTGAAAATTAAAATGGCTGATTCAAGACATACCAAAAAAAACATTTGGTAAAAACAGAAAAAAAGTTAGCTACATTTCAAGGGATAAGATACTTTTTTTTTTTTTAATTGTTTGACGTACTGTCACGACAGTCACGCGTTGACTCCTGAGCGAACTCAATTTCTCATAGCACCGATTGGACAAGCAATATCATGTGATCATCTGCAGCCAGTGATAGCCAAGCGGGCGTGTCATAACTAATTGACAGTCGGCTGTGTCTTAACTTCCATGGCCGAGGCGTCGTCGAACCCTTGAGACCGATTGGCCGAACCCCCGGGGTTTGATCCAACCAAAGTTAAGAAGAACCACGGCGCTAGATGCTATTTGGAGGACATTTCAAAACTTTGCAATCAGAATAACATTTCTTTCAACACGGGGTAGGACAGAACTCTGTATTGTTGGCTTGGTCACCTTAAATCACAACACCCCCCCGCCCCCCCCCAAAAAAAACTCGACCACATGGGAGAAGTTGAGTCTCTTGTTAAACTTCCCATCCTGGTCCGAGCTTCCACGGTTCGCTTTCACGCAGCCGCGTTCCGCCTCCGATACCACCTCGAAAGCCAGGAAATGTCTCTGTTATTCCCGGTTCCCTACCTTTCGCACGGCACTGACTTTGACAGGCGGGAGCCAAGATTTGTCTTTCACTAGCCAGCCTTGGCGGAGGTCCGCACTCTCCTGATGGCTGGTGTATTAAGATTTGTCTCGGTAGTTCCGCTTGTCGTGAAGTCGCGGCTCTCAAACCTCGCATCAATGCCTCCCCATTCGAAAAAAAATCTTTGATCCCACAATGACATTTTCACATATTAGTCAAGACCGAGCGCAACTCAATTGCAGGTAACAATAAACGAATCAGCGAGTCAACCGCAGACCGCGGCGGCAAGCTCTATCGACTGGGGTCGTCCCCATCGTCCACTGCCCGCTGCCTCCTCGCAGGCAAATTGGTTAAAGGTCCGCCACGCCTCCCCAAGTGCTTACTGTGGCTGTAAATAAATCTCGGCAGACACCGAATCGATCGATCGGCCAATCCATTTTGACCACAGGGGCTCAGGAGATGTCACAGGACTCCCTCGGTCTGATTTCTGGAAACATTGCTGGACAACTTCTGCTCAATAAAGATATTTCTGAACGTGTGTCCTTGACACCTCATCAGGCCGTCAAACGCCTGTTGTGAATTTCGCCGTCCGGCTGCCCCTTTTTTTAGAACAGCAAGAGGTGCTGAAAGTTGGGAAACACGAGCAGTTGGACGTGCGCACTCGATCGGGTTTTGCGTGGAGTGTAAAGTCCAACTTTCCTAGTTGCTTAGACTTTCCACAGGGATCACCCAAGACGCTTGGGAATGCCAAATTGGAACAGAACGAAGCACATCTTCATTCGTCCAAAGGAGCTCCTTGTGGAGCGATGAGTCCTCCTTGCATGACTGCAGTGACTCGCCCATTTCCAAACCACCGCAGAGGACGTTAATGATGTCCCGGGATTCCCACTCACTCCTCTGGATGACGTACACTGACTCTGCCTTTTTTGGTCATTTCTCCAGGCATCACCAGGTTCGATCTTCTGGGAGACTTTGGGAGATTCAACTGGCTGGGGAACTTCTACATCGTCCTGTCGTACAATTTGTTGTTTGCGGTGGTGACCACGCTGTGTTTGGTGAGGAAGTTCACCTCGGCAGTGCGGGAGGAACTCCTAAAGGCCTTAGGTAAAAAGGTTACAGGCAGCAATGGCATTTCAGGGGGGTCATTTTAATGCTGTCGTATATCAAAAGGGGTCAAATTTGAACTCTTGGGCTTTGAAAAATTCCGTTTGAGGCGCAGGCACGTGCTTTACCTAATAAATGGTCTCTTCCTTTTCTCCCCCCCCCAGGTCTGGATAAATTGCAACTGTCACACAGCCCCACGGACCCCGAATCTGGGAAGCTCTCGGCCAATGGGCATCAGAAAACTCTGTGAAAGGATCGACAGGGAAAAGATTTCCACAGCGGTGGCGTGCCCCCCCCCCCACCCCGACTGCTGAAAGGTGAAAGGGATCGGCGGGCAACTTAATGAAGCCCCCATCGGCATCTGGCAGATGCCGCAAATGGAAGCTGAGGGCCATTTCGCTTCGTGACATTCCGTCCCCTTGCGACTCGGATGGGAATTGGGACCCAGACAGGAAGAGACTGAGGAGTCAATCTGCCCCCCCCTCCATTTCATATTCATAGTCCTCTTTGGACATGTTTGGATCAGGTCAATCCTAATGAGGTGGTACCAGAAGAAAAAAATAACCCATAACAACAAAATGTCAGATGTACCCTTGGTGGGAAAGCTTTGGTCACAAAAAATCACCACATAAGTCGGCATGTCAAGCGTTACTATTCAGTTTCTTGTGTTAGCGTTCTCTATTATAAACATCGGGCGGTTCAGTGGGTTTGTCGTTTGTTTCTTTGAGAAGATATGTAAACGAAAGAACGCGATTCAAACTATGCCACTGCACTGATACTTACTACACATCCGCTTGGGATGATCAGTTTCCAGACACAAAAGCCAGGCCACGGGAAGGCATCAGTCACAAACTAGGGTTGTTGGAAACCTTCCATAGGAACAAACCAAGAATGGGGGGGAAAAAAAAATAATCGTCTTGAGTTTAAATCGCTAATCCAAAATTCTTTTAGCACACTCAATGAAAACAACAATACGCCTCCATTCGAGTGAAGTGAAAACGGAGCACTTCAGCTACTGCAATGTCCTTGCATGCGGGCAGCCAAGGAGAGCTATATATTGAACCAAATACATTGTCTGGATTTATGATGATATCCATCCTTCCACTTTCTAATCCGCTTCTCCTCATGGGGGGCGCGGGCGTGCCGGAGCCTATCCCAGCTGACTTTGGGCAGCCGCAACGGGTTGCCAGCCAATTGTGGATGTATCCTAATACTTTTCCAAGAATTCCCATCGATTGACATGAAAGGTTTCCAATTGGGATTATTCCCCCATTTTGACATTCCGATGGAAATGTACCAGAAAGCCGTTGTGCTGAAATGTTCCAACTATTTGCCACCCGAGATACAACAACGAGGGACGAGGAACTCGTTTATCTCTTCGTCACAATTTAGAGACCATTTTCTAGCGACAAATCGGGTCATTTCATGGATTACCTCAAAACTATGGCAGATACCCAAAAATATGTCACGGAACATTTGGAATGGCCAGTCAGTCCATTGTCGTAGAAAGGGCGTGTTGGATTTGAGCATCTTGAGCCTGACAATGTCATTAGTTCAAAAGTTTTCAGTGCTCTAGATTTGAGTTCAAGCCAGTTGACCATATTTGGATTCCACCCCACCCTCCCCCCAAAAAAGGGCACTGTAGATGATTTTTTTTGTTTGTTTAATCTGCATTCACTTGTACATATGTTTTATAGCTCTTTCTACATTATTTGGAAGTAAACATAACGAGTGCACACCGAGTACCCTGTGCATATTCCTCCCATGCAAACAATCAAACGCACAAACAAAGGAAAACAACGAAGAGCTTGGATTCAAGCCGCCACATCGCCGCATTCATGGTCGGCCTCGGTCCGCAGAAGCACCGTAGATGCCTTAAACGAGGAGCCTGTCGCTGGCTTAACGTGAAAGGTCCTGTCGTGTCTTTTGTTATTATTTGTTGTTGTTGTTGCTCTCTAGACAGTCCCACTGTGATCCTAGCCAGGTTAGTCAGAAGCCAGCGACATACGACGTACACTCGTTTTTTTTTTTGGGGGCGTCAATGTTGTCATAGAAACGGTCGCCAGCCGGGAGGCCTGTAAAAGCTGGTGACCGATTACGGTGTCATATACTGCGGATGTGTTGTCATGGCGACTCATGATGTCAAGAAAGATTTTTGGGGAGGGTAGATATATATGCATTTGGTTTGATTGAGGCAGGGACTACTTTGTTGAATATGCAGCTCTGATTGGATGCGAAAAGCAGAGCAGGACCAAAGACCTGGTTTGAAAGTTGTTTAGACAAGTACTTTTGATCGTCAAGTAGAGTTGTGCCGTTTGAAAACTGCACGGGGGAAAAAAGCCCACAAAAAAACAGCACAGCTCCAAAAATGTTTCTGCAAAGTGGACAATGAGACACCTGTCAGGGATGTCGGTGCAGGTCTTGTTCAGATGAGCGGGCCATCGCACCTCTCATAAAACATCGCAGTCCGACTTGGGTTTTCTATTCATCTCCATGCTGTGTGGGTGTGCGGGCATACATGATGCAGCGCAGTCCACGGGTGAGCATTTTTCCCCCCCACACGTTTTGTGAATGTATTTTTTTTAATCAATTTCTCAGTCGGCTATATATGTTTGTTGATTTTTTTTTTTTTTTTAATGTCTGTGTGTTTGCAAATAAAAGTTGAAGAATATCCCCATGATTGTCAGTTGTATTCTCAGGAATAGTTTGATATTTGACAAGTAGCAATTTACAAAAATACAGACTCACAGACACAGTATTGCTCCAGACGACACATAATAGAACTCCGGCGGTACTCCGACTTGTCAAATTCACTGATACTATTATATCAAGTTATTCATGGCTAGCAAGGTTTCTGATTTTGAGTATGTTCCACTGAGTTAGGCAAGGCTAATGATATGACATCCATTCTATCCTGCTTTTACTAAGTGCGACGATCCAAAAGGGGTCTCTACCTGCTTCAGATGAGCTTCTTGTGGTAGCCGGACCTGCAGAGGGGGCACGCGGGGCTGCGGTCGGCAACGAAGGCCTCAAAGGCCTCCAGGCAGACCTGATGGAAGAGGTGGGAGCAGGACAGGAGCACCGAGCGTCTTCCTCGTTGATGGAGCTTGAAGCCAGAGGACCCGGGCGTCGCTCCCGGGTCGCGCAGCGCCGTCAGGCAGATGGGGCAGTCGCCGGCCCCCCGCCGGGTCACCTGGTCACCCATGAAAATATGGGTTAACTCTCCGATGAGCGGATCCCCCACCCCCATAAGTCATTCGGTACCAGCCAATTCTGGACCAAGTCTGCAAAGACGTTTAAAAAGGTCTTTGGGAGTGAATGAGTGCGGCATCCACCGCAATACCCTACACCTTAAAATGAGGCCGGTATTTGTCCTCGCCTATACCAAGTAGAAGCAATTAGTGGCTGGGCCTTAATTAGATGATCAAAAGTCAAACAGTAGTGCATGTTTAGTTCTGGCCACTGACATCTTTTGGAAAAGTGGAAAGCAGACGGGCCCATCATGCATTTCAAAAGTGGCATGTGGTTGGTGTACTGATTATTTGGCTAAATTAACGATCACCTCCGTGTTCGTCCGTCCGCCGCTGTGGCGCCCGAGCAAACATGAACATGTCACAGTAGAAGGCAATAGAAGAGTGATTCCCCTCTCCCCGACCTGACTCTGTATGCGCCGCCAGTCGTCCTCCCGAGGCTCGGCGACGTGCTTTTTTCTCTCCAGCAGGCGAAATACTCGGCGACTCGATGACAGCGAGCGGTCGATATCGCTGAGAAAAGCTTCGGCGTCGGTGTGACAGCGTCGCACGAAGTCATCGCTCAGCTCCTGCAGCTGATGAGACCGAGCATTTTATTGGCACCCGGGGGAGCATATACTCATCCACAAAAGCGGAGCTGTGTGTTCACGTCGGGGCTAATTATGTGCATTTGTGTATTGTGACCGATCAATAGAAGCTCACTAACGAGGATAAGTCATGGAAAGCGGGTCAGGGAACACGTCGGTGCTGGGAGACATGGAAACGCACTCAAACAGACATTCGAAGACACACAAAGTGTAAATCATTCAACTGCTGTGCGGGGAGTGCGACGGAACGGTTACCGTAGCAACGCGGCAAACTGATTCCAGACCATTCTGTGATCAATCTATCGTGATCTACAATTCAAAGTGTCATTTCTGTTTGAAAATACAAATGACCCCTTCAATGGCAGCGAAGGAGCTAAATCAGGGGTGCCCAAACGTTTTGGACCGAAGATCGACTTTTCGATCAACCAACCTCCCGCGATCGACCCGTTACCGCACGTGCATGCACCCACACACGCACGCCATGATGAGCAACAGCGTGCGTGTACCGTTTGAAAACACTTCTTTCTCCTGGCGGGCGCTCGAGATTCGTTCATTTTTAAAAATGAATACAAAATGGACACAGTGGTACCTTGACTTAGTTTGATTCATTCCGTGACCGAGCTCAAACCAAATTTTCACTGTTGAATAAATGAATCCAAATGCCATTAATCCATTCCAGCCCCGCCCAAAACCATTTTTTGTTGTGTTACTCATAAGAAAAAGAGTACTTTCTTGTATAAAAATGCAAGAAAAGACAAAGAAACAAGTTGGTTTCATAAAGTGCAATCACTCAATGCGCCCCAATATTTGTGTGTTGACTGTTTGTCCCAGTTAATAAACAGCTGACTGTGGCTCTCCCTTGTCCACTTGCGAAGAGGGCATTCGAGTCCTGAATTGGGGCACTAAAGCTGAGATTTGAATTTCTAGTTCATTTTGTCGTCTTCAGGAAAAGGCTCGCACAGGTCCCGGGCCGGGCCCAGTACCAACACGCCTGTTGGAATTACAGTCAGCTAAGCAAACAACCCCCCCACCAATAACCCACCCGGCCTTCAAAATGGGAGACGATCAGACCTGTCAGTAGCCTGTTGTTGAAGATGATCCCCGAACGTGACAAAAGATATGAGAATCTCATGACCACCCACACGACCACTTGTTCAACATGAGTGACAGACGGGCAACGGAAAGTTGGTGGGGCGGGACCTAATGTGTCACGGACGATTTCATTGTCTCAGTAAATGTCTGTGTTTGATGCGCCGCACCGGGGGGGGGGTGATGGAAGGCGATGGTGGGCCCTCGTCCACCTGTCACTCGCACTTCGTCTGCCACTTCCAAGTGCAAAGCACTTTGCTGATTACGCGACCAAACCATGCCTGGAAAGTTGGCCTGACTGATATGCCCCCCCCCACCCCCCACGCACACACACAAAAAAATGTGACTTACGATGAACAACATTGCTCAACAGCAAATTTGAATCACAGATGGCTTTTATGTATCCCCAAATGTATTTTTGGCGCTGAATTAAAAAAGAAAATCCCTTTACTTTCTTTTTTCCTGGCAAATTGGGTTTTTGAGGTCGTTTCATTTTTCGGACCCATAAAAAGCTGGTATGGATTTGACCGTGCATTATAACTTACGTTGCAGAAAAAATTTGCACCTGTTGCTGAACCCAACGCTTGATTTGATGTATCCGGGTCCTCTTCCCGTGTATGTTTTTCAAACAACCGCGAATGAATGGTAAAGAGTTTATCGACTTCAATTGGAGTTGTTCTCTTGTTCAACACTTTGACTTGCAATGACAACATTCTGTCAAACTAGTGTGGTGTAAACATGGATCTTATATCAGATGACAACACTAACGCAAACAAATCTGGGGCTTTATCACTTCAACTTTTCGCGTTCTGTGAAAAAAACTTTTTTTGTATTTTGCTCGTTTCAGATTTATTTGCAAAGCTAAAGATGGATGGAAGTGCGCTTCTCCATGGCCGGGGTCGAGTTCACTAGGTGGCAATGTTCCCTTGTTGCTACGAGGCACCTTGAAAGCCACGCCACCACTCAACACGCAAACAAACGCGGGTCAGAATGTGACACGCGGCTCCCCGGGCCAGGTATCCAAACACGACGGTCACCTCTCGAGCCGCACAACACACACGACGCACACCTTAATCGATGAAGGAGTAGCGGACGCAAGCAAAGCAAGTGCGAGAGGCATTGTGCTTTTGTGTGGAGTGTGGAATGTTCAGACTGTTTGACGAGAATACAAAAACTCTCTCCGTATTGGCGAGCAAACACGGAGGCGCTCACAAAGCATCAAAGGGGCTCGAGAGGGTGAACGCGGGTGAACGTGGGTGCGTGGGCATGCGTTTGTGTGCGCGTATGTAGACTTTGGGTCAGAGGCTGCCTTCAAAACAAAGTATGAGATACATTTGTCATTATTTGACCCATTAAGGTGAAATCAAGTTCCGTGAGAGACTTAGTTCAGACTAATGGGTGCGAATCCATAAGATGATGTCATACCCCGATCCAAGCCAAACTCACCTTGGCTTCGAGGAATTTGCGCCGGAGCCGCTTGTCTTTGGGGCAGACGGTCCTCCGAATACTCCCGTACCACTTCCGGGCCACGTAGCCTCGCCAGAACGCTTGAATTCTAAATGTATAAAGTGACACCACCAATAACTAGGACATGTAGACTTCCCAAATGATGTATTGTAAAGTTGTTTTGTGCGTATTTATTGGGTGTGGAAGTTCAATAAGCCACCAAAGAAAAGTTCCAAATGAAGGTTTTCTTTGAAAACTAAGACACCACAGAATTCAAGAAAGAACTTGTTGCATTCTCGTTACAATTAAAAAATAAAAATATAAAATGTCACATTACCTTTTGGAACTAACAGTTTTGCACTATCCATCTGGACGCCATCACGAGTTCTCGGTAAAGGATTCATGTTTGTTTCGCAATTTTATTTGGAATGTATATTTATTTGCTTTCTGGATGTCAAACTCTAGTTACTCTATAATATACCCATTCTTTTTTAACATTGTTGGGTGGAATGGATTCATTTGATTTATATTAATTCGGATGGGAGATAATGCTTTGGTTTTCGTACCATTTGGTTTCAGTCTGCTGATGGATATACAGTAAGCATAATACATTTAAAAATGTGGTGGGGGGGGATAATTCAGGAGAAAATAAACATTGAGCAAGCTATGCACTTAAAAAAAAGTAAAAAATATATTTTGAAAGAGAAAATACATTTAAAAAATTCTGCAATTGATTTCAAAGAAAAGACAAAATGTGTATGTACAAAACAAGGAAGTACTTTAAAAATAAAAGCAAATGTTAATGAAAAGAAATTATACGTTAGGCGAGGTCACAGGTGTCTAAGTCAGGGGCCGGGGGCCAGATCTGGCCCCCCACCTCATTTTATGTGGCCCGCAGGAGCAAATCATGTGTGTCAACTCTCATGATTCTTGCTGAAATCTGTACCGAAATGTCAAATTGTCATGGGTAATGAATGACGTTGAGATTTTGCTGCAGCCCTCCAAGGGAAGCCGTAACTCCGAAGTGGCTCGGGTCAAATTATTCACCTGACAGCGCAGCGGTTTCGGAAGAGGCGTGCGGCATCGTGGATGACTCGCGTTTCGTACGGCTCCCGGCGGCACATGGGGCAGCACTTGCGGCCGGAGAACCTCTCGAAGGCCTGCAGACACGCTTTGTGGAAGACGTGGGAGCACGACAGCAACACCTAAATGAGGAGAAAAAAAAACACACAAAGCGGACGGTCATACTAACAGCACACATACGTACGGATACGGTGGGTTTAAAAAGTCAACACACCCCTGTTCCAATGCCAGATTTTGTGATTTTAAAAATGAGACCCATGTAACTCATTTCAAAACCTTTTGAGTTACTGGAAAAAATGTCAAATTGTAAAGATTTTTAAAAAATTATTTCTTGCCGTGGCGGTGCGTCGTGCATTGCTGGTAAAAAATTAATACCATGCCTGTTTGTATTTTCTTCAAATAGATACAACTAATATGCCCCTCCCTTTCTAGAACAATTATCTACATCAGGTGATCGATCTGCCCTGAGAGGCTTTGATCGAATGAATCAATCGTGCACTTTTTCACTCATATTAACCGATAATTGGCCACGGATCGATCGGCGTATCCCTAATTTTTACCTTGCTTAAGGAAATTCTGAAAATGTCTAGGCCTTACAACAACCAAAGAAATGATCATTTGTTGTTTGTTGATTACTTTGCAGTATCGCAGGAAGATTCCACATTTTTACCTCAGCCAAGAAAGTAATCATTTGGTGTTTGTTGATTACTTAGCAAGATCACGCTAAAGCGCCAGAGTTACCTTGGTCAGGGAAGTTCTGCTTCATCCGTTGGTGATTTGTTTGTTAGCTAGCCGGATCAAGTACAATTTTTACCGAACAGACAAAATGTGTTGTCTTTTTTTTTTTTCACCTGGTTAGCCAGTTAACTTAACGTTTTTATTAGGATCAGTTTTGTTTTGATTGCTTGTTGTTCATTTGTCAGCGGGATCATGCTAAGACTCCAGATTTTGACATGAGCCAAGAAAGTTGTGATTTCATTGCCTGCTGTTTTGTTCTTCAGCTAGCCGACTTTTAGGGGTTTCTCTTGTCAAGGAGGCTAGTTTTAAACGACATTTCTGTTGACAACGGTCTCACCGTGAGACCGTTTGTGACTAACTGCCGTTTACCCAAGAAAACCTGGAATTTGAAAAGGGTTCCGTCGACCTTTTGTATGCAATATACATGCCCGGTGTTTGTGTGTATGTGTTTCCATCTTAAAGGCATGTGTATTCAGGCGCATATGTGAAAGTGTTATTTGCCAAGGGGACAGAGGGAATCAGTAGGAGCCTCCGTGTGCCGGCTGGAACCTGGACTACCTGCAAGAGGCTCTTTTATACTCTTTTAGGCAATGCGAATTGGCACACAGGGTGATTGATTTTTCCCATTGTTTTGGGGCTAGTCACAGCACACTCCGTCACCGGAGAGAGGGTCCCCCCTGCTGTGTACAATTTCCAGCAGCTCCACAAGCCATTAGAGCGGAGAATGCAAGCGACAGTTTGACACATACAAGACACATTCAACATTGATCTTGTACATTTTGTTTTCTTTTAGAAAGTAATTTTTTTTTTTTAGAAGCAATTCATAAAGGACGTGACATGAATGTTGGTTTTTGACAGCAGTTGTTTCAAAAGTTAACTTTAATTTCTTTTTTTTCCCCAAAAACGTACAGAAGCTCATCTAATTAGCTTATTAGTTACATCTCCCACCGGGCCAGGCCTTACCATTGAAAGCCATACATAAGCATTCGCAGATACGACAGCAGGACACGAGTGGGGAAGACCCCGGTTGTAACAAATAAAGAGAAAAAACAATGCTTCTGCAAAGCATTCGGACAGGCAGACTGCAATGCCGTTACTACCTGAGGTTTAAGGCAGAAGGCCTCCCTGCATATTGCGCAAGGCTGCTCAGATTCCCGTTGCTGGACCGATCTGGCTTTCACTAGAGTCCACTCATCTTCGCTCAGCCTCTCTGGGGGCAACGCCACCAAGCCCATCCTCTGAGCTGGAGAAAAATCAAATGAAAACACTACAGAAATGACCATACACTTCCAATTGTCTCCAAGCGAGCTAGCTATTTGAAAGGTTTTAGGTTTCTTATGTTCAGAATATTTGTATGCCAGTGAAGAGAAATCGATACATCGTTGATAGTTTCATTTCTTGTCTTTACTGGAATAAAAAGCATGTCTAACAAAAGAAGCACATTAAAAAATAATATTTAAAGTCAAGATGAACACCGTAGCGCTAGCTATCAACCCACCTAACGTCGGAGGCAGCGGCGCGGGATCAAGCACATATTCTCGCTCTTCTCCGAGGCTCGGAGTAACATTGCTTCGGCTCGCTCTCTCCTTTGCGTGCCCTTTGCTTTTGAATGTCAGCAGCGGGTCCGAAAGCAAGAAATCAGGCTCCAGAAAATGCCTGCTGATGTGATCCTGAAGGGCCACTGAGGTGATCACCAACCTACTGCTTGCTTTGGAATTCTGTCAAGAAGGGAAATATTTTCAACCTGACATTTCGACATCAGTTTCAACACTGCTTATCATTATTTATTGGTTTGCTAAACTAACCATTCTCACCTTCACACCTATGGACAATTTAGTGTCTTTACTTAACCCTTGACACTCTGAATTGTGAGGCTGGCATGCTAACAACAATTCTCATTCAGAAATTGGAGCATGTCCATGTTATAAATAACACCAATTTTCATGTTTATGACAGTAAAATGATATTTATTTCATTGGCATGGCCTATAAGAAGACTGTCTGACAACGCTGGTCCAGTTTAAATACTTAACCACTACTTGGAGGAAGTGGTTTAAACGTGAAGAATTAAAGAATGATGGATGTTATGAGATTTTAAAGTTTCAAAAAGCAGGCAAAATTCCTCAAGAACACAGAGAAGCATTTTGAGTGGATGTAAGCATCGGGAACGACTACTGTGTGCCGTAAACGCGGCGCCTGTCTGCCCTTTTTGTTTTTGTTGCCCACCGTAAATTCCCACCCCATCACCGGCAATGGACGGCAAGCTTATGCCGGTGGACGGCTCTAATGGAAAACGAGGCGACGGAGGAGCTTCCACTGTACAGCGCGTATAAAAATAAAGGCGGAAAACGTGTTTTTGAAAGCTGAGAGGACAAAACAGACCTGCGCGACGTGATCATACGAAAATGTGCTCACGAAAAAGGCGGCAACGAGTTCCGTTGTCACATACCCACACTAATTAACATTGGATTCATGAAATGACAATAACGCACTGGGGCGCACAGAAAAAGGTTTTCACTTCAGAAAAGCTAACGTGGTTTTAAAGAGGAACATTTCATAGATTAATAACTATAAATACTTGCTTTCTACCGTAAAGGGCTCGTATTTTTAGCACTCGAGACAGTGTCACTATTTTCTAAACAAACGAGCAAAACAATAAGTGTCCGGCTACTTAGGAGTCAATATGTGTGTGTACCCAAGCGCATAAACGCACCGCTGTTTCAACCACTTTTTAAAACGGGGACACGCTTTTGTTTATTTAACACAAAAGTTAGGACGAAGTGAGAGCCAAACCTTCCGCGTAGCCATCCTATCAGCGCAGAGTTTGGAGTAGTTGCTAGGTAACGACAAATTGTCCCCTTCGCCGCTCCTGATTCGCTGACCCGAAAGAGACTTCAGAGCGCTTTCAAAATAAAACTGAAATATGTCACGCTTGCGACGTTAAAACGGCGACACTGCTTGAGCAACCACCACTAATTCATTCTTTTATCATGAATATTATGGCCAAACTGTTCAGCAGTATGCTCAAACATCCAAATCAAATATCCCCAACTGTACAGTGGGGAAATCATTTGTTACTCTTACTCTACATGTGTTCACTTATAGCCTAAATATGTCCGTCATAATGACGGCGGTGACACTGTGGGCGAACGGTCAGAACGTCTGGCTCACGGTACGATGTTTCACCATATTGTCATAATAATTAATAAACAACCATAGGCTATACGTCAGAGACAATTTCAAAGTGAGCAAACTTACAAATTTAGCGGAACATCAAGCAACTATTTCCCCCATTGCATGTATTTTTTTTGGTTTGTAAAACTAAATACCATACTTTGAAAACCTCCGTGCCGTGTCTCGATCCCTACTAATGATTATTTTATTGTCAGGCAGTTGTCAGTGCATAGTTGGAACCTGACCAAAGGAGGCTAGTCAATGTGACTCACCCGGCCAGCTGTCGTCAGAACAAAGCTAAGCTGCTCATACCTGTGCTGTGAGCTCAGGGATCCCTCCCAGGTCACCTTCACATTGGAAAAAAAAAAAAAAAATCATACACACAAACAACATCCCCAGCAGCAGTAGCCCCACCCCTCCCAAAAAGGTCTCGATGAAAAGTTTGCTCAATATTTTGTGACGCGCAGGGTTTTGCGTTGCCTTTTTTTTTTTTTTTTAATGCTTTGCAGCCTTGACTGACACTGATGTGCTCAGCCGCAATCGGTGAAAAGCAAGACGGCTAACGGTGAGGCCCGTCAATCCGTGCAGCCGTCCTCCTAAGAAAACAAAAGCCGAGACGCGACGCACCGGAGTGAAGGAAACCCGCAAGCTTCTCAAGAGGCTGCCGCATTCTTGAGATTAGGGCAAGAAAAACGGAGACCACTGGCGCTAATGCCGCAGACAAAGGCGTGGAACAATTTATTAGCGAAGAATTCAAGTCCAGGGCTCAATCAAAGGCCTCGACGTCCAACCCTGCCAGACTTGGGGCTTTGGTTTGTTGTTTTAAGTAAATAATCACGCTTAAAAGATATGGCAAACATGGGGCTCAAGTCCCCTCCTGCATTCTTCCAACTGTCATCAGAATGGATTTCAGTGTGTGCTTTTATTTTCAACAGCGGAGCGTGTTTGTTTTGACCGTTTTTTTCAAGGACTTTTTATTTAACTTTCTTCCCCCCTGTGGCTCTCTTAACCTGATCTGTGGTATTTCTCAAAAGACAACTCACCTTGACGTGTAGAGAGCTGATGACTTAAGTCACCCCCCCCCCCCCAAAAAAAGGAAAGAAAAGCAGGTCGGAATGGAAAATGATGCTTCTATGGCTGCCTCAATGCTTGAGTTGAATGAAATAATTTATGACGGGTGGCAGACCCTCTAATCTGATTGGATCTCCTCATATCACTTCTGTGTATGAATGGGGCAAAACATTCGGCGCACCGGTCGGGTCTCTTCCTCATCTCTGACAGTGTGTCACTCAACGCGAGTGTGAATGATATGATCTATTTTTTTAATTGAATTTTTTAAAAAACAATGAGATTGACTGATGTATTCAAAATGATTACTTGGCTTTAGAATAAAACGAAGTTTGGCTACTGGTCTGTAAATAACTGAATGGCTTAGGTCACGCAAAGTAGAGTTCTGAAGTCTGCAGAATCAGCTCAGAAAGCAAACACGGTGAAGCAGCATTTAGCTGTTACGCTGCACACCAAAGCAATGAGCTGCCAACAGGAGTGAAGTCTGTCCCATGGGTGAATACTTGAAATCACGTTTCCAAACCAAGCTACCCGAGGCTGGCTTTGTAGAAGAATTTACATTTGTCGGACTGTATCTTTTGCGAAGCTTTCGGACGCAAATTGTACACGCATGCATACGTACAGAACGCTCATTATCATCCACTCTGATGTAGTGCACCGTTGTCAGGCGAGTCCTTGTGCCGAGATATAGATGAGAGACGGCAGCCCGTAACGGCTAATGAACAATTATGTCAGCCAGAGAGATGAGCAGGCGAGCGATCGGTAAATTCAATTATTTTATGACTTGACCGATAATGCCTCCCCTAACATGACTTTAATCGCTCACGTGGACTCCCCTGTGGTCCTCGTGGGATGACTCCGGTCTGCGTCTATAAAAGAAGCGCGTCGTCATTAGAGCGCCTCGGCTGCTTTTCAGGGAGATGGAGCTCCAAATGATTAGACGTGTCCTTTTGTAAACGAAATACAAATCACCCTGCATCCTTTTGGCTTTGACTTCATTTACTAAGTGCTACATTACCTCATACTTTTGGACCTAACAATGGATTTCCCATAAATCTGCGGCCGGTTGAAATGATGGAGCGGCTCACATATCACAAAATGTGCCAGCGCTTATTAGCACTTGAGAACTTATTGATCCGTCGTCGTGATTAAGATAAGTCGGGGGCGGTGGCGATGCAGGGGATGGTGACTTAATTAGGTCTGCTTTGTGCTGACTGCTGCCAGACCCGACGCTGCGTGAGTGTCCCCTATGCCAGGAGTGACTCAATCTGCTCCCCCACCCCACCCCACCCCACCGCCACCGTCCAGAGCAGGGCATCAGCACCACACTGTCAGCAAAAAGCTCAAAATCACCTCACCCACCCCAATTTGACACACGCTCCACATTGCCACATTGCACTTGGTTGGATTGAATAGCAAACAAGTTTTCGGCAGGAGAAATAGTACAAACTCAAATTGTCCGTCGCTAGTCCAAACTGTTGGTACTCTACTGTAATAGTCCATTCCCAGGTCAAACAGCTGACTTCAAACCTGGATTTGATGGACAGGCCGATTCGGCAAGAAGAGTTCGACTTCAACTTCGGCAGGAAGAGTTGTATGTGGCAATGCATCCCTCCATCCATCCGTCCATTTTCTGAACCGCTTTATCCTCACAAGGGTCGCGGGGGGTGCTGGAGCCGATCTCAGCAGTCTCCGGGCAGTAAGCGGGGGACACCCTGAACTGGTTGCCAGCCAATCGCAGGGCACACACAGACCAACAACTATCCACGCTCACACTCACACCGAGGGACAATTTAGAGTGTTCTATCAGCCTGCCAGGCATATTTTGGGAATGTGGGAGGAAACCGGAATACCCGGAGAAAACCCACGCAGGCACGGGGAGAACATGCAAACTCCACAAAGGAAGGCCGTAGCCGTAATCCTGTACCTCTGCACAGTGAGGTCGATGCGCTAACTACTCGGCCACCAGTCTACGTGGCAATGCATGAAAAATAATTACCAATGTATTTCAGCGGGCATAAATGGCAAACTGTACATGAACTAATTGCTTCCACATAGACAGATTGGGCAGCTGCAGAATATATTAAAAAAAATAATTGCGATAATGGCCCATGCAATATGCATATCGTGAGGACGTGCGATAAATTAAAGCCTGTCAACAGAAGAACAGTCTCGAGGGGATAAGGTGTCCACTGGAGTAACCGCTGTCCGTGAAAGGGTTACGCAATTGGATGCAAATACATTGCGCCTGCTTCTTTTGCCGCATATAAAAATTTCCCTCGGAGGGCCGTTATGACGGGACCCCATATAAAGAGGTCAAAAGTAAGAGTTTATTCTACTCTTATTTCAGTTGCTGTAAATATCTCTCTTATTTATTACATATGAGATTTTGAATTTTGGTACAGATTTTAGCAAGCATCATGTAAATTGACACGTTTGATTTGGTTTCGCGGCCCACATAAAATGATGTGGCGGGCCAGATCTGGCGCCCGGGGCCTTGGGTTTGACACCCACGCTGTAGGCAGTTGCTAATTAAAAGAAAATACGATACTTTGTGCGGATGTGAATATAAAACGAAAGCTGCATACGTAGGCAGTGGCATCCTCTCTGATGACTTGTCACCCATGCATTCATTATATCGTTTCTGGTTGTCGATTTGAGCAAATGGTCAAAAGCCCTTTCCGATTGAGCTGCTCACAATCTTAAAGAGCCTACGCATCCGGAATGTCCCATAAGGGTCAAAAGTGACCGCGGATTTGGATCAAGGGGTCACAAGGCAAAAATGTTGGGAAGCGATGTATTTCGTTTTAGCAGCGAGACACTTCTGACATGAGCGCATTGCGGTCCGCGACGGACGCACTACTTTGCCGGGGCGCCCTTGATGGCGACCATCTTTCTTTCTCCGTAATGGACAATAATTGAGCCGAATCCATCAGGTTTGCTCGAAATAGGCCCGACATAATGGCCGTAAATTGTAGGCCACCCACCCGCAGCGCAACTTCCTTTTAATCCCTCGCAATTCCGACTTCATGTTGCTTCCGCAACAATGCGCGAACATGAATCCAATCATACCTTTTAAGCTCCTACTGGCAGCACGAAAAAAAAAAGGAAGAAAAGATTGAAGTTACACAAGCACATATGTTGTGAAAGAAATGACCAACATATCTCAATGTACATCGACAATGGAAATAAAAAGTCGACACACCCCTGCTCAAATGCCACCTTTCTTGTCATATCATAAAACGAAGACCAAGAGAAATCATGGCAAAACCTTTTCCACCATTAACCCTTTCAGGGACAGCGGTTACTACAGTGGACATCTTATCGTGTTATCAGGTTACGGGTTGATGTGACCTATAGTCAGTAAAATTCACTTCTCACAATGGGTCGCAGGGCGTGCTGCAGCCCATCTCAGCTGTCTTCGGGCAGTAGGCGGGGGACACCCTGACCCGGTTGCCAGCCAACTTTGTCAATCATTCACACTCACAATCACACCTAGGAACAATTTAGAATGTTCCATTAAGCTACCACGCATGTTTTTGGAATGCGGGAGGAAACCGGAGTACCCGGAGAAAACCCAGGCGGGCCCGGGGAGAACATGCAAACTCCACACAGGAAGGCCGGAGGCGGAATTGAACCCTGCACCTCTGCACCGTGAGACCGACGTGCGAACCAGTGCTGCCCAAGAACGTATCAGATAACCAGAATAATTACAGAACATATAAATCAGACACACATCAAACCCCCTACCATTTATTTATGTCAAAATGCTCCCCCCTGTAATGAGAAGTTGCTGCAAACGTGGCTTTTTTTTTTTATGTCCCGCGGCGCATCATCATTTTGTTAACTGTAAGCTTGAGCTTACTGATGTTTAATTGTCAACCGCTTAATTACATCGCCCCACATGGAGGCGACGACGGACGAGTATGGGAAAAGTTGACTTTTACACGACAACGTTGAAATCAAGACTCAAGGTGGAAGACGTAGCTCAAATGACACGTTGTCACTTGCGACCGACCACGTTGATTTTCAACTTTCTTTGTTTGTCCCTTTAGGCTCACGAAAAAGCACATCTTTGTCATGACGATCATGAACATTAAACTATTTATCACAGGAGCAAAACTTTCAATATTTGGTGGAATTGCCCAACCTAAAATCGTTTGTTGCCTTGAATTTATTTGTGATTTTTTGTCAGTGTCGTTCTTACCACTTGCCCTATCTAAATCTTGACCCAACAGTGAATGCATCGTGGAATGTGCTGAAATTATTTTCATAACGTTATGACTATTCTCATAAAGACATGGCATTTTGTTTGTGTGTGTGTATTTTGACACCAGAACGAGACCCCCAAAAAAGTCTCCCGGTGAAACACAGGCTGCCTCAGCTGTGGAAGCCAACATATCACACAAGCAGCAAACTATTTGCCCGCCTTTGAACTGTCACTTGTCCCCACCACCACCTCCCACCCAAAAAAAAAAAGGCAAACAAGATGGCGTGTTAGCAGACACCTCGAAGGTCATACAAGGTGGGAACGTTTTCAAGGAGGCTCCCCCTGACCACGCACACACAATTATTGGCGCCCTGGCTGTACTGTACCGTACTGTACGCGCAAGCACACGCATGTCTTCAAAAGGAGATCAAAAATTTAAAAAAAGCAAAATGCAGACGCATCAAGCCTCGGCATGGGCTTTAAAGCTTAATTATAGCTGTTGGCGCGCTGAGAGACACATCACACAACCTAGTGATTAATAAACAAACGCCACGTCCCATAAAGGCCCCCCGACAAGTCGCTGCTCATCGCCCACCACTCCACGGTTGGCTGAATCAAAGTGTATCAAACACAAAATCAAGCTGCAAAGCCCCCTCGCACCGACCGCACTTGTCCCGCACGGGACGAGCTCCAGCTGTCCAGGTCGGATGAGAGCATCTCGCCGAGCTTTCATCTTCTAGTGGGCAGGCCCGAGATCACTCGGCGGCGTCGCCCTCGCCGCCGTTTAGTAAACAGGCACACCTTTGAGATGAAGTTACTTACTACTGCAGCGCGGTTGATGAATGAAGGGACATATTAGATAACAACACCCCCACCCCTCAATCCCCGGCGGCCAGACAGAACGTAAGACAACACTTAGGGAGAAGCACCATGTATGAAGAGCGCTAGTTAGATAGGTGACAGCAACTCCAATAAAAACTAATGATATTATTAAAGAAAAGTAAAAATACCGTATTTTCCGCACTATACGGAGTATAAGGTGCGCCTTCAATGAATGGTCTATTTTAAAACTGTTTTCATATGTAGGGCGCGCCGCATTATAAGGCACATAGAATAGAAGCTACAACAGTGGCTGGGGTTGCGTCATGAATCCACTAGATGGTGCTACGCTAAAGGAAAGGAATACAATAGAATGCAATAAAAGCTTTATTTATATCGTGCATTCACAACCGCTGCAGCTGTAACAAAGCGCTTTGCAGAACATTTAAAATACGTGCATGAAATCAGAATATTGATCCATGTATAAACCACATTGGATGATAAAACTGAATGCTTTTAGGTGCGCCTTATAGTGCGGAAAATACGGTAATCTGAATTATTATTATTATTATGCAAGGGTTGATAAAAAAATGTGAATGCTGTTTTATTACAGAGGGGAAAAAAATCTTAATTTGTCGAGAATAGGACATCCCTTAATTTAATTAAGGAACAAAGGCGCGAATAAAATGCAGCGCGTTGGTCGTATGGTCTGGTCGTGGATCAGCCACATTAGCATGCTAGCATTGGCACAAGCCGTTCACAGCACATAAGAGCATGTTGTTAGCTATCTGCATATTGTAGAGTCACTTAATGCTGGAGCAATTGTTTCTCCTTGCTAAGCAACGGTGAAGAATTTATGTTCACTTATAAGATAAGATAAGATAACCTTTATTTGTCCCATACTGGGGAAATTTGCAATGTCTGCTTTCCTTTGATGTTACAAAGTAGGATTTTTTTTTTATGGCCAAAGTCCAAATTACAGGAGGGAGAGTCTTTGTGGGGGGGGGAAATAAATATTAGAGCCACATTGGGCATTTTAGTCAATGCAGAGGCCTGATTGGATGGGAACACATGCCAATCATTATAATACCACTTGTGATTGGTCGGATGCAAGTCATTGGGATCCAGTTGCACATCACAGCGCCAAATTCATGGCTCAATGCTCTGTATTAATTCAATCATTTTTCGACATCCACCTTGGAACACATGATGATGTTTGTTCAGTCACACTTTTGGTAATTCTTAAACCCGCTCCTCACTTTTAAGCCGCTTTGGCCAAACAAATGTGCTTGAGCTTTAAATCCTTCCACTCAAACAAGTTGCTATTGTTTGCCGGGTTTTCCCACTTGTGCTCTCGCGCCGCTCGCATGAGCTCCAGAAAGCTCGGTTTCCCCCCCCAAAAAGGTGCCACCGCTAGCATGGCAGAGTCCAGAATAAACCGCAGCGGCACCGACATTAAACAGATGACAGATCGTGGAGCACGACTTATTATGTCAGAAATTAACCCTTTCAGGGATGGCGGCTATTACAGCCTATCATGTTTTCAGGTTACAGGGTGGGTGAAAGGGTTAACAAAACGAAAACAACTTCTGCAGGCAATTTTTGGCATTGTTGTGAGAGCACGATAGAAATAAAGATTGTCTCGGATTATATTGTACTTAAATGCTTTGGAAAATAATGGTATACGTTTTTTATTTGGATTTTCAAAAAATTATTTGGTGAAACAGTTGAAATAAAAAAGTAACAGTTGTATTTTGGAAGTAATAATGATGAATCTGAAAAAATAAATAAATGTGCTATTTTGCGAAAAAAAAGTCATTAAAATAACTGGGGAGAAGTTGTACTTTTACGAGACTTATGGTGAAATATGAGAAAAAAAATGTCATACAATTATGAGGGGGGGGTGAAATTATTCACTGAAAAATTATGAACAGAAAGAAGATTCTGGGGGGAGTACAATTATAGGTTGGGTGGTTTATTTTATGACAAAAAAAAAGTGACAATATTACAAGGAAATAAAGTCGCATAGGCCCCGGTTTTGGGGTTTTGCATTCGTATGTTAGCATCACTGAATGTTACATATCACCTCGCAGGAAAAAAAGAATACAGTATAATGGCTGTTTGGATTTGGACCACTATAGCGTTTAGTGGCCGCCACGGCAGTCGTAGAAACTCATTGTCATACAAAACAACAAAATAGAGTTAGCCGGCTATAGTTCTTAGCTGCTCAATTGTGATTTGTGCTCCTTTTTTGAATCTCCGAAGGTATTATTGAAACGTGACAGCATCCCCAAGTGGCCGTCGTCATCGTGAGAGCTGCCGATGCGGCTTTAAATGAGCACGCCTTCGTCGCTTAGCTAATGATGAGCGAATACGCAGATGCAATAATAGTCATTTTGCCATCAAGCCGTCAGCGGTCAATCACGGTGTGCTGAGGTCTTTCCTTAAGCGTAGCGAGGACTGTAATTTTCATTTATTTATTTATTATTTAAAAAATAAAAGGACAGAAAAGGAACCCCCCCACCCACCTAAATACAGTATCATGATATCAAATGGCTGATCATCAGTGGAAGCTGGGGCGGCAGCCATCTTGTCTCTCACGGTGTTATTAAATGGCGTAATCATAGATGGTGTGAATGAGTCTGTCTGTCGTTGACGCACTTTGAAATGGTTTAGTTTAAGTATGGGTATGCGTGCGTGGATTTTCTATTTTTAGTGCGATAGATGACCTTCTGGCACGTCTATTTGTGTGATGCTTTGATTTTGGATGAAAATAGCGGGACAAAAAAAAGTCTTTCATTCAATAAAATTATATCTTGAAAGTTTCTATGAAGTCTGCTCGTCAGGAAGATGAAGACGAAAGTAGTTGGTGGGGGGGTGGAGGGATAGGTTGCTGTGGAAACAAGGGGGGGGGGGGGGGTCTGCGCGACAGATGGGCCTGGGCAAACTGGACCCGTTGACCTTTCAACTCCACTGTCAGGCTTTCCCGGTCCTCTCTGTAAGGCAAACATGCCAAGCAAATTCCAAGGAGATTATGGCGGCCATTGGGAGAACGCAGGAAACAAACGCTAGGTGGCTAACTAGCTACTTAGCATCCTTTAGAAACTTGCTTTGTTAACATTTGTTCTTTAAAAGTTGCAATATGTGTCACTTTTGTCATTATAAGCAATGGGAAAGCAATGCCACCGTGGCTAACTAGCCAGTTAGCGCATTTTCGAACCTTGCTTTGCTAACGGCCACAAGACGTGTCACTTTTGTGATATTAGAGCCGAGTTTCAACCGGGGAAAGAAATACGAGATGGCAAGCTATCTTGTTAGCACAGCAAGGCTCTTTGTAACAGTCAATTATGTTAATTATTTTGAGATATGAAAGGAAAGTTTAGCATAAATCCAACTTGCTTCACAAAGATTTTGTTTTTAGCAGTGTTGTTTTTTTGTTGTTTTTTTTTTGTTTCACACCAAGTACGAACTTTGTGTGCGATTTTGAAGAGTATTCTGCCTAGCTACAGATGACCAATAATAGTTTTGGATTATTCTTAATAGTTCATTTTTAGATTACTTTTTTAAATACACCTAATTTTTATTCATTTTTAGAGTGTGTTAATTTGTTCAAAATGTGTTTATTTTTGTTACATTTTTATTCGTTTTAGTATTATTTCTATCAAGTTGTGGAGTATTTGTCAAGTGCGAAAAAAAAAAGGTTCTAAAGTATGATGTAATAAAGTAAATTACAATTCTCAAACACCTGTTCGACCTGCCTTCCTTCTGTTCAGACGTACACCAATGACAAAATTGATACGTTTAAAAGGTCATGTACAATACACAAAAACAATTTAATATATTTTTAGTTACATTCGTTTTATCAATGTAAGTGAACATAAATATAGTTTGTTTGCTGTTGCTTCCTTTTTAAATGTACTTTTATTTTTTATTTTATTTCGTTCACGAAATGTCTTCAACTTTCAATTTTAATAATGAAAGTATATGACTGGGGGAAAACATGTGACAGGACCAGTTTTCATGGTCTTGTTTGCTTTACCATTCCAGCAGTCTAGTGGTTGTGTCATTATTTTAATGGCCAATGGAGCGAAGCTTATGTACTCTACCTAGTAACAGGTAGTCGCGTAAAAATGTGAAAAGAGAATCAGAGAGATGATTCTGTTGACATACGTTGCTGCGCCTGCTCTTTGATTGAAGTGTTAGATTTTATAACAAAAATGTTGAATGTTTTTCATGAATTATGCATGTAATGACAGAGTTGTCTGTCTGCACGAGGGACTGCAGCTCGTGGCAGAATAAGAGAGCAGTAATTTGGAAAATGATCACTTGTGATAGCCCACAGCTACACTTTTCTTTTTTCATACTCAAACCCATTTTCAGGTACAGGCACAGGCACAGCCCCGCCCCCTGCAAAGTGTTTGTGAGTTCCTCTAGGCAAGTCGACTGCTTCCTGTATGAAAATGTTCATTTTGGACGAATCATATCAGACCGATGTGATGTTTGATGGTCCTTTGCTGAAGATTATGAATGCTTTTCTTTGGGTGGGGCTCTTTTTTTTTTTTTTTTTTAATCGCCACAAAGTTGCAGGGTTATCATAGTTTTGGATTTGTCTTGATAGTTTTTAGTGAGTTTGGACTTTTTTTTTAAATGCAGTATGTTATGATTACTTTTTAGAGTTTTCTTATTTTATCGAGGTTTATAGTTTTAATCTGTTGTTTTTTTCAAAAATACTTTTTTACTTTCATTTTTATTAGTATTAGTTTTAGTTTTTTTAATTGCCTTAGTGTGTTTTGGAAGAGTATTCTTCCTAGCTACTGTTGACCAGGTTATGATAGTTTTGGATTTTTTTTTGTTTTGACTTGAGTTTTTTTTAAATTAAGTTAGTTTTAATTCATTTTTTAGAGCAAATCTGTTTTTTCTTTTTTTCAAAAATGCTTCATTTTAGTTTAGTTATTAGCTTTTGTGTGAGTTTTAGTTAATGGAATGGTGATTATTTGTTCAGTGCAAGTAAAAAAAAAATGTTTTTAAAGGTCACTAAATATTCTGTAATTAAATTAATTCGAGAAAATTCAACTACAATTCACCAACAACTGTTTGACCTTCCTTCTTCTATAGAAGATTTTGCTTCAGTATTTTTTGTTTTTCCAAAAGCATTTATTTCGCTTCAATATACGTTTACTCCAAAGATCAGTTGGTTTTTTTTCTCTTGAAAACATGCAATGAAAATGACTAGTTTTTAATTTGTTCATCGAATCCATATTTTTCACGCAGACAGATGGCCCGGGGGTCATCGTTTTGAAGGTGCACACACTTACACAATGCTGATTAACAGAACATTTCCCTTTTGTGGAAATCGCACAAAGAGCGACCCTCGGCTCCCCAGCGGCCGAATCGGCGCCCATTCATGGTTTTCCCATGTTGCAATTTACTCACTGAATTAGGCCGGCGGCCGAGAAAAGTGTCTCGGGGCCCAATTATCATGTGGCAAGGAGGTGGCGAGGTGTGTGTCTTGGGAGGGCCCATGAGATATTTAAGGCTTTTCACCAGCCCTGCCTTGTTTCTCCTTGAGAGACTCATGTGTTTTGGTGCACAAAAGGAGGATCTTCAGAGATATGCCAAGTGTCTGGAGAGCGTGTTTGCCGAACCCATGAAGAGAGCCCTTTAGCGGCCCGGCGGGACAATGGCGCATGGGCACCGGCCGCGCTCTACTTTGTCCGCGCCAAGCATTTCACACGCACCCGGGGCAACACGGAGCGCAAACATTAGGATTTGGGGGGCCGAGGGTGGGGGAGAGTCTTGAAAAGGCCCCTTTTTCATCTTTGTCGCCCAATCGGTGACCATGCTGTCTTATGTTTGCAAGCTCTCGCCTCATTTATTCTGACTTAGAGCATCCGCTTTTGTTGCTTTGCTGATGATTTTCTTTCTTTTTTTTTTTTTTTCGTCAAATCATCTTCAATTCAAAGGGAAAGGAGAGATCCCGGATGTCATCGTATCAGATAACATGCAGGATCACGCTCTCATTTTCCACTAATTAAAAAAAGTAAAAACCAATTCTGACATATCCTTTTTTTCTCCCTCATAAGATTAGTATTTATTTATTTAGTTAACATCGCCTTTGTATCATTTTTTTTTGAAGACCATGACTTTTCCCATTAAAATAAACTAAACAAATTATTAGAAAATAAATACGTAAATATATACGTAAATAAAAAGATAAATAAGAAGATAAAACCCAAGTTACTAAGGAAAAAAATATATTCTAGAAAACAGATCCACCTTTTTTCATGAAATATTTTTTGAGGGGAAGAATTCCCTTTTTTCAAGAAAAAAAGAAGAAAAAAACTTTTTTTCACAATTTTTGTAATTATTTTTTTGTTTTATCCCCATTGAAATAGAAAAATTCTAAAAATATATAGATTTTTTTCAGGGGATTAGAGCTTCTCAGAATATTGTGATTGTTTTTCATAATGACAATTCCCTTTTTCTAAAGAGAAGAAAACTTTCAACCTTTTTTTCAAAAGTTTTCTGGGGGACCGATTAGATTTTTATTTATTTATTTTATTCAAAATAATGAAGATATCTCATAAAGATGTACATTCTATGTCTGTTGTCTGATGTCTATTTCCAAAATAAATATATTTTCAAATAATTTTTTAAGGCATTTTGAGAAAATTAACATTTTTTAAAATCTACAAATACATTTAAAAAAACATTTTATCTCTGGGAAATGACTACATTATTAAGATTATTTTTTTGTTGGTACCAAAAATCCAACTAATTGTCTTCATTCCTATTCAATTGAGAAATCTTCCAAAAAAATTGAATAAAATAAAAAAAAATTAGAGTTGGGATTTCCTTGTTTTGGAAAAATGTGGGATTTTTTAAAGTAGTAACTATTAGAATGTTTTTTCTTTCTAATTTTTTTTCTCAAAAAATAATTTCTGTTTAAGATTATTAATGAAAAAGAAAGAGCGTTTTTTTTTGGTTGTTGTTGTTGAAAATGGCAGCGGTTGAGCGGTGCCTTTGGCCATTGACACGCATTCATTTTTTGCAGTGAGCGTGATCACAACAACATGCATCAATCACGGGACCATCATAAAAACTTTGTTATGGCGCTGATAAGAGCACCGAGCGACTCCGTGTTAAATATTAAACTCCCGGGCTGAAAACATTCCTCGTAGCTGCCGCCCAGCCGACCTGCAGAATGTCACGCCAACTTCCTGAAACTCTACTTTGCTGTCAGAGAGGCATTCTGGGAAATCCCTTTGAGACACCTTGGCTAAATGAGTGCTCCCATGTTTCGCACAAATACCGCTCGATATGCGAAACACGATATGCCGCGGTATCTGAAACGGAGATAAAAGCAGTCTACATCAACACAAGAGAGCAAGGCTGGGGTATCGTAATTAAGACGTGACGTGACACTAAATGTGTGTGTGTGTGTGTGTGTGTGTGTAATCCCAAAGTGAGGATACAGATTAACGCCACGATGATGTGTTCCGCTGCCGAGGAGCAAAACAGGAGGGAGGTAGGAGGGGGGGGATGTCTGACCCCCCCACCCACCCCCCAAGGAGGAAAGAGGCAGGATTTTCATACTTTTCTTAATATTCACATTGTTTGAATAAGCAGTGTAAAAATCATTGGTAATAAGAAAGGTAGAATATTGCAAGAATTAAAAAAAAATTAACATGAAAAAAATAGAAACAGAATAATTTTTACTTTCGTCTCAGGAAATACGGCTTTATTCTATCGACAGAACATTCTTCTAAGATTGTCTTTTTCTCGAAAAACAAAACAAAAAAAAGAACATTTTCTGGAAAACATCTGACCTTTTTCGTCAACGTCCACATTTTATCTGGAAAAAAAAATCGAACTCAACTGCTATTGTCTCAAGATGTGCTTGAAATGAAATAAATGACTGAAAAATATCATTGACCAAATATGCATTTTCTCCACACAAAATACAAAACAAATGCGATATAAACACTTTTTTTCCATTAAAAAAAATCTTCATTCAGATTTATGCCTTTACCTTCCTAAAGCAACTCTCCCAAAAATTGTCAAAGACTTGTTTTAACCCTTTGAGGGACAGCGGTGACTACAGGAGACACCTTATCATGTTATGAGGATACAGATTATCATTATAAGTGCATGAAAGGGTTTTTTTCTTTTAAAGAATATGAAAAATTATTTCTTTTTTTTTTTTAATAAAAGATTCATTAATCAGGAACAACAAGCTGTTTCTCTGAAAGTGAAAATCGGACTTTTTAATGAAAAAGCAATGAGCATTGTGGTTTTATTTTCATACTGTTCTCACCAATTGAGCGCCTTGAACGGCCTTGCACAAAAAAAAAAAGACAAAAAGCAAAAGTAATTGGGATCTCTTTTGTATCAAAATCCTCCCAAGAGCTCCTCAGCCCATGATTTCATTATCGCTGCGACTTACTTACACTAATCCTCTCCGAGTGGCGCTTGTTGGAAGCGTCCACAAAAAAAAATAAAAAGCCCGAGTGTCAGTGGGAGCGTCAAATATTGTCCAAAAGTTGAGATGTTGTGGAATGTGTTTGGGGATGATCCCTAGACGCTCTAGACTGTTTTGATTTCCCACTTGAGGGAGAAGGTGAAGAGTAATCCCCCGAGGATTCCCTCCTCTCCAGCTCTTTAGCCGCCATAAGCCACCATTCAACAGGCCCGACCCGACATGGGCTCCATACAAGTGGACGGTATTAGCCGATGATCGGCCGAGGGGGAGCCGGGCTTAATCTGCCCCGGTGGCTAAAGGGGGTCCCGGACGTGGCGCATTGTCCCGTCCTCGGGGCGCACTGAAGGACAGAATTCTTAATTAGTCAATTACCTCCTGGACAATGACGTGAATCCTCACTAAGCTTCCTTTCGCCATTTTCCAGAGCCAAGAAATGGCAATGGTTTCTCATGCTGCTATTTTCATATGCTAATAATGCTAATGTTGTCATAGAGTGGCTAGCATGCGCCGCCTTAGGTTTTTCTTTTCGGTCGTTTTTGTTTTTTTGGGGAACATTTTATCGATTGATGTGCTTTTGATGGCTCTATAGCAAAACGCTAATATCGTTTGCATCCTTAGCTTCTAATACGAGAGGTATGAGAAGAGATGTAAGTAAATATGCTGTTCTGCTGTCCAAAGTCTGCCTGTAAATAGCTATTGTTACAAAATAAATGAGTAAATACATCACTTATCACGCTACTTTCATATGATGATGCTAATGTTGTGATTGAATGGCTCGCATACATCTGATGCTTTTCATCAACATGAACATTATGGTTGGTGTTGTTCATCCATGCATGACACATTTTTTTAAGACACTCTTTCACATCCTAAAATGTACAATTTGGTGTCACTGTAAGCTCAGGCACAACGCTGGAATTTCGGGGGGTTTTTGACAGCTTCAAAGAATCACGTGAATTATTTAAAATATGTATTTATTTTTTGATTGATGGGTGCAGTCGACGATGCAGATGGCCACAAAAAGTCCCTTTATCCTTTTTATGCTCGCTACTTCAACTTCTCGTGATCTCATGAGCCTCATCCAACCAAAATGACCTTTTGAAAGAGTGGCACTTTTTAGTACATAGATATACAAGTACACTATATATATATATATATATATATATATATATATATATATATATATATATATATATAAAAACATTTTTTTGTACGTGACATAGCCAGTACAGTGTCAAACCTCTGTTGTACTTTGTAAAAGCGTCATCATGAAGCGTCTGAAGCCATGCGTGTGGGATCGGTGGCCTGACTAAGCGACAATTATCTACCTGGCTGGTGAGGCCTGGCATTGAGTCCGCGAGAGATCAGAGGAGGGAGGCTCCTCGCCCAAGATCCCAGGTATTAGCGCCGTGTCTGAATTAACAGGATGCGCATACTTCGCCCGACATGTCACGTCTTAGCCGCGCTTGGCTGCAAATTCTTCCGTGAAGCCCCCTTTTCTGCTCGTTTCGCAAGCTCCGAATGAGGCCTTAAGCCCTCCGCCGCAAGATGAATGCTGAGTGCTAAATTAATTTCAGGCATTTTCTTTTGTGCGCTGACAAAAAAAAAAAAAAAAAAAAAAAAGAGAGAAACAAGCAGGTTGCTCGGCGGCTTCCGCGGCCGATGACAGACACGTGTTTGCCCAGGTGTCAGGCCTCCTCGCTCTACAGACAGCGCAGTGTTTGTCCGTGTCCCCCCCCCTACAAAAAAAGTGCCTTATTTGTACACAGCGCCTTCATTCAGGGCGGCTGGGAAAAGAATTCCTTAAAAAGTAATCGGACAAGGGACTAAATAGCGGCGCCCCTTGTTGAAATGTTGAAACATGCCCCCCTGCCTTCAAGTGCAATAAAAGGGAAAAGATGCATTCAATGGAAACCCAAAAGGAAGATCTGCATTTAGCGGCCTTTTCATTAGGCACACCTGCACTATTTCACCACCCCCACCCAACACAAGAGCTGCAAAGGGTGATAGAAGGGTCTCATAAACTGTGAATAAGTTGACTGATACAGTGTTACAATTTGTATGCCATCATTCCTTTTGACAAAAGACTTAAGATCACTATGTGGCAATTGAGTGTCCCTTTCGCTAAACCGTTGATCGCATTTCCGATGGCCGTGATGAATGAGTCGTGGAAAAACGGCAACAAAAAGAGTAGAAAATAGCCACACATGACATGGGCTGGCTCACTATTTGCCAGCTTGATATGACCGTCCTCGTTATTTGTTACGTATGGCTGTCTAATATGCTTGTTTACATACGTTGGCGCTCATTACGTGTCAACGATCAGTCGATAAGATGTTCTAAAAGCATGCATGCAGAAGTTATTACTTCATGACAGACGAGCTCACTATTTGGCAAGTCAATTAGAATGTCATCAGATTGTGCAAGTGTATCTCACGTTGTGCCCCGTGATTGTCGTCATTACAGAAATCACCGGTGTTGGTTTTAGCTAGCTGGCTGGCTAGCTAGCTAGCTGCGATACATTTGTTGCAGGGTGGGGGCCATCAACAATAAACGTAGGTGCCTTGACGTTGAAGTTGTCACTGTTTGGGTTAATGTGTGTGTGTGTGTGCGTGCGTGCGTGCGTGCGTGCGTGCGTGCGTTAGGCCGCTTGTTATGTCTGCATTTAGAGCACTGGGCTGAGTGATGGCTGCACAGCTGGCAGGTACAAAAGTGTCCGCGTCCATAAACTCCCTCTGGCATTTTTTCTTTTTTTTGGGGGCAACTTGTGGCTAATTGAAGCATTGAAACACAAGGGTGTTGACTGCCATAAAGCGATGCGGCCGTCTGCGTGGTAGCTTGATTCTGGCAAAAATCACCAAGCCTTTGTCTGCTTGTGTCATCAGTGAAATAATGGTAGCCGGGATGCTAATGCTAGGCTACTAATTCCCAAGGTAGTGAAATTTTGCTAAAGGACAACGTACCTTACTTTGGAGTCAGCTGGTCCGCCCTCAAATGTCTCCAGTTGGTTCTGCTTCACTGGAGCATTTCAGAAATATGGACTTGCCAAGTCTCACCTCTCGGAGTTTGCATAAAACTGGGGAGGAAGCAAAGAGAGAGTGAGGCTGGTGGTGTGTATGGCGAACATAAGATGACCATCATTGTTTTTCTAGATGAGTATGAACTCATTTTTGGGAATTTGTCTGCGGCATTGCAGGAAATGCATAAAAACCGCATCTTTATTCCCTAGACGACGTGACCAGGGTTGACGGCCTCGTACCTCGCCCGACTCGCCAACCTGGAGGGAGTGTCGGGGCTTGGGAACAAAACAGCTCGGAGGCGGTCGTGTGCTCACACGCTAACACGCCTGCAAGTTTATATTTGCCTCTTTTGAGTTGATATAAGGAATCCCAAAGTATAAGACCACGGGAGGAATCGAGCGACTTGAAAGAGTTCCGGGACAAAAAAAGGGGCAAGGAGGGCGAGGAGGAGGGTGGAGGTATTTTGGGATTGTTTTTTCCACCGGCTGGGAAATGAATCGGAATCCTACGCCACCTAATTTGGCGGCCGTGTCTTTTTTTTTTTTTTTTTTTTAAACCTTTGCACACGTTTTGTTTTTCTAAGCCGCCAACACAACAGAGTGCGCCCGGGCCGTCAGCACCTTAAGCAAGTAAAAGCGTTTGCCTTTTATGAGCTAAATCCACCTCGTATTTGCTTTGCCACAAAAGGGAAAAAGGACTTTTTAAAACAAGTGTGTGTGCACGACGACATGAAAGAGCAGCGAAAATGAATTGAATGTTGTTGTTTTTCCCACTGAAGAGAAGGAGGAAGAAGAAGGAGGAGGAGGAGAGGAGGGCCGATGGGATCTGAAGGCCTCGTTTTCCCACAAGCCTCGGCGCAGGTGATTCATCACAGCGCTCTGTCAAAGGAGCTTTCCACAACATGAGGCGAACAATGACGCTGTGATTGCAAGCGCGGCAGAGCCCTCGATTGAAAGATATCGGCGATACATTTGCATCCACACACGAGAGAGGGAAAACGGGGAGGAGGAGGCGGGAGATCTGAATGGAGCAAAAGTATTTCACGGGAGCGGTTGGAGGGGGACGAGCGTTCGGATTTCCTGCAACCCTTCTTGCATCATTTTCAGGGGAAATGACCTTTACACGACGATTTGATCGCATGCATTCTGAACTACGGGTATATAAAAATTACAAAAACAATATGCAGAATACATTTCTTTATGCAGTATATTGTATTCATATGCAATTTTTTTTCTTTTTTAAAAAGGAAAAAATACTGAATAATATTGAATTAATGCAATTTTTGTTACAATAATGACAGAAATTAGAAGGGCTCTGGATTGAACCCTGAGGACCACCAATTCTTCAAATTATCTGCACAGACGATTACTGCATTTAGAAGTGAGTTGCTGTCCGTTATACGAATCCAGCTAATCAAGAAAAGGAGTTTGATATGCCTAATGTGAACAGAACAAAATGAATCGGAACAAAATGTTTCCCTTGGATCGTACATTCGACTCCATGTTTCTTTTCCTCTCCGTTTTAAACCACTACCTCAAATGCTATTTACGCTGAGGGATGGGAACTAGCATTACCTGCCGTCAATATCAGTACTTTAGCATGTAAAACACAGCAGCCTGTCATTGAGGGAATCCCCAAGTGCTGGTGACAACAACTAATATTATAGTCCACGCCGACTCTCACTGCTTGCAAAAAGCACTATGTCATTACACTTTGGGCCAGAAATAAGTTGTAGAAAAACCAAATTCATAACATGGACAATGAAAAGCACAAAAACCGTCAAACTAAAATCAAGTCCCATGCCGAGTCAAAAGCCGAAGAATAAAAATGAGTTTTAAAGATCGGGAGCGAGGGGTCTTATGGAGAGTGTTCATAAAGTCTGGGTAAATGGTCGAACACACGTACTTTTTGGGCGTTACGACCGTCCTTCTCGTCCACTTCAGGAGTAGCAAATTGATTTGATCTTCTTCAGATGGAGCCATCTTCGTTCTGGGGAGGAAAAAGAATGTGAAGAAATAAAATCTATGTACCCAGAAGTTGCGGACACACTATATATTCGGGGTGTGGGTCTCTTCAATAAAAGATCATTTGATATTATTTCGAACCGCGAGGTGCAATACGATTCCAGGACGGTTCATTTTGAAACTGCAATGATTCGATTTGGTTTGATTCAGTGGGATTACAATATTATTTATAAACACACACAAGTGATAAAAGGTTCTACAATAAACAAAAATATTTACAAATAACGTGATGATAAAAGCTCATAAGTCACACGTAAATAGTTGCCAAGTACAACTGCATCTTAATTAAAGCGTGAACCACATATTGTTTCATTTCCTTGTGCTACCATAAACACTCAGTCAATCAAACACTACCCATGGAATACAATGTCAGATCAAATCTAATGAAACAAGTCAATAGGGATCTCATCGTGTCGGTCACGGGAGTGCGTTTATTGTGTAATGACATGGCTGCCAAATATGTCATTAGTAAAGATGATCGACGTGTGTCATAAGTGGGCCTATTTTTTGGGGGGAGGGAGGGGGGCATGTGAGGACACGTCGGGTGTTATGAAAACACAGGCTTTCCTTGTGACAACAACGGGTCCCGACGACAACATTGGCAACCTCCCGTGATTTCCCACCCCACCGCCAAAAGAAAAAGCACAACATTCATTATTGAGCGTGTTCCACAGGAAGCCAGATGTGTGATACGGAGGATGGAGACCAAGACGCTCTGTAATTGCTTCTTTCCTGCAGCCTGGAGGAAAAAAAAAAAAAAAAAAAAAGAAACGGGAGCCTATCCCGAGACGCTCATTGGGAGTGTAAAGCAAAATGATGGAGAAAAAATAAATAAATCCAAATTAGCGCCACATTCACGAGTTGTGAAAGGCAGCTGAATGTCAACAATGGAGACTGAGCTGCTGAATTACCCCAAATGAGTGTGTGTGTGTGTGTGTGTGTGTGTGTGATGCGCATGTGCACTCAGGTTTTGAAGCGATGATGTAATATCAAAATAGATTTTTTCTCATGAGCTTTATATCATTGCGAGTTTGTGAACCCGAAAAAAATACTGTCACATGATTGTTCACTTTTTTGTTTTATTTTATTTATTTGGGGTGCAGGGGGCAAACCGTGGCCACTATGAGTTCTTCAAATGTCCTTCAAAATGTCACCTGTACACGTCATGATTCGATTTTATGGTCACAGGGTTCTCCATAAATACAAATATTTATGAATAATAGCAAGGCCAATGACAATAGGTCAAAAACGAAGACAATAAACATAGAAATAAAATTGTAGAGTGCTAACAATTAAATTGAATGTAACAAATTCATGATTTCACGCATTAATTCATTGGGCATTTTCTGTCTGATGTGTGCACCTAAGTCACTAGGGGGCAGTATTACATGGACAGACACAACATCATGAAACGCAGAAAAAGAATGTCATAACAAAGCTGCGGTGATATTAGCTTTTTTTTTGGGGTGGGGTACAAAGAATATATTGCTATGAATACTGTTGTATGCTCTGTCTGCGTGTGTGGCTGCCGCTTGAGTTCAAATGTAAGTAAGGTATATAAGTAACATAACACTGATGCTAGTTTTGTTAGCCCATTCAGACAATTCTGTTTGATTTAAAAAATCTCCACCAATAACTTCTTTCATTGATTGGCTCAACACAATCGCATGGTTCTCATGAGGTGGCCATTACGACTTGCGTTAAAGTTAGCTCGAATTCATTATTGGCATTTTGTGACAATGAAATCAAATACAGTCATACCTCGGTTTTCCACCATTATCCGTTCCAGAAGACTGTTCGAAAACCGAAACCACGCTCTTTTAAAAAAAAAATCTTTATTGAACACTTGTCTGTTTACAATGTAACGCTACACGAGGAAGCGTCACTTCCTCGTGTAAGGAAGGCGAGAGGAGTCAAGTGACGCATTCAAGTGCGCTCAGTTTGATCTAGAACCGAAATTCGGTCGTCATCCGAGGCATAAAAAAACTCAAACTTTTTGGTCCAAAACCGATTTGGTCGAGAACAGAGACGTTCGAAAACCGATATCCTGTGCTAAAAAGGACGTTTTAAAAAATGATCATTTGTGTGATAACTTTGCAGCGGCCCCTTCACGGCTGACTCTACTAAGCTGCAGAAGAAGAAAAAAAAGTGTAACTGTGTGCACGAGACCTCCGGTAATTGAGCCGCTCCCTCGTGGAAGAGTACATCAAAAGATGACAGATTACAATTTAAGATCAAAATCAAGCAGTGATGATCAGAAGATCCACAAAGTTCAGAAACACAAATTCGCTGGCAGGAAACTCCAGTCAACAACACACGTGGTTGTTTTCTTAACCATTCAATTAACTGATACTTTTACAAGATTGGTAGGCTGGTTGGTAGGAGTGTTAATTAGTTGGTAGTCATTCGTAGTTAGTTGAATTTGTAGGCTGATTGGTTGGTTGATAGTTCGAGAAATTGATGTATGTATTGTTTGGTAGATTGGTAGGTTGGATGTTTGATTGGCCGGTTGATAGATTTGAAGGCGAGCCCAAAAAATCATCATTGCGTGGTTTCCCGCAGGCGAGGAAGGCATCGCTGCAAATCGTCAACATGTCTGGACCGTTTGCAAGCGCATCAATCGCAAAAAGCGGAGCAGGGAAAGCGCACGCTCATAATTATTACGCCTTTTTTTGCTTGTCGCCATGACGATCTGACATCGACGAGAAGAAACCACAAGTGAGCGAGGCAGCATGGACGCCAAGTGTCACGTTTGCCTTCATTTCAAGGCGGCAATCCCCCAACAATCACGCAGACAGCCGCTCCTCACCTTGCAATTAAACTCGACTTACTTTCTTCTCAGGAAAGCAGCCATCCACAAGAATAATCATGAGAAGAACCATTCATTTGATCAAAGTTCCCCTCTCCTTGCAAGCGTGCGTCGACGTGCTAGTTTTACACCGGCCGGACAAATCATTAGGTACACCGCTAAAAGCATATCACAAATGATTTTTTTTTTAATATATATATAAATTCATGCTCTCTTTTGGCTGGTTGGTTAGTTAATTAGCAGATGGATGTTTTGTAGGCATCTTTTGGCGAACGGGTGGTTTGTTTACTTGTTTGGCCATTACTGTATTCAAACATTCAAACAAGAAACATTAATTAATTAAGCCGTTATCTTCCATTACATCAACCCCAAACCTCTACACTACAGTAAAGCAGTTCACAACCAGTATATATCTAATTACACGACAAAAACATGAAACATAAAATGAAATACATTGTACTCACGGGAGATGCTAATTGGCCACACAACATACATCTGTTGCTAGCTGTGTTGTTAGTCCGAGCTAGCTAAAGTCCGTCGTTGCTGCTGTGTGAGTGGCGAATCGATCTGTTTTTCCAAGGTGAAATAAGACAGCCAGCAGTGTTGGCAAAGGTGTCGTCGCCATGTCCAGTTTTTCTTGAAAACTCAACTCAGGGCATCTTGAAGGACATTTTTCCTACACAGTCACCTGCTGTGTAATTAAGAATCGCATTGTTTTCAGCAACTCTACACCAACCAATCAGAGGACGGGAACAAAAATGACATCACCTTTTCCGCCGCTTGAATCTAAAATCTGATTGGTTAAAACAAATCAAACGTCAATAGGTATTCTGAAAACATTTCGGCAACACAGAAGCTGAAATCTGATTGGTCACTACGATGGTTAGAGGATCATTTTGAAAATATTCCATTTATTCTAAAATATGTGTGTCTATGTTCTCATAATATTGTTTTTTTTAATCTTGAAAACTATGACTTTATTTCAGTAGCTTTACCGCTTATTAAGACCGAAGAAATAAGTTGTAATTGTTGTCAGAGTATTTGTCTTGAGAACATCTGACTTTATTCTGTTTTTACTGTAACAGTACGACCTTTTCCGAAATAAATTTCTATATTTTGCCACCATCAGTGTAAAATTATCAAGAAAAAAACAGTCAAACCTTTTTTCAACATTTCCACCCGTTCGCATTTCAAAGTCCCGATTTCACATACAGTAAATCATTTTCCGTTTGCCGATTTTGCTTACAACAAACACTTTTATGACGAGCAGATTTTTCCCACTAAATAGTGAAAAGGCCTTTATTAGAACGAACCGTGGGAAGCTAACTGCCCCCATGACCTTGCTTATACTGTATTACATGTTCATGTTTTTACATCTATCAATCAATCAAACTTTATTTATAGAGCACTTTTCATACATAAAAATGCAACTCAAAGTGCTGCACGGGGCTTTAAAACATTTCAAACTTACATGAAAAAAAATGTTCATAGTATCTTGTACGTCGCAATTGGCGGCCATTTTATTGGAAATGGTTAGAACGAACTAGCGTTGTAACGTACAAATTGGCTATGTCCATGAGGTATGTTGTAACGAGGTTGCACTCTACCGTATGTGATTCCTAGAAAAATGCCAACTATTTTGTCTTGGAAAAAAAAAACGTGTCTTCATTCTGGCTTTTTATAAATACACATGACTAACCTACAAAACGGAAACTTTTAATCCCAGAAAATAAATACAACTTTATCCTTGGTCGGGTTGACTAAATCCATTTGATCCCGGTGTGATTCAACTCGCGGAAAGGTGCGAGTGCGACAAACGCCGTGACTCATCAGAAACATCGCTCAGCGTTCCGTCATGACTTGGCAAATAATTGCCAGCCAGCCGAGTGAAGGAGGAGGTGGCCTGCCCGGTGTGAACGTTGATGGTTACTCTTTAATAAGCTTTGACCTTGTCTGCAGACTAAGAAAGTGGGAGTGTGCGTGGGGGAAGGCAGACGTCACACCATCTTCTAAATCATGCGCCACAAATGTTTTCATTTCACAAATTGCTTTCTTTCGTTGTCCAGCCTGCCCCAGCGCCCGTTTCCCCTCGCTCTCCCATTCATCCATACGCCAAGGAGGTATTCCGAACTGGAGGTGATGTCATCGTCTCATCCTCTTAGCGAGCCATCGCGGCGTATATTGGACGGGATGTATGGAAGCACCACCTAATGGTTCCCAAATTGAATCACCGATCCACTGGCGACAACTCAGCTCTCTGGACTGTTTTAGTGCGAGTGGAACTGCATCCGACTACTACACATTTTGTCACATTTCGACTAGATTAGAATCAGGAAAACTTTGATTTGGGGCGAGGCTAAATGAACAAGCATTTGAGTTTTTCGATATTTCTTGAGGGTGCAGCATTGTGGCAAAGTTTCATGGCTTCCCATAACATTCTAGCATGTTCTACAGAGATTCCTAGGTTTTCATTTCGCAACATGTCATTTGGTAGGCATGTGTATCATGAACAGATCCACAAAAAATTCTAAAGAATCCAAACTAGAAAAGTTTGGTGGCATTCCAGAGTTTTTTTTTTTTTTGTTTGTTAGTTTGTTTAATTCAACCCCTGAAGTCAGTTTTACTTCCCCAAATCATATTTGGTAGGCATATCCATCATGAGCGGACCCATAAAACAGTCCCAAGTACTGCTATGTAAAAAGACGCAGGAAGTCTGACAATTTGTTTCTTTTTGGGGTTTTTTTGGCTGTGCTGCTCAGATTTCGTTCTTTATTTTCAAACTTCAGACCCAGTAGCCAGTTTCGGTGAGCAACATGAAATTTGGTAGGCGGGTCTATCATGAGTTGTGGGTGCAACACTTTCTTTTCAAAAACCTTTGCCTGGGAAGTGAAACTTGTTTCGTTTAATCACAGAACCCAGTTTTGGTTTTGTTTTAAAAATTCAGTCCCTGAAACTAGTTTTCCGAGCACTCAACGTATACCCCCCAAAAAACAGGAAGTCTACCATTTGGTCTCTTCATTTGGTTGCCCATATTTTAAAAAACTCGAGCCTTATGCTAGTTTTACGTTACAACAGGAAATTTGGAAGGCTTGTCTATCATGATCAGACCCACCAAAAAGTCTATGCTGTTGTCATCACAGCAAGTCTGTCATGTTGTATGTCAGGGATTTTTTTTTTTGGGGGCTAATTTTGACTCTGGTCGTTCAAATTGGAACTGTGTATAGAAAACAGACGAGCAAAGCTACATTGGCAAACATTTGCATTTCCGCCCATGCGTGTGGGAGTAGCATGGCGGCAAAATTGGAAGCCGCGCGCGCGCAGTCCTGCGGATTGTCCCCGGCATTCGCCATATGTGCAAGGCTGGCTGTCGGTGTGGAGCTCTGCAGCCGCCGCACGGATCACTGCCTCTGTATGGCTCCCCCGGAGCAGCCTCTTGTTCCCCCGGCTTTAACATTCCAGGTACACGGCGGAAAGAAAAAAAAAAGAAGAGGCTGGCCTCCTTCCTGTCACTCGCCTTGTGTGGTGCCGAGTGACACGCGTCCGCTCGTCTCTCGGGCGCGTAATCAATCTGCTAATTGGTGTCGGAGGGTCGGGCGTTGTTGAAGCGTCCCCACCTCTTTCGTTGGCTCGTTCGTCTTTGTCACACTCAGTGCCGGCATGCTACATTAGTTGCACGCAAGCACACACAAAACACACACACACGCACACACGCACACGTGAACAACAGCGTGAATCCGATGAATCACACAAAAGGGTGAGGCGAGGCGCAATGTTGCTTTGCATTGGTAACCGCTGCCCGAGCTCAGACGGAAAGCAACGTCTGCCTTGTCATCGGTGGCGTGACGTGACAACCACGCAAAATGTACGAGAAGGCATAGCGAGGGTGGAAGAACACATTTGACGAGATTTCATCCGGACGACTTTTTATTTTCAATCGCTACATAACGACAATGCTTCATAGTCTGTAGGATTTTTTGTTTTTTTACTTTAATCCAACTACAGACATTTTTACACATGTGGTTATAAATCTAGTACGATACCGAGTGCGAATCCCTTTTGCCATTACGCCACTAAAGCAACAGGGAGCGCTGTAGACGTCATACAACTGTCACGGTCGTTCTAGCCAATCAGAAGCCTGGACAAAGACATTTCCGGAAAAAGCCTGATAGCCACACAAAAACTCAACAAAAACAACAACCAAAAATCGAACTGGTAGACCGGAAGTGAAGTGGAGTCATTCTTGAGTATTAAATTAGTACATAGAGAAAAATATGAAGTCATTAATGGCGTAGTGATATATTCACACACACACACACACACACACACACACACACACACACACACACACACAGTGTCCTAAAATAAAAATAGCAACTACAATGTTTAAATGGTAAAACCCTATTATTATTATTATTATTATTATTATTATTATTATTATTCACCTGTGCCTTCCAGACACAACTATTCAAGACGGGAAGGACACTGGCGTGTCATTGTGCCTCTGATACGACCTAGGTGGCAAATACCAGGGCAGCGAGAAGGGAAAAAAAAGCTTCAAGAAGGGGAAAAAAAAAAGAAAAGAACAAATGACGTGATTCCTATTCTGCATGCTGCTGACGGAGCCGTCTGAAGAGCGCTTGACACGCCAGTGATTTACAGGGCGCTTCCACGCGGGGTGCCAATCAAGCCGTGATTAGACATTGCTGATGGCGGACCTCTCAGCCTCCACTAGTACTCACTTGGTTTTTTTTTTTTTTGATTGCAGGGGGAAAAAAACCCCAGCTACTTCACTTTGACTCTTGATACTAAAAGCAGGATGGGAAGGGAAGAGCAGCAGCAGGTTAGATTAGGCCCCCAGTGCCCCCTATAGGCCCCCCAAATCATCTGTGGAGGATTGCAAGAAAGTCCATGAGTTCTATGCAACGTTTTAAGGCACTTTTGACAATTTTCTTATGCCAATACAGTGGCTATAAAAAGTCTACACACCCCTGATCCATTTGTTATGTAAAAAAAAAAATGACAAAGCCCAAGTTCAATCACTTCAAAACCCTTTCCACCATTAAAGTGATATATAACTTCAATTTCAAATTCAATGTTTAAAAATGGGAAGTAAAAATAAAAAAGTGCAATGTGGTTGCATAAGTGTGCACACCCTCTTATTTTTTTGGACACACCAAGAAGACAGGAGATTGTTGTCACGCATACTAAATGCCAGTACTTGCTAGAAATGTCTGCAATCGTGCTCTCGGCAGCATCCTTGACTGGTTGTCCTCTCTAATGTCACCCTCCTGCAATATTTTCGCCACTTGATGAACACTGTCTTCACTCGGTTGCATGGTACAGTGTATGTACATACATATACATGGTTTGTGTTGTCAGATGTTACCAAAAAAAAAGGGAAAGCCTACTAGAACAACTCAACATTAACTGGAATTAAATTTGACTTCTATCTAACATAGATTTTAATTTTATGGGTTAATTTTAAACACAGACAGATCCCCAGTTGTAAGAGGGTGTGCACACTTATGCAACCGCATCTCAGTTGCGAACAATTTTTTTCCTCGCCCAATTGATTTGTACAGGGCTCACATGATTTTCGGTTTCATTTTTTTTTCCGTCACACAAAAACCTGGCGTATGAACAGGGGTGTGTAGACTTTTTAGACCCACTGCACTCCCTCCATGTCGTCTTGAGATAATGCACTGCGAGCCGCAATCCGGAATACGCGAATATTAACATTTTTTGTAATTGCCCCTACTTTCCACCGCACGGTAATGCTCTTAACATAGTTGAGTGCACGACTCTGAGCTGCATGCTATTAGCATTCATGCCGCTGGCACACACACACACACACACACACACACACACACACACACACACACACACACACACACACACACAAAAAAGCCTCATGAACCCCATGAACCCTTTGACACCGCTAATAAATACTGTTCTTTCTCATTTTGAACAGAAACGACATAAAAATACATGCAAATGATGTCTCCGAGGGGCAGTAAGCTATTTAAACGAAATCAACAGAGAATTATTTTGACGTTATTTTTTTGTGTAATAAACGCACACGTTGTAAAAAGGACAATATCACATATATCAAAATTAAGATCCAATTTTGGGCTTCGATTGCGCCGGCAAACATTTGCGCCGCTGTGAAGAGCGATACAAATGAGGAGATGAAGAATGAACCCTTTGAGTGACAGCGGGTACGACAGTGGGCAGCTTTTCGTGTTGTCGGGTTACAGGACGCATGAACGGGAACGTTTAGCAATGTTGCCATAAAAATGTGGAATCGGTCCCATTTTGTTTTTTTTTCAGGAAGAGTAAAAAATTGCCGCCTGCAACTCGCAATAATGACGAGCAATGGCTTTGATTGCGACGATGGCCTTTAATGCCTTTTACAGGCAGAGCTGTGGCGGGGGTCAGAGTACGAGCAGATAAGAGCGAAAACACAAGGAGGAAGTCCAATTCAAGAGAAAAGTCACCCTGATATGAAACTCCAATAGTGCGAGTGCGCACTCACTGTCATTGAAATGGCCGCATTCCTCCCCCACGCCCCCTCCCGCAACTTTTCGCGAAAAGCAGCATCAAAGTCGGAACATTCAACACGTTTTTGTGTGCGCAGCCCCCAGTCTAGCAAGTGGGTGAGCTTTTACGCACCCCAACGCAACTTTTTGGGAAGTTGTGCAAGCGGGAGGATGTGGCCAAACACTCACACCAAATTTTGGGCTGAAAATCCAGCTTGGGAAGGCTGTCGGTGGTCGTTGGGGGAGATGACACAGAGGCACCCCCAATGCTGAACGGCGGATTTTTGAAAAGAACTAATATATATGACTGTGAAAATGGCGGCACAGTTTGCATGTTCTCCCCGTGCCTGCGTGGCTTTTCTCCGGGTACTCCGATTTCCTCCCACATTCCAAAAACATGCCTGGCAGGCCGATTGAACACTCAAGAGTGTCCCTCGGTGTGAGGTTGAGCGTGGATGGTTGTTCGTCTGTGCGTGCCCTGCGATTGGCTGGCAAGCGGTTCAGGGTGTCCCCCGCCTACTGCCCCAAGACAGCTGGGAGAGGCTCCAGCACGCCCCGTGACCCTTGTGAGGGTCAGCGGACCAGAAAATGGATGGATGGATGGATGGACTATGGAAATGCATGCTAACATGCTAACATGTGGTGCATGCCAAGGCAACAGGGCGGCGCTATAGGCCAATTCAGCCTTAAAGATGGGACTTCTGAGACGACTTAAAAATCATACCAAAAGGTAAAAAGCCTCATAAAGGTAAGAGAATAAATGCAATAAGGTGGTAATATTAGCTGAAAAAATCGCGCAAGCTCGCACAAGCCTTCACGCAAGGCCAAGCAAAGTGTTTCCGCAGAGCTGCACCGGGTTACATCATGATGGGGTTTTTTTTGTTTTGGGGGTTTTTTGTTGTTTTTATGACGGCGCACGAGGAAAAGAAGCATCAATTAGATTCGCAAAAGAGCAACCAAAACGCAGCGTCTGTGAAATAAAAGTGACGTTTTGATGACATTACGGAGGTCCACACCACTAAAAGCGACGTCAAACACCTGCACGGACGCGGCCGCCTGTGATCCTCTCGCTTCTGAAGTTGTCGGCCTTTTATAAACTGCTCCGCCCAAGCAGTCGGGAAAACTTTCCAGATTTTCTCTTCTTTCTTTCTTTCTTTCTTTTGCTTGGAGGCAGTAAAGATAAAGGGTGTGAGGAGTTTCCCAGCTGCAGACGAGGGGGGCGGTGCCACGTTCACCTGGACTTGCGCGGTCCGAAACAGACCAACAGTTGCTACAAGGGCCCCCCCGTTTCTTATTGGCCCACTGCCAGTAGTGGGAAGTAACCAAGTAGAAATACTTTAGTCCTGTATTTGAGAACATTTTCCAGGTGTCTGCACTTGACTATTTTTTCCGATGACTTTTTACAATGAAAATGATCACATGAAAAAAGTAGAGATTTTCACTGCTACTAAGGTATCACCATTTTTATTTCTATTTTTTAATAGAAAAAAGTGAACCAAAAATGATCACACTTATTTTCAATTTGTTTTAAAAGTAACGGCATCATTGCATATTTTTATTTCAAAATGAAAAACATTGAAATGCTGAATGTGACATCACATGAAAAATGTTATTTTTTAAAACGACAAAGTTTATTTAAATTTCGAACGTCGACGCAAGATCTCGGCCATTTCTTTTTACATGAAAATAAAAATGAGAAAAGTTGAATGTTTCAAGCTAGCTCGCAATTTTAAAAAAATGTCAGGTTTAATAATAAGCGAATGTATGATAACTAAAATAATCAATCCATCAAAAAATAAACACTTTGAACGTGAGATTCCCATGAATAACTTTTTGCGACGCCATCGATAACCTAGAACAAATGTTTCAATATATCTTCCTGCTTAGCACCTTGACCTCTAGGATGTGAAACGGCTTTTAAGACAAGATGAAGTGCCCCTTGTCTCCCTTCCATTTTTCTGTATCTGACCTCCCCTGGATGACGCCAACAAATATGGCGACTTGTCCCGACATGCCCGCCCCGTCTAGCGCGCCTCCCGTAGCCGCAATTTCTTGTTTGAATTGTACGAACTTCTCAAAGGTTGTGTTGTTTTGGAGGAAAGCCGCTTCGGGATTAGTGCCGCTTTACAAAAGCACAACGCTGAAGGAAAAACACTCAAGACGGCGTGTTGCAACTAATTTGGAGTCAATGTCCTTTTGATGGCGGAGTTTGACGCGCTGCTATTGAAAGCCGCGTCAATCAGTGTTTTGTTAGTAAGCGATAGAAACTGCAAGGTGACCAAAGTTGCTTCTGGTTTAATATCATTGCCGATAAAACATTTGCTTTGATAAGAAGTCATAATAACAATGCAGAACAGCAGCTCACCGTGGCTCGTTTGTGAGCTAACCTAGCATGTGCCTTCTAAAACGTTGGGTCTTCTGTTCTATTGGACAAACGCTTCATATTATAAATATGTGATCGGCGCACAGGAGCTCCTGGACGACAAGACGATCAAACTCTAGCTAAACAAATCGTAAAAGCGGTCCCCAGTGACTGATTGTCTTGCCGCTTCATAAAAACTTGTGCCATAAAGTCATTTGGGGCACCTTCACGATCCATTTGAACTTTTTCATGGGCTCTTTAGAGCGGATAAAAAAAACTGGGCGCATGTTGTCGCGTGTGAGGTTTGGATGAGTTCTTAGTTTATGTCATGTGAGTCATGAAACTGAAAAGTATCATACGACTAGCATGAAACTGGATTTTCAAGAAATTCAGTGTACGACAACAATTAAAGTCAAATCAACGATAAACAGACCAATCCTGACATTTCCCAAAAAGTACCGTACGTCTTTAATAGTTTACCCAAAAAGACATCCGTCCATCCATCCATCCATTTTCTGACCCGTCGACGAACAACGCTCACACTCACCTAGCGACAATTTAGAGTGGTCCGTTAACCTGCCACGCATATTTTTGGAGTGCGGGATGAAACCGAAGTACCCAGAGAAAACCCACGCAGGCACGGTGAGAACACACAGGAAGGCTGGAGCCGGAATCCAACCCTGCACCTGCGCACTGCGAGGCCGACACGCTAACCAGTCGATCACCGGGCCGCCTCCAAAAAGACAACAAGATATCATTTGTTCATGGTTAGCAACTAGCGCAAGAAAGTTTCGTTTTGTTTTGTTTTTTTTTTAATGCCATGAACAAATCTTTTTGAAATGAGCCCTAATAAACATAACTTTGGCCAGCTGGTGACCCTAGACTAGCAAGTCCATTCTAAAATGCTCATACACAAATCTACAGATTTCCTTCACGGAACCCAGGAAGTATATTCACCATTTATTAATCCTGTAGCTAGCTAGCAAAGCCTTCTAAAAGAATTTTAAAAATAACAACAACAACAACAAACAACATGGCTCAGTGGTAGAGTGCTTGTTTTTTGGGTGGTTCGATGGAAATACTGAACTCCTGGTTCTGCGTCGCCAGTTGGTGAATGAGCTAACACTGTGAAGCGCTTTGAGTACCCGAGGTAGAAAAGCGCTAGACGAGTCACAGTTCATTTTGCATGTTCCCTCAGGGGATCCATCGGTAATCTGTAGTGATTTTTAAGAATGATTGGTCACATAATAGCTCAGATAAAAAATAATAATAAAAAAACCAAGTGCTGCTAGCTAGTGAACCTAGCTTAGCATTCGCCTTCTTTTGTGAAATTCTCTTCAGGAAAGGGTTTTACAAAAAGCTTCCATTTTTAAAAAGTATTTTGACTACTTATGACAGAATACATCAGGTAAGCGGTTAACTACGGCCGTTTAATGAACGAGACTCACTCAATTGACGCACACGTGACCATCTTAAAACGTTAAAAAGTCAACTCTAGAATGCCGTTCGTGGAAAGTAGGAAGACATTTTTTTCTGAAAATGGAACAGGTGTCAGTCATGGGCTGACTCACCTATGGAGTGTGCACACACACACACACACACACACACACACACACACCGTAGCCCAACCCCCTGGCCCTCTTTCACCTCAGTTCAAAGTGGCTGTGGCTGTCTAGCCTTGCCGTTTAATGTTTAAGTATTGGGAGCGGCCCCGAGGAGAGCAAATAAAAAGCCCTTTACACACGCCGGAGAGCAGTGATTCCAACATTTACTGTATTGTGACATTCCCATTGTGAGCTGGCCACAAAGCCTCGGTCCTTTTTTTTGGGGCTTCAACTGGCCAGAGGAAAAGAGTGTCGGGGCAAGGTGAAAAGCCCTCCAACTCAATCGTACAAGTGCAGATGGTAAAAAGAAATGTGCCATGTCTTCCTACATGTGATTTTTCTATTTACATGACAAAAAGAATCGTCATTTTTAAATGGATTTTTCATTTCCAGTTGAGCGCAACGGGCAAAATGGCCACCCCACAAGGACGGGTGGAAACAGGTGGATTTGGTTGCTTAATTCAGATTCCACAAGCGCAAATTTGAATCAGACTACCATTTTCAGATTAGTGCAGCCAGATTGAACATATTGTAAAGAAACCCTTTGATTTGACTTCCCCTTTAAGGAGAAATGCAGCAACTTGTGAGAAAGAACGCATTGATTCAACACCTATCCTTTCGTACAAAAATCAAAAAATAAACCAAGTAACGACTCTGAAACGCACTTAAGTCCCAAAGCAAAACTGTCAAATCACACTGACTAGTGTTGGCTTGACCTGTATGCTATCAAAACATTGTCTTCCCAGAGCTTTGCTAAACGCCAAATTAGCAAGCGCTAACATAAAATGTCATCATAAATGTTGATCAAAATAACTGTTTATCCATTTTGAGCAAGACCGAAAAGTCGTTCAAAAAACATACATATATGTATATATGTATATACACTCAAGTACAGCTAGCTGAAAAGTCGACTGAAGTACAGTAACAAAGTATTTGTACTAGGATACTTCTCACAACACAGTGGTGCTGCTGCTTGTGGCGAACAGGAAATCCTATTTGCCGCCAAGACAAACAACCCAGAAAGCCTGATACTACTTACATGTTTGTGCGCCATTATTCCCGCACTCCTAATCCGTCTAACAATGTTACAAAACATTCCGACACGAGGAGGCTTTAACGTGCTAATTGGGAGCAGGAGGAGGTGGGAGGAGGAGCCGGAGGCGACTCCAGTCAACCCTCGACGTCCCCACGACTTGGACGAAAAGAAATGATTCCTCAAAATTTGGTGATGTCGACTCACCGCCACCTCACCAAGCAACCTCGCGTGCGGCGCTTATCAGTAGCTAACGTTCTTAGCCAACGCTAATCAGTCCATGGAACAAATCTCAATGCAGCTCCGCTTACCTTTTGGCTTTGACGCGATAGCAGGGGGGAGTCGCGACAGCGGCTTGCACAGTGCGGTTGCTTGAAAGCGGCTTTGGATCTTCACCCGGCCGAGATGATCACGTGACGCGTGGAGAAGCTGTTGGGGGATGATTATGTAAATTACAAGTGCAGAATGGCTCCAGTTTCCATAAGCGCTCAGGCACGTTTATTGGTTGATTTTAGTGTATTCTCGTGTAATCATTACTGTAAAAACAAATTTTAAAAGAAAAGAGAGATGCGTTTGCAGAAAAGAAGCAAAAACCGATTAGCGGTCACATGCGACCTTCACAAGAATGGTGTAATAATGACCCCAATCCCTCAAGAAGTGTTTGAGGGGGGGGGGGGCTGCCTAACTTTTGCTGATTCACCTCCATTAGAAAAAAAAACTGTGTAGGAATATTAATGCAACAAAGCAGGGCAAACGGACACTATTCTACATATTCCGAAAGGCAGTTTGCAAAAGAAGAAACTTTCTTCTTCTTCTATCTGAAGTGCAGACCTGCGCCGCCAAGGCAGAACACAAAAAAATCAATTGACTCATCACTTTGGAGAATTGTTTTTAAACCAGATTTGAGTTTTTTTTCTACTCGTTATTCTGAAAGTACAAAAATCCGACTGAATTGTCTGTGGCGTCCCTCAGGGCATCATCCACTGCAGCGTCTCTACGGGGCCGAGGGGAGCGATCCACCGCCGCTTGCCAAGCGCGCACGCCATCTTTTGGCCGCGCCGACGACGCGGGCGAGCGGCAGGTTGGTCGGCGAGCTGACGTGGAGGTCAGCCAGGATGAGCTTTAATGAGGCGGCCAGCGCAACGCGAGATTGGCATCGGCCGCCGCCGGCCGAGCCACGAGTGGCATCCCAACGACGTACGCGCTTCCTGCTATTCGTTCCCCGCTGTGCACTTGCTATGGCATACGTCATCACGATTTGAGACACTGATTCCATAAGGGAGCTGGGAATTTATGTGCAGAATACATTTTGGTTGACATGGAATTTTTGGGGTTTTATTTCACAATCGTATATTAAAATGTATTTTTCTACTTTTGTTCCTGAAAAGAAAATCCAACGTATCCGACTATTTTATCAAAACACATTTTTCATTGTGTTCTTATTATATAATATTATCCCAAATGTTTTTTCGCTGCTGCAACCAAACGTGGTGCCGACTGGTTAAGAGCTTGTTTTGAAAAGTGGAATTGAAGTAAATCTGTCATAATTATGATGATGATGATGATAATTATGATGATTATTATCATCATCATCATCATCATCATAATGATGATCATCATCATCATCATCATTATCATCATAATTATGCAGACCAAGAGAATGTGACTGGTGGGCCATTTGCGGCCCCACCCCTCAGTTTGGTAACCACTTCTGTAAAGAAATATTGAAAACATTTCAATTTCAGTCCGCGATATTTTTTTCACCCGACAAGGGTAGTTTTTTTTTTTTTTTGTGTTCACTTTTCCAAAAGTGTCCATTTTAAAGTAAAGTGGACTTATCTTGTCAAGTACAATATTTTAGTCGGAGGTATATTTGGAGGGAGGTGTTGTCAACATTTTGATCAATTCAAGCGGAGTCCGAAGAAATAAATGCGTCTGGAAAGGGACATTCTCGCTTGGCTTTTTTGGTCTTTTTTGGGGTGGCTTTGACGCGCGTACTTTGCGCAAGGAGGACGCGCGCTGGTTTGATCTTGTCACGTTATGAGCATTTTTGGAACGTTTGCGCGAGTTTTCAAGTTCACGGGGGGGGGGGGGCAAAATGCTGGGCGAGTGGCGGTTTTTTTTTTTTTTAACATATATAATTGATGTTTTCCCATGGAGGAGCCCCTCCCAGCGACGCAACACATGCAGGTGGAAGGAATCTTTTGCTTTTTTTGTGTGTGTGTGGGCTGGTGTGGGACTAACATGAAGAGGGCGAGCCAATCAAGTCCCTCCCCCGCTATAGATCGCTGCTATAATACAAAGCAGTAAAAAGCGGGTCGTCTCACACAGGCGGCTGCAGCTCGACTTGAGGATCCGGCGGCTTTCTTTTTTTTTTTTTTCCTTATTATTATTATTATTATTATTTCCTTTCGTTTCACCTCCTTTCCAAGAGAACAAGGAAGAAGAAGAAGAAGAGGGCAAAAACAAGACTCCTTGGATGTTCTTCCCCTCATTGTCATTTCCGCACCTGCCGTCTCAGAGAACCGGAGGGGGGGCGAGCGACAAGGGCGCCGAGAGAGAACCGGCGAAGGCGCACCGAGAGGCGGCCACCTCGTGAAGGACACGCACCCCCCCTCTCCCTCCTCCTCCCTTCCCTACCCTACCCTTCCCTCCTCCCCCCACCCCCTCCCTCCCCGTCCATCAACATGCTGCCGTGGACCAGAATAGTCCTGGTCGCCGTCGTCTGCTCGTCCTTGGCGGTGTCCCCCGGCATGGGATGCGGACCGGGCCGGGGCTACGGGCGCAGGAGGCACAACAAGAAGCTGACACCTCTCGCCTACAAGCAGTTCATCCCCAACGTGGCCGAGAAGACCCTGGGGGCGAGCGGCCGCTACGAGGGCAAAATCACGCGCAACTCGGAGCGCTTTAAAGAGCTCACGCCCAACTACAACACGGACATCATCTTCAAAGATGAGGAGAACACCGGCGCCGACCGGCTCATGACTCAGGTAAGGTGCGCCCCCTCCTTGAACGCAGCATCCCTTGTCAGCCCGATTGCGCACCCCGAAGTGAAGTCTTTTTAGCCCCCTGGTGAACTCTGCGCATCTTCCACGGCTCCACGCAGCCGAAACCGACTTTGCACCTTTTATTTATTTACATCATATCTCTTCTTTTTCTTTTTTTTCTATATATGAACACAAACAAAAAACCCCAAAGTATGAACGCGGCAGCGCGCATGCGGCGGACAGTCAGGGACGCTCGGCGTTCATGCTTGGTGACAGTTGGATTTAAAATATTCATTGCAAGCCTTGTTCCTCGCGTCTATATTTGTATCCTCCTCCAACTGCTCCCCTTTTTCATAAAAATAGTCCGGTGGATATCATTTGGAGCTCAATTGGCTTGAATCTTGCGAAGATTTCAGCAAAACTTGTTTTTGGGGTGGCCTTTGTGCATTATTCGGTAGGGTGGGGGCGGCGGGGTCGGGTCTGGGTCACTATCCAGACGTAAAATGCTACAAAATTACATTTGGGCTGACTTCCCCCGCTGGTGAATTATTCACAAGATTGATTTGGCTGCTGGTCGTGATGTGATGCCGCATGCTGGTCCTGATGAGGGTCAGACGGGAGGGAGCTGAGCTGAGGAATAGGAGATGAAATATTCACCGTGCGTGCGCTCGCTCGCTCGCTCGAGTCTCACCCCCCCCCATTATCGCATCTCCTCGTCGGGGGCGACGCACGCAACTCGAGGGACGATATGGTCCAAATGACGGCCCAGAAAACGAGTCCGGCATTTGAAAAAAAAATGTTGTTTTTTGTTTTTAAATGGCAAGCCGCTAAAATGCTTGGCGTCTTGCTTGCAGCCAAGAGGCCAAAGTGGCTACTTTGGGCGTCCGCCCGCCGCATAAGCACGCTCACAAGGCCGGGGATTATGAAGACGTCTACAGTGCCGGGGTTGCGCGGCGGCTTTACGCACGAAGCCGCTCGCCGTGGGACTTTTACGCGTGAATGTGGTGGGGCTTAAATATGGAGTGGGGGGGCAAGCCGACCGGTCGACGTAAGCTTCCTAACGGCAGCGCTCGAACTAAAGTCATGAGCCGCATCGCTCCAGCCTCGATTCGCGCCAAGGACACAGCCAATCGCTCGTTTTGCGGATGGACTTTCTTTCCCGTTTTATTGTGAAGCCAGACTTAATTGACGGGAGCTAATTAAGCGTGAAATCACCCCCCCCCCCCCACGCCCCCACCCACCCCTACACGGTTGTCAAAGTGGCTGTTTGCGCTGACAGCTCGCTGACAAGTGGTTCCTCCAACCAAATCATTTGTGGAACCGATTAAGAGCTTGGCTGTTGGACAACTTTAACCCCCTCCTTTCCGGAGCACAAATTCAGTGTGGTGGTGGGGGGCGGAGGGGGGGGGTCTTTACGGTGGGCTGAGCAGAATTGGGCTTAATTTGCGGCACACGACCTGCTGAATTAATAAATAGGAGCCCTTTACGGCTCACTTCGAATGTCTCTCTCCACCCCCGCCTTGCGCCCCCCCCTTTGCCCTCAGCGTTTAATGCAGCGCATTCTACAAGTGTGATATCGTCATAAAGCTGCAGCCGCTGATATATGTGCGCGCACAAAAATGGGAGCTTGGATTTCGCAAGTCTGTCATTCAGCAGGCGTCTTACGGAGGCGCGTCACGACCTCCCCCCCCCCAGCTCGATCCCTTTGCCGGGCTAGAATAATGAAAGTGGTCCCGTGAAAAGCCTCTTTGTGAGGTTTTTATTTGACATATCACTCGGGTGTGGAGACAAGTTGTCTTGCAGAAGGTGAAGCATCCTTCGCCGAGTCCCGCGGGGGGGGGGGGTGACTTTGACTTATTGGCCAAACTACAAATTCATTCCCAAGGATCACCTGCTGCCCTTATAATATGAGCGGTGCTGCGTTCGGTGGCACGTAATCATAAAAGTGGAGGGGGCGGGGGGCTGGGGGGGGGGTGCTGCTCATACCTTCCCATGCAGACCCATATGTTATAGAGCAGTGAAGCGAATGTGGGCTCTTATAAATATTTCATTGTGGGCTCCCCCCCCCCCCCTTTTTTCCAAGATGTGCCCTCTGACGGTGCTCCTTGGAGATGAGAAATAAAAATGCAAGCTCACATTTAAACATCACACCAGCCCCCAGCCGTGCAGACAGAGCTGGAGAGTAACATAGTATGGAGAGCCTTTCCCTACGAATCTTAAAGGAGTAGCTCTCGTGGTACCTCCTCAAGAAGAACATGACGTAACCCAGGGTATTGAACGAAACCCAATCAAAGCTCTCCCAGGACCCCAAAATGGGCCTCCATCCTACCGTTGACATCCATGTAGCGCAATTGTCCAACGTATGCTCCTAATCTCAAACCAACTGGACAAAAGTAGTCGTGAGAATGATATCTAACTAGTGTTTTGCCCTGCCTTACAGCGGGATTTTGGCCTGTTTTACTGCCGCTTCTCTTCCACTTTTGTTTGGTTGGTGTGCCGTGAGATTTTGCTCCTGTCAAATATGGGCCAAATATGGGCTCCATAAAGGCCGCCGGGAAACACGGTCTACTGTCAAGGGTACAAACCCTATCCCAAATTGGGACACAGCATGGGACAATCTAGACTGCGTAACTCTTCCTTGTCCTGGGTCAAAAGGTTACAGACCCCAATCGGAAGAACAGGTTCCGAGTGTGCCAAAAGACTCTTTTCTGGGGGCAAATAGAACATTCCCAAGCCGTATCACTTAAGGTAAATACGGGCGCAGTAAGTGACAATTTCTGTCTCTCGAGGTTCTTTCGAGACTAATGTAACACCAAAAAGGGGCCGAAAGGATTCAAGGTGTGTTCCCAAGGCACCAGGTCAATGCTTGTACCTTTCCTAGGGTCAAAATCCTGCAGATGCCAATTCTGAAGTCAACTTGGGGGTCCTAAAAGACACTTTTCTAGGATACAAACATCATACGTCCCTGGACAGGAAGACTCTGGTGACAAGGGTACAAATCCAACCCGAGAGGAAATAATGGGGGCAATCCAGTCCCTAAAATACTAAATCTAACCAGGCTATAATTATTTGGACTGTTGGGTCATTACTTCTACCCTTTCAAGTGTCAAAAAAGCTCCAGGACCTTCATCTGAAAACAAACCGAAGGTGCTGAAGGACTCTTTTTTGGGGGTGGTCACTGACTGTAAAAGGCCTACTGGCGAGGGTACAAACTCTACCCTGCCAGAAAAAAAGGGTAGATCCAAATCTATTGTAAACTTCTAGAACTCTCGGGGTACTAAAGGATTTTCTTAGGGAAAACAGGATACAAGGTATGTTCCTGGGACAGTAGGAGATTTGTGTCAAGGGTACTAAAATCCGGCAGCATCCTATATGCTCAGGAATTGGGGTACAACGGGTGCTGATTTGGGGGGCAAAAATGTATCAGTTTGGTTTGGATACTTTGGAGAGTTACAGAAGGATGTGGCCTTCAAATGTATCCTTCATAAATGGATTCGGAACTATTTTTAGGGCCCAAAAACATTTGGAGGAACCAGCTCAAGGGAGAGGACACTCCACTCCTTCTAGGTTGACCATTAGTTCCGCAATGGGGGGGCGGGGGGGGATTGCAGTTTTGACATCAGCAGCAACGTGGAATCTACAATATCTACGCAGCAGCTTGGACAAATTCAGCGTTGCGTGTGCCGTGCGTGAAATCCAATTCACCTTTGTCTTGTCCGCAGCGGTGCAAAGACAAGCTGAACTCGCTGGCAATCTCAGTGATGAACCAATGGCCCGGCGTCAAGCTGCGGGTCACCGAGGGCTGGGACGAGGACGGCCACCATTTCGAGGAGTCCCTCCACTACGAGGGCCGGGCGGTGGACATCACGACGTCGGACCGCGACAAGAGCAAGTACGGCACCTTGTCCAGGCTGGCGGTGGAGGCCGGCTTCGACTGGGTCTACTATGAATCCAAAGCCCACATCCATTGCTCGGTGAAAGCAGGTACGCCGCACCACGATGACAAAGCTTTTGTGAGCAAACCCAACCAGTATTATGACGAGTCTTATGAACAAGACGGAAAAATAAGGGCCATTGTTTTCTACGTTTTTTTCCAAAAACGTGCCTGTTTTGAGAATCTCGGTTAGGGCGCCAGTGGTATCTCCTTCAGGGTTTTTCTGGTAAACAGCAGCCTTCATTGTCCCATCAATCACAGCAAGTTGTCCCGGTCCTGAGGTAGCAAAGCGGCCACAGACCATCACATTGCCACCATCATGATTCACTGTTGGCATCAAGTTCTTTTAATCAAATGCTGTGACGTTTTGACCCCAGACGTAACTGGTCACACATCTTCCAAAAAGTTCCATGAGCTCTAGAATTCTTTGGGTATTGTTGTAGTTTTTCTTTTTAAACCTGCCGGATGAGTCGTCGTTACACTCGTGGAGTCATTTTAGCTGGTTGACCACTCCTAGAAATGTTTGCCGTTGCTCCCAGTTTGATCTATTGGTGGATAATGGCGCTCGCTGACAGTGCTTTGCCGAAGCCCCAGAGTCTTGGAAATGATTTGGGAAGCTTTTCTAGTCTGATGGATTTCATTGACTTTTTTCTAATTCTTGAATGTCTTTGGATCACGGCATGATGGATTTGTTTCTCGAGAGCTTGTAGCCTACTTCACTTTGTCTGACAGATTCTATTTGTGTGATTTCTTGATTCAACAAACCGGGGCTCAAGTGTTGCCCGTGAAATTGAACTCTGCTCTCCCAAAACTGTCGTTGGTCACAGTGACGTTGTGATTTAACAAGCGGAGGAAATGACTTTTTCACATAGGGACAGGTAGGTATTTTTGTGCCTTAATACATTACATTGGCATTTAGTGACTTCATTTTGGATTTCCTTCAGTAGACTCTGTGCGATAATAAATTTGGTTGAACTGAAAGTCTACAAATTCAGAGCATCCCCAGTGTGGCCCCTGCGAAATTGGCCCCTGGGCCACCAACTTCTATTATTGTTTAGCATGATGAGACACACAAAAACGTTTCAAGAAGCCCTCATTATAAAATCAACAACAACAAAAATCAACAAAATATCATCTTTTGAAAATTCAGCAAAAACAATTCCAAATAATATCTTTTTCTTACCTGTTTTGGCACAGTCCGTGCATCTTCTACATCCAAATCGTTGTTTCAGGGAGATGTAGTCCTGCATTATACAACATCATTAATGTCAAAATGTCATTAGAAGGAAGTCATTATCTCAGATTTTTTTTTTAAAAAGCAAATACAGCAACAGCAAAAAAATAGAAAAAGATAATTGGGCAAAAATAATTCTGTATGATGTAAAACTGCACAATTTCCTGAAATGGCAGGGGGACAGATTAACCCTTGCAGGGACAGCCGTGATGACCGTGGACAGGGTGACAGGGTGGATGAAAGGGTTAATAACAAATAAATAAGTACATGTATAATTAGATTAAATAAATAGATCAATAAAAATACATTTCAAAAAATATTTTTGGGTCAGTCTGTGAATTTTCTCCATTCAAGGTGGTTGTCGGTGGATGTGGTCATTTATATATATATATACTATATATATATTTATTTTTCTCACAAATCAGGAAACTCTCCAGTCCTTAATTGTTATTCATGAGTCTTAAACTAAAGGCCCCATTGATCATTCAGTGATCACATTTGTGGGCCAGGCGCCCAACTTGTCATTTGAGGGTCAGGTGACTTGACCAAAAGGATTTTCCCCGACCAACAATGTCCAGTCGCTCGGGCCAAATCTGGTTCGCGGGCTTGCCACCTTATTTCATGTCCGTGAATCTTAAAAGAAGATTAAAAGCCCCCTCAAATTCTGAGCACAAGCCCACCTCCTCTTCCGAGAAAGTGTGATCCTAGAGACTGGTATGTGAAGAGCTCCCCACCAAGGCCAAAATTATTGTCATCAAGACAAGTCACAAAGCATCCTTGCGGGCAGGGGGACGTGGGCGCGAGCATTTCAGGAGTCCGGGGGCCCTCATTTAAATTCAAATCGACAAGTGGAGAGCCTCGCAGGGTAAATAGTCAGTGGTGAGTTGCCTGTTTGTGTGAATTGTCACATAGAGGGTCCCCGCACCTGAGCAAATATAGAAGGGAGGGAGCGTGAAGAAAAAAAAAAAAAAAAAAAAGTTCTATGGTCATCCACAAGATGTTTTGGAATGACAATGGCCCCTCTTTATTGGTTTTTTAAAATTGGTAGATGAGCCCAGGCTTTTTGGGGAGGCTCAGACTATTTGGAGCGGGCCAATACACAGAGGGAGGGGCAAAGAGGCAAGGAATGCTCTTTTTTTTTTTTTTTTCCTCCGCCTGTATTCAGGAACTTTTGGGGGAATGTTGAAGCCCATTTGAAGTATGTTGCTAACCAAAGCAGCGGCACTTACTGACGCACACAAATGTGGAATCTGGCTAATGTAAATGAATAGTTTGAAATCCTGCATTCACCACCCAATGACGCTCCAAATACGCCCCCCCCCATCTGCAGTTGGGCAATTGCATTCACGGAAATACAGTCATTGCGGAAGTAAGGGCAAAATGCTTCATTGGGGAAATAATTACGAAAGAGGTTCTGTTGATATGGAAAATCCAAATCTCGGTGGAGGGGATTGGAATTCTGTCGCTAACCAAAACAGCAGCACCTCCTTTTTTTTAAAGCGTTTCTCAGTCACAAGATTGTAACCCCTTTTCGGGTGAGCGGTTGCGACGGTGGACCGCTCATCATGTGATCAAGTTACAGGGTGCAGGAAAGGCTTAAAGCAGCATCTGCACCCGACTCAATCCAGCCAATGTAATGTCGAATATGAACGCTGAAGTCGGTTGTGACCACGTTGACAGAAAACTCGGTGGCGGCCAAATCCGGAGGCTGCTTCCCGGCATCGTCCACGGTGAGCCTCCAGGACGGCTCCACCAAGCCCATCAAGGACCTGCAAAGCGGGGACAAGGTCCTGGCAGCGGACGGCGACGGCGAGCTCCTCTTCACCGACTTCGTCACGTTCATCGACCGCGACTCGACCACGCGGCGGCTCTTCCACGTGGTGGAGACCGACGCGGGCCATCGGATCGCGCTGACCGCGGCGCACCTCCTCTTCGTGGTCACCAACGCCACCCGCGGGGCTGCGGCGGTGTTCGCCGGCCAGGTGCGGCCGGGCCAGGAGGTCCTGGTGCCGGACGGCGCGCGCCTGCGACCCGCCACCGTGGCGCGGGTTTCCACGGAGGTGCGCGTCGGCTCGTACGCGCCGCTGACCGCGCAGGGCACGCTGGTGGTGGACCGGGTGCTCGCGTCCTGCTACGCCGTGGTGAGCAGCCACGAACTGGCCCACTGGGCCCTGGCCCCGCTCCGGCTCGCCCATTGGCTCTCGTCGGCCTTCTCCGGCGGCTCGCGGGCCGGCAACTGCACGCGTGAAGACGGCGTGCACTGGTACTCCAAGGTGCTCTATCACTTGGGGACGTGGCTCTTGGACCCCCGCGCCTTGCATCCACTCGGCGTGTCCAGCTGAAAGCAGGCTTGAGGGCCAGACTCTTTCTCTCTCACACACACACACACACACACACACACTGAAAATAAATACAAATAAAAATACATGTAGGACTCTTCAGTAGATTAAATAATAATAATTAAAAGAGGAAAAAAAAACTCGACAAAGGCCCCATGCAGTTGGAGTTGATGACGGGATATTTATTATTTCTGTGACTTTTCTATATGATGATGACGACGCGTCCCCCCTTTCAAAGAACGAATGGAGCCTTAAAAAAAAAAGGAGAGAGCGAGAAAAAAGTTTGAATAATTTATTCTCACACGAACTGATGGCTGCGGTGGAAAGTGTGCATAATCTATTTTTGTATGTGTCCGATGCAAGACCGACGAACAACGAAAAGACAAAAAAAAAAGGTCAATAGTGGCAAAGAAGACGAAGGTAACTCATGACAGGTTGTAATGTTCATCATGTGCACGCGCGCGCACACACGCCTGCGCGAGTCGAAGTGTGTGCGTGCGTGTCCGACTGACTGTTATATTTGGGGGGGAAGAAACACACTCGGCGGGGTTTCATAAATTATATTTTTATACACAGAATTGTAAATTAGATTTTGACAGATCGCTACCGAATTTGAAATAGTGTAAAGACATGAGAATATATTTTAATTTAAATAGAGTAGTATTGTGGAAAAAAAAGTGTTGGAAAATTAAAAAAAGAACAAAAAAAAAAGTATTTTTTGGGGTTGTCAGAGACGGACAGATATTCTGCCTCATGTCTGCATTCTTGACTTTGTGTTGCTATTATTGTGTTTATTTTTTATTGGATTTGTGTTCGTTTTCCTCTGAGAAAAAAAAAAAAACAAAAAAAAAACGAATGCAGATTTGGACAATTCGAGAACAGTTCCAAGCCGTACTGTTTCAAGGAATACATTGAGAAGCAACTCATGTAAATGTACTAAATATGTATTTTTCTTTTTCCTCCATATTTTCAGTTGTAATAATAGTCATAGGGAAATAGTTTTAAAAGAGATGCAGTTTGTACACACAGACACACACATACGATATATATATATATATATATATATATATATATATATATATATATATATATATATATATGTGTGTGTGTGTGTGTGTGCAACTAGTAGTTAACTTTCATAACAGGGCGATGAGTCGACTACAAATGTCTAGAGTTTATTATTTATATGTTTATTATGAAAAAATGATGATAAAGAAATTGTGTTCAAACTTGGGAGTTGTTAAATGTCTCTGTTTGAATGGAAGGGGCGGGCGGTGTTATTTGTTAAACGCAAACGGTTAAATAAAAATCGAGGAGTCTGCGGGGAAAGAGAGAGAGGAAAAAAAACCCCAACAATAACGTGTGGCTTACAAAAAACGGACATGTTGGACTTTGAGAAACCTTTGGCGTGCTTGTGAAATGTGGCGCGCTCTCGTCAAATGTGACGAGCTTTGCCCTGTGCAAATAACCTCCATCTCGGCACACACAACGCGTGTTTGTTGGGTCCCTTGGAAGGCTTTACAGGCTTATTAAAACCGCCGTGACGTCTGCAAACGTCATCAATCGCCGGTTTGGGACGATATTGAGGCCGCAAAGCGGCTTGGTGGGGCGGGGGAAGGGGCGGGGGAGGGGGGGGTGCTTTTGGCGAGGATTAATTAAGCGGTACTCGTTGGGAGAGTTTGGCGTTAAAAATTGGGCAAAGACGCCACCTTGTGGAAACTCTTGGTAGTGCAACATAGGAGCATTGAGGGCAAATTGTTTCGGTTTACCAAATTGATGAAAAGACAAAAAATGGGTAACGCCGAAATATTTTAAAAAGATGAGCGAATTTGATTACGTGTGAACAAATTCGGGGCCTGTAAAAGTGACATGACGGAGAACATTTAGTTGGGAAATCGTTAAAAATCAATAAACACATAAAGCTAAATCATTTCTTAATGCTTCATTTTGTGTTAGTGAGCATTTCTCCTTGGCCCGAAATAACACCACTCCACCTCACAAGTGTGGCATATGAAAATCCTGATTCCAGAGCGTGACCTATTGTGGCCAGTCGAAGGCACACCTGTGCAATAAATACGCCGTACTGCATGAGACGGTATATGGCAAAACTGCACATTTTAGAGTGGCCTTTTATTGTGGATGGCATCTAAGGTACACGTGCGATGAGCATGTTTTCTATAAAAAGTGGCTGGATTGTCTCGGGAAAGGATAAGTGTTCACTAACATTGAGAACTTCAAAAGCCCTTGTGCTCATAATTGTTTGGGTTTTTAAACTTTTGCTTTCTAATTTTGAAATCTGATATCTTTGCTAAAGTATGGGATATTCAGACGACTTTTTGGATTATTATATGTCAACTTCAAGTACTCTTTAATAGTAAGGTAACCTTGCTCCCAAGGTTAACCAAACGACTACTACGAAAAAGAATTGCAACGCGAGCAGGGATTCCACGCCCTGCTCTTAGGTCACCCACATTGTGTGTACTTGTTGATATTGTGAGGTGGAACACCCCCTCACCCCACTCCAAGTGAGTGGGTGCGTGAGTGGGGTGAACGGTGGTCCATCTCAGCCGCGGCGTGTGACCCCGAGGATCCCTGCCTGCGGATACAAAAGCATGTGCGAATGAGGGGCGGCATTCCTGGCAGCAGGTAAACAGAGCCTCCCGTCTAATCCCTCCCAGGGCCCTGGAGTCTGCCTTGCGGCTCAATGGAGAGGAGAGAGCCAGAGAAAGAGAGAGAGAGAGAGAGAGAACGCGACAGCAACAAAGAGAGACAGGGCCTTTCACAAATGTTGACTTTTTGCAAAGGCCGACTGTCTGGCATTCGGCAAAAACACAACTGCCTGACAAAAATAAAAGCTCCTCCTTTGCTTTTGCTCCTCTGGTTGCTCCCCCCGCCAACAGACGTCGCATAAGATGGATGGCTCTTTTGTGCATACAGTCATTAGAATATATATGAATATATATATAAATAAATTTTTTAAAATCCTGGTCTCACCCCTCGGGTGGTGTCCGTCCCCATTCAGCTGGGGTCCTCTACCAGAGGCCAGGAAGCTTGAGGGTTCTGCGCAGTATCCTTGCTGTTCCCAGCACTGCACATTTCTGGACCGAGATGTCCGATGTTGTTCCCGGGATCTGTTGCAACCACTCATCTAGTTTGGAGGTCACTGCCCCGAGTGCTCCGACCACCACAGGCACGACTGTCACCTTGACCTTCCAGGCTCTCTCCAGCTCCTCTCTGAGCCCTTGGTATTTCTCCAGTTTCTCGTGTCACAGTCAGTTTGGGGCTGTTTGGTGACTTCAGGACCTTGACGACTTGCTGCAGTGATTGGAATAAATTCTGCTGTCGACCACAAAAGTCTTTAAGGTGAACATCCAGCAAGTTGTCAGCCATCTGCCGTTGGTACCAAATTCCAATTGGGCCTCATTAGCCTGAATTCCACAGTGAGAGCACCCAAAATGGCGGCTTCAAATCCAAAATGTCAGACCTCTTTTTCAATATCCGGCCGGCATGGGTCCTTCAAGATGTTTTCATGCATTGTCCTATGAGACACACGTCTTTTTTCAGACATTGTGTTGAAAAATAGGGAGGCATTTTTTTTTTTCTTGGACAAAAAAGGACTAGAGCGTGTTTTATCTTGTGTTGCCATAAGCCCTTTCAAATGATAAGGCGCCATTTAGCAAATCAGCAACAGTCAAGTGCATGCTTTAAATTCCTTAGATACATCGCAACGCAATGCTTACAACCGTCAAGTTGACTTGGCAAAGAATTAACGGTTAGGTTTAGGAACAGGCGGATTTTTTTTCTGAGTTATAAATTAAAATGCTTGTTAAAGATAGTCTTTTGGAAGCTTCCATTGGTCAAATTTAAAAACTGTCCAAAATGGGATGTTGCTAGGCGCATCGGTGTCAAACTGAGGTCCTGGAGGGCCGCTGCCCTGTGTGTTTTCCAAGTCTCCCTGTTGCAACACACCTGATTCCAATGAACAGGTTCAATGTCAGGCTTCCTTCCGCAGAGCTTGCTGATGATCTAATCCTTTGAATCAGGTGTGTTGCAACAGGGACAGATGGCAAACATGCAGGGCAGCGGCCCTCCAGGACCTCAGTTTGACACCCATGCGCTAGGGGACAAAAAAATGTTAAGCCGAAAAAATACATTTAGGGACACAAAAACATCTGATCAAAATGTGCTGTTGACCATATTTTGTTACTTAAACCTTTAGTGTGAGAAAAGACAATATAAAGTACAAAAATGCTAACTCTCTAAACTCTCATACAAATGTAAATTAGGACTAGCACCAAGCCTTTTATGATAAGAACCTACCAGATTATTGCATCCATCCATCCATCCATCCATCCAAGTCTCGTTCAAGCACAGTCCACACCAAGAACAAGCGACCAATTTTCACGTGTCAGAGTTTTAATTCTTTTGTTTCCACTTTGTGATCTCAAATTGAACAATTCCATGTCTTTTAAAAGTCTTTTTAAAAAAAATAGACATCTTTCAGTACATTCAGTTAAAAAAATGCACGTTGATTTGGGTGTTTTTCATGCCAAAACATTAGTTCGGACACACGTTAAACACGTTCAGTTTGCTTCAAAATTCAAGTTGGCTTTTCCACAAAGTGAGCCATCTACACCGGGTAACAAGTGCAGCATGTTAGGTTTCACAAAAAGAGAGAAAGAACAAAAAACTCCAACCACCATAACGGCGAATGTCAAAAAAGTGCGTCAAGTCTTATGAGAACTGTACAGTGGCTTTTAGAGAAAACCAGTCTGCTCCATATCCACTGTTGGCGATCCGCTGGGGGTCGGGGCCACCCTGCTCGATACAAAAGTCTTTAATGAACAAGACCATCGTCGAGGAAAAAAGGGGGAGGAACGTGTGAGGAAAAGAAACGAGAGCGGTGAGAGACTAAAAAGCGCAGCCTTGATGCACGCCGGGTGTGGCGGAGCTTCGCTGTGAAGTGAGTGTTACGGTTAAGTCGGCAAAAAGGACTTCCGAAGGGCTGAAGAGGGGGGGGGAAAGGAAGATTAGTGGCGAAGAAATGGCAACACCTGTGGCCACAGGTGGTAACAAGTTCAAGTGAGGCGGGAAAATACAAGATTGAAAACATGTTATGTTTATGTTGAAGTGACGGACGGGATAATGACTTCAACATAATTCGTTATTCTTGCTCACATTTGATGTTTTGTGTTTGACTTTTAAGTAAATCAAGATTTAAAGATGCTTCGAAATCATAGTGACTCTGGTCATCAGAAGACAAATAAGTCAAGTAACACCTTGCTATTCTAGGCTTGTGATTTGGAAATGTATCTATTTGTGGGTATTTTTGGGGGGAACCCACCCTCCATTATTTGCCCCCACACCCCCCAAAAAAATGGACATACATTTTTGTGTGCGATTTATAAAGCTCAAAGATGCTCACGAGATGGAACCGGCATCCAAAACGCAAACTGGCGTCAAGGAGGTTGACTTGACTTTTTTCCCCTAAATCATTTGCAAGTCATTTATTTTGAAGAGATAATCATTTTATGAAATGAAATGTTCAAAGTTCCCCCGCATGTTCCATCATGTGCACAAAGTCATGTAGTTTTCAAAATTATCCACCTAGCCATTTTCTGATTCGCTTCTCCGAAGCTCTTTAGTTTTCATGTAGCATGATTAATTTGAAATATTTCGTGTTTTGGCATAATGCCTTGTGGTGTTACCTATAGTTTCAACTGAACACAGATGATTAGAACCATTTTTAGTTGTTTTTTTTGGGGGCATCACTTACTCGTTGTAATTTAGGAAACATTAGACAAATATTCCCTAGCCTTAATTCAACATACATCACATAAGACATAAAAACATTTCACATTTGGTAGGTGTGCATTTCATACATGATATATATATATATATATATACCACTCTGCAGCTGAACCATGCCACATATTAAATAATAATTATATATATATATATATATATATATAATAATTCTATATATAATAATTATTATTTAATATGTGGCATGGTTCAGCTGCAGAGTGGTTTCGATCCCCGGCCATTGCGACCATGCCGTAGTGTCCTTGAGCAAGAGAGCGCCCCCTGCCCCCCAAGTTGCTCCTGATGCTACGTCATCAATACGTGAATGAGGTAACGGTGTGAAGCGCTTGGAGTACCCGAGGTGGAAAAGCGCTATTCAAGTGACAGCCCATTTGCCGTTGTGAGAGGAGCGGACCCATAATGAAATCATTGTTCAACAATGATATGAACACTGTATTTTTATGACGACCGTAATTCCTCATATAGTGGCTTGCGGGGGTGGTGGTGGTGTTTAGATTGATTTGAATTCACTCAAGAGTCTGTTTAAATCAGGGGGTCACCAACTCTGGTCCTCGAGGGCCGCTATCCTGCATTTTTTAGATGTCCACCCCCAGCGCTTGAGAAACCCGTTAAGGAACCCGATCATTGAATCAGGAGTGTTGGAGGAGGGAGACACCGAAAGAATGAAGGATGTGGGGCCCTTAACTCATTCAGTACCAGCCAATTCTGGACCAAGTCTGAAAAGACGTCTTTGGGAGTGAACGAGTTAAGTAGTGAGGCGGTGAGCCCTGGTTTACAGGCTTGAAGAGGTGCTGCTGTTTTGGTTAGCAACAAGCGTTGGGCTCAAGAAAGCAAAAAATGTGCGAGGTAGTTTAAGGTACACCCCAAAAGGTCCAAGAAAGGGTGGAGTCTATTCAGAGTTAGGGCCACTATTTGAGGAAATACAGCATCTCAAAGAGCAGCAGGCTGCGGATCTGGAAGGGACAGCGACCTAAAGAAACAAAAGCTGATTAATATTTCAGCAAAACACTTGCAGATCAGCAAAACAATCCTGGTGGAGGGGGGAAAAAAAATTGTTAAAGCACAGCACGGAGAAACGTTTAAGATCCAACAGCGGTCAGTGCAAACAGTGTAACTTTTGAATGATTTGGTTTAAAAAACCTTCGCATATCTCTGCTCAAGTGAGTGAAACGTCTATCAAAAGAAAAAAAAAGTGCATGATGAGTAAAAAAATAATACCTCAATCAACAAGGTACAAATCGATTCAATGTGAATCTGCTATGGCATTGCAAGAGCTTTCCGTCTTGTCGTATTATCTACTCTGACTGGCAACGTCAGTACTTGATCGTAAAATAAGAAAAAAAAATCCACTTGATTTAGCACAAACATTGAACAGAAGAACAAAGAAAAAAAAAGAAACCTTTTTTGCAATGTCTCTTCAACTCAAAACAAAATGAATAGAAATAATAATTTTAAAAAACAGCATAAGGCTTCAGTTCATGACAAATGTAGAACATTGACAATTCAAGTTTCACATGCACAACCCACAAGTCAACTGTGGTCATGATACCCTTGACGACGCCACACTCGGATTAAGGCTTTTTGGGTGTGTTTTTGGTCACGGAGGGGAAATACCACTAAATTAGTCCAACCAATTGATTCTTCATGAACTGTTTCTCAAAGTACGTCCACACAGGCAGGAGCAAAGCGACAGGACGCCGGTCAATGGCGATTCGCGGCTAGCGGTGGGTCGGCGTGCAGTCGCGACTGTCTGATTTTTGACATCATATCTCACACACGACGAGGAAAAAATAAACTTGGGAAAAAAAAAAAAAAAACCAACATCTGCACGCATGATCCGAACGTTCGTATTGTATGTGGTGGACTCGAGACGACCGACACCAAACATGATGGCGTCACCGACAATCGCAAACTATCTGTTGTAGTCCCAAGATGGACCTGTGAGAGGCACCACGGTGCTAAGTGGAATCCTGATTGGCGGACATCTCCCCTCTGGGATAATGACCGTATTTTCTGGCCTATAAGGCGCACCTAAAAGCATTCTATGTTCTCAAAAGCCGACGGCGCATCCCTATAATCCGACGCGCCTAATATAAAGAGCCTGTAACTCTCTTTTCTTTCTGCTCAACCCGTATTGTTTTGTATTGTATTGTTTTGTGTTTTTTTGTTATTGTAAAGTGTCCTTGGGTGTCTTGAAAGGCGCTTATAAATAAAATGTATTATTATTATTATTATTTATACCCCCATTGGGTTGTTTCCTTGTTCGTGTTCCTATGCCGTCTAGTGGTGATGATAAGCAGGAGCCAATTGTAACCGAAAAGGGTTCTGCCCGACACTAATTGACATGCACGTTCGCCAACACATTTGGTGAGCTCTGCGAGGCAATTAAGAAACGAAGATAATACCAAGAGCATAGTTAACTACTGACTAAATGAAGGAAGAAGGAGACAAGCAAAACTACGAAGGATACTGAGCCCCTTGTGGATGGGAGCCCAAAAGTTTGTGTGCCTTTTTGGTGAATCAATTGTCTTTATAACTTTTGTCTTTCCGTTATTGTTTGGTAAAGCCATTTGTGTTTATATGTTTCATGTCCGTGTTTGTGGCCTGTTCTCATTTTTACAGCTGCAGAGCTTGCGAAGGCTCTACATAAAGCTGTATTGTATTGTATTCCCTTTAGTGTGGCACCATCTAGTGGATGCAGAGCGCAATCGCAGCCACTATTGCATGTGTCTTATAAAGCAGTGCGCCCTATATATGAAAACTGTTTTTAAAATAGGCCAGTCATTGAAGGTGCGCCTTATAATCCGAAGCGCCTTCTAGAGCGGAAAATGCGGTACTCAGGATAATCTTTTCGATACAATCTTTACCGAGTTTGATCTCAACAGAGGGAAAATGCTCAACTTTGCCACGACTGTCAGTATATGGGCATCCTACTTTGGCATTGCGTCCCTGCTTATGCAGCGACCCATTGAGGTCCTACAACAGTTTATTTCGAATCTCAATCCTGCATTACCATTAGCCCTGACTAGAGAATCACGCCGCAAAAATCTAAACAACATCGAGGGACAAGATTTACAGCTCGCTTCCTGTGTGTAACATACAAAAGAACTGACAAAATTAGCCATCTTCACGTTTGACCAAGCCTGAAAAAAATGTCTTGGGAAATCATTTCCCCCCATAAAATCATTCACCTTTTGCTAATATTTCATTGTCTATAATTCGTGACATTCAGTGGCACTTCCCTTATAATTGTGAGGTAGATGAGGTCAGGAGGTCAAACAGCCCCCCTCCCCTTGAGGTGCGGATTACCCTCACAAAGAGTGAAGGGCTAAAAGATGCAATGTGGAAGACATCTGGAGAGAACACAAATATATGACAGCTACCTGCTAAAATGCAGCACAAACATGGACGTCACACAGGCTAAAGTTCAACCGGCTTCACATACCCGCTCGATCACGGTTATATTGGCCACCTTTTTTTTATTTTTCCCCCGTCCAAAAAAAAACAAAACATGTTTTTTCCTCTCCACTCATGAACAGAAATGTGGTCATCATTTTTTTTTTTTCGTTTTGACACAAACTAAGAGTAAAAGATATTTACGCTTGGACATTTGAAAAAAAAAATGGCTTCAACTTGACACAGCACACGAGTTAACAATGCCCAACAAAGCGCCGGTGTTGGATCATGTCCTGCTATGTACATCAGATTTCTATAAGGATAATGGTTGCCCCCCCGACATCCGTCTCGACTTTCATGTGACACTTGTGTTCAAGGGTATGTTGTAAAATTAAGGTGGAATGTTCCACAAATCAGTATTTGAATGAGACCTCTGCAATCAGAAACCGCACAGGTTAAAAACGGTTGTTTGGAATTTTGTGGGACATCAACTGGTCAGAGCCCTGAAATGAAACGGCGGCGGCAAAAACGTTACAAAACGCCTGCGGTTGACGTTTCCTTGTAGATTCCTCAAGCTTCCCGCGTTCGTTATGAACTTCTTATGAACTTCCCCACCCTCCCCGCCCCAAGTTAAGGCTACCATGCGCTTCACGATCCTCCAACGAACCGTCGGGATGCTTTCATTGATGATTCAACTTATGAGAGGAGGAAGCCAATGCATACAAAGAGAAATATCCAACATCCCATATGCTTATAGCGATCCTAAAATGATAAAACCAAACCCAAAAAAAAAAATAGAAACACCAACTACAAACCAACAATGCACAACCGCCAATTAAAAAAAAAAAAAGGAAGCCCCGATGACTTCTTTCTCTAGAACTAAAAGACATAATCACCCAAGCTATTACTGTTTATCTTTGTGGAAAGTCAGTTAAAAGAAGCTCTTGGTGAACTGAACAGCGCCACGTGCTGGTCAGAGAGACATTCACTCTTTCATGAATCATTTAACTCCAGAAACGCTGACTTTGAGCCAGCCGCTTCAAAATAAAGTGATGCGATGCCGCCACCTAGAGCGAAGCACGGACTACTACAACCTCCGCCGGGGCGGCATGACTGACTGAGCTCGTTTCGTCAACGCAAATTTCATGCAATGATGTCATGTTCAGGCGCACGGGAGCAACCATTACCCTTGTGCCTTAATGTCCACATGTGCTGTACAAAACCGAATTGCGTCTCCAGTGTCATTTTTGTCTGACGGACCTCGGTAATCACGCATGCTAATGTAGTGTCGGACCGTTCCAAAGTTCCAAGGACGACACCTGCCTGCAGACATGATGGCTGACTGACCCCCGACATGGCAGAGGTAACGCGTCGTACGAAGAGGTTAAGGGGTCAGGGGGGGGGGCACATCGGGAGGGGTTTGGGGGTAGAACAGTGGAGCTCCTTGAGTATGATAGGCGCTTCCCCTCATCCGTCAATCAGCTTCACATCGATGTGGGACAAATCAATCATGTGCCTGTGTGGTGAGCGTAACAACCATGTTTAGTGGCTTTTGGGGGTGAGGGAGCTACGGAATCACACAGCCATGAAATAGGCATGTGCGACGCGAAGATGTTAACACGGCCATAGTGGAACCTCCAAAGCCAAACCTCGATGGGACGATTTGTTCCCGAGACCAAACTGTCACAGTACAGGCATGGAAAGTAACATTTTGCAAAAAGTTGAACGTTGTCATGAGCGCCAGGCAGATTTTAACCATTGCATCAATCAAAAGCACGGCCGCACTCATTTGCACTCCCTTCCATGAACCCAAAATCCAAACCCGCAATGCTGTCGCTATTTTCCTGATACCTCTCATGACTATTTGTCGAAACGGGGACTAGCACACTTTATTGCTTGCGCGTCAATTACGGTGAACATGGTAAAAATATATGGCGTCAATTTCCGTGTTGCAAAAGCAGCAATTTATATAAAAGCTGGAAACTTCTCACCCGCAGTATCGACTCCCAAGCCTCAAACACTTTGCAGAAGTTTGCCTCACATCCAAGAGCTTCATGTGAAATGTAAGGTATTTTCCGCACTATAAGGCGCGGCTAAACGCATTCAGGTTCCTCATAAGCTGACAGCGCGCCCTCAAACATGTGAGCGCGGCCATCATGAAACGAAGGTAATACGAAACGCATAGTTAACCACTCACTAAACAAAGGAAGAAGGAGACAAGCAAGACTTCGAAGTGGATGTGGATGTGAGCCCACGAGGTTCGTGTGCCTTTTCCTTGCATCAATTGTCTTCATAACGTTTTGTCTCGCTTTCATTGTTTTGTAATGTCATTTGAACTGATATGTTTCATGTCCGCGTTTGTGACCAGTTTTCTCATCGTCACAGCTGCAGCAGCTGTGAAGGCTAGTCTATATACATAAAACCGGATTGTATTGTATTCTCTTTAGCGTAGCTCCATCTAATGGATGCATAGCGCAAACGCAGCCACTATCGCGCCCTATATATGAAAATAGGTTTAAAATAGGCCATTCGTTGAAGGTGCGCCTCATACTCCAAAGTGCCTTATAGTGCAGAAAATACAGTAAATGAAAGAGCTGGATGGGGCGTGACAACAGATACGAACTAGCCGAGCCACGTAAACTGGACGGCTGATGTTCATTTAAGGATTGTGCTTACGGACGCTTTGACAAAAGCAACATTTTGTGGAGGAAATTTGCATTTTTCAGATGATCCGTGACACAATAATAGATCACGTCACTGTCATCCGCTCGATTCATAAGCCAAGGGACGGCAACCAAAATTACCAGCCCAGGCCAAGCAGTGGGAGTGGAAAAAATATAAATAAAACGGGATGTAAAATGGATATCTGTGCTAAATGACGCAAAAGCGAACCAAGACTTCTGATTGATCATCTCCATGGCAACGAACTAACACTGGTCAAAAGGACTTGGGCAATGACAAAGTGCTTACTGATTTAAATTGGGCGGCTTTACATTGCGCTCATTTCAACAGGATTTGTTTTGATATTTTCAATCTCGCATTCTGCCTTGTCACTTAACTTCTCCTCGACCACCTCCTCATCCTTCTTTAAGGGTGGCCAAAAGCAAACTGCACATTCGACGAATCCTCTTAAGTTGGCTGATATTTGACATCCCGAGAGCTGCACTGACGTCTCACAAAATTTTAGGGGGCATTTAAGGCAAAGTTCCCGCCGAAAATTTTGGAAAAACTCTTAGCTATGGAGGTTCCACTGTACTCATATGAAGTCAAGTGAGTGAGTTACCTATGGAAGCTCATTTGAAAACTTGCGGCATGTTGGGGACTTGAAAAGGTGGCGATTGCTTTCCTTTGCTGAGGTATCATTCTGAACATCTGCAACACACACAAAAAAAGAAACACTAATAATAAATAGACTCTTTAAAACCACGCCAAGAGGGCACAAGGGGATGTGAAGGGAGAGATGAGTTCGTTGGACTGCATTGATGGAAGTAGAGCTACTGAATCTGAGCAACAGAGGGCGCTGTAAGACCACCCAAGAAAATATGACTGAGTTGTGAAAAGTGCAAACTCAAAGTGTTCCGGCTTTTGTTATTCAAATGGGGTTCAACTGTAACTCATGAATACACGGAAGATTCTGCCAGGTCGAGTTCAAGGACTTTTGATATTTCCAACTGTTTTCAGCGCACTCATTCACTTTACTCAAATATTTCCCGTTATATGACAAATGTTGTCATGCTTATATACGAATAATTGTGTTCAATTAAGTTCGACATTTACGTCGAGCTTTAGAACAGCAAATCATGAGTACATCATTTCCGAACAGATATTTACCTCTATCGGGCCAATGGATCTTAAAAGGCTCTGCAGCTGCACGTCAGTGGTGGACGACGAGAGGCCCTCAATGGTGACGGTGCGCCGTTGATTCTCGACGAACCTCAGGCCTTGCCGGGCACCCATTGGACCTCCTCGACCCATGTGAATGATGCCCCCTCTTCCCCGGCCCGGCACGACGACCTGCAACGGGAGGGCGGGGCGGTGGGGGTTAATGTGAGTCCAAGTCTTTCTTCTCAGCCACGCTGACGTTTCAATCCTCAGAGCTACGGTGATCCCGAAAGGGGATCGCCGATGCTTTCTTTGCACACGTCAGACACGGCTGACTTTCCCGTGATTGACTTATCATATTTCTACAGAGAACATCAACGTCAGCGCATGATGCGCGCGCCTTGGCACGTCTTCATACGACGAGCCCGCGAGTGAGCGGTATCTTCCATCGGATGCGGCGGAAGATGGGCGCGTAGGGTGAAGGGGCGGCGGGGGGAGCACTGTGTGCGCAGTTTGTTATGGTGGCTGCCTTAGCCTGTCAGCATACGAATGTGTGACGGCAGCCCTCGGCGGTGACAAGCGTGCAGCGAGGCCAAGGGGACCCGATGTAGCCCCTTACCCGTGAAACGCTGCTTTCTGCTTGTCAATACACCCGGCACGCCGTCTCGTCTCATGACTACCACCGTACGACGTCATGTGCCGGTAAATGGCGGGATTTAGTTAAGATCGGAGCGCTTCTCTTTCAACCATGAAATGAATCCATCAAATTCAGTTAAGTGAAAAATCCCGCGCGTCCCGGGTATGCGGAAGCAACAAAAATAATATCAACTCCATAAAGGCAGGGATATCAACGTACACAATTCTTTTTATTTTGGAAACGGAGCCTCGCGGCACATTGCCTTATAAACAACCGTTGTGGCTGCCGGCTTGATTACGCTGGCTCCCCACGAAATGCGACAGTCCAATCGCCGTGAGACGGCGGCCGTCACTGCGACGCGGCCACAATGGTCCGTCAAAAATATGTCCTTGCATAAAAGCGAGCCGTTGTACAAAACAAGAGTGGACACCGAATGGCTGCCCAAGAGAACTGTTCGAATTAGTCTCACTGATCACAGGGGGTCCCATACTGAAAGTCAGAAGTGATACAGTATTTTTTCCAATGGGCCAAGCAACAGTCACTTTTATTGCTTTTATAAGTGGCAGCCCTCGTACAATTACATTGTTGAAATTAGGTTGTGAGATCGGTGGGCCATGGGGAAAAAGAGCACCAAGCCACCACCTCTCGTGCTCATTTAAGAACCATCCCAAAATATTTATGTGCACCCGTTTATACCGTATTGGCCCGAATATAAGACGGTGTTTTTTGCATTGAAACAAGACTGAAATAGTGGGGGTCGTCTTGTATTCGGCGCCTAGACATTATACTCATTCGAGACGCTAGATGGCGCCAGATATCATTGAAGCAAATGCTGAACTTGACTCTTTTGGCCTGGGCAAAGTGAACCCCTGCCACGAAGAATAAAAATAAAAATAGCAGTAAGAAGGAAAAGAGAAGAAAATAATAGAAGAGACAACAGAAAATGGAGAAACGTTGTGACAATCTGGAGAAAAGTGGGTCGAAGATCGGCTAGGTTAACCGGCAGCTGAGAAGTTATGATTTAATTTACATTTCAAAAACCAGAAGCCATTCATTTACGAATGTGATTGCAAAACATCACCCGGCCATGAATCTAAAAAAAATTGGGGGGGAAAAAAAATCTAACACCTGTTAGTTCATTGTGCGCCATTCGGCATTTGGTTGGAGACTTGAGGACGTACCCTGTTCTGCTGTAGGTTGCCGATGCCCCCTCGGCCCACCTGTTGCATCATGCCCGCACCGTGCAGCTGTTGTCCGCCCCCCACGGTGACCTTCCTTTGGACGCCCTGTCTGAGAGGGTTGTCTGGCCAGCCGGTTGATTGCTGCTGCTGTACTGGGAAAGCCATGGCCTCCGGGCCCTTTCCAGGCTGCAAGGCAATGCATGACAATCCATTTTTTGAGGGGGGGTTCTTTTCCAAAATGGACAAAACAGAACCAGCAAACTCCCAACAGAGTTTCGAATTGCCCACTTGAAACGTTTCAACTGTAAAAGTACCACAATGACAATGCAATGTACCGGTAATATATTATTACACGTGAAGTGGCTCGGAGATGGAACAAAATGCAACCAAGTTAAACTTAGCACCTCAATCGCATCCAAAGCGTTTCTCAAAGATGAGTTGCATCATTTTTAAAAACACTCACTTCACACCAACTCCTTCTGAGACAGGCTTTGGCGGCTTTTTTGGGGCGTCTCGAAAAGAGCCCAACGAAATGCAAGTAGCTGATTTTTATTGTATTTTTTTTTGCCCACAAAAATCTGACGGTTTTACATTAAAAAAATTATGTACTATATTGGCCCGAATATAAGACGGCGTTTTTTGCATTGAAATAAGACTGAAAAATATTTAGATAACTTTACATGCCCTATTGTCTCTTCATAAAAGGGGGGCGGGGGGGCTTGAGATGGACAGCGCTGCGTAACGATCGACTCGCATCGATTACTCTGAAATAAAGTTGCAGCTGGGACGCGTGCGGAGGAATTGAAGGTCGTCTCCTGCGCGAGACTCTGCGGAGAAATGTGACAGATCAATACGCAGCAAGAAAAGAGGCGATATCCGCGAGCTGCAACCCCCCCATACCCACCCCTCAACCCCACAGTTGAGTAAATGGATTAATCCTCCCTATAGAAATCACGGCACCCGATCGCGCCCATCAAATACTAAGCTGCATTACACTGGAACGACAGCAGCTGGATCTCTACCCCATCCCCCCTTCACACCCCCCCCCCCCGCTGCCTCCTCCTCCCCAGGCCTTTGTGTCTTGCGATGCTTTGTATTATCCGTGATGAAAATATACTTTGCCTCTTATCAGTTTTCCTAAGCCATCCAAATCCAAATCCTCAAAAGTGGCAACTTTCTTAGCGCAGGTATTATTGCTAGTGCCACCCAATCTGACCCCCCCAACCCCTTTCCCCACGCCTCCGCCTCCTTGCTTTTTTGAGCGGCAAAGATTAATTACGAGGGTCTTGGATTGGCATTCCTTTGTTGCCGCGCACCTGAGGGACGGCTCGACGGGGCTGGATTGACGGAGGGATGACGGGGGCGTAGGAGGGGGGACTGCGGGGTGTGGGGGGATGCAGATAACATTGTCAAGCTCAGGTTGATGACAGCAGAACAATGAGAAAGGGAGAATCTTTTCGCCGTTTCCATCTGCGGTTATCCCCACCCTTCAAAGATGCGGCGCGTCTGATAGCCGCGTCGCAGGTTTCCATTACGGCGCTGACACCCAGTTATCTTCATCTGCAGCCAGCGTGATCCTCCTCGGGGGGCGGGGGGCTTACACCAAACATCAGTATGAGTGTTTAACATGCTCACCCTTTTGTGATTTTTCAATAAAGATTGGTGTGTAAATAAACGCACGGCAGTGACTTATCAAGTGAGCAGAAAATGGCGAGTAAGACGATTGCTCGTGGGCTTGATTGGGGTTACTGTCACTTCACAGTAAGCCCCCTCAACCCCACCCATCAGCATTTACAAGTCGGCCTTATAGGAGGATGTCAACCTTTAAGAGCAGCGATGAGGTGTCCCCCAAGTTTGCAAATAAATGTCACACGACTCTCTCTTTGCTGCCCCGCAGTAGCGAGGCTTCGTTAAGACACCGGGTCCTAAATATCAGCTCCCCAATCTTTCTGAAGGAAGACGTCAATTTTGCCAAAATGATACCGCAGATGTCCTCGTATCAGGCCCATGGGTCTGAGATCAAATAGAGACAGAAAGTACGATCAAGGGCATTTTGCCGGTCTCAATATTTGGCAGACCTGGTAAGATATGAATTCCAGGAAAACAGACTTCTTCAATACTTGGTCCCTTAGTATGTGTTTGGAGAGAAAAATGGGGGGAGATCTGGCTTTTAGGACGGTGGGGGGCATTGGGCGGTAGTTTCTTTGTCTTTTGTTGAAGGACCCCCCCCAAATAAATAAATAAACCAGAAGAAAGAGGCCAAGCAAATTTAAAAAGAGCTAATATCCGACTATTCAGTCACGCCGCGAGTCGCAACTATCTACTTTCTGGGCTTAATGTCTATTTAGGAAGAGTTGCATTTGGGGAGGGGGGTGGGGGGGGCAGTTCCTTATTTCCCCTTCCATAATATTAAACAATGTTGCTGATATAGTGCACTTTAATGAACTCATTCACTCCCAAAGACGCTTTTAAACGTCTTTTCAGACTTGGTTTAGAGCTCAGATGGGCTGAGTTAACTTATGCCCGTGTGTGAATGAAGTGCGATAATTACACTTGCTACTTATTTTGTTTTGCTAATTCGAAAAAAGAGGCGTTACTTTTCCTCGACGGATGTTCACTGTTCAAGGGAAAAATGACAGTGAACTCCAACCCAAATACGGTTTGCTAATTGACCTATTTGTGTTTTTTTTTTCCCTGAAGAAGCTACCCTCACCTTTTCACAAAAAAAGTCGCATACGGTGAGCACGCGCGCATCCACACTGAGATGAATGGAAATGAAATGAATCTCTTCTAGCCTCCCAGAACAAAATTCGAGCCATGGCCTATCTCCTGTGTATTGCAAGGGCGTTTCTGTATTCCAGCTGACCTAATTTTGAAACATGGGAGGTTTGGGGGGGGCAGTATGCAAGGACGGAGCAGTTCTACACAACCACGCGCGCGTGTCTCTGTGCACGCTTGTTAAGTTTCCCCCAAAAGTATCCCATTTGGGATGAAATGAATTGAAACGCTTTGCTCACCGCGCCGGAAAGTTTGACCACTCTGACTTTCTGCGGCACCTGATGGCCTTCGCCGTCAGCGAGCTTGGCCCACTGCATCACCGTTCTTTTAGCCCCAGGTTTAAGTCCTTGAGCCTGGGGCTGGCCGGGCCCCAGCGCGGGAGTCACAGGAATGTTTTTTCGGGGGATCTGAGCGAATTGGTTGGGAGCGCCGGGTTTGTTTACGTTTGGCAGCCCGCTTGTCCTTCTCTGCTGCTGCAGAGGGCTTTGTGGGGGCTGCTTCCACTGCTGGTCCGGACCTGGCTTGAGAGTCTGTGGCTGCTGGCTATTTCCCTTTCCCATCTGCAAGCGTGACTTGACGTTGGGGCGTGGGGTTTGCGCCTGAGCCACGCCATTGGGATTACCCGGCGACTGATTGAATGGCTGCTGGGGTCGTTGTCTCTGCTGTTGCGGCTGCAGAGGCTGCCGCCGTTCCGGCGGCTGCGGTTGTGGCGGCGGGAGCAGCAGAAGCTGCGGGGCGGGCGGCGCTTGCTGGTTTTGCTGGGCCGTGGGTTGCGGCGAAGGTACGGGTTGGCTTTGTGTCGAAGTGTTGATCCTGTCCAGTAGCTCTTTCTTCCTGACGCCGGCCTGCAACTGCCGCCTCAGCTCCTTCCTCCTCAGGATCTCCTCCCGGAGGCGCTTCTGCTCCTCGATCTTCAGACGGTACTGCCGCGTCTCCTCGTCCTCTTCCGGGTCCTGTGTTGCGGCGGGGAGGGAACACAAAAGGTGCAACCATTACAATTGAGGACTGGAGAGGGCATGACATTGAAATGTAATCAGAGTTCAAACCCCAGACGATCAAGCGATCCTATTGATCGGTTCCCCCCAATGTAAAGAGACTGCTGTCATTAGCGACCGTGATTAGGTTTTGAATAAATGGGGTTCGCTTTCCAGCACGCTAATATGCTTGACTAATGCCAGCGGTGGAAAGAGCCAACGAGGCTTGTGACTTACACATGATCATTTATTCATTTGTACATCGAGCGCGTCAGGAACAGGAAGACTGAGAAAATTCTACAGTCCAATTTTGTGTGAAAATATGCCTCGACATAACAAAATATGTTAAATCATAAACATTGAGGTGTTTTTTTTCAATATCTATTAACGATTTAGCGGATCAGTCCATTTTAAGTTGAATGTGGCCCTTGAGCACAGAATCTTTGCTCACCCCTGATCTAAAGGATGAACTCCACAATTAAGTTTGTATTCATTTATTTATTCATTGTGGTGCCACCAAACAAGAATCCCAAAAGAGGGAAACTTGATGACAAACAATACTGTCCAAAAGGGTACTTGGATCCGGCTGCTTAGTACAACACAAAAAAGATCAAAGTCAATCATTTTATTATAACTACACTGTACCTATAAAAACACTCGACGGCAGTATTTTCCCCCCCTTCCTTTTATCTGCCCATTGTGTCTGTCAGCAGCCTTCAAAAGGTAAGATTGACTTTCATTTCATGTTATTGTATAATGCAGGGGTGTCAAATTCATTTTTGTCACAGGCCACTATTGAGTTCAATCTTCCCTCGGAGGGCTGTTATGACAACACACAAAAGTGTTTAATCGCATTATCGCATTCTTACTTTAATAGATAACAAAATTATTGTCAAATCTCAAAGTCATTTATTACACATCACAATTTGACCTTTCGGTACATTTTTTGCAGCAAGGATCATGCACGTTGACACAAATGATTTTCTTTCAGGGGTCGACATAAAATGATGTGGTGGGCCGGATCTGGCCCCCCGGGCCTTGAGTTTGACACCTGTGATATAGCGTTACATTTTTTTAAATACTTGGTATAATGCCTGCAGTTAAGGAATGATAATAATAATTAAAAAAACAGAATAACTTTACATCTTTACATTTTTGTAGGGATGGGCGAGTACTGCTACCAGCCATGAGTATTGGGCCTTGTTTCTGACTCCTCTTTGGTTATTAGCTGAAGAAGCGCACTTCTATTTTCAAAATCAAATCACATACAAGCAACTATTTTGACGGTGAAATTTGTATAATGAGAGTGAAATGACAAACTTTTTTTAGCATCATAGTTTGTGTTTTAATTATGGTTAAAAGTATTATTATAGGGAATGAAATATTTAAGATGGGAAAGGTTCTTTTGGAATTTGAACAAGTAGGAAGTCAGATTGTGTTACGTTTTGGGGCTTCCACGGAACTTTGTATTCAAATTCTGACCTGCGGTTCGGCGCTGCTGGGGATTTCGTTGCGAACCACCGTCCTGCCCACAGCCATGGGCTGTGGGGCGGCATTGGCAGCGACCTGGCCCCTCCCTCTGCCACCTCCGGGCACCACATGAGCAGGCTGCACGGGACGCACGCCCTGCGTCGCCTTGACAACCGGCCTGACGTTGGCGCCAAGGGAGGCGGCGGGGCGGGGGGTGATGCTTGCATTGCCAGGTGCTATGGGGAGCTCCCGTAAGTTGCTGTTGCGCTGAGGGTGGATTTGCTTGGGAGCAGGCGTGTTCTGCAGGGACGAAGTGGGGGGGAATGTATGCTCAGTTTACAGCAAATACTTTGTTGTTACAATGCATCAGGTGTAAAAAAAAATTCTGAGACAGTTATTTGGGTGCTGATTCATGCAAAAGGGGTGATTAATGCAAAGTTTGATTTTGAAATACATTTGCTCAGAATATTTTTACATGATGATTATCCTTAATTATAATCACACAAGTAAAGACACGGACGGATAATGTGAACGATTTTTCACAATCATCATCCACAAGGGTTTAAGTTAGGTCAAAGAAATATGTTCAAGGTGCCGCAAAAAAAAAAAAAGAAAAACATTTTTTATGATACGTAGACATCGAAGAGTATCTCACCATCCTTTGCCTGTTGGCCATGTTGTGCTGTTGTAGGTTTGGGAGGCGGGGGCTGGACTGCCTCGGACTGCCGTGCGGCAGCTGTTGCTGGAAAAGATTCTGTCCGTGGTGCAGCAAGTGGGGGGGCTGCTGCTGATGGTGCTGTTGGTGAATGGGCTGGTGCGACGGGAGGGAGTCCTGAATTGGGGGTTGAGGAGGCCCGTGTATCAAGCCCTGAAGAAAATAACGGCATTTATTAAAGCAGTAGCGGAAGAGTCCATTTCTCAACGTATGCTTTCTTTATTCTCCATTCACCATGCACTTAAGTGCAAATGGTGCTACTGTTTGAGACAATCAGGTGTGCCACTGATGAATATCTTTGTTCCTCTCTCTTCACCAGAAACGTACAGTGACAGGCAGAACAATTCAATTATTAAAAAAAAATAATAATAAATAATATATATATATCACCTGTATATCCACCTGTTCCCATTCACGCAACGTAAATCAGCCACGACACGCACAGTCAATTTGAGTACATTAAAATGAGATCATTGTTTCAGTGTTTATAGTTCTGTGACATTTTGGTGGCTTGGCATGCCCTGACCTGACTTTTGGGAAACACTAGGATGGGATTGAATCACTAGAGGGCGCTCTTGCCCATGTCTGGTCACAGACAAACACATGGCATGAACGCTGGAGTCTTTAGGCTTTGCTTGCGCTGAATCATTGATTCCGTTGTTTGTTGTAGAGTGGTCAGCAATCAAGTGCAAAGCCCCCCCCCATCAAAAAATAAATAAAAACTTAATAGTTGAAAAATGGAACAAGAATGACTGAAGATCAGACAAACTGATCAGAGGAGAACAAGATGACACAAATAAACACGTACTGAATATTAAAGGCAGTTTCACTCGTACCTGGATGCCAAATTGAGCTTGGGGAGGAGGGAAAAGGCCCCCCTGCTGATTGAAAGGCTGACGAGGGTTCAGGAAGGGCCTGGACTGGTTGGGAGGAGGACCTTGTTGATTCAAGCCGACCAGCCCCTGGTGGCCTTGGGGTGGGGGAAGACTGGGTCTTGGCGGGTCTATGGAGAAAAGTCCAAGTGCGCCCTGTGGGCTCGGCTGGCCGAAGGCCGGTCCTGGTGGGCCGAAACCCATGTGGCCCTGGGCGGGCATTTGCTGCTGCTGATGCAGGTTGGTGTTCATGAGCGGGTTGGGGCCCGGGTGATCAAACACGAGCTGGCCTGGAAAGCTCGGCGGATCTGCGCGTTCCGGGCCTGCGTGAGAAGCAAAATCGAGAAAGAAATATATAAATGCAAAACACTGACGTCAGAATTTTTAACCTTTGGTAAATCCCGCTGCGGGTGTCCTGTGTGCAGGCAGCGACGGAGGCTGAATGTGATATCGAGGTGAAAAAAGTAAAACAGTGCAAACGACTGTACAGTATTTACAGTGCAAAAACAGCAACGTGAGATTATATATGTTTGATGCCGTTTTCCCAACAGCTCATTCAAATGAATGCGCAGCATATGGACAAACATGCATTTAACATGAGCATTGCTCGTGGGGCACACCCTGTAGGTACAACCGCCAGAGGTAATGTGGAATAATATTGACTCTGCCAGGAGAAGCATTGTAACCTTTGTGCGAGCTTGGCATGGGACTCACCTCCCATAAAGAGGGGCTCTCTATCCTGAGGGCCTTGGTGCGGTTGGTTTCTGAAGGGCTCCATGTGATGAGGCAGCCGCTGGGGCTGACCAAAATTATTCGGCATGTGCTGATGGAAGTCTCCCGGTCCCTTGGAAAAAAAAAAAAAACAATAGGAACGCATGTGAGGATCACACAAACTCAAAATGCCGTATTCCCGCTAATTGGGGCCCCTCGCTGAATGCGGCGATGAGAAACTAATGTGCTGGAGATGATCGGGGGTATGGCAGGAAATGAACAGTCTCTGCAATGAATTGTGGGGGGGCTTTCAGCATATTCTCAACTCAACTGTATTTATAGAGCACTTTTAAGTAATTCAGTCCCATCCAATTCTAGACCAAGTCTGAAATGACATTTAAAGACGTCTTTGGGAGTGAATGAGTTAAACAACCGCCGCTGTCTACAAAGTGCTGTACATGGAGCAAATATCATATACACAACTAATTGTGAAACAACTTCCTGCATAGTTTTAACGCTGTGGCGATTGCAAACAATTCACTTTCTAGCGACCTTTTTGAAGCTCCTCCGCTTCTCAGCATTTGTCCCTAACGGTATTTTTTTTGCTCATTATTTTCGCCAAACATTGTAATATACAAGGATGATTTAATATTATTTGATTAACCTCCTCCCTTGTGCAGTAAATAAACGCACCCGGGGTCGAAGAAGAAAGTGCGAGGAGTTTTGGGGTAGGCGGTCCTTTGTAATTGAACATGGGTGCCAATCAGTACAACCGGCATTAACGCTGCTTGGGCCTTGATAAAGCGTTTTAAAGTCGATGCTAACAAGGCAGGAGGATTTCAAAGGGAGGATAAGTGCCTTCATCATTGTTTCAAGCATTGCAGATTTCTGCCCGTTGCATACTTTTCCCCGTCTATCTTCCAAGGAAAAAGCTGATAACAAGCATCTAATCCCCTCATTGGAATTCAATTACCTCTCATAACCGTCTCCATTGTTCTTTTTCAAGCATTCATCTCTGTTGAAAAATTAACCTGCTATTCAACTCGTGGCACTCGCACAAACGGGGATGCTTGTCTCCTCCGAGCTCATTTGGAATGACTTAAGATGCTATCGGGGAGGGCTTAAATCCATCTTCATTCGCCCGCCGCGTGGCCGTGTTTGTGGAGGACGTTCGAAGGCTGGAAGGAGAGCCGCGAGTCCCCAGAATTTGCTTGAACGGAAAGTTTATCAAAGGGGCTTTTAAGACAAGAGGGGCGGTGGTGGGGGGGACACTCCGGGAACGCCGTCCAAGTGTTTGAAAAGGTCAAGACAGGCAGATCTTCACAATGAGGACTCGGGCGTCCATATAATAGCGTGGCTCATCCTCTCAGTTCTAATCCTCTATAAACTGGCTACGGGGCTGTTCAATACGTGAGTGATGTTGAGCTCTCGCCAGCGAAGGGATAACCAAGACTAATCATAATGAGAGGTCAAAATCCCAAAGAACGCTAACGGTGAACATGGATTTAGTTTAAGGAACCGTGTCGTGTCTGTTTTATTGTCCTGCTCCCATACAGGCTGTCAATTAACCACATTCAGCTGTCACAACTTTTATACAAGGGGATGAAACATTTCCAGCAAGTGAACGAAAAACTTCCTCGGGGGAGTTTTTGCAAATTTGTGGAATATATTGATATTAGAAAATATCTTAATTTATTAATTGACACTAATTGACCGTTTTGTTTGGTTGTTGGGTTTTTTTTGCCTTTTAAGCAGTTCCATGAACTCATTCAGTACCAGCCAATTCTGGACCAAGTCTGAAAAGACGTTTAAAAACGTCTTTGGGAGTGAGTGAGTTAATATCCCGTGGAAAGTTTTGGGCTTTGTAAATCACCGCAATCCCGCAACGCTAGTCAGACGAAAGCATGGTTGGGAAGAGTCCTTTGTTTCAATAGACAAAAGGAATTTTGGGGAAAAAAAATCTCCCATGAAAGAGATCCAAATGGTTGGCTTTCATTTTTATGGTAAGGGCCGAAAACACGTGCCGAACTGTGATTGTCGAACACTGAAAGCTTTTTTTAATTTTAATTGATAGTCAAGAAGCACAATTCCTGCGTGATTGTTGTTATAAATTCATGCCTGTAGTGATGTTTATCATTTATATACAGCGTATGGTGGTGTTCGAGAGGAGCCAAATGTCTAATTTGTCTGCCCATAATTATCCAGCAGGAATTTCAAAAGCACGCTAATGAAAATTCCGTTCAATAACTCGAGAGCCCGAACCCCCCCACCCTGGCCCCTCGCAATTGGGTCTGATAGGATGATAATGTATGATAATCACAACCAATCACACGTCCACTGGTAAATGGGATGTTCCCCGGTTGATAAGCCCGGTGCATTTCAAATGGTGTCCGTGGCAACCCCTGGCAAAATTCGATTGGCGGCCGGAGAATTGACACTGCGCTCTTCATCAAACCGATTTTCTGCATAGGCTTCCAAACCCTTGCTTAGGTACCACCGGCAGATTTAGAGGGACGAAAGAAATAAACAGCCCCCCCCCCACTGTTTTGCTATCAATATCGCACAAATGGGCCGCGTTGGGAGCTGAAATGCAAAAGAAAGATTACAGGCGGGTTGGACATGAGGAAAATAAAAACATACTTATGTTTTTGAGAAGTGTTGGCCTGCGTGGAAAACCGGATGTCACCACCGTATGGATGGGTATAAAAAGGCCCTTTCTGGAAAGACGTCATGGCCGCCGCCACTTGATACCAAGGGATCAGTCGCAAAAGTGGGCGAGCTGTTCTCTCGCCTAAGAGTAATGACTTTAAAGGCATTTTTGGTTCGATCCTTTGAGAGTGAAATAAAGCCCCCCTTTTCAAACAGCAAGACTCGAGATATCGGACGTGAAATTCCACCTCCGAATAAATACATGCTACAAAAGGGCGAGAAGCCCACCCACCCCCCTTGAGCCCCGTGAAAATACCACCATGTTTCATTAACTCAAATACCACTCTCCGTGCCTTTGGGACGTGTCTGGAAAGGGAATTTTGAACTGGCGATAGAACCATTATGCCTTGACGTTGCCCGTCTGAGCCCGGGCCCATCCATGACGGGCCGTTAACTCAGTCGCCGCGGCAACGACAACCTCCGCTCGTTTTGAGCTGCTATCGTGCCTTTCCAGTTGTGCGGCTTGTATAGGTGTCGACAAATTGGCTTGAGGAGTGCTTGGACCACTCTAATTGCTGTAATGTTACTTTTGCACAAGAACAGTTGTTGGTGTGTAGCGGTGGTGGTGGGGGGGGCAGGGGGGTGGGGTGGCGTCCCAAGTGCTGCGAAAAGGGAGGGCGAGGAGCAGCTGCTACTTACGGGGAACCTTTGAGGGCCCACAGCAGGCCGAGGCTGGCTCGGAGCAGGAGGCATCAAGGGCACTGCAATGAAAAGGAAGTGTGGGGTGGGGTGCACAACAGAGAGAAGGGTGGGGGAGGGGGAAATGAAAATGGGGGGCGGTCGGCAGAGGAGGAGGAGGGAGATCATTACAAGGAATTTCAAAAACGGCACAATTACATTGCACGGTTGAAAAGGGAAGTCAAGTCAAAAACGAGCTTACAACAATACGTACGCAACCCCACTAGTCGAAACAGATCTTTCCAGTTACATTTGTGGAATATGAATGATGCAAAAAAGAGACACTCATTTTTAGCCAACTCCGGGGGCCGCCATTTGGCCACTTGCTGTCAATTGAAAATGACATCACTCGAGTTTGCTTTTGTGATGTTCTATTCTTGACCAATTGTGGTGGCGTGACAATACGTTCGACGGAGCAGTGGCACACTATATTAAAATCTGGTGTTTCTAATGATAGGAAAGACATTTTGAAAAAAGGCAAACGTTCATTTGGGTTACGAACAATTATTATTCGTACTTGCAGCGCTATTTAAAAATAAATAAATACATAAATAGAAATGACCTCAGATCAAATTAGTTCATTCAATTTAAGGAATTCATGAGATAGGCAAACAGCTTAATCAGCAACTTCCTCATCGCCGAAGCAAAAAAAATAATAAAAAAAACACAAACACGCTTAGTTTCGAGTTAAATGGGCTGGGACAGACAGGCCAGATAAACCCGTCGCAGGGAGTGAAATGTATTCACTTGTCATTCATCCCAGTGACAAAATGACATTCTAATCCAGGTACCTTGTCCGGACGGTGAGGAGGGGAAAACCTACCCCAAGGTTTCAAATTGGATGGGGTGAGGGGAGAAAAAAAAAATGCTGATCCAGTGGGGTCCATTTACAATGCAAAATATTGCAGAGCGCCTGAGGCAACTCGATATAATAAGGAGGAATTGGTTTGCTCGTGCTCAAGCAGTGTAAATGTAGTCATGTATCATCTTTACAGCACTCTCTGACTCCTGTATCAACATGTCATCCATTTTTACACTTTGAGACACCTACCTGGCACAGGGGATGGTCCTGAGCCTCTGAAATGGGGATTAATGTGGATGTTTTTGGGTTGTGGGGGCTGCTGATTGTGGTGGTGGTGGTGGTGGTGGTGATGCTGCTGTTGGTTGTGGGGATGGCCGAAAGCGGCCGGCGGGGAGCCCATCAGTCGCGGCGGCGGCTCCATCTGGGGCTGCCGCGGCGGCGAGCGGTGGGTGATGTGCGGCGTGATGAGGGGCTGCAGGGGCTGCTGTCCGTGCGGCCGGCCGTGCTCTGGGAAGGTGTGGGGTCCCCGCGGCCGGGACAAAAGCTGCTGCTGGTGGTGGTGGTGGTGGTGGTGGTGCTGCTGCTGCTGCGGCTGCTGATGGGGAAGATGAAGGAGAGGCATTCGAGAGGACTGCTGATGTTCAGAGAGAGAGAGAGATGCGGAAGGAAAGAACAATACCAAAATCTGTTATTATTCTCAAACACATTCATAGCAAAGCAGTACTTGTCCAGGAGAAATATTTGATCCGATTCATATTTCTTCATATTGTGCAAGTGGTCGTAAGATGCTTAGCAGTGAATGTCTGGCTCTGCGACCACAGGTGTCATGATACCACCTTTAAAGGAGGCGTTATGCGATTTTTCACGGGTCTTAATAACATGGCTGTGGCAAGCTTTGCCCCGCCCCCAAAATACATCCATCCATCCATTTTCCGATCCGCTTATCCTCACGACGGTCGCAGGGGGGTGTGCCGGAGCCTATCCCAGCTGACTTCGGGCAGTAGGCGGGGGACACCCTGAACCGGTTGCCAGCCAATCGCAGGGTACACAGAGACAAACAACCATCCACACTTACACTCACGCCTAGGGACAATTTGGAGTGTTCATTCAGCCTGCCATGCATGTTTTTGGGAATGTGGGAGGAAACCGGAGTACCCGGAGAAAACCCACACGGGCCCGGGGAGAACATGCAAACTCCACAAAGGAAGGACGGAGCTGGGATCGAATGCATGACCTCTGCACTGTGAGTCCCGGTGGTCCAGTGGTTGGTGTCGACACCAACCACTGGACCACCGGGACTCCAAAATATAAAAGATTCCTAATGACTGGTGTTCTTGTCTCACAAAACTGAGCCACTGTTCACCTGAACTCGTCCGCTTCACAACAGGGTATGCCAACATGAATAGAGTTCAAGAGGGGTAGTTTCGTTTTACCCGCAATCCCATGTTGCCCCTCAGGTGGAAGCTGTGGTCATTCATTCTTCCTCGGTGGCCCCCTCTCATGTTGGCCAGTCCAAACCCAGCGTAGCCTCCTCCTCTTCCTCCTCGGCCCCCGTACCGATTTTGCCGTTTCTGCCGTTCTTGTTGCTCAAGTTCGAGATCCTTTTTGGCCTTCTCTGATAGTTCTGAAGAAATCAAACCCTTTGATTAACTTTTAGTGACATTTGAGGGAATATTAAAAGCACGCTTTTCCTACCGAGTGTTTCCGGGATGTTCCTTCGCTTGTTGCCCGCGTCAGCCAAGCGCACGATAACGGCATCCTTTCTCTCTGACTTGAAGCGGATACGACCAGAGTCTCCATCTTCTTCCTCGTCGTCATCAGATTCCTCCTTTGGTAATTCTTCAGGTGGGACTTCATTTTCAACCTAGGGGGTAAATAAATACCGCAGGTGTGCTGCCTCATTTATGATTTTTTTGGTTCAATGGAATCAATGTGGTTTCACATTTTCTTCAATCAACAGATAGGCCTTGGCTGCTACATTCAGCAACTTCTCATTGAGGCATATAATCACTTTGAGTCTAATGGTAGTGTTCTGATATACTGTACCGTTTGCTTTTCAAAGACCTGAGAGACTTCCACCGCTTCCTCCTGTTCATCCCCCAAATTCTCCTCCTCGGGGGCCACTTCCTGCTCGAATCCTCCTCCCTCCTCATAGGTTTGATATTCATTGTCCTGTAGACAAAGGTGTTGAAATGGTGACTGTTGCCTCTTGCCGGATGTGAATTTGTGGCAATGGAAAGGTTTCCGTTCTCCATTGGTCCACATCCACCCCCTCAAAAAAAAAAAAATGCAGCTAATTGCAGAGAGGCAAACAAAATGTTGTACAGAGGATTTTCGGGGCGGGGGGGGGCACCGTGTAAAACCCCACCCGACCCCTCTTCCGATAGCAAATTAGCATAACAGTGGGAGCATGGCTTCATTACTATTCCTGACAGCATTTGAAAGTCAATGAGATGTAAATGATGGACATGATATAGAGAAATGTGGCCAAAGCTTTCAAGGGAGGGGGATTAAAAAAATGAATAAAAATGTTTTGAAAAACCCACCTCAGATATCTCTATGATAAAGAGAAACTAAAGGAGGATCCTGTTCAACATCCAATAATGAAGTTATGATTTTTTTACTTCACGTGTATTTTGAGGAAAATAAATATAACTGAAAAACAAGTAGTTTTTTTTTTTTTAATGGCAAATGTATCTTTGGTCATCTATAGATACCAACAACAACGGCATAAATATTCAATGTTCTTCCACTCCATGACAGGAGGTGCTATGAACCCGTGCAACAATTTGGAAGCATCTCTGTGTAAAAAAGGCTAATTTGATGCCGCGCGAACACGAGATGACAAATGATTTGTGAGCACTTATAAAATGTGCCAGTCGCGACGTGTCCTCAGCATTCCAAACCCACGTTGAAAAGGGCGCCACAATGCGCACCATTCAAATGGCGTCTGACTTTTTTGTAATTAAAATCGTGTCTGCTCAAACAGGCCCTTAAAAAAAGAAAAGCAAGATAAGGTCGCACGCACACACTCACACGATGGCGACTTGCTTCATTAGCTTCCCAAACAGCAGCACAATTTCATAGAGTAAAGAAAAACACTAGCTAAAATGAGATTGAGGGACAAGGATGCCCCCGGAGATAACACAGGGGCTAAGTCCTTGAAACTAACTGAAAAGTGCACAATGAATGGCGCGGTCGAGAAATGTCAAGGGCAGCAGGAAGCTCAGTGACAGTGGAGGTATGACATCATTTAAGTCGGCGTTGATGCTGGCAGATAACGTAAACACTGAATGGCCATCTCGTTTCCATGTAGCGCCAGCAAGTGGGACACAAGTTGAACAGCTCCAAAACTCTTCCGCTATTTTCACTTCATCTCCGTTTGAAAGGCCAAGTGTCCCAATAGTTTTCATCCACGTCTGTAAAGTGCCAAACAGCACGGCATGTTGGTTAAACGGACCGTGGCGGACGTTTGAGCACGGATCGCCGCTTATCTTTCATCCTCTTAGCGGGGAAGGGAGCAAATAAAGAGAAGCTCACCATCAATCACCAGGGACGTGTATAGAAGTGTCCTCGGGAAGGTCAATAATCTTTTCACCTGCATGACGCGTTATCAGATCCGGATAAAAGCCCCCCATCAAACACCCGCCCGCCCACATTAACCTCGGCAACTGGCAGCACAAAGCCTTTCCTTACTCGTCAAGAGATACCAAGGTCACAATGGCACTCGGTCGGTGAATCGGCCTCCCGCCAAACAAGCCGTCAGCGTAAACGTTGTCAGCGTGATGGAGAAATTACCTCGCGGCGGGAAGAGATAGTTGGGGAATAATGCAGACCTAGACCTACATCTCCCTTTTACCTGAAGAGATTTGTAATTCTAAATCACCCAAAGGGAAGCGATATCTCTCTGGCACATCGGAGCGGGAATCAAAAGTCGTCGATTAAACATTAAAGAGGAGAGCGACATGACATCACACTATACAAATGTAAGACGCCAAATGAGGATAACCGTGACAGAAAATGGATTGATGGGGTAGAGCACGGGTCCCCAACCTTTTTCGCTTCACGGACCGGTTTAATGTCAGACAATATGTTCAGGGACCAGCCTTTAAGGTGTGGCGGATAAATACAACAAAATAATATGATATGACCTGCATGAAAACTGATATTTTCCAAACATAATAATAAACACGAATCATGACACGAGGAACGTCCTATATGGCCGCAACGCTCTCTGGTTGCTATGGTAATGTCTTCAAAATAAGATACAGCGCAAATTTAAAAAGTGTATGAAAAATGCGACGCATCATCGCCTCATATCATACAGAATGGGCTTGGTGCGTTGGAGTCTCCCCCATGAGATGAATCCGCATTTTAAGTAGGACTCCTGATACTGTCTATTAAATGTAGCCTTTTTATTCTTGAAGGTCGTAGGTTCCTCTTCTGTCTCCTGGCTGCGCCTTTCCCCTTCCCAAAGACGTTTGTTTTTGTAATCATTTTGCTAGCTCCTGGGTTTCATTTTAGCAGTAACCTATCACGTGACCGAGAAGCGTGCCCTGACCTGTGTCAAGCGTGACAGACTGTAGACCAGTGGGGTCAAACTCATTTTTGTCACGGGCCACATTCTAGTTGTGGTTTCCCTTGGTGGGCTGTAACTAATTTGGGGAATCCATATCAACGTTTAATCACCTCCACATATTACATATACAGCGCACAACAAATTGATGGATAACTAGTTTGAAAATCACAAGTCAAGCATAATGACTGTTATTGTGGATTACATACGACAATTTGAAATTTTGGTTCAGACTTTACCAAGCATCATTGAACTTGACATGTTTGATTTGCTTTCGCGGGCCACATGAAATGATATGGCGGGCCACATCTGGCCTTGACTTTGACACCTGTGCTGTAGACGGATGGAACAGAGAATCCGGTCATTTTTCAAAGTAAAACATCGTTCAGATTCTAAAATAAATAAAACGTTGTTGTAATGTAAGTTATTTATTCTTTCTGTGTTGCCCGGGTTGGGGACTCCTGGTATAAAGGGCCCGGGTGAAAATCTCTGTTTAAGAGCTCTTCTTTGGCTGTTCTCAAAGCTTCATCCCACGTTCCCAATATTAAGGCTGAACGATATTTATCGGACCGATAATTACTAGCCCAATATTGGGGGGAAAAAATGACATAAAATGGTAAATGGGCTGTCACTTGTATAGCGCTTTTTTTTACCTCGCGTAAGCAAAGCGCTTCACACCGTTATCTCCTTCACCAACTGATGGCGCAGCATCAGGAGAGCAACCTGCAGGGGGTGATCGGTATCTTGCTCAAGGACACTTGGACATGCTTGCAATGGCTGGGGATCAAACCACCAACCTCAGGGAAACGACCACTCTCGACACTGACCCATGCTAGGTATATTGAAAAATTCCATGTTTGCGCGGATGACGGACCTGCTGAATAATTTAGATGGGACGCACTCTCTCCACTCACTTGAAATTCTCCGTCGATGGGCTCATTGATTTGGATGTCCAGCACTTCGTCTGTGGTGTAATCCACTTGGTCTTCGGGCACATCATCCTGAGTGTAGTTCTCAGCATATAACTCGTCAGCCTGGTTCTGCGGGTAATCCGGCTCGGCGTTCACATCCTCGTAGTAGTTGCCGCCCGGGTTGAAAGTGTCATCCGGTAAGTCCTGCGTGATCCCTGGCAGGCTAAAGCTGTAACATACAAATAATAGTTTTCATGCATGTATAAGGCGTTGTGGCATCATATTAAAAAATTGAGATTAAAAGGTCTGCTCACATTGAATTTATTTTCATTTCTTTGAGCAAAGCATAAAATCATAAGGGATGAACGACTGAAGACTTTTTTGGATTGGATGATAATGTGACGAATGTTAAATTAAAGGATATCATAATTGAGATATTTTTTTCAGCACAGTACAGCGATCCAACCTTTTTGGAAGGGTTTAACCTGTATACAGTACAAGTGTTACATTGTAACATTGAAAGTAATAGAATTTAACAGAGTGCTGAACTGCTTTACCTCTCGTGTTCCTCCTCCTCGTCACTCTGTAGAAGCGCGTCGTTCAACTCTTCGTCATCTTCAGAAAGATTCTTGGTGGGGCGGAGAAAGAAAAAAACTGCGGTGAGAAAATGTTGAGTGTGTCATCATCGTCCGTGACGTTATTTTCGTGAGGTCTTACCTTCTTACCCAACGGTGAAAATTCTTCAAACAAATCGTCCTCCAAGTCGCTTTTAAGGAGAAAATACAAATGCATTGGAGGCAGAATGTACATTTTTTCCCCCCTTCTCAGAAACCACAGTGCAGGGGGACCTTGGTTTACGACGGATTTACATTTCCACAGCGGCGATATAATCTGACGTTTGTGTGCATGTCAGAACGCGTCGGCGTCGATCACTAACTGTTGCGAATGTCCTAACTATCCAAACTATTCTAGACAGAAATATAAAACAATCTACATACCAAATTCATTCAATGTTTGTAACGCTGAAACATCGCAAGTTGGTGCCATCGTGAACCAAGAATCTATTGTAATATATGATGATTTTGTTTTGTTTTTTTATTTATTAAACTTACCTCTCTAAATCATTATCTTCGCCCCTCCTCCTTCGTGAACGCTCCGTTCCAGGCTTGTCATATTCGTCAAAGAAACAACACACACACACACACACACACACACACACACACACACACACACACACACACACACACACACACACACACACACACACACACACACACACAGTGGTTGTTGACATCCCATAACAGGCTGTGCAAATTGAATCCCTGTTTGTTATGATCCGAAGCGAGTTAAGAGGCCACGGTGTGTTAATGAAACACCAACGGAGTTGATGCCTATAAAACGCTGACACAAAATTTTATTGCGGCCGAATTTGGCTGGTCGCGGAACGCATATGTTCAGCGATGCTACATGAGAAACCGACGTTCGCTTGCCGAAGCTACATCTCATCCTGTAGCCGAGTTAAAACAAATACAACCTGTCCATTTGCGCGACTCGGGTTTTATCGAGCAAAAATCAATGTACGCTCATGTATGTAGCAGATTAAAAAATAAAAAAACAGCTCACGGCTAACATTAGCCACTCGGCTAAGATAGCATAGCACCCGTAAGGAAGAAAAGAGCCGCTTACCCTCGTCATTGGCCGACATTGTGCAAGAGCGCTTTCCGTTTGAGGAATGTGACTACACAACTGGGGCTAACATTTGGAAATATATTTATAAATTCGACATTTCGATGAGGCGAAATCCAGGATTTGAATGAGTGGCGCAACGACAGAATAAACAAGCGCGGCTGCTCGGTCCCCTTCCAACTGTGCTAAATTGCTAACTAGCGAAGCACCAACATGGCAGCGCTTTGTGCTTCGGTTCCTGGCGACTCATTGCGTGTTAGGAAACAACAGCGACCCCGTTCGGCGAGGTGGGGAAAACACAACACAAAAGTGATGACGGTGATGAAACGAGGTGATGACAGAAGCCAAATACATCTTTTCAAAATTGTTTCCCACCATAATTACGACAAACCTCTAAAACTACATTCAATAAAATCTTTTCAAGGGGGAAAGTATAAATATCCAACCTAGTTATTGCTCTCATATAACTTGGGATGTGGTTGTGTTCAGAATGAGCCAGACACATCAAAACTCGCGTTAAAAAGAGTCGCCACACACCTGCCACCTTTCAAAGTGCCTGTCAATAAAGTTATACACTTCTATAGGCTATTGCTGCCATTTTATTCAGTCATATCCTACAGCACAACCTCTGTCAGAGCTTCCACAGCATCAAAAGGCTTTGGACATAAGGTGTCCATACCCATCAGGAGAGCACAACAGCAAAACAATTTCCAAGTTATTAACTACACCATGATACATAGTAACAACAGTCACCATCGAGTGGAGAAAATACAGCACAATAACGATATTACCAAGAGATAAACATTGCTCTAAAATTTATGAAAAGATGAGGGGGGGGGGAATGATCAGTTACATTTAAGAAGCTGCAGGCAATTATGGCAAATTCCCATTAGCGTTGTATGTCCCACCCCATATAGGAATTTGTCTTTGAAATTGTGGTCCAATGAAACAAGTTTAACAATTTTTTCACCATATTTCCAAAACGTATGCTGGGTATAAACAAAACACAGAATCAGAATCAGAATCAGAATCAGAATTGCCTTTATTGTCATTGTATAGCATACAACGAAATTTGGGTGCTACTCCTTAGTGCAGCTCGTACAGCATTGTGCTTTGGGGCTTCAACTCGAACTGGGACCCTACTCAAGGTTCTGCGAATTACAAACAATTCCAAATAGCAGTCAGTGTTAGGACAAAACCTTTTGTCTTTGTGGCTATTTATTTCTGAACACAGTCCTATTGTCAGTTACAAAAGGGTGTGCACACTTGTGCAACCACAGTACAGGTATCACAGTAGAAGGACAGGAAATATAGAAAATGTATCGATGGATGGATCAAGTCCTGTGTTTCTTAAATCATTAATTAAACATTTTTGTTCAAGATTGACAGTAGAAAGCGGTCATGAATATATGCAAATGTTGATATCAAATAATATTTCAGATCATTCAAGTCACAGAAATTCGAAATAGCACATATTCATCCTTATTCGCTGCCATTCATCATTTCCATCAGACAATTCGTTAGCTGTCCACTTCAGTGGAATTCCACCCCCCCCTCGAAATTCCTCCTGGGCTGAAAAAAGGTCAACAAAGACGAGGAGAGACAACCAACGAGAGGTGAGCAGTGAAGTGAAACTCATTGTACTGCCTCATTATGGGTTCCCACTGTGAGGAAGGAGCTATTTTGTGCCACCAACCAGGTCAATATCTGCAAAGATAGATGAGGGAGGGGATCAGCCGAGCAGATTGGGAAAGACTGCATATTAATGACCTGTGAAGATGGGGGGGGGGGGAACAGCATTAAATACAATCAGTTGTTAACCGACCATGGAATATGTGCCCAGAATGTTATTTTTTTCTTTTATATATATTATATTATATTATATTATATTATATTATATTATATTATATTATATTATATTATATTATATTATATTATATTATATTATATTATATTATATTATATTATATTTATATATATATATATATATATATATATATATATATATATATATATATATACACACACACACACACACATTACATTCAGTAAATGTAAAAAGTATGCATACACATGTAATAATTTGAAAACGTTTGTTTACCAATATCTCAATATACAAATAGTATTAAAAATCATGAGAAATACTAAAATATATCCTGACAACTGAATCACTTTTTTAAAGATTTGCATAAATGGTATTTTTTTGTACAATAAGGAACATTTTAAAATATAGTTCAATGATTGTTTGAACTAGTAACCCCTTCAAGTAAAATAAATATCTAAAATTCTCACGATATAAAGTACAAACATTTGCATTGACTAATACTGTAGCTCCTTACTGAATATCCTTGTATAGTATTGTTATAGTATTGTGTCATTGAAAAAAGCTTTTTTTGGCGAGGCAGTGGGTTGTTTTCTGTGTCTAATATTTTCAAACTGAATATGGTGCCGTGCATAGCTCATCCTTCTTCCCTGGAGAGAATTTGCACCAGTCTGTGACCCACATCTCTTGCTTGTTTTATTCAACCTCATCGTGAGCGTCGACAAGACAGCTCGGAGTCTGAGTAGGCGGAAAATGTTAACATCGGGCCCCATGATTGATAAAGCTCTGCGCCTCGCGCCGCCATTGGTCAGACTCGTTTTCAATCAAAGACCGTCTCGGCTTCCCGCGCCATTCGACGTGCACGCGCGGAAGGGAACGCGCACGTAGCCGCTCGGAGACTGTCTGGAGTGTGTCTGAAATTGACAAAGCTATGGTAATGTCTTCAAAATAAGATACAGCGCAAATTTAAAAAGTGTATGAAAAATGCGACGCATCATCGCCTCATATCATACAGAATGGGCTTGGTGCGTTGGAGTCTCCCCCATGAGATGAATCCGCATTTTAAGTAGGACTCCTGATACTGTCTATTAAATGTAGCCTTTTTATTCTTGAAGGTCGTAGGTTCCTCTTCTGTCTCCTGGCTGCGCCTTTCCCCTTCCCAAAGACGTTTGTTTTTGTAATCATTTTGCTAGCTCCTGGGTTTCATTTTAGCAGTAACCTATCACGTGACCGAGAAGCGTGCCCTGACCTGTGTCAAGCGTGACAGACTGTAGACCAGTGGGGTCAAACTCATTTTTGTCACGGGCCACATTCTAGTTGTGGTTTCCCTTGGTGGGCTGTAACTAATTTGGGGAATCCATATCAACGTTTAATCACCTCCACATATTACATATACAGCGCACAACAAATTGATGGATAACTAGTTTGAAAATCACAAGTCAAGCATAATGACTGTTATTGTGGATTACATACGACAATTTGAAATTTTGGTTCAGACTTTACCAAGCATCATTGAACTTGACATGTTTGATTTGCTTTCGCGGGCCACATGAAATGATATGGCGGGCCACATCTGGCCTTGACTTTGACACCTGTGCTGTAGACGGATGGAACAGAGAATCCGGTCATTTTTCAAAGTAAAACATCGTTCAGATTCTAAAATAAATAAAACGTTGTTGTAATGTAAGTTATTTATTCTTTCTGTGTTGCCCGGGGGTTGGGGACTCCTGGTATAAAGGGCCCGGGGTGAAAATCTCTGTTTAAGAGCTCTTCTTTGGCTGTTCTCAAAGCTTCATCCCACGTTCCCAATATTAAGGCTGAACGATATTTATCGGACCGATAATTACTAGCCCAATATTGGGGGGAAAAAATGACATAAAATGGTAAATGGGCTGTCACTTGTATAGCGCTTTTTTTTACCTCGCGTAAGCAAAGCGCTTCACACCGTTATCTCCTTCACCAACTGATGGCGCAGCATCAGGAGAGCAACTTGCAGGGGGTGATCAGTATCTTGCTCAAGGACACTTGGACATGCTTGCAATGGCTGGGGATCAAACCACCAACCTCAGGGAAACGACCACTCTCGACACTGACCCATGCTAGGTATATTGAAAAATTCCATGTTTGCGCGGATGACGGACCTGCTGAATAATTTAGATGGGACGCACTCTCTCCACTCACTTGAAATTCTCCGTCGATGGGCTCATTGATTTGGATGTCCAGCACTTCGTCTGTGGTGTAATCCACTTGGTCTTCGGGCACATCATCCTGAGTGTAGTTCTCAGCATATAACTCGTCAGCCTGGTTCTGCGGGTAATCCGGCTCGGCGTCCACATCCTCGTAGTAGTTGGCGCCCGGGTTGAAAGTGTCGTCCGGTAAGTCCTGCGTGATCCCTGGCAGGCTAAAGCTGTAACATACAAATAATAGTTTTCATGCATGTATCCGGCATTGTGGCATCATATTAAAAAATTGAGATTAAAAGGTCTGCTCACATTGAATTTATTTTCATTTCTTTGAGCAAAGCATAAAATCATAAGGGATGAACGATGAAGACTTTTTTGGATTGGATGATAATGTGACGAATGTTAAATTAAAGGATATCATAATTGAGATCTTTTTTTCAGCACAGTACAGCGATCCAACCTTTTTGGAAGGGTTTAACCTGTATACAGTACAAGTGTTACATTGTAACATTGAAAGTAATAGAATTTAACAGAGTGCCGAACTGCTTTACCTCTCGTGTTCCTCCTCCTCGTCACTCTGTAGAAGTGCGTCGTTCAACTCTTCGTCATCTTCAGAAAGATTCTTGGTGGGGCGGAGAAAGAAAAAAACTGCGGTGAGAAAATGTTGAGTGTGTCATCATCGTCCGTGACGTTATTTTCGTGAGGTCTTACCTTCTTACCCAACGGTGAAAATTCTTCAAACAAATCGTCCTCCAAGTCGCTTTTAAGGAGAAAATACAAATGCATTGGAGGCAGAATGTACATTTTTTCCCCCCTTCTCAGAACCCACAGTCGAGGGGGACCTTGGTTTACGACGGATTCACATTTCCACAGCGGCGATATAATCTGACGTTTGTGTGCATGTCAGAACGCGTCGGCGTCGATCACTAACTGTTACGAATGTCCTAACTATCCAAACTATTCTAGACAGAAATATAAAACAATCTACATACCAAATTTATTCAATGTTTGTAACGCTGAAACATCGCAAGATGGTGCCATCGTGAACCAAGAATCTATTGTAATATATGATGATTTTGTTTTTTGTTTTTTATTAAACTTACCTCTCTAAATCATTATCTTCGCCCCTCCTCCTTCGTGAACGCTCCGTTCCAGGCTTGTCATATTCGTCAAAGAAACAACCTACACACACACACACACACACACACACACACACACACACACACACACACACACACACACACACACACACACACACACACACACACACACACACACACAGTGGTTGTTGACATCCCATAACAGGCTGTGCAAATTGAATCCCTGTTTGTTATGATCCGGGGCGAGTTAAGAGGCCACGGTGTGTTAATGAAACACCAACGGAGTTGATGCCTATAAAACGCTGACACAAAATAATTTTATTGCGGCCGAATTTGGCTGGTTGCGGAACGCATATGTTCAGCGATGCTACATGAGAAACCGACGTTCGCTTGCCGAAGCTACATCTCATCCTGTAGCCGAGTTAAAACAAATACAACCTGTCCATTTGCGCGACCCGGGTTTTATCGAGCAAAAATCAATGTATGCTCATGTATGTAGCAGATTAAAAAAAACCCCAAAAAAAACAGCTCACGGCTAACATTAGCCACTCGGCTAAGATAGCATAGCACCCGTAAGGAAGAAAAGAGCCGCTTACCCTCGTCATTGGCCGACATTGTGCAAGAGCGCTTTCCGTTTGAGGAATGTGACTACACAACTGGGGCTAACATTTGAAAATATATTTATAAATTCGACATTTCGATGAGGCGAAATCCAGGATTTGAATGAGTGGCGCAACGACAGAATAAACAAGCGCGGCTGCTCGGTCCCCTTCCAACTGTGCTAAATTGCTAACTAGCGAAGCACCAACATGGCAGCGCTTTGTGCTTCGGTTCCTGGCGAGTCATTGCGTGTTAGGAAACAACAGCGACCCCGTTCGGCGAGGTGGGGAAAACACAACACAAAAGTGATGACGGTGATGAAACGAGGTGATGACAGAAGCCAAATACATCTTTTCAAAATTGTTTCCCACCATAATTACGACAAACCTCTAAAACTACATTCAATAAAATCTTTTCAAGGGGAAAGTATAAATATCCAACCTAGTTATTGCTCTCATATAACTTGGGATGTGGTTGTGTTCAGAATGAGCCAGACACATCAAAACTCGCGTCAAAAAGAGTCGCCACACACCTGCCACCTTTCAAAGTGCCTGTCAATAAAGTTATACACTTCTATAGGCTATTGCTGCCATTTTATTCAGTCATATCCTACAGCACAACCTCTGTCAGAGCTTCCACAGCATCAAAAGGCTTTGGACATAAGGTGTCCATACCCATCAGGAGAGCACAACAGCAAAACAATTTCCAAGTTATTAACTACACCATGATACATAGTAACAACAGTCACCATCGAGTGGAGAAAATACAGCACAATAACGATATTACCAAGAGATAAACATTGCTCTAAAATTTATGAAAAGATGAGGGGGGGGGGAATGATCAGTTACATTTAAGAAGCTGCAGGCAATTATGGCAAATTCCCATTAGCGTTGTATGTCCCACCCCATATAGGAATTTGTCTTTGAAATTGTGGTCCAATGAAACAAGTTTAACAATTTTTTCACCATATTTCCAAAACGTATGCTGGGTATAAACAAAACACAGAATCAGAATCAGAATCAGAATCAGAATTGCCTTTATTGTCATTGTATAGCATACAACGAAATTTGGGTGCTACTCCTTAGTGCAGCTCGTACAGCATTGTGCTTTGGGGCTTCAACTCGAACTGGGACCCTACTCAAGGTTCTGCGAATTACAAACAATTCCAAATAGCAGTCAGTGTTAGGACAAAACCTTTTGTCTTTGTGGCTATTTATTTCTGAACACAGTCCTATTGTCAGTTACAAAAGGGTGTGCACACTTGTGCAACCACAGTACAGGTATCACAGTAGAAGGACAGGAAATATAGAAAATGTATCGATGGATGGATCAAGTCCTGTGTTTCTTAAATCATTAATTAAACATTTTTGTTCAAGATTGACAGTAGAAAGCGGTCATGAATATATGCAAATGTTGATATCAAATAATATTTCAGATCATTTAAGTCACAGAAATTCGAAATAGCACATATTCATCCTTATTCGCTGCCATTCATCATTTCCATCAGACAATTCGTTAGCTGTCCACTTCAGTGGAATTCCACCCCCCCCTCGAAATTCCTCCTGGGCTGAAAAAAGGTCAACAAAGACGAGGAGAGACAACCAACGAGAGGTGAGCAGTGAAGTGAAACTCATTGTACTGCCTCATTATGGGTTCCCACTGTGAGGAAGGAGCTATTTTGTGCCACCAACCAGGTCAATATCTGCAAAGATAGATGAAGGAGGGGATCAGCCGAGCAGATTGGGAAAGACTGCATATTAATGACCTGTGAAGATGGGGGGGGGGGGACAGCATTAAATACAATCAGTTGTTAACCGACCATGGAATATGTGCCCAGAATGTTATTTTTTTCTTTTTATATATATATTATATTATATTATATTATATTATATTATATTATATTATATTATATTATATTATATTATATTATATTATATTATATTATATTATATTATATTATATTTATATATATATATATGTATATATATATATATATATATATATATATATATACACACACACACACACACATTACATTCAGTAAATGTAAAAGTATGCATACACATGTAATAATTTGAAAATGTTTGTTTACCAATATCTCAATATACAAATAGTATTAAAAATCATGAGAAATACTAAAATATATCCTGACAACTGAATCACTTTTTAAAGATTTGCATAAATGGTATTTTTGTACAATAAGGAACATTTTAAAATATAGTTCAATGATTGTTTGAACTAGTAACCCCTTCAAGTAAAATAAATATCTAAAATTCTCACGATATAAAGTACAAACATTTGCATTGGCTAATACTGTAGCTCCTTACCGAATATCCTTGTATAGTATTGTTATAGTATTGTGTCATAGAAAAAAGCTTTTTTTGGCGAGGCAGTGGGTTGTTTTCTGTGTCTAATATTTTCAAACTGAATATGGTGCCGTGCATAGCTCATCCTTCTTCCCTGGAGAGAATTTGCACCAGTCTGTGACCCACATCTCTTGCTTGTTTTATTCAACCTCATCGTGAGCGTCGACAAGACAGCTCGGAGTCTGAGTAGGCGGAAAATTTTAACATCGGGCCCCATGATTGGATAAAGCTCTGCGCCTCGCGCCGCCATTGGTCAGACTCGTTTTCAATCAAAGACCGTCTCGGCTTCCCGCGCCATTCGACGTGCACGCGCGGAAGGGAACGCGCACGTAGCCGCTCGGAGACTGTCTGGAGTGTGTCTGAAATTGACAAAATAGGACACGGACTTTTTTTTTCCAGCCTTTTCCCTTTTACTTGCTCGACTCCTTTCACGGAGGACACCTGGCCGAATGGGGGACATTATTTCACCGCCAGCGTACCGTCGTTATGAGAATTTGATTTTTGGTGGTGGTGGGGAGGGGGGGGGGGGAAATCGATGTGAAAGTTTTGGTGAGTCAGCAGATTTTGCCGAATGCGCAGACAGGTGAGTTGGCTAGCACACACCTACACGGCGCCGCTAAAATGCTACATTTGACCAAATATTCCTTAAGACGTAGCCCGAATCGAGTTCAAACAATCCCACGACCTTACATAAACCCGATGCGGTAGTTTTGAATGAGCAGACATTTGTCGCTAAGGTGCAGCCTTGCACGTTTAGCTGTCTGTGCAAGTGCACTTCAAGCTACTCGCAAACTTCTGTTGTTCTCCCCCACATAAGGCAAACGTATACCACGTCGCAATGAAAACGCGCTTCGTGTCACCGAGTCGTCGCTGAACGTTTCTATTTGAATGTCTTTTGTCCTGTCACCTGTTTTTATGCCCAGGGGTGTCTGCGTGTTGCGTTCAGGGTTCATGGAGAGAGCAGCAGACACAGAGAAAGAATGGGTGATATACCATCGCTTTAAAAAATGTTTTTAAAGAGAGAAGACAGTACAGTACTGTACATTTCTTTTCATATGCACAAGTTAGTCAGCCACGTGCCTATTGAGTCTCTTGGAAGTAGTAACAAGGTGTCCCTAAAGCGCCCCCCAACACCCCTAGAGTCTACTGCAAAACAGTCTATTTGGCGCAGACAAAGCTCACCCCCAAAAGAACATCATAAATAAAGCTTTTCATTCAGCTGAAATCGGGGCCTTACATTAAGTGGAGGGAATTATGGACAGTTTCAAGTAGGAGTAGGCATTTGCAGAAAACCGTCAGGCTTCTGCCAGCAAGCAAAAAAAAAACAACAAACAAAAAAAGTAATTGAAAGTCCATTTGAACAGTAAATCTTATTTGGTGTTTGACAGGGGCGATTTGAATGGCGACAGGTGTACACGAGGTTGAATGTGATTGGTTCATTCTGGACAGTCGCATCCCAGTTATGATAGGACGGACTGGCGCACATCTCAGGTGTGAAATTCCTCTCCTAAAAAGATAAAAAGTGAGTTTTACAGCTACTACAGAACCACATAAATATGAAAGAAATGTTTAGATGACACCGGTCAACAAATTTGGACCTTTTTCTTTTTTTAAATCAGAGACCCAAGTCAGCTTTTATAAATGATTTGTTTTTTTAGCAGTGATTCAGAATCTCTTTTTTTTCCTGTGGCACAACAGCTTTTCATAATAATAATACAAAATGTAAAATACTAATATTTGTAGCCATATTTATGATTTGAGTTAGTTTTAAAACAGGTGTTTTTTTTCTGAAACATCATAGTTATAATTTACACCGTGAAAACAAAACACGAAAATATGTCCAAAACCTGAAGTGCTAAGAAAACAATTTTTGAAGTCGGCGTCAAAAATATGCTGACGGATACAAACCTATCTGATTACATTTTGCTGTTGGCCGTTGTCTTTTTGTTTCAATTACAAAAAAACAAAAAAACCAATCTGCCATTTGAAGAGGGGTGTGTGGACTTTTTCTACTGTATGTCCTACTTGTTACTGCTGTATGACATTGGTACTTATCTATGCTTGTCACATGACATGTACTTTAAAATCTGATATTTTTCCCCTCCATACTTTTTAGACTATTCTTTTAGGATCTGTCCATCCAAGGTTGAAGCTTCCTCGCGTGTTTTAAGTCAAAGCTTGAGTGCTAACACATTAGCTAGCTACAGTCGCTAACTAAGCCACAACGCCAGCGTGTTCGCTATTCATGAATATGCTTTGACACAGCTTTTAGCCTTTTTGCCACTTTTATGCGCAATTCCCGTCTGGGGGGGCAAAATGAAGATGATTCTTGTCTCACATAGGAGTCATCAATTTAACATTTCCCTGCTTGTGAACGGCAACAACATCCAATATTTAGCTCACGACGAGATCCAAGAGTGTAACGTGTCCACCCCCACTGATGGTCTGCCGCCTCAGGCCCGTCTAGACGTTTGTGCTCCGTCACTGCAGTCTGCGAAGCCTCTCCTCCTCCCTTCTCAGCGCTAGCTTTTTAGGGGGCCAAGATGGCAGCCTGTGCGTTGTTATTACTCCCACCCCGCAACCTCCGTGACCCATATGGAGTCCACGTGACAAGTGTAAATCACGGCGCCACCGTCACGTCACGTCACGTCACGTCAGTAGCCATTTTGTCTCATTCGCTACACTTTCAACTTGGATTTCTGTTCACGTCGCTCGATCGAGAACGCCATTTTTCGGCCGGATACGAGTGATATGAATGTTTTCCACTCGTGTCGTCTGCCGCTCCTGCGTTGTGGCAAAAAATAATCAAGCTAATTCGACACGTTGAATCACGTTTGAAAAAGAAAATAACGCCGACATTTCTGCCGCCCAAGATCATTTTGAATGATCTGTTCAATTCCATTTTATTTTAAGAAATATAATTACGAAAGGACAATTCACCACACTTTGCTCATTGAAGGTAGAAATTGGACGTTATTTCATTTATTTATTTATTTGACAAAAAGTAGGAATTTTAGGCGGAAGGCAGTAAATAACATAGATACCATTTGGATGACGAGATATTTTTTTGGAAACAAACTTTGGGAGGGAGATAAAATCGACAAGGAACACGTTTGACAATTTCTTCGGGAAGTATGAATTCAAACTTGCACGAGAGTCAACATACCGTATTTATCAAGTGGCAATATATGCTGCGGATGTGGAAGTCACAGCAGGTGGCCCACAAAAGGAATGTGATCTTTTGGTCTAGGATCACTGAACGAAACGCTGCAGGAAGTTGCTTTTAAAGTATTCATTACAATGACATTTTATCCGTTTGGTGACTGTAATATTTTGTTTTGGAGTTAACGTGATTTAGTGATGAAAAGTTGACTTCTTTTGTTGTTGTTTCAAGTAGACACGTTTTAAAAAAAAAAAATCGGATTCAACATTTTTCTGTTTGAATCAAACAAGCTTGTCATGTACAGTACTCGCCACTTGACGGAAATACGCTCCAAGCGTCCGTCTGACATGACAGGTTACTTTGGCCTGCTGATGTTTTTCCTGTTTGCCGTATCGGTGAGCGGCCGGGGACAAGATCTCTTCATTATCACCTACTGAGCACACATACTTGTCGTCGTCTTCTTTTAATAGCTCCTGACCGCTCAGCTATTAGTTTTGGAGCGGCAACGCTTGAAAAAAGTTGTTGATCAAAAATGAGTGGAATTGGAATTATGGCAACACATTTTCGGTTTGTTGATTTGTGTGATTTTTTTATTTTTTTAAATTTTCACTTGCCCCATTTTGAATGTTCCAGTCAAGTGTTTTGCGAACATTTGGCCATAGTGTGGCAAACATTATGGGTGCAAAATAATATTGCCACTGCGGTGTCATAAATATTTGAACATGCCATGCGACTTTGAAAAGTTATCAGTCATACGTTCCCTGTGTGAAATGTGCAGATGTAGCTAGCTTTGTGAGATTGTGTTTTGAAACCGTCATCAAAACAAAACAAGAAAAAAACTTGACAAAAGGGCTATGAGCACATTTTATATTTCCACAACAAAATATACGTTTAAAAATTCCATTTCATCTCTTAAATTTTTTTTTTTAACCTTTTTATGGGAAGGGGTTGTTGCCAACTTTATCCTTACGCGGTTAAGACCGAGCTAACCCAACGGTAACGAAACACAACAGACTGGAAGATCAAATATTTGGCAAATTGCGTACCGGCCATTGCGCACCCGTGATGCTTATGGAAACAATTTGCGGCATTTTATCTTTGACAATCAGCACTCCTAAGACAACCTGCCCAAGGACCCGAAAACCCCTTCACTTTCTGATATATCGGAAAAAATACGTTGAATACTCAGAACGTTTCATAAATATCTAGAAATAACCATAACTAGGAATAAAACATCACATGGTCATATTTGTATTTTAGAATCAATTCTTGCATTGTTCCTTTGGCCCACACTGCTGTCAAATATTTTTTGTGGTATCCTGGTCACAAGCAAACAAGCGAAGGGCACTCAGTGAAGGCTGAACCTCCCGAATTTGGTGAGCGCTTCCCACCATTGATCTGCTTTTTTAATCTGATGTGACTGTAAGAATCTGACATTATTGTCTTGGATATCAAGAAAAATATTGAATTGAATTTGGGGGGAGAAAAGTCTCCATATTTAGCAAGAATGTAGCTTTCAGAAGAGAGCAGACCTCCGCCAAGGCAAAACAGTCCTAATTTGGCACAGCCCTGAATTGTGCTTAGTTTCCCACCTCCTGCATGTGCCTTATGCCCCCCCCCATCCCCCGCCCTCTCCGATATTCTTATTTAGGCAAACGTTAACAACCCTTATCCTACTAAGGCCCCCCCAAAAATCCCGAATTTGCCCTTGAACCCACAGGGCAATTATTGAGCAACAGGGTGGCTATTGTTCATCAAAATCTTCAAGCCTCATTGATGTTTTTTTTTCAAAAGAATGTTCTCATTTTCATCCTCAGGAAAACCCGCCGTCCTCGCTGGAATGGGCGTCGGACCGCGTCTACCTGCCCCTCCATCTGGTGAGTGTTCTGCCCAACTGCTCTGCTGAGCATTTTGGGGACGTTTAAAGTGTTGAAAAGCAATTCCAGGAATGCTGCGAACAGCATGATTTAGCTGAGAGAAGACGTCGGTCCAAACTTTGGTCTTGGAAGCCCAAAATATGGCTTGGCTGTGTTCAAAATGCTTTTAGGTTGCGGAGTGCCAAAAGTAAGATTATGTCATTTTTTTTAATCTCATGCATTGGGCTTTACTTTTGACTCTCGTAGGGGATGCGCCAGCGCTTTCAATTAATAATGTGGTTTAGTAAATTTGGGTGTCGGGGTGGGAAAAGTGTGGGGAAACATTACCTCCCCCAAGGAGCTTATGTGCGTTTTGTTGGTTGGTGAGGAGTGGGGCACTGGCCACCATTTGAACCTCGTGCGTTTCCCGATGAACGTAATTTGTTGACATTCATCTTCATTGACAAGGGAGTTTTTTTTTCTCTCAAAATTTTAAAACCCAAGTATCATCTCAAGAATGACTTAGCTCAATAAGTACCACTGTCACGGCCAACTTAAAAATACATTCGTCATGTCTCTTATGTGTTCATTAAAAACGGAAAGTTGTACGATAATATTTTTTGTTATTGTAACCCACTGTAAGATTTTGAACTCGGGCTTGACTGATGAAGGTGTTTTGAATCGGATATGCTGATTCTGATTTTTGTCAGAATAAAATTCCGATGACGATTAATCGGTTCATTATTTTTTTTCCTTTTTGGGGGGGGGGCAGGAGGGTTGGAGGATGTTTGAAATTTTGTTGTTAATGTGTAACCAAAAAAAAGTGACAGATTTTAAGAGCTAATCTCAACTGATTAATTAGTAATCGGATCGCCGACTAAACGGTTGGGCCCTAATTAGAAATTTAACGCTGTGCTTGAATGTAGTAAAACAAACAAACAAAAAACCTTTTCGTCTCAGAATTCAAATGTATTACACATCAAAAATAACAATTGTTACCTAAATTTATGTCTAAACAGAACAAGAAACTTCCGAGTTAAATTTTATTGAACTGAGCGTGGGCAGTAATTCTTTCATGTACCACCAGAGGGAGCTCACATACTACTGGGGGGAAGAGTTTCACACTTTGGGAATCACTGGATGTTGCTCAACCTTTATTCATCAAAAAACAAGCAAAAATGTCACAAGCTGTATCAATTGTTGCATTTAAAAAAAAATGTCGCAGGCATAGATAATTGAGCAAAAATGCTTCATTTTTAGTCGATAATCTTCCGATCAGTTAAGTGAAATAGGATAGTTTTCCACAAGGCACTCGATGACCTCTCACGGCACATTTGTCGGCCATTGCAAGTGGGTAGTTTGTTTTTTTGGATCTGCCCGTGAGAAATCCTTATGCCTTTCGTTGGTTTTGCCAATTTGCACTCGGGTCCGCCGCTCCAAAACGCTGAGTCCTCCCGCTGCCATTTTAGTCTCCGCCCACGGTGCGATCACGAGGTGTGACGCCATGATGGCGTCTGGATAAAAGCAGCTGAGTTACAGCTTGTGTGTGCGCCCAAGAGCACATTTCAACGTTTTTTCTTTCTTTCTTTGGGCTGCAGCTGCCATTGTCTGTCCAAAACGACGGGGCTCTCTGTCACCTTATTTATTTATTTATTTTAATTTGAAATGAAGGCCTTCTCTGTATTTTAGATGTTTCCTGGCAGCCGGACAGTCTACTCGTCCATTTGTTGCTACTGCTTTTTGTGTATTTTGTGCCATGTTGTCGATAGCGCCGAAAAGAAAAACAAAAAACAGGCATCCTCCATTTTAGTTTGGGAGGCATGGTGGTGAAACAAAAGACCTGCAACCTTGTAAAAAAAAAAATCAATAAATAAATTAAAAACACCTCACAATGCTTATCCCGTTCATTTTTTTAAATTCCACGACTCGTCCGTGTTCATCTTTAATTCTGAATTTTGCTCCATGAAATTAGGTTGTGGTAATAATCGCGTTTAAATATTTTAACCGTCATTTAGATTTTAGATGTGATTTGGCAAGGTCGTTATCGGTGGCTTGTTGATTATTTATACCGGTTTTGACTGAATATTCCGTGCATATTTTTTTTACACGGACAAATTAGGAGTCGCATGTTTAATTGATAAATTCCGTTTGTAGGAAAGCTTTATTCCAATCGTTTCGACACAGTGAACTCATATTTATTTGCCTAAAAATGGTTGAGTCTTGAATCGCTTCTACATATCTATGTGGACTACAGGGAAAGACTTGATCCAGTTTTCCAAAGTGATCATTTATTTCTAGGATGCATATTTATCATTTTTGTTGATTAAAAAAAAGTTTTTTGAAGTGTTAAATTTGATTGCAATTGTCCATGTTGTGTACGTTGTTACTAAATGTTTCACTTTCTATTTGTCAATTATGTTTAGATTTTTCTGATTGTCCTATTGAACATTTTGGTTGCCTTTTTTTGTTGTTGTTGGGTTTTTTTGGCCATCGTGGATATCATAACAAATTTCAATATTTTTACGACCGTATGAAATTTGACAATATGAAATTGTAAGCTTTTGGTTGTTGATTTAATTTGGTTTGGTTGTTGATTAATTAAATGAAAAGCAAATTTCGTGTGCACACTGGCCAATTTGCAAATGCAGTCAAATGCTGGCGATTTTAGCACGCTCACATTTTGTTAAATTTTGTATGATTACAAAGACAAAAAATAAATCCACGTGTTGCGTGTGAGAAAAGAACGCCAATGTATAGCGTATAGAATTCATCACCTTTGTCATTATTACCTCAACACATAACTTGCCTCATTGATAGTAAAAATGTTTTTTTCTTCATATTGAGGCAGAAGTGGAGTGAACCGAGTCCTTTGCAGTTGTTGACTGAATTTATCAAGCCAATAAAATATTATTCTTAAGACTGAAGTCTTGATCTGGACATTAAAAAAATGAAAGCTGAGATGATGATAGCAGAGATCCAAGTAATAAAAAGCCCATAAGATGAGCTTACATGTGACGGTCAAAACAGTCCAAAAGGGTTAAAAAAAAAACCTTTTTTTTTTTTAAACGATGCCAAAACGTGCGTGTCAATGAACGCTGCATCCATAACATATCCTCGGGCTTCACTACAAGTATTCTAATATTTGCCCGCTTGCATTGTTTGATGCCGAGCTGCGCGCGGAACAAGATGCCGCAGACAGTCGCGGCATTACTTCCTATTTTTCATCTTCGAATAACCTCCAAGCCCCCCCTTTGCCCCCCCCCCCCACCCCAAAAAGAGCCTGCTTGGGAATGGTGTGTGCTCATCAACAACACCGCGACAAAGACTGCCGCACTGTTTGACTCCTCACTCGCTCGCTCAGTTTTAACAGCGCTTACTTTCCGCGCCCAAAACTTTTGGCCTCAGATGAACTTGAGCAACTTTAGGTGTTAACACCTTTTGGATAAGGGGTGGTGGGGAGGGGGGGTAAAGCAACAGCCATCCTCCTCAGCTTCCTTTTGGAGCATTTTGGAGGAAACGCAGTCGTCCACTGAAGTAATACAAGGGATTGCAACAATGTAATTTTGAAAAGTTGATTAAAAAAGTCTCTCTTCACGTGTGGTCCGCCGTACCGGAATAATACTTCACTATCTTCATAATTTCATATGAACCTGTGGCTCGAAAGCCAAGGGTGGAGAGCGTCTGTCGCGGAAACGCACGATGGGCGTCGCCGCCGACAGCCTCTGATAAATCCACACGCTCTGCTTTCTTGTCGCCTGTTTTCTTGTATGCAGCACCGGGCAAATGTTCCTCGATCGTCGTGTAGTTTGCGGTTGAATGAGATACGCGCTGCCTCAAAATGTTGTTTCCTGATGACAACAAACACCAGAGGTCGAAGTTGATCTGTTGCAACGAGTTGTCGGAACAGATGTCAGAGTAAGGGTGTCGATCTCGTTTTTTGTCACGGGCAACATTGTGGTGACGGTTTCCTTTAGCGGGGCCGTTATGACAACCAGATAATAATGGAAGAATGGAATGCATAAAATGGGAAATTTTTGGAAGTTGGAATCATGGAAGTTGACATGCTGGATTTGCTTTGGCGGGCCGTATAAAATGATGTGGCGGGCCAGGTCTGGCACCCGGGGACCTTGGCTTTGACACCTGTGTGTTAGAGGGTCATTTGCCAGGTGTGCGGATGGGAGTCGCCGGCGATGATTCGTTCACGATTGTCCAGGCGAGTCTCCTTGGGCCACGTTGCTCGGTGTGTGGTGCACAACTATCCGGATTAGTTTATTGGGTCTTGGTTGGAACCACAAAACGGATCTATACTATTGGAAGCCGAGGACTCCCCGAGGTGTGTGGACGCATGTAAATACAAATTTAGTAAGGCTGTGCTGCTAAATTGTTGAGGACGAGAACATACCATGTGATGTATTAACCTGCGTGCTGTAGGTCGAAATTAATTTTCAATTTAGAGCTTCTACCGGGTTTATAATCATTTTGGAAAAAATTTTTTTAATCGATTCGTTTTCAGAGTGGGTTTCTGTTCGATTTTTATTGTAATACTTTTTTTCAAAATGTTTCATTTTAATTGATTAAAAAAATCAATTAAAATGATTTTTAAAAATTAGTTTTAGTATTAGTTTTTTTCAAAGATTTTGTGCTTTTCTTCTGTGCACGATTAAAGGAATCCTCACAATGAGCAAAAACACAACAAAAATATTCTTTTAAGAATAACCAGCCACAAATCAAATACCGGCACTGTATAACAGTCCACAGACTTTCAATTACAGTCAGTACATTGCATAATACTGCTTCTAATGTGTGATGCATTGTTACCGCAGCGTCTTCACTAAATCTAGGATCGTCTTCGCTTTAGTTTCCGTGAACTAAAATAACCCTGTTTCCCAATTTCCCATGCGGTTCACCTCATTGCTGCTTATTCAAAAGCACCTGGACTACATGTTTCCTCTTTTGCCGTTTGACTTTTCAGCGAATGGAGATGGCCGGCCAGAATTGGAGCCGCTTGACCCCGCGCTGCACCGCGACTAATTAGTAAATTATACATCTCTCTGAGGTGGGGATAAAATGTGATTTCCTTTTGCGCTAATAACCACCTGGCACGAGCGCAGGTTACTTATCGGCTCTCCCCGGACTGTGAAAGTGAATCTATCACATTTGCTTTTCGGTGTAGCTCATATTTGACCCTCCGTAAGCCATCCGGGCTGGATGAGTGCAAGGGTCTCTTTGCTGTCGCACAATGGCGTGGAAAGGTCAGCCCTAATGAAGTCGGGGGGTGTGACCCCTGGTATTCAGTGACTCGGCGTGGGCCTCCGCCGCAACCATGCCGCTTAATCCCCATTTGATCCTAATTGATAGGCATTAACACGATCCTTATCCAGGAGCTGTTGTTTTGTCTTGCGCGGCCCTCCTCTCCGCGGCGCCGCTGACACAAAGTGTGAAGCCAAATGTGAAATGGATATTTTTCCACGTTTGCGTGCCTAAAAAAATGCAGGCCGCACCTCTAAACGCCCGACGGGTTGCTTTGAGGCTCTTAACGGGACTTAGCACGTGACCCCCCCCCGCCCCCTTCACGGAAATCCGACCCCACCCCATCAGTGCGCTGTTTTTCCTTTGGGTCCTTTTTCATCTTCATTGTCGAGGCGATGACCGCCTCTTTAACTGCTGACTAATTAGCCTCTTTTGGAATGTTTGTGTTGACTTTCAAGCTCACGCTCACAAATGTGTGAACGCGGTGCCCCCGCTGAAAGTTGCTGCAGGTGCTGCCGCGAAGGCCTGAACTAACTTCAATCCAATCAGGTTTAATTCACGCTTCAAACAAAGCCCTCTTTGGCATTACCAGAAGCCACAAAGAACCTTCGGGACATTAATGCAAGGCAAGTTGAGTCATCTGAATTTGATTTGATTTGATTTTTTAATGGAAAGTCATCAAACACTGCTGTTGCCTATGTCCACACACTGTTGGAATCTTTCCAAAAACTTGACAAGTATATGTGATAAAAATTTGTTAGCAATCGGCCATCATAAAGTGAGAGATGTTTTTTTTCCCTCTGAACCATTACCTATTATTATTATTATTATCATCTCTTGCTTTTTAAATTGTTATTTATTTATTTTTTGGTCTCTTTGAAACTTTCTTTGAGTCTCCTCAAAGTCGAGCTGTCTACGAAATTTCAATTTGGCCGTGGAATCACCACTTGGGAATCATGAGTCATCATTTATTTATTTGAGCATTTCAAGAAATATATCTATCTATCTATTTTTTGCACTTTCAATTTGAAATAATGTCCTGTTTTTGATTCAGGGATGGACTTTTTCAAAATTGATTAATCGATTATTAAAGTAAACATTAGTTGCAGCCGCAATAGATTGCACACAATGCATGCATAAAATATCAACATTCAAACCATTTGTGCATCAGGATTTCATGCTTCACTAGCACTGACATGGCATTCATTCGCTTTTTGGCCACCAGGGGGCAGCATCACGCCGACACGCATAATACACAAATAAACGTTTCGCCACGAAGTTCGCAATTTTTCGCCGTCATTTTTCTGTTCCATAGAACGCTCAAGACGCTTCGCTAATGATGCTAATTCCGTTAGCCGTCTATGCCGTTTTGCATTGCGTCAGGGCGAACGTTAGCGTAATGTTTGGTCAAATACACAACCTGGAATGACCATAAAAATGGGAAAACAAACAAACAAACAAACAAACACCAAAAACATAATTTTGGAGGCGCTGCAAAAGGGGCGAACATATCTCCTCCACAGTCATCTGGGAGTGAAAGCGGCAGCAGTGCTTTGAGACACCGTGTGCAACAGTCCACTTCGGCACGCCAGGTGTTGCTTGGTTCTTGTTGGTTTCACACGGCGACTTCCTTCTTCCCCTGGAACGTGACGCTGGCGTCTCCGTAGAATTGGATTTTTCTTCCCGTCTTGTTTACGGCACTGAATAATGAGCTTGCGCTATAAGCGCCTGATGACATAATCCGGAGACCGCGCTGAAGAAAAAAGAACTCATTACAGCGGAAAACTCCAGATTGCTACGGCAGTGGCGTACTCCACTTGACTGGCCCCACCTGTCCCACTCGATACGTGTCTCGCCCCCAATTGTCAGGCGGGGGCCGCGACGCCCCGTCCCAGACACACGCATCCTTCTGTTGCCTTTACACTCGGATGAAATGTTGGGAACCACATATGGGGTGTCCTGAGTTGGTGGCATGCAAGGTTTTGAGGTTACAGATGTAGCAGGAAAGCGCATTGCGTTTGTACGTTTTGTACCCCCCACCCTCCCCTGTCTGATTTTTCTTTCTATTCATGGTCTAAAAATATTTTTCAGACAAATATGTACGATGTTGTCGATTTGCATGAGCATAGGTTTCTGCCACAAATTGTCTGGGGGGGGCGAATAATTATTTTATGTTGAAAATTATTACGTGACAAAGCTATTAGGCTAACGCCATGTTCGGTAGCCATGAAATCAATCTAATAGGGATGTCACATGTTTTGCACAAGCGTTGGAGTTACTTTTTGATTTAGATTTTTTCCTTTGACTCTGCTGATTCTGGGTTCAAATCTGATACCTCGGCAATGCTTTAAGAGAAAAAAAAAAGTCACACTTTGAGAGAGACTCAAACACAGATGCCAAACTGATCTGGTGGGCCCGATCCGGCCCACCAGATCAATTTATGCGGCCCGCGAAAGCAAATGGTGTGTGTCAACGTGCTAACATCTGTACCGAAATGTCAAATTGTCATGCGTCATAAATAACCTTGAGATTTTGCAAGGATATTGTTACCTAGTTTACACTCACTTGAACAAACTATTCAAATTGACAGAACTCGTAATCTATTCATTTGTTGTGCACAAGTAATCATTTTGTGCTTTCACTGCCATAACAGAAAGACGCAACTCCAAAATTGGACTAAAATGAGTTTGACACCCCTGGACTAAAACAACGGCGAGACTCCGCATGACTCAGCAGTTCGTTTCGCACGACTAACCGAAACATACTGACGATGGCTGTCCAATTATGTGGTCTCACTCATAGAAAATACTTTTTAATTCACTGGAAGCTTCAATCAATAATTGCACTTCTCAGGAAGCACAAACATGCATGTACTGTATGAATGTACTGTGTGTGTGCGTGTGTATGTTTTACAAAACGTTAAGCTGGTTCAGGTCGTGTACAATAAGGCACGCCCGTTAAACCCTCCTGTCAGCGCAAGTCGGCACTGGCGCTCTATCATATCTTGTTTTGCAACATGAGCCTTATTGCCAGAAAATCACATGTCACATCTTTCTCCTCGCTAACTGCGGGCATGACAGATGAAAACGTTCATGTAAAACGCCGCCGTGATGTGTGCGCATCACTGCGGGGAGCGGGTGGGTGGGGCTGCGGGGGCACTCTTGTTTTTGTTGTTGTTGGTGCACGGAAAGCTTGTGAAGTGAATCGTTTTAAGATCACAATGCGCACTTTATTCCCTTCCCGTGATAGAGTTGTCAAATCTCCCACCGGTGGACCATCGTTTTCATTCCTTTTCCTCTACCATGCTGTCTGGCCCCTTTCCCATTTGTGAACATGCATTTCATATATATACTGTGTGTGTGTGTGTGTGTGTATATATATATATATATATATATATATATATATATATATATATATATATATATATATATATATAAGATGTGGCGCTTCCTCGTCGACGTCGCTCACGTCGGACTCATCGTCGCGTTATCAACACTGGGCTAGACCGCCCTCTTGTGGTTTAATGTAAAAATAACATGATAAATGATATGATAATGTGTTAATAATTTCACACATAAATCGCTCCGGAGTATAAGTCGCACCGACCACCAAACTATGAAATAAAAACTGCGACTTATAGTCCGGAAAAATACGGTAATCGATTTCGTAACTCTTGCAACGAAAAATGCACTTCACGCTAAGTCTGTGCTATTGCCACTTCAGTCAAGTTTGCCAGCTTTGACGTGGCTCCCCGGTTGAGCCATCGCCTGAACCTCTGGCATCTACCGTCGGTTTTCTCGATTGATATTTTCAGATACTTTATGACATGACGTGGTTTCATCATCGCGGGTGTGATCACGAGGTTGATTCGAAGCAGCATTCCGTTTTCGCCGACATCTGTCGACGCAGAGGCGCACTGTTACATGGCTTTATTTGCGCGTGGGGGGGGGGGGGTCGGCTTGCCCATTTTGGAGGCTTCACTGTACGTTTGCTTATGTGTCCGGCCATCCTGCCCCTATTCAAACGGCGTTCCTTCTATTCAGCCTCTTCTCTCGCTGGCTAGGCTTTTTTTTTTTTTCCCCTCCTTCGGCTTTCCTTATTTGGGGACCAGATGGTGAGGGCCACGGAAGCGGCTCTTTTGTCTGGCCGCCCTTGTGAAAAGAGTCTGTCCTCCCTAATGTCATCAGTGGCACCGGAAGGGTCCATTTCGGAGTGTGAAAGGAGAACAATCGGGGCCTTGGACACGTCTCGATTACATAAATGCGGAGTTCATCTTCTGAGCCGGCCCCCTCTTCTTCTCCCAGGAAGATCCCCCGTCTTTGATCACTGGAGGGTGGAGGTGCTGATCCCACCTCGGCGGGGCCAAAGGCCGAGCCCCCCCGTCCCCTGTTTACCCTGCACTTGGCTACCGCTGACCCCTCCTTCCGGAAGCAACCACGGGGCGCTGATGTGACACCAAGACCCGTCTAGACACCCTTGCCTGTTGCTCCGGTGTTGCCAAGAGGACGTCATGAACTCTGACCTCCAATATCGTTGGAAAAGAGCCACTCTGCTCTTTTTTTTTTTTTTTTTTTTTTTCATTTTCTGTAGCCGAGGTGCCCGGGAGAGCAAGCGGGCTGGCCGTTGACCCGCTTCATCTGCTCACAACCACCAAGTCGGAACATGATTTCAAATGTCAATATTAGATAGATGGCGTGCCCCCCCCCCCCCAAGTCTTATATTTAATTTGCTAAATGTATTTCAATCATGTTAGAATGACTTTGTCAGTCAGAAAAAAAGATATTGCTGACCACCTGCCGTGCGCTGTACTCTCCAGCTTTTGAATGACTTTTTGAAATATTTTTGGGGTGGGGGCAGAAACGTCATTTGAAAACAGATGAAGGACGCGGTTGATGGATTGATTTTGGTCGGACGTTCCGTTCATCTCAAAAAGGACGCGTTGCGATAACAGAAGCGACTCTCGTCTCCGGTTGTTGTGATCAGTGCCGCCGTCATGGCCGCCGCCGACCCCACCCTCTCTCGCCCGCCGCTCAACGGCGGTTAAAATGGCCGCCTGAGTGACAGAGGGGAGAGTAGGGGGGGAGACGCCCGCGACGGTGAGCTCGGGCTACGCTCGACTGAGCAGGGGCTGGCCCCGTACGCTCGCCTGAAACACAGATGATGATTTCTTTGCCCCGTCCGTGTACGCCATTCCAATTTCATTGCCGTTTTCGTGCCGATATCCCTTTTGCTTATTTTTGTATTTTTCTCGTGATCCGTTGTCGATAGAATTGCGCTTTCACTTCTGAGCATGCACAAACAACTCACAGAGTCAACGCCGGGCACTGACTACCGTCGCCCGCAAATAAGAAATATTGCTTGGTTACCCCCATGGGTTTACATTTCGCTACTGCTAAGCATTTTTGTCTTATTTAACGGTCTATGCGCCATATTTTTCCCTGTGGCTTGTTTGATTCGTCAAATTGACGCTCGCACTGGCAGGTAGTCTTCGTTCGATCGGAGTTTCACCGCAATCAGGAAGAGGACCGCTTCCGCTTCCGCTTCCGATTGAGGGACTTTTCCGAATGTTGCCACCAGTTGCATTCCAGGACGCTGCTCCTTCACACCACCGTTTTGCTGTTTAAAAAAAAAAAAAAAGCGAGCATTCCTCCAGCACGATGTGCTGAAAGGCGGCCAAAACGAACAGCAACGTTGCGTTTTTTGTTTTTTTCTTTGGGAACCGAGCGTGGCCTTTATTGCAATTTTATGGTGAGCATTAACCTCCTTTGAACCCCGCGCCCACATCTTTGGCAAGCTGCTGTTTTCAAGTCAGCTTTAGCGTGGTGCATGATGGGAACCTGTTAGTAATCCTCGGCTTTCCCAGCACTGTATCCACGCGCTTTGTTTGTCAGCTCCATTGTTGTCCTGCTGTCATTTTGTCCCGTGGAGTGCTCATGCTTCGCCTTTTAATTGCGTGCAGTTTTTTTTTTGTTTTAATAGGAGGGCAGAGTGTAGCGGGTCGATCAGCGGTGATCGAACCCCTTTTTTGTTCTCGGCCAAAGCGCTCTACGCGTGCGCCAATCAGGTTGGATCAAGCCAATGAGGGTTCGAATCGCTTGACTCAATGAGTCGATTCCGATTGAAATGACTCAAAACACGCAGGCCTGACTGACACTTCACGGCATCTCAATTGCAATTGTAGCCGAGTGGATGTTTGGTGACGAGGGGGCAAAAAAATGTCCAAAGCGTTTATTTTTAGGCTTACCTACTCATGCTGAGTGACACTTTGCCATTGGCCCTTGCCATGAACATTTTTTTTTCTTCTTCTTCTTTTGCGCAGCGCAGAGGGCTGGTGGCGGTCTTGGAGGAAGATGTCATGAGCAGGATGGGCTTCATTTATTTGTTATTATTTCTTTCTTTTTGAAAGATGATGACGTTGCCACTGTTGTCGGAGCAGCACCGAGATCCCACTTTGTGCCTCTCTCAGCCATGATGCAGAACCGTGAGTGTGATCTATCCTTGACCCCCCCCCCGACTCCGTGTGTCTCAAGCAACAATAGCAAGTCGCCACGACGGGGTTTGATACATTTTCATTTGTCAAACCAAATGGCAAGTCTCCAAATGTGGAAGCACAAATTCTATTGGTGTCCTTTTCTGCCCCCATGAAAATACTTGAAAAAAAATACTATTTTTAAAAACATGGACAAAAACAATTTTTTTTCCCCTTCAGTAATTGCATTTTTGGGGGGCAGTTGTCACTTTTAAATGATGTCCTCAAGGCAAATTTTCACTTTGCAAGAGAGATATTTGCAATTTAAATGTAAACAAATAGAAAGGCAGATTCATTTTTGGTGAGATTAAAGCAGGGGTTGCAAACATACGGCCCGCGGGCCGGAACCGGCCCCCAATGAGGTTCGATCGGGCCCACAGGATGATATAAAAGTGAAAAAAATGCATAAAAGACATGGAATGAATATTTTTAACAAGATGCAATTAATTCATGGAGTATCCACTAGGGGACACACTGTTTTGATCAGAACAAAGGAAAGACATATTTTGGTGATTTCTAGCAGAGTATGGTATCATTTTAATGGTCCGGCCCACTTGACATCTACCGAGGCCGTATGTGGCCCACAATGTGAATCGAGTTTGACACCCCTGGCTTAAAGTATCATATCTTAAAGCACAGGTGTCAAACTCAAGGCCCGAGGGCCAGATCTGGCCCGCCACATCATTTTAGGTGGCCCGCGAAGGTTTTGTGGTTTCGTTGACTTTAGTTGTAAAATAAATCCTGAAATAAATATTACTCAGCACCTCTCTTTCGCCACAATAAATCACAAACTTGCAACAGAAGTCGGTGTGAAGTTTTTTTGAATGTTTTTTTTTTTTTTTATACGAAATAGGCCTTTGTGAGGATGGAATGCTTTTGTTGAAAGTCAGCTCAAAACCTTGGGGTCATTTAAATTAGAAAGTGGGGTTTGAAGTGAATGAATTCAAACTCTGTTGGAATATCAATTGGCAATATCAAATAAATGAATCCATAACATCATTGTGCTCACCACCCATTTGAGTTTACATCCAATGGAAGGCAAATTCTCAGCCAGCCAAACTATGGAGGATTCCCCCCCTACTCACTCACTCAAAGAATTTGTGTGAAATGAGAGTTGCCTGGCTGTGACTTTTGCCCAAAGCATCCGCTGGCTATTGTGCGTCCAGTCAAACCTCTGCAGGCACCAGCGCCCTGACTTCCATACATGAGAGATCAAGGGTTACCAAGGTGCTTCGCGGGGCTCAGGCCTCAATGCCAGCCACAAAATACTCATTTCCTTTGCATGTTAGCTTGCCCGAGCGGGGATTCAGACAGAATCATCGACAGTTCTTTTTCTCTCTCTCTCCCCCAACCACAAAAACAAACCTCCTCGTCATCGGCCTGCCACTGCAATCTTCTCCTTGTACAGTACGCAGCTTTTTTGCGCCACCTTTTCTAATTTCTCCAGAGCGGAGGCGCCTCGCAAGTCGTCCCATCCACTTCTCCTTCTTGCCGCTGAACCACGCCACGGCATTAACTTGTATTCTAACAAGATTAAAATATATTCGTCCTGGGGATTAGCATAGTTAGGTGTCCTTTCACCTCGCCACAGTGGGCTTTGATCTGCGTTGCGAGGCTGAGAGTCCTCCTGGCTCGGCCCTTGCCGTTCGAGTGCCAAGTGTGAAATTGGCCTGATGTCATCCCCATTCTTCACCTTTTTACGTCTTTCACCACTTTTAATGATGTTTCCGCCACGACGCCCGGGCACCTCCGAGCAGATTCCGCTGCGGCCCGCAGGAAGCATGTGTGTAAATGGCACAGTAGGAGAGGAGGTGCTCGTGGATGGATGGATGGATGGGGCTTTTTATTGATTGATTTTTTTGAACTGTATTTATTTTTGGGGTTGTTTATGACAGGCAGCTACAGTGGAAGATCCCAAGAGGAATGTTCCGAAAATTCTACAGTTTGGAGTTATGTCCGTATGTTCTGCAAAGACTCAAAAGTCAGAAATTCACCCCAAAAAATAAACCAACAACTCAACAAGTGCTTTTTCTTTTTTTTGGGGGGGCGGAGGGCGTATGATCCCCAATCCCCCACCACTCCACAAAGATCACAAACAAATGAACTTGCAATGATTTTATTTTGTTGATTTTTTTTTTTTTAAGAGCCAAAGACAATCAATTTGGTTTTGTTCAAATTTAGCGATAATTTGTTGCCGTCCGTCCGGTTCTTCAGTGCATTCACTTCACTTGCAACAGTATTCAGAAGCTGCTAGTTTTTTGCCAGCAACGTAAGAGTATCATAATCTGCTAATAAAACATTTGATTATTTCTGAAACGTTGCATCTTCATAGATAATCCAAATAATTTAGGGCTTATTACAGATCCTTGAGGTACCTCATGAGTCACCTTTCATAGCATGGTTTGTATGTTAAAGTGAACATTAATTTGGTCATCCAAGTAGAGGATTGTGTCGCGGGAATCTGGCTTCAAGTATCAACTGCTTTTATTTTCTTTTTTTTTTTTTTAACAGTAGATTTCTTTGTCAAAATATGTCTTCACGCCAAGCTGGCCCATGTTGCAGAACTTTGGTGTCTGCTGGACTGTGCTGAAAAATCATCAATAAAATCATTCCTGAATTGACTTAGACTGCAAAAAAGTTTGTCGTTCAACCCTACCTACGCACACATTCATTTTGATCAAATTGCTGCCATATTCAACACACAAATGTTACATTACTTGTACTCTTATTCAGGTTTTTTTTTTGGTACTGAAATATTTTGCTTGACTTCCTTTGGGAAATCGTATTTTGTACTTAGCAGGCTTTTATCTAGCGCTGTCTTCCATTTTGATGCCAGTCTAGAATTGTTGGCACCACTCCTGGAAAGTACTTCGCACAATTGCTGCCTGCCAGCTATTCCTGGATAGTTAAGTGAAGTTCCCTGCCACCGACGTAAATATTCAAAGTTGGCCTTGCAAAAAGTCTCTGCAATTTGCCGACACTTTTGGACGACCACCTGAAACCCCCCTAAAACTTTATTACTCCGTTCAGCCTCACTCATCCTTTTTAGGGACCCCATCACTGTTATCCTGGGATCCGAAACGCAAATCCACACAAGACTGTGTGGGGGGGGTGCTGCAGTTTTGGTGACCAATGGTCACCGTTTGAGGAGATGTGTCAAGAGATCAATTGGATTGTCAGTATTTCTGCGCAAAGTCACCCGAGAGAGGGTTGACGGGTTGACGTGCCCTGTCGGGTGCTGCCGTTTTGGTTCACCAAATAGTTCTCTGCTCCAATTCGATGTCGGTGCGTGATCAGAAGATTTGAGACTTCTTGTAACGTTAGTTGTGTTTGAGGAGTGGCGCACCCTGCGACTCATAAGGGCAAGGCGTTCACTTAAAAAAAATACAAATTGCTCGATCACTCTGTCTATGTACCTTTAGATGTTTCTCTTGTGGTTTGTAACCGAATTGAATGGTCTCGGCGATTAACGATTGACGGGTGCATCGTGATTTGAGACTGTTGAGAGACTGGTCTGCATGCGTGTGACGGGTCTCCCCCGTTCACTTGAATGTGGGCCGTTAAAAACTGAGGCACTTATTTGTCGGAACTGGGCCACTCCTTCTGACAACTAATTGAGACTTGGTTTCTGTTTGCCAAATGACGGCGTTTGATTTCCATGCTCATAGTATGCTGAGAAATTATTGACAGCTTCTTGCCGTATGCACCGATGGCTCCAAAGCAAAGTGTGTTGAGTCTCTCTCACCATTGCGTTCACATTAGCGTCATATTGGGCCAACTTGACCGAACCGTGCGGGGGGGGGGGCTGTGACTGAACCGTGCGGCCACCCCCAATGGTTTATGATTCCCTGTCCCGGCCTGAACTTTTTGGGAGCCTCCTTCATCTGGTGAATATTTTGCACGCAGCACCAGAGCGGCTAAGTACATACACAACTGAATGAAGTGTGTGTGTGTGTGTGTGTGTGTGTGTGTGTGTGTGTGTGTGTGTGTGTGTGTGTGTGTGTGTGTGTGTGTGTGTGTGTGTGTGTGTGTGTGTGTGTGTGTGTGTGTGTGTGTGTGTCAGACAAGGAGGAAAATAAAGGCGGATGATAGTAAGATATGTGTGAGCGTGAGAGAAGGGGAAGAGAGTTTGGGTGGGAAGGCTGTGTGTGGAGAATGGGTTAGCGAGGGGTGGGTGGAGGCAAAAAAAAGGGTTTGGGGGCGGGGGTATAAAGCAGCCACCTGCAGCCATGACAGGCTTTGACCTTCATTTCTCTCTCTTCCCCCTCCCTCCTTCCACTCCCTTTTTCTGCATGGAAGTTTTTCTTTCTTTTTCCAGCAGGGTGCGAGGAAGACCGACCGTGGCGAAGACAGGACAGCAGCCACACAAACAAAAGACTAGCGGTCCAAGTCTGAAAATGCAGATAGGCCATTGTTGTCGTCGGAGCGGTGGGGGGGTTGGGGGGGGCATGGCTGGGGCTTGTCCAAGGCTTTCTCTTGCATAATGTTTTCGCTGCTCTGGCCAATGTTTTCCATCTGAATTTGAAATCCTGTCGAGTGGGTGTTTGCGTGGCAAGGGGGATTATTGTGCCCATTCAAAATGTAAACCTATTTTATTTTTTTTTGGGTGCTTCCAATGTTCTTTGCAGCATTGGTGAAACCTTCCGGCTGATAGAAACAGAACAACCCCTATTTTTGCTGTTGTTGATAATCTTCAAGGTTTTATTGACTCTTTTGCAATTTCCAGGAGGCGGTTAATTACACAATGACATACATGATACAAATCATCTACACTTTTTTTTTTTTTGTCTTTACCAAAGGGTAGCATCCAACGTCAAATAAAAAATAGCATTGTTGTCTACAACTCTGTGCTGTCATTTCATTTAAACATGGTTCATATACTGTATAGATAGAGAGCTCTACGCTGATGACTAAATTCATGATGTCGTATACCAGCAATGTTTGTAAAAGGCATTCAACGAGAATCGTCTGCATTGGTGGGTTGTTTTTTTTTTGTGTGTGTGTGAAGTAATACTGCTTTTCTGATTCGGCACAGTTAACGTTTCACGAAAAAGTCCACCTGGGGGACTTTTTAAGGCAAGGTGTGTTTCAGTTTGGTGGATCATCATCATCATCATCATCATCATTAGATTTTTTTTGTTTTATTTTGAATTCACACACACTTTTTTTTTTTTTTTGCAGATGCGCAACAGAAAAAAAAACACATTTGAAAGGCAAAGAAAAAGAAATTTGGCGTCTGGCGAGGATGGGGAACCTGCGGCCCGTGGGCCATACGTGTACTCTGAGATAACTGATAAAAAAGCCCCTCCGAAATGCTCATCAGATATCATTTTTCTTGGTTGAAGTTGTTGTTTTGTTTGTTTTTGTGGCTCCCCGCCCCGTAACAGACGAATACAGCCTTAGCTCTGTCACACTTGTTTTGTCCATTTAGAAACACAGCCGTTTGCCCCCCCCCTCCCCCTTATAAAAAAAAAAAAAACAAGTCCAACACGTTGCAGCGTTCATGCAAAAGGCCTCGTCAACACATTTTCCAGTCACCAAAAAAAAACAAAGTTATTGCGAGATAAACAAGCAAGTGTCAACACCTCAGGTAAGCTACTCTAAAGCAACAGCGGCCATTGGATAGATTTTTTTTTTCAATAGACTCTATATAAATACACGAAGACTTTTTTTTTAATACAGTCACAGACGGATGCCTTTTTTTTTTTTTTTTGCCATGATGAGTCCTCAAATACTGTCGATTGAACGAGAACACAAGCTGCATGGATGCTTGTGGAGGCAGCAGTCATTCGTTTGAACAAAGCGCCGTGATTTCATATTGCTATTTCAACACACACACACACACGCACACATATATAAAAGCAACATGTTAGAAAATAATGCCATCGAGCTCTCTGTCTCTCTTCATATGATTTCCCAAACCAAATGATGTTAGCATTTGAAATTCACAGTAGCCATTGATGCAGCAGGACTGCAACAAAAAAAAAGAAAAAAGAAAACCAAACACATTCTTTGGACTTGTTTCTTCTCATATAGAAGTGCCGGGTGTAAAAATGACAATCATTATATCATATGTGTGCATATATATGTATATATATATATATATATATATATATATGTGTGTGTGTGTGTGTGTGTGTGTGTGTGTGTGTGTGTGTGTGTGTGTGTGTGTGTACTGGCATTTCTAAGTAATGCATGAACTGTAAGCTCCTGCTCGGGCAGGGGAAACACGGACAGCGGCAACTTTGTTCCAGCATTTTGTTCCGACGTGATCTTGCAGACTGCACGTGCGTTTATGCTGGTAGATTGTTTCTTTCTTCTTCGACTGGCCCTGCTTGCTGGAGGATATTATTGCATCTTCATATTTCTAGAGTGGGACTCGATGCGGACTGGCTTCGCTCTACTCTTGGATGGAGACTTTTTTATTTGTAAATATTTCTGTGTGATAGGATAGACTTTGAGAAGAAAAAAAAATTGGAGGGGGAGGGGGTGGGGGTGGTGTGGTGTTCAGTCGCTGTCGGATTTGTCGTCCTTGGTGACGGTGGCGTGGTTGTACAGGCCCTGCGCCATCAGGTGCAGGGCCAGCGTGTTCTTGCCCCCGTTGGCCTTCTTGATCTTGGCGCGCTTGTTTTGGAACCAGATCTTGATCTGGGACTCGTTGAGGGCCAGCTCCCGGGCCAGGCTTTGCCGCCGCTGCTCGGTGAGGTAGCGGTTGCTCTGGAACTCGCTCTTGAGTCTCTGCAGCTGCTCGGCGGTGAAGGCCGTGCGCGGTCGCTTGTCCTCCTTGCTGGTGCTCTTCTTCTTTGGTTTGCGCGATCTCGGACCTGCGACGGGAGACATTGGCCAGTGGTGTGCAACGGGACCGTATTAAGAAAAAGAAAAAAAAAAAAGCCAAACGTGCGTTATTTGCCTCTTTCCGACGGAATGGGCATTTGCTAGGTTTTTTTTTGTTTTTTTTGGGGGGGGGGAGCAATAAATCCAGCGCGCGTGCACGTCATTTCGGGCTCGCTCGCGTTCGATTTGAATTTCCCTTCAAATGATTCCAAACGAATATTCTACAGCGATTGTGTGTGATGTCGTTTCGTCATCCGAAAAACCACGTCGGCGCAATGTTTCATGTTTCATGTTCTATACTAAACGCGCACGCACGCGCGCGCATATCGCGATGTATGTGTGCCCCCCCCTCCACATACTCGCACAAACTCTACACATCGTATCGTAGTGGTCGCCTCCTCCAGCTACATAATGCATGAGAACAAGTGGTACTCCACTCGTTTTGATCGACACTCGCACATACACCCCCCCCCGCCGACGCCTGTAAACTTTGTTTTGCGCAACTTGACGTTAAAAAAACACCCACAAGCGAACAAATGCGCCCAAGAAAAGAATCTTGCCGAGTGTCACGTCCAATAATTCGGATTCGGATTGTTTTCTTTCAAGCAAGACGATTCGCGTGCGTTTGAGATTTTTTTTTTTTTTTAATCGAACAGTACTTGTAGTTTGTTTTTCTTTCCTCCCAAAGGGAGACTGGCGTCGTTCCAAGTCATCCAAAAGGTCAAACGCGTGGCTGGATGAGGCCCGAACGGACGAACGGACGGACGGCCAGCCCTGGGCCGATGTTCGGCGGGCGGACACCCACCTGAAGAGGGCCGGTCCGAGTAGCGGGTGCAGTAGACCCAGGCGGGCCACAGCATGGGCGGCTGCTGAGCCGGGCCCGCGTTGGAGCCGGCTTGGGAACTGTCCGAGTCCGAGTTTAGGCACTGCTCTGCGCTCCCCCCGTGGGGCTCCTCCTCGGCGGCTATGGCTAGCTCCTGGGCGCCGGTGTCCGCGTGCGGCGTGGAGGCGCCCTCCGCGCTGTCCGGCGGCTCGGCGTGATGCGCCGCGGGGCTGCCGAGGCTCTCCGTTGCCGGCGGCGGCGGCGCGGGCGGCGGCGAGGGCGGCGGCGCGGGCGACAAAGTACTCTCCCCTCGGCGGTGCTGGTGCTGGTGCTGGTGCTGGTGGTTGGCCGCGGTGTCCTTTTTGCGTCCGAAATCCGGCCTGAGGATGTTGTCGATGAAGAAATTGGTGACCCGGTGCGGGTTCTGCGCGTTGCCCTGCGCCTGCAGCAGAGGCAGGATGGCCCTGTTGGATTCCGCCGACCCGAGCCGATCCGCCTCGTCTCTGCTGCCGCGCTCGTTCTCTTCCATCTCCTTTTTTTGGGGGGACTCTCTTTACGTTTAACCCTTTGTCGCTCTCCTCCGGCGCGCTTCCGATGCACAAGTTCGGGGGGGGGGGGATTTAATCGTTAAAAAAAAGGGGGGAAATTTTCAACAATGGCGAGTAATCGACTTGCTCAGCCTTGGGGTAGCCTCCTCGTTAAAAAGCATACTTTTTCGACATAATAGCCCTCCCCACCCCGCGCTGCTGCCGCCGTTATAAGTGCGCCCGAGCCATCGGCGCACATGTACGGAGACGTCCGCGCGCGGCGAGCGGCGAACGGCTTCGACTCAACTAAATAAAGAGGCTGCAGGACAAAAAGTGATGCTCTTAATACTCTCGCTCTGGAGTTCGCTTCTTATTTTCCATACGAGAAGCCCCCAATGAGTGACGTCTCCCCACTGTCCTCCCAGACACGTGCCCCCGACCAATGGGAGGCCGGGAGCCAGGCCACGTGACTGTGGCTCTCAAGCTCTGCGCGCACGCCCCCTTTCTCGCCTTTTCGCACACACCCGCATCCACTTGCGAGGCTCTTTCGCTTAATTGATTACGCGACATGAATTGGATTGATTTATTTAGTTGTTTTGTTTTTGCGAAACGTTTGTTCGATATTATTCAAAGTTACTGTCACGTGATGCACAGTTTTGCCATTCACTTAAACGGGCGGAAAAATGGCACGCTCTTTCAACAATGACTCCCGAGCTGTATTGCACACCAACGTGAGATAACAAAAGCCAGGATACAAAATAAAATAAAAAAATGTGTAAAGGAAGGGCATTCGGTGTAAAAACTGAGCCCCGTCTCAACAATCTGCATAAATGTGTCACAACAACCCATCTTGACCATTCTATGCAAATGCACCAACTTTAAAGAGAAATACCACCCAATTGGACTTTGGCAGTGATTTTTCTTTTTTGGGACTATCATTTCCCCTCATTCTTGTCACTGTTCAAAAAACATATTTCTCCTACATGTACAATGTATATTATGCATCCTGTGTTCTACTCTAGCATCATTACTTTTGTCTTGAAAAAGACATATGAACTCATGAAAACATCATTTCTTCACATCAGATATCGATTCTATATTCTATGCACTGAAATTAGAAACTTTTAAAAACAAGTTTGACTTGTTTTTACAATTGTGTGTCGGGCGGATCCGGATCAAGCGCTCTTGCACTTTTCTCTGGCTGGCTCACGAGCCATAGGTGGACTAGGAATAGAAATAGGCCGAGACCAAAATATCCCACAATCATTTAAAATTGGCCAAAATAAATCCAAATTATACACGTAAAAAAAAAAATGTGAAACATCACATGATGTCATTCGTGCAGAACCCGTTAGGTGCCGCTTAGACATGTAAATTTGTCGGGGCAGATGAGAGATAGGAAACCAAAAAAAAAAAAACCCCAATAGAACTCATGTTTATTTTTGCATATTCTGATTATTTGTTGGTGAAATGCTTCCCCTCTTTGTTTTTTGAATGACTTTGGAGGCCGGCCGGATTAAAAATGGTTCTCGGCTGTAAAATGGCCCGTGAGCCATAGGTTGCCCGAAAATAAGACATATTGAAGAAAAAAAAAAGCTAAATAGACATATTGTAGACATTTCTTTTGTTTGTTTGTTTTTATATCACATCTATTTGTAAGTTACAAAACATGTATTTACATTGAAGGAGCCCCTTGTTTTCGACCTCGTATCAATGAAGGCCCACAATGGATGAGTGAGAAAACATTTCCGTTCACCACATTTATGTCTATTTTTTTTATTTGTTCTAGAAATGTCAAGCGTCGTTGAGAAGACTCTTTCCCGTCAACTCCAAAAGTTGACGATTTGTCTATTTAGTTGTTTTTTTTTTCCCCTCTCGCAAGTATTCCCCCACGCTGGACTGTGGTCCATATCCGCTTTTAAAAGGAAACCACTGATGCACACCGACATGCAGGGAGAACCCCCCACACACACACACACACACAGCCCGTCCCTCCCCACAGAAGATACAACTTTTGGGGCTAACTTTTGCCGACCAACTTTTTTTTCTTTTGTGTGTGTGTGTGTGCAGAGTAGTCCTCCTCTCAGCACGGACGACACACGCTTGCGCCGAGCTGCCCGGGGGCAGAGGAGCGGCAACGGCGGTGGTGGGGCGGGGGTCACACTGGACCGTCCGAGCCGAGGACAGAGCACACTTCTGGGGAAGAGAAGTCATCTGAAGAAGGGTGAGTGTGGCTCCTCATTGACTTGCTTCTACTTCCTCGCCTCTTTTCTTTCTGTATGCACCTTTTAGGACCTGCGGCTCTAGTTGCCATACAAATTGTTGCATTTTTGGGGGTGTCTGGATGTTGCCCAAATGATGTGGAATCGTGCCACGCTTGCACTCTTTCGAGCTCCCATTTGAATTCACATTGCACGCACACACACACACACACTGTTGTCACGCTGCGAGTAGAAGGAAAAAAGGAAGGAAGGCGCGCTAAATGAGCAGCACACAACGGGGGCAACACGACGGCGGACTTGTTGGTTTGCGGACAATTACAATATTTACAAACACACCAACTGTTCTTTTTTTTTTTTTTTAAAGAAGTCTTTTGATTCATATTCCGCTTCTCTTTTCTCCAAACTCGCACTTCCAAAACACGACGCCATGTTCCAACAGTCGAGTTTGGCCTCTTCTGAAAATGTCACCAGGTGAAAACCAAATAGCTTCACACGAGAACGTTTGGAGTCGTCGTGTCGTTTTCCATCAATGTAAATATTGCTACATTGACACTTTAATGACGGGGGGGTAGCAGGAGTATGATTTTTAAATGGTTGTCAGTCCATATCAAAACTCGGTGTCGTTTTCACAAGAAAACTTAACACGAAGACCCCAAAGGAGACTTCAAACATTCGTCCAAGTAGAAATAGACAATCAAACGCGAAGACTCAAAACTTGACGAAATGCCTTTTTTGGACTCACAATAGGAATATATAATCACAAAGGGGGGTTGGGGGGGAATCAAACTTAAGACCCCCCCAAAAAATGACATTGGAAATGGTTGTTTTCCTTTTTATGAGCAGCCGCATCTGGTTTAGTCATTTTTCTCTCAGGAATAATCAAATGAAGAATTCAAATTAGGCTTGGAAAATGGATCTCACTTTCAAATGTCTTTCGGGCACTCTTCGAAGTTTAAAACGGACTTTTGGCATGAAAGAAGCATATGCTTCTATTTTCAGACGAGTCAACATCAAGAAGACTCATTTGAGGGAAACGTGCATCAAGTGTGCTTTCATTTCCATCCAGTCAAAATGTAGACAACGCCACTTGAAGATGTGTATTTATCATTAGAGGAGGAGCCCGTGCTGACATTTTAGTGTCATTTTTCAAGATGGTGGTCAAACTCAAGGTTGAAAAAAAAAATCCTTTCAAAAATTGCCATTAGAGCAACACAGGCGTCCAAGTTTTGGGCCATCTTTACGAAGAGACCAAATCAAAACTACAAATTACACTTTCAAATGAAAACACATACTTTGGGTGGGGGGCGTAGAAAAGTCACTCTATAGGATGGCAAACTCTACTTTTTCAAGTATTTTTGGTCAATCTATGTACATCGATTTTTAGAGGCTTTTTCCTCTACTAGCGCTCAAAATGAAGATGACTTCAAATTTGAATGTGATATATTAGTGTATCCGTTTTGGTGGCATTTTCACAAAGCAATACAAGTGTGACGACATGTTGATGATTTATGACATCATTTTCAAAGGTGACAATCCAAATGAAGATTTAAAACGAGGCATTGTGTCATTTTGACATGGAATAGCAGAATTTAAAAAAAAAGCAAAGGAACTAGAAATCACCTTTTTGTCATTGTATGAATCTCCTAGCAAACTTTTTACAGCAAGTAAACCCCCCACCCCCTCCCAAAAAAACCTCCCCACTCTCCTGACAAACATTCTGTCAGTACCACTGCACACAGTTATAAAAATACTTGTAAAGGTACTTGAAGACCTTTTTTTTTTTTCGGTAATGAAGACAGTCTGGCTGCTGCCTTCCACGCATGGTTGAATTAGCATTACTATGATTAGAATTATTAACTTCCATTCAAACTGCAGCATTGGTAATTGACTGTAAAAATATATATATATACAATAATACGCAGTGACATGATATCTGTTTTCTTGTGTGCGTGTGTGTGTGTGTGTGTGTGTGTGTGTGTGTGTGTGTGTGTGTGTGTTTGCGCCTCCCAAAGTGCAGTCAAATGTTTTTTGGGTGCAGCCAATTGGCATGCAGCGCCACTCTGCTCGAGTACACACATCGTCTGCGCATGCGCCTTGTCCTTCAGCTCCCATAACCCACTTTCACGAGCGGCTGTCTGTATGCGTGTGAGAGCGCGCGTGTGTGCGTGCGTGAGTGTACATATTTTTGTATGTGTGTGTTGTAGTAGTAGTACTAGTACACTACAAAAGGTGACGCCTACACACAAGGAAGATTTGTGAATGGACGTCGTCTTGAGCGCCCCCCCCCCTCCCAACACACATCCAGCCCCCCCACTCCCCACCCCACACCCCCGCTTAAGAAATGGGAGTACGGTCTGTAAGATATCACCATTGCAGGGGTCACCCCCAAATCCTGCTGCTTCCGCTGCCTTTCACACAATGCGAAAGACCCTCCCCACCCTTCGCCCCCCCCCCCAAACACACACACGCACGCACACAACCGCCCCTCTCTCTATGTTTGCCCCTCGTTTGTGATTTTCTTTTGTGTGCCTGTCCGAACCCGGAAGTGTTCTGACACTCCGGGGTCAGACCCGCCGTCGTTGTCCAATTATTCGGAAGAGGGGAGAAAGGCTTGCAAATTTTCAATGATATGACAAGTACTTATTTTATTTTAGACACATTTCGTGTTGTTTAAACGTTTTTTTTTGTTTTTAGTTTTTTTTTTAATGGTTACGCTAAAGATGACCTTAAACCCGAATTGAAAAGGTCAACTACAAAGAATTCTCCTACACCGCGTGGGCTTTATTTATTTGGGCGAGGGGGGGGGGTAATCGTGCTTACAATTTAAAACAACAAAAATAAATTCTAGTCCACTAAAATGACGATTTTTTTCCCTCTTGTAATGTAGCACAACAACGAAAAAAATATTATTCCTACATTATTGGCACTGTTTACTTATTTAACTGTAGTTTTAATTTAACACGACAAAAAAAATTATTGGGAGGTGTTAACGGGAATGTTTTTAGGGAAAAAAATTGGACAACTTGCATTATATATATATATATATATGTATATATATATCTCGTATGTGTATTTATTTATAATAAGTAAATAACAACAAATGTTGATGGGCGTTTTGTACTGTCATTAGTGACGCTGCGGGCGAGCCATTGAATTTGAGGCTTGATCCAAAGAAGCCTCAGGCCTTGATTGCTCGCTCGGGGTGGTCGAGGCGTTTGTTGTTCGTGCTCACGCAACTGAAGTGACTTTTTAAGAAACACTCCTGAATGAAAAGAGATTTTGCCACGGCACAGCGATCACAAGGATTCCAAAGTTATTCGAAACTGGAAAGGGCCGACAAGGAATTCGCCCCTCTCCTCTTTTCTCTCTCTCTGTGCTGTAAAAGCCCTCGCACTTATTTCTTCATCCGAGTCGTGACGTCACATTAGGACGTCAATTACAGTGCGGGTTTTCTAAGCGCTTGTAGCGCAAAGGAGAAAAAAAGGTCAAGATAAGGCGGCGTTGTAACCACGTGACGGCTTCCGGCCAATCAGCAAAGTGAGAGACTGAACGGATGGAAAATCGCACGTCAGAAAAGTCTTCATTCGTGATCAGTGTTGGAAAGGGAAACTTATATTTAACACGTGATTGCTAATCTTAAAAAAAAAAAGTCTCCTGACGCTAATTTGTGATTTGTCATTTTAAATCTAGGACCAAAGGTTGAAGGGAAACTATATAAAAAGCTTACTGTAAAATAACGTGTGGTTAACATTTGGAATGCGTTCATTTTAATCGTGCAAATTCATTCTTAAAACAAATGTCAATTAACATTTTCTAGTGAGTTTCACATACTAGGAAAAATATAGATAAACAATTAAATGCTTCCAAAAAGGTTTTCTACAGTCCTCCAAAATTTGAAATTGCGAATTATAACGCTGGAGAAAAAAAACTTAAATCTACGAAGTGGATGTTAAATATCACTATAAATGCATTTAAAATAATTATAGTGGAAAAATACGCTGCAAAAAATGAATCTATTTTTAAAATGTCTGCAATGCCATAATCTATGCTCAATTTAACATTTTGGATGTATTAATCATATGATTGTGGGGGCGGGGGGCGTTGAAAATGGAATTAAAGATATGCAAATATTTATCGACCTTTTGAATATGTTAATGACAACGCTGCGGAAATAATTTGATGGCCAAACGTGCTACAATTTCACTTATATCTAACTTCATTTTTGTGGTGTGAAATAGAAATCGAGGGCTTCGGGGTGTTCGTTTTTGCACAAAGTGACTGAGTTCGTTATTTGGATGTCAGTCCACCTGCAGCGCTGCACTGTGGCCCTTCAGGGTCCTCGTGCGCGGGTGGTTTGTGGTGGGGGGGTGGACTGGGGGGGGGGCTTCAATGCCTTTCGGCCTTGGGATGGTCCACATGCCTCATGCACCTGTCCCCCACTTTCTGCAAGCGCCCCCTTTCCGGTGAAGGGGGCCGGCGGGGGCAGGTGCAAAAAAACTTAGCACATGGGTGGCGAACTCGAAATAACAACAATCATTTCATTTGGTTATTAGCAGAGATTTTAAAAGGGGCGATTTCTATCTAGTTCTGTATTGAAGTTCATTTGGGGAGGGGTGCCTGATGAAGTGGCCAGTCACAGTGTACATCGTCATGGAAAATATCGAAATAGTTTTATTTGTGTCATAACATGGACAAATAGGAACAAAAGTCAAATCAAATAAAAATCCGCACGTTTCATTTTAGCTGCTGTTGCCAGGCAGACTTTTTGTTCTATCTATCTATCTATCTATCTATCTATCTATCTATCTATCTATCTATCTATCTATCTATCTATCTATCTATCTATCTATCTATCTATCTATCTATCTATCTATCTATCTATCTATCTATCTATCTATCTATCTATCTATCTATCTATCTATCTAAAACAAATACATGCTGAACGTCAATAATAATGTCTAAAAAGTGCAATTTTGATGTATTGGAACACATAAAACCACGAGCAGGTGTACCTAATGCAGTGGCTTGAAAATAGGCAAATGATTTCACAACAATATTAGAAAGTTGGATGATTTTCTGACAGAATGCATTTTTAAAAGTGGTGTATTTGATCAAATATCTGTCAAAACTGTATTCGTACTTCGTACCTAATAAAGCGATTGGAAAGCCGTTTTGACGAATCGAATTCCAAAGACGTCATTTGTGGCCGTTATTTACTCGTCGCTGTTTGTTTCTCTCTTTCCTCAGAAAACCAAATCGGTCCGTTGGGTCACCTGGGTGTACTTCCCAATGTGACATCGTTCGTGTGTGTTTGGCGTGTGGGATGACAGCAATTCGAGTTCTGTTATTTGCGGGCGGGCGCACAGTCGAGCGGGGGGCCACTAAAGCGCTCACCCGAGCCCTCTTCGCCCTGTGTGGCATCGCTGCTGTCCGGCTAAAATAGAGCCGGCCACCCCACGAAGCCCCTTTCGCCTCAGCTGCACCTGAGTTGCTTTGCCCCCCACACACACATGCACGCACATACCCACCCAGCGGCGCAGGTGGTGCTCGCTTGCGTGCTCACTTTGGCCGAGTTGGATGAGCGCGCATGCGTCATGGAGTAAAACACAAACAAACAAACAAAAAAACAAGCAAGCGCATTTGTTCCTCACATTTGTTCAATGGAATTGATGCGAAGCAAGCAATTAGTTTGCACCAGAGCAATTGTACTTTTTCGACTACAAATCTTTGAAGTTGGGGGGGACAATCCAAGGGACGATTAGTTATGTCAAATCGTATTTCTTCGCTGAAATGCGGGAAAGCCAATTTCCACATGAGCAAAACTTCAAATAAGTGGCCCAACTTAAAATGTGATCAATAATCAATCAACAAAATGTGTTGCCTTGAAATTTGGAGTTCACTCAACGCTCCTTGTTCACAGCGCAGGTCATTCAACAAGAAAGTGAAAAAGCGGTTGGAAAGTCAATGAAGCGAGTCAATAAACGTTTGTGTGTACCACGGGTGTCAAGGTGAAGGCCCGCGGACCAGATTTGGCCCGCCACACCCCTTTTATGTGGCCCGTGAAAGCAAATCAAGCATGTCAAGTTCCATGGCACTTGCTAAAGTCTGAACCAAAATTTCAAATTGTTATATGTCATCTGCAATAACAGTCATTATAATTTGACTTCTGATTGTAAACATTGTTATTGATCAATTTGTGCGCTGTGTATGAAATATGTAGAAGGGATTAAACGTTTTTATGGTTTCCCAAAATTCCCAACGGCCCTCCAAGGGAAACCGGAAGTACAATGTGGCCCGCGACAAAAAAAACGAGTTTGACACCCCTCGTGTGTAGTACACCACACACTTTTCTGGTCTAAGAGGCATACCATTTGTTTTTATTTGTCACATCATACAACAGGCGTCAAGAGTTGACAATCTGACCACTGAGTGACGTCACTCGCGTGATCTTTTGATGTGTAATGGAAGAATTTACAGTGTACTGCTTAATGTAATGTGACATATTGTGTGTCATTCCTCGTCTCTCCATTAGGGGCAGTGTCCACTATGGCTGCGATGACGGAGTCCAGGGCCGAGTTGAGGATCAATGCTGACATCTAGTGGTAACTTGACATCGCTACATGTGAATTTTTTCCCCCCCAAAATGGACTTTGGCCAGCAAGTTTCTGTTGTCCAATCCAAATATTTTCTCTTCACTTTCAGCTCCACAAAAGGGGACCCTGACATGAAATGCGGCTGCATTGACCATCACCCCAATTCCTCTTCTTACATCCCCAAATAAACACACCAGTCGTCATTTCCAAATGCATTTTATTTCAGGTAACGTTAAAAAAAAATGATTAGAGAAGAGCATGAACGAGGTGCAACGTCACCTCCCGAAGCACAGTAAAGCTTCTTCCTCCACCTCTGCTGATTTCATTCTCTTGGAGAAGAGAAACAAAAATCCTCCCGAAATGTGTCAGAATCCACTTTGACACCAGTTCAATTAAGCATCCCGATGTCCGACATGTCAGAAATAATAAATAAAAATGAATTGGCCTGTGCGCGTACACTGAGCGCACTTCCTTTCCCCGGATTGACTGACTGACAGTTATTACTGTAACACCTGAATGTATGCGTCCAAGTCCATTATCCCAACCCACGCAACAGTTGATAGTGACAAAAGGGTGACCTTCGAGCTATAACACAATCATTTCAAAACACAGGCAATCACAGATTGCAAAAAAAAAAATCCTCTTCGGCCCCTTTCCAAAAAAACCAAACACTTGACAGATGAACACCATCTGTCATCTAGAAAGCCATTCTTTGGATACTGGCTAGTTCCTGGAGCCTTGCCCTCCAATACGTTTTTGGCTTCTTTCGCTCCCCTAGTTCATCTCTAGGGCTCCGATGACACCAAGACCAATTACAGCCTGACTGCCATGACCCCCCCTCCCCCTCCCACGAACACTGGCTTAGTTTCGACATTTGCTCTTCTGACGCCAGCTCATTTCTGGGGCCACTCCTCCGATACAGGCTAAATTCTGGTCTCTGCAACTTGTAGCTAGCTAACATCTCATTTCCACTTCAGCTTGACACTGGCTTATTTCTCTTGTTTAAATTGTGGGTTCTATTTGACTTGCAGCGCTACCATTTTGTGATCTTTGTTATTGAAATACTGGCAAATTCCAATATTCTGTTTCTTCTCTGGTTTAAATTTCCCAGATATCAACTGACGTCTGGTCCCCGAAGCAGAAAGCTTCCTTCTGTTTTTCCGCATCATCAAATGTCTGCCAACATTTATTCCAGTGACACTGCCTTCTCAGCCAATCTCTAAATTCCATTGCACATTGATGCTACTTTATGTGTTCCGTTTCTTCGACATCAACTAATATCGGACTTTCATTCCCTCCGTACACCGACTCGTTTCTGAGTTTTCAGCTCTTCCTGTAATACTGGCTATTTGCTGGTGTCTGACTGAGAATGACGCTGGCTGATTAGTTATACAACACCATGCTAATTAAATCGGAACCACAGCAGGAAATTCTGGGGCCCATTTTTTTTTTGTAAACACTTCTGATACAATCTCGCAAGTGTATAGAACACGCTAAATGTGTCCCGGCGTCACACTCGAGACTGCAAAGCAGCATTTGTCTCTTGTCACGATGCTGGAGTAGCTCGAAGCACAAAAGGAAATACAGCAGATGTTTGTTTGTTTTTTTCAGATGCGATGCTAGTCAGGTGCTAGCCAAATTGGCACTCCTGCGTAAATTTCCTGTTGCTCCTCATTCCTGCGCGTCGTATGGTACAGTCACTTAAAAGAGACAAAAAGGCAGGCAAAAAAGTATGGAAAGTCCCCCCAAAAGGGTTTGAAGTCATCACATGCCAGAAAGAAATCCAGAATGTTTCCCTTTTAAAAGATCGTTGTCAAGTCAAAGTCAAACCAGCTTTGAAGTAAAATTAGAAGGGAAAAAAAAAAAAAGAGGCAAAGTGTGTCGTCATTTCCTTCGTTGGGGTGGGCTGAGCGGTGCCTCTGCAAGGTCACATGGCACACTGGACAAAAGGCTTTTTTTTTTTCCTTCCCTCAAACCACACGTGTTTTTTTAGGGGGGGTCTTTTTGTGCCGTTTGCCTTCAGTCGCTATGCGGCTTCTCCACTCCGGCCTGTGGGAGGAAATGTCAAATTATGTTCAGACGCATGGAAAAAAAAAAAACAACTTTGTACACGATGAGATGGGTGCATGAAAGGGTTAACGTGTGAATGACACAATCACTAAACTTTTCTCGTACATTTACAGCTGTGCTCCAGTCAAAATGATGTCTGATACCTAGAAACAAGCGACATTTTCGCGTGGCGCTGGCGGCGGCTACTGCAGTGACCGCTTGTCATCCAGCCCCAAATGCCCCGTTTAAAATGAAAAACCTCATCAATTTGAGTTTTAAAACAGGTGGGGGGACAACAGCCAGCGGGACGACGTACCATTGCCAGCTGCCGGCCGATGTTTCCCACGGTGACGCCACCAGAGAAGAAAATACACGGCAGCCAGGAGCGCACGTACAAGAAGTCGGGAGATGTGTACCTGCAATGACACCAAGACGCAGTTAAATGATGATCTTGCTGACACAGTTGGGGAAAACAAAAACAAACAAAAAATCAAGGGAGGAGAAAACAATGCATACGTTCTCTTCTCACAAAAGGTAACTTTGAATGTTGCATTGCTCTCTGCTTCTGCGCTGCCCTGTTTCCTCATGCCGTAAACGATTGAGTTGGGTGTGAGGTTGCGATGCATTTCCTCGCGTGCTCACCTCGCTCTCTCTTCTTCTTATGTGAACTATGTTGAAATGGTCACCTGACAAGTTATGTGTTCTTATGAAGGTCACTTGGAATGTGGTGGCGCTCTTTTCTCATGAATGTGATCTTCAGAAGTGACGTGTGGCTCCTGAGCGCGTTTCCCTCCCTGTGCTATTGTGTTCTCTTCTTCTAAATTGGATGGAATGTTGCTTTGTGCTACTTAGCATGTTCACCTGGTGGTACCGTGTTGGCTTCCAAGGTGTCTCTTCTCATAAATTCCCAACTTTAAATTGGTTCCTATGTGCTTCCTGGTGTGTTTACGTACTGATAGACGCCGTTGTAGACCAGCAGCTGGGTAAAAACGGTGGCGAGGAAGGCCGTGGTGACGCCCAAGCCGAAGCCGCTACGCGAGCGGTCGAAGGTCCACCACAGGCCCAGCGACAGGGCGGCCAGGGTGAGCGACAGCTGCACGCTGTTGTCAATGTCCAGTTTCTGTTTCGGAGCGCCAAGTTAGGGACAAATTGAGCCTCAAATATTTGTACACCCTACAAGCGCCTCCTGGAAGTTTACCACAGGACGTTCATGTTAATTGGCAACTGTTGCTGGAAGGATACAACGCTGGCGTGGTTGATGCCCACAAAGACGGCGATGCACCTCATGACGCTCGCCCATTCCCGCTTAAACTTGTGTGGCTCGCCAAGATGGCTGTCTAGGCACGGGTACAGCAGACCCACTACCGCTGCGGGGGGGTGGGAGGAAAAAAAAAAGGAACAACAATTCATAAGACAAGCAAAAAATATTGCTATCGCAGCGGTGTTACTTGCTGAGCAGACACATTGAGATGAAGAAATAACATCACGCATTTATTTTGAATTTGTGAACATGAATCAAGTGGCGCAATTTTGTTTCACCAAAGCCAAAAAAGTAGCCCAGTGGAAGGGAATCAGTCCCCATTCCACATGGTGCAAAAGTATTTCATTTAGCCACACTATGGAAGCTTTTATTTTATTTTTGTGGAAACAAATGCAGGGAAAAATACGCTTTAAAAGCAACATTTATTTTGAATGACGTCATTGTAATGACTTTATGCTGACGTCATTGTAATGACTTTTTCTACAAACAAAGCAGGGGAAACCAAAGACAGTTACAATCAGAAATCAGATTTAGGTGATTTTTAAGGCCAGACCTCTCCGTCCAAGATACTCGCAATTATTATTCTACCTTTTCATATTCGAAGAGAGTACTATGCTTGGCTGTTTAAAAATTGGGTTGACGCCAATAGTGGGAGATACAACTCATTCGAAAACCAAGAAAAACACATGTGCTATTTAATTTTTGAAGTCAAACGCATATTTTATAGCCTGTTCACTGCGAGATTAAGTGTGGGCCCTGAAAAGTTAAACCAACAGAACGTACTTGACGAATAACAATGGCAAAAACATTTCACTTTGTCCCACCCCGCTTCCCGTCTCTTTGCCTTCAAACAAAGCCTTTCCCTCCAAAGACCCGCCCCTCCAGTCACCCGTTATGACTCTAACCAATGAGCGCGCGGCTCGCCTCACGTCCTCCTCGCCGCAGCCAATGGGAGACGAGGATATCGAAATAAGTACTACGTGAGGTCCCTTTAACCCTTACGTGTCTTACAAACATGATTAAAGCCCACCATAAAAAAAATTAAATAAAAAAGCCCGAGAGGACAACTTATATAATGTCCATCAACAACGTTGCCAAGGGATGAATCATTGCCCCACGATTTTCCGCAAGTGACCTCTTCCACAACAGTTGATCGTGTCGAAAGTGCTGTAAAAGTCACGCGCGCACGGTTGACCAATGGCTGATTTACTTCCACTTGAATATGGAACACAGCAGCCAACGCAGGTGATTCGAATGTTGTTTATTAGAACAACAACAAGCGCAACTCACCTGCCCCGGTGCCGCAGCACGGTGGAATCCACCAGGCGGACGAGAACAAGGTGGTCATCACCTCCTCGGGGAAGAGCGTGACGTTGCGTTGGATCTGCAGCAAGTTGAGCACCAGGGCGAGGATGACCCCCACGGCGAAGAGCACCAGGCCACGGCGGATCAAGTTGACCGTCCGGTGGCGGTGCAGCGAGGTGTAGGCGCTGCCCAGCACAGACGTGATGATTGACATCATTTCCTCGCCTTTGGATGCTAACCAGTTGGCCGCAGACGACGTCGACGAGTGTTCGCGTTCCAACTCCGGCGCGCGGGAGCAGCTCCAATAGTGCTCCTCCAGGGTGGACATTTGGCACTAAAGAAAAAGAAAAGGTCCAACAAAAAAAAAACAAAGTAAGACAAACACATTGCATCGTGACGTTACGACCAACACAATCGCTGAGAGCTTTACCTCGATCTCTCGCGGTTTTTGGTTATAATCTTTTTTTCTCCCACCACCATGTAGTAGTTTCTTCACATTATTGTCAGCACGGTAGCGAGGAGAGATGAAAAGAGAGATCTATAAACACGTCTTGGTGGTAAACAGATAAACAGCTTCTCTCTCCGTCAGACAACACCACCGCAGACAGCTGTGTCGGGTGAGCGAAAGGGGCCAATCAGAGGGCGGTGTGTGAGGTGACGTCACTTCACCCCACCTTCCCATGCGCCACAACAACCGAAGAGGGCGGGGGGAGAAGCGGAAGTCGGAACACGCCATCAACTCCAACAATAATGTACAAAAAATACTTAAAAAAATTGAGCTTTGATTAGAATTTTGAAAGTTTGAAAGAAAACGCAATACAATGACACCCACAACAACAGTTCATGTTTTTTTTACCTGTGGAACCGATGCTCAGCTATTTTCAGAAAAAATCATCTATTCACAAAATCGAAGCTAGATGCTAGCTAGCTGGTGCGATTTAATAAGCACAGAGTTTGCCTTGACCTCCGATGACCAGTGAAAGGTGATGCGACTGACATGCTCGCGTCTGGTGCAGCGTTTTTTGTGACCAATGGGAAACGGCCAGATGCTACAAACTCTGCTGTTGACTCTCAAGTTTGCTGTCTAATTTGTTGTGATGAGGCCCAGAATGCAAATTGGCCTGCCCAAATCGCTTATTTTCGAGTCTTGATAGAAATTAGGGTTCTAACGAAAACCCATTTTAATCGAATATTGTTTCAAATGTACCATCCGTGAATGGTATTTATCAAGAAATAAAAGCACCCTTGAAAAAAATGGTCTGTTAAGGAATTTATTCCTTACTGTGATTTTATTTAGGCCCACTCTGTTGCTGGTTCTGTTCAAACACGAAAACAAAGAATGTAAATGCTGTTGAAGGTATTTACTGCTCAGTGACTACAACCACCTTTTATGACCGGCGACCCCCACCACTATTAGGACCCCTCCAGGGGATGTTTATCTCAAGCCTCTGTGTAGCTGATGTTGAGGAATTTCGCCTTACCATGAGTGCTATTGATAAATGTATCTTTCCTGAACATCTGTGACCACTTGAAATGAGGAAGACAGAGTTGGGGTCAACATCGGCTTTAACCTTAAGGGAGGAATAGCCTCCATGTGTTTTCTTTAGGCAAGGTTCGTTAAGACCCTCCGGTTTCCCAAGGAAAGGCAATCCTACCTTGGGATTTAGGCGCCACAGGAGGAGGTCTGGATTTTGCCCTCATGTCAACAGTGAGCTTCCCTCGTCAATCACATTGGGCTGTACTGACCTTTCTTTGTTTCTGATTTTTACATAAGGGGAAGGACTGCCCGCCCCTCATTAACATATTATCTCTACATAAGCGGGAGTTTGTATTTGCTCGGGGCTTCCTGACGAGATCTGAGACTCTCAGGAGCCCGAATCGATTCGTGTTGCGCTGTGATAAACTGAAGAAAAGACAACGTGGTGTTGGGTCTTCTTCCACCCTATAGAGAAATAAAAGAACCTGTGTCCAAGGAGGGCCAAGGAAAATTGACTGCTCCCCCTCCACAACATGGTCACAGACCCGCCAAAGGTTTCGAACTAGGATTTTTCTTCGTCTTCACTTCTGTTCACATTTGCGTACTTAGCCATCAATTTTATTTTTCAATTTTCCCGCAAAAAATGCATGTGGCCAACATTAGTCACACAACAAACAGACAAAAGGTGCACTTACCTATGGTAAAACCGTCCTATTCCTCTGCAGACCAACTGCTGTATCTCCCACACACACACACACACACACACACACACACACACATACCTTTTATAGTCTAGCAGCCTTTTGTGAACGAGGTCAGTGGTACGATGTGGTGTCAAGCCACTCTTGTTGTCGAACTACAGGAGAGTTCACATGGAGGTGTGGCGTGCGTGTCAGGCTGCACACATCCTATAACCATGCGTATCATGCGAGTTCAACGCCCGGGCCATGTCCGTTATTCAACAATGACAGGGAAACATGTTTTTGCAAGATGGCCCACTTCTATATGATCACATGACCCCCACCCCTGTCTGTGTCGAACCAAACCGTTCGTACAGAACAACACATCAATAAAGTCGGCCACCAATGCAAATTCAACAACCTAACGATTTCTTGATCCTTTTGTTCCACCTTTGAGTCACAACAAAACTATTTTCTCTACATAAGAACTATCCGTGTTATGGTCTCGTTTGTCCATTTCTAACATCACCCAGGAAGTAAGCCGCTAATATTAGGACAGCTGCTGAGCTGCTGTCTTTCTTTGTAAGATTTCCGATGAACATTTGTTGTCAGGGGCTTCATAACGAGAGAAATCGGTTGAAGAGAACTCCCATTTAAAAGTCAAAATGTCTCTGTAAGCACGGAAGTGTGACTTTTTCAGCTCACCCGTATTAGCATTCGCCGATTGTGCCACATCTGCTCTCAAAGGGACCGTGCCTGCCTGCACAAGCGAGGGATCTTGTTTCATTCTGCTGACTTTCTTAGTTGGAGTTGTAAACCGTGTCATCGTTCCATTTGAGAGATAAATCCGCTGGTTTCTTCCTTGTGGTACGCTTCCTGAATGGGATTCTGGATGTTTGTGCTGCATACCCGACAAGGCCAGACTCTCGTTTCATTCGAGCGCTTAAGATTAGTTCCAGGGCGAGCAGAATGGCTTTTCTTAGAAATGAAGTATAAATGTCACAGTTTTGTGCTGCACGATGAGGTCCCAATGTCTGTCTTCTATTCTCAAAGTTGTGTGGCTAAACTGGTTTATTTTCAGTTTTTCACTCCCGGCTTTTATGAAGAAAAAAATGTTTGGCCTCACTCGCAGCCTTTTCTCAAGCATTCTTTCCACTTTTCCAGTCTTGCATATCAAGTCATATTTCTTTTTTTTTCTCTCATTTCAGCTGTCCGTATGCTCACCCCGAGAATTCACTGGAGCCTCTGCACTACACCAAGAGTGGAAAAGAGTGGAGCAGAGCAAAAGAATAGCTGCATGTGACTGCTACTACGACGCCGTGGCAGAAATCTGACCTGAATATGTTTTTCCGCCTCACGATGGGAAAGTGTAAGTCTTCCCCCTTATTGAATATTTTGCTCTCGTTCTCATTCTTGGCAGTAGAGAGAATGATTGCTTATCAGTGCTACGGCACGTACAACACATGTAAAGTATGTTATTGTACCCTCGTGACCTCAAAACAAACCACTGCATGGCGTTTCAATTTTGCAATCAATTGAAGTCAATTGTGTGCGGCTCATTCTACAAAAATCTAAATAAATCTAATCTGAATAAACCCCCCCCAAACCACACATCAAAATATATGTTATATACACTATACACACCAGACCTTTGTGATGCTAATCATTGTTTTTCTCTGAAGTGATGCAAGGATTCATTTGACAAATATTTGTTCATGTCTCAATGGACAGGCCTCAAGTCAGGTTTTTCCAATGTTTGACCCCAAGTGACGCACGCTTAGCTTGTTTTTGTACTGCAGCATATAAAATCAAACGTTACGGAAAGTCATCTTGAAAAATTGCCATGGTGGTGTTATTTCTTTGTGTCATAATCAATAAAAACACGCTCCAAGTTTATTCCTTATAGTTAGCGTGGAAACGCTATGTGTTTTTTTTTTTTTTAAGGGATGATCAAGAAGAAAAAGAAAAGACAGGAAGCCGCCACGCTTCAAACGAGCAGCACGTCCGCGCGGTGAAGATTAGCGGGGGGGATTGAGACGCTGCTAACACAGGGAGGCCTGCCAGAGAAGCTTTGCTAAATTGATCCATCAAACCATTTTTTTCCCTCAACCTCAATGCTGCGAGTAAACTGGGAAGGAAAACATTCAAATCCGCTGTGAAGCGTAGTGGATTACTCGTGTAAATATCTTCGTTACCTCAGGTGTCAAGATGATCCATCACTTTGCTACATACGCGCTGAAATAGCTAGCTAACTAGCTAGCTAGTTCTTTTTCAACCAAAAGAATTGACTCATGATAAAAGCGTCATATATTTATCACATTGTTGCTTCTTGTATACTTGGAATTCATGCTTGTTAGCTGTTAGCCCGCAAAATGTATTGTTTTAGTCAAATAGAAGGGCCAAAGTATCTGTCTATATTTCATTAGCCTGCTATTTTTAAAACATTTTTTGGGGGGGAGACAGACAGATGACAAGTATTGCCGTGTATAATATTCAATTCCATTTTGGAAGTGACCAGCTTAACACTGGTACATGGTAGTATTCAAACCGTGTGACGTTTGGTGTCAGCAGCAGCTGTTTATCTTATCGTGCGCACTCTAAACTCTTGAATGTTGTCGTCAAGATTTCGGTGAGAAACATCAAGCTGCTCATCTCCCACAGCTTCCGATTGCCGCAAGAGAATTGAATTGTTATTCTTGTGTAATGATACGACTTTTGTTTAGCGGGACCTTTTAGAATTTCCGATGTCACCCAATGCACGTATTGCTCTTGAAAACAGAGCAAAAAACAAACTGCATGTCAATAGTTGGAATGACTTGCCGTGTGAGTGAACTGTTGCATAAGCTGCATCGAATGAGCGCGCAGGTGATATGACTGCAGTCACCTCTGTGTGTTTATGCAGCCTGTGTACACAAACGTTCTATTCTATTCCAGTGCACGGACATAAGAAACCGGAACGGAACACCTCCTAAACAGCCAATCGGCATCCTCGCTCGTCACCAGAAGACTGCAAAGGTTAGTTTCTCCACCAATCGCACCGAAGAAGACAACCAATCTGTCATTTAATCATATCTCATATTTTACCAGGCTGTTAGCGGTTGTTAACTCTCATATAATAGATGCTGACTTGAAAAATCCAATGCCAAGTTTAAAAATGATGGTAGAAAGGTAAATCCGCGTCATACCGAACTAACAGTTGTGAGCTAAGTTAGGATACTGCTAAATTCGCCGCTAAATTAGTTCAGCAAGTGCAACCGATCATATCCGTAAGTATGGTTCGTATTGTGCTATTGTGTTCACCGATAAGTTGGGTCTGATAACATGTACAGTGCGTAGCCTGCTCGATTTGCCCGATGCAGTCCTTGAATGTAGCTAAAAAAGTAACTGTACTCTTACTTTTCAAAATCAAGTAATCGTCAAAGTCTAAATCAGGCACTTTCAAATCAAGTAATCAGTAAAGTAACTAACCTACTTTGAAAGGAGTAATTGGAAATGAGATTACTTTTTCAAGGTACCTGAGTCAACACTGTTAATCATTAATAAAGTGCATTATCGCATTCACCTAATGTCACCTCTGTGGTCGGGTCGTAAGGGGGGGGGGGGGATCAATTCCTTGTGTTTTGCATACTTGGCCAACAAATCTGATTCAGAATCTGACGTGTGGGCCTCGTCTGGTTTAATGTTTAACATCATGCTTCCAAATACAATTGTTACAGAGAATAAAAGTGTTTTATGGCTTTATGGGAAACTGTATTTTCGTCTCTCTAGTTCCATCTATCTATATCTATCTAGCTAGCTACTGTGTCTATCAATTAATCTATTTATCTAGCTAGCTAGATAAATAGCTAGTTAGCTAGCTAGCTAGACAGCTAGCTAGCTATCTAGCTAGCTGTATCTATCTAGGTAGCTGTCTAGCTAGCTAGCTCCTTATTTATCTACGTAGCCAGCTGTCTTATCTATCAAGCAGTTAAGAAAAAAAGAAAAAGGAGCTGAAATGGAAAAAGGGCATTTTAGGGAGAGTTTGGTTGTTATCAAGCTGCTTGTTTGGGTAGTTGGAGTTCATGTGTCACCAGCACAGTGTGCAGCAATCCTGAAGTGACCTTTTTTTTTATACAAACCACCAGCAGATGGCACACACGCATTACAGTCAATAAAAGAACCCACCAATAAACAACAATAAACGGGTAAAGTAAATACGTCCAAGCACACATGGGAGATATATTTTTGACAAAATATGATTAAGTAAATCCTGGACATGAATAAGAAACATGGCACTCAGTTTGGTTTGACTGAAAATGAACATAGTGCGAACTAAAACTAGATTAGATGATGAAAAAAAAAAAATCTAATTATTATCAGAAGCGCCGTCAAAAAAGAAATCAACGTAAAATAGATACAAATAAAGCAAAATATGTATGAATTATACCTAAATAAACATGATACAAATTGCCTTACATGAGTTATATATCACATGGAATCAAAAAGGTTCCTCATGTACAAATGTTGACATCCATTGACTCATGTATTATTATTATTATTTTTTTCTGTGTTTGTGTTTGCATTCAAAGTAGATTGTTACCAGGAACAATTCCATCATGTTGTTGTTGACAACAACACGCCGCAAAGGTCAGGGAAGAGTGAGCGTTTGTGTGTGCAATCACTGACTGCTGCAGTGTATAGATATTGCCCGTCGACGCAGATGCACTTGCTCAGCCATCGGAGCACAACAGCTTCACAGTCAGAGGAAAAACTTGCTTTTGCAATGTCACAAGATATTTACCGTCGTGTCTGTCAGAAAAGTTTCAGGACTGATGTCCCAAACCAAATTCAATTTCAACTCCAAGCTACAAGTTTTCCCCTCCAAAATAATCACCCTTTTAATAATAAATTAATAAAAGGGTTAATTAATCGCAGCGTGCTGCGCATTTTGCACATGCCAGAAAGTGCCACCACTACTCATCACATCACTCCTGGAACTTTTCTGGCACACCTCATAATTTGCAGTGGCCTAAAACAAGAGTGAAAACGTCGACGACTACCTCGTTGTCAAATGTGGTGGCGGCGAACTGACAAAATCCAAACACATCACTTCAACAGAAATGATCGGCCACCCACGTTTCCACGTACACATACACAGCAGCAGTACAAGCACTCTGTCATCAGCGGGATCCTTTTCAAGCCAATTGTCCCTCATTGGCCTAATAGATTTTCTGCCTCGGGGGACCACGAGCGAAAATGCAAATTCATCTACCCAGAGAGGGCGGGCAATTATTACAGAAGTTCTCTTGTGGTCTAATTGCGGATAATGGGCGAGTGAAACCGGGATGATAATTGACAGTAATATACATATCAAAAAGCTAACTGTCAGCGTGAAGAGTGGCTGCTGACGTCAGTAACTTGATTGGAAAAAGACCCCTCTGTAACATGAGCAGATATCTCATCTCTCTCTCTCTCTTTTTTTTTTTAAATACATACACTCAAAAAAGAAAATACAATTGATCGTGTTGACTCTATGCACACTTTATACCCATTCAAAGGAGAGAGAAAATTATGGGAGCATTATTAAGGAGGACGTATCACTGAAACAGCAGTTGCGTTATCACATTTTAATTGGCGCTCTTTGATTGGTTAGATTCAGATTTTAAGATTTTGAGAGTGTGTGTACCACAGGGTTCCCCTATCAGTCACCTATTTTTAAATTTTTTTTTATTGGGGTCATAAATGTTTCCATCCATCCATTTTCAGGTCTAACCTTTTGTTCACCGTGTACACAGTATGTGTGGTCTTTCAAATATAGTATCTTCAACACCTGATTTTCAGTCGGTCATTTAGTATAATATTATTAAAATGATGGCTCGTACTTTAATGTGTTCATTTTGATGTTGACCTAAAAAATTGGTCTACACTTGATCACTGCCAATAATAACAAATGGCCCGTTTAATGCCCCGGTGAATGACAGTGAAGGGCATGTGCATTTTCTATTTGTATTTTTTGTATGAGCTCCATTAATCATCGCCATCAAACATTGAGCGAGGAGGGAGGAGAAGAAAAAGAGTTGAAAAAGTCAGCAGCGCAACGTGTCCGAGCGCTAATATGATTTACAAGTTTACAAGTGAAGTCCTTGAGATGGGTGAGAATGAACAAAGTCGCTTTAAAAAATGTATTCCAAATGGTGGCAAGGCGGCGACGCCCTTTAACTGTTATGAACCGATCAGACAGATTCAGTGTCACGCATTGGAAAATGGATCCTCTGGTTCACGCTTGGGCTTATTACCTTGCAAGTTTGGTGCTAAAGGACATTTTGCCGCAGTGTATTTGAATTCTTGAAAGCCAACATGGTGTCCTATTCTGCTCCGTCTTTGTTTTCCGCACCGGCTGGAGTGGAGGGCGTTCCTCTTCCGTGGTGCACCTGTTTCTCGTTCCGAATCAAGCCTTGCCATGTGTTGAAGGACCGCCAAGGTGCCCAGGCACTGTCGGACTCAAAAGACATTTTCTTGACGCCTCGTTCAGGGTTAAAGTCGCTCGTGTTTCTGTCGTTTTCATGTTGAGGAAGTATTTTTGGATTTCTGGTTTCGTGTTGGATTTCTTGGTTTTGTGTTGCCAGCATTTCCCGTTTATACGTTTTCCCGGAAAGAAATATATTTTTACGTTTGTGGAATTCTCGGCTCATGTCACAAGGTTAACCGGAGAAATCCTTGGCAAAGCTCTGGCCCACATTTGCTTCCCAAACAAAAAAAAATACAATGCAAGGAAATACAAGGACAAGGTCTGATGTTACACTGGAGTCCATTTTTCTTCCCTCTAATAATTACCGGTAAAATATTCAATGGAATGGATGATTTTGTCCACTCTGGTGAAGCGGAAGCTTCTTGAGAAATGTTGCAGGTGCAACTAATCACTTCAATGAGAGCTCTAACCTATTTAGGTGCGTCGTGCGGCGTGATGTTGGATGCTTTATTTGCAGTGATGTGGACCAGTCCCTTCCGCAAATAGCATAAAGAAGAAAAAAAAAACCTCAGGTAATTGACACCCTACCCCCCCCAGAATGTTCATCTTCTGCTATCTTGTGGGGATAAAAATCACAAAGGCCAGAAATGGGATTTGAATCAAGCTCCCACCAAAATAAGACTTGAATATTGAAAAACAGCTTAGTAGATTTTTATGTCTCTCTTCCTGATTCTATTTGCCCCTGGTCGGCAAAACAAATTAGCGCCACGTTCTGTGTAAACCTTGCTTGCCTCGAAGGCATAGTCGTCGTTATGTGGCGCGCGCAGGAAAAGGAAACAAGTCGTCAGAAAGGAGAACGGCAAATCAAGCTGTCGATATTTACTTATCCGAAACTAATCAGCGTCAAGGATTTGACATTTGTGCTTGCTGAAAAGCAATTGCAAAGTTCAAGAGGGAGGGCCGACCTTTGTCTCCTCCAGATAGTGTGCTTTGCTCTGGGCAGTATTGTGGACATTTTTGCCGGTTGATACACATGCACGTGGCGTATTGGCGAGCCAAAAAGTCGTTTTCCGGTGACGGGGGTGTGCGCTTTCCAGTTGACTTTCTTCCTTTTTTAAACTTTTTTAATCCGCCGTATTCTCCGCACGAAAAGGCGCAGCTAAAAAGCATTCCGTTTTCTCAAAAGCCGACAGTGCGCCTTATAATCCCACGCACCTTCCACGTGGATCGATATTCTGATTTCTTGCACGTAGTATTCTAAATGTACTGTAAGGCTCTTTGTTACAGCTACATCGGCTGTGAACGCTTCGTATCAATAAAATTGTATTGTATTGTATTCCCTTTAGCGTCACTCCACCTAGTGGATGCGTAACGCAACTGCAGCCACTATTGTAGCTTCTGTTCAATGCACGTTATAATGCCCTATATATGAACACAGTTTTAAAACAGGCCATTCATTGAAGGTGCGCCTTATACTCCGAGAAATACGATACTTCAATATTGTTATGTGAGGACTTTATTTCGGAGAAAAAAAAAATAACATGACTGCTTTTTTTTTTAATTGCACGTAGGCACTGTTTTAATTCCTCGCACAATTAGCGGTTTGCTGTCTGTTTAATGATCTTGAAAGCAATTTCCCCCTGCGTGGGTTTGCATGCTCGCGTTAGCTAGCACAGGCCACGTTTCCCAGAATGTTTTGTGAAGCAACAGGTGCGCATATGTCCTACTTTTGATCTCCACGCAGAGTGCCTCCCTGTGATGATCTCAAGCTTGCCCGCCTTTGATTCATTGGCCGCCGGCCGACCCACCGTCTATTTTAGGGACAGTCTATTCACCCGCCTAGCCTTTTTTGTTGGCGGCGCATATAAAAAGAAGGATCTCACACACGCCCGCACGCAGGCTTTTTCACTCAACGAGAGGCATTGCAGGAATTCATCCAGGAGGGAAGCCAAAGACCTATGTGTCCGTCCGTCTTTCTCGATCTACATCTCCTGAACCAACACGTCTGATCACGAGGAACTCTGGTCCTTTGCAGGACATCGTATTTCAGCCACTTGACGGAATTCACTTGAACTTCTATTTCTACTCTCTACCTTCTACTATTTTATTCAAGAGCTTCAAACAAATATTTACATGATACAATCTTGGCCTTGGTGTCAAATCATCAAATAGAAAGTCTATTTCGGATTCTGTTCTAACACAGTTAGCCGTCTTTGATCGGTGAATACATTTATTGTCTTGTCAGATTAAAAAAGTCTGAAAGTGACTCTGGCATTTGATGTTTAAAGCCCCGTTGGCTATTTTGCTCTGAGATGATACACCAATGCCCTACAACTAATCTGGCATTTGAATTTGGCTTTGCCGCGAGCGCCAATTATTTTAGATTTCTCCAACAAGCGGTTTTGGAGCGTCTCTGCAAGATGGTCAAGAACTTGGAGAAACTGGAATCCGTGCTCAAATATTGACAGAAATCACGGATTTGGCTGATCGACGCCACTGAAGAGACATAAGCCACGGACTCAAGGCTGTCTTAAATTCTTGGGCAGCCTGCTACCAAAACAACATCTGCTATCTCGACCTTCCCCTGATGAAAATATGCACGGAAGCTAGTCCCCCACCATCACCCCCTCCTTTATACACTCCCTTGTATCACCGTCTTCATTGTTTATGTCTTGTGACCTGTTGTAACTGTCATATGCTTGTGCAGGAGTTTTTTTTTGCCTAACTCAAATTATCCTCAAAATGAGGATAGTTCGAGCGTGGTTTTTTTTCTCCCCCTCTCCCTCCCTCGTGGTTCCTTTCTGACTTCCGGGTTGAGTGAACGCTGGCGCGTTTGGCTGCCGCTGCTCAACCCGTATTGTTTTGTATTGTCTTGTGTTTTTTGTTATTGTAAAGTGTCCTTGGGTGTCTTGAAAGGCGCTTATAAATAAAATGTATTATTATTATTATTAAACTAGTCCAAGTAAAACTGTTTGTCCATGCTGGTGCCAGTTACTCCTCCAAGTTTGACTGCGCACATGTGCAGAGGATAGCATTTAAATCATTCGGGCCCGAGGGGCAACACCTGCAGGTTCCGTATCGAATCAAATGAATGATTGAATTAAGACTTCATTTTCACAAAGAAATGTACGATTTCGTGAGGCCGCGGTAGGTGAACTGGGATATAACACGAAACGACCGCATTTTAAACAACACAACCAAATGACCGTCCGTATTTTCCGCACTGTAAGGCGCGCCTAAAAGCATTCCATTTTCTTATTTACGCCTTGTATATGGAATTAAGAGTCTGATTTATTGGACGTAGGATTTTAAATGTTCTGTAAAGCGCTTTGTTTGCAGCTGAAGCAGTTGTGAAAGCTTGATATAATAAAGCTGTATTGTATTGTATTCCTTTAGCGTAGCTCCATCTAGTGGATGCACAATGCAACTGCAGCCACTATTGTAGCTCCTATTCTGTGCGCCGCCCTAGATATGAAAACAGTTTTAAAATGGGCCATTCATTGAAGGTGCTCCTTGTACTCTGAATCACCTTATAGGGCGGAACATACGGTACTTCAATATTATTTGAGGACTTTATCTAGGAGAAAAAAAAATCACAGGTTGAGTAGTTTTGCTTCACTTTGGTTTTATTGGACACTCTCACTTGACAGTAAAAAAAAAAAAAAAAAAGTAACCCGTTGAAAAACTTTTGCAATTTTGCAGGTGAAAATTGAGCCTTCTTTCATTTTATTGATTTATTGATGCATTTTTATTCTGATAAGCAAACAAGCAAAAAGATATGACATAAATGGGGCCACCGGCACACCATTATTGTCTCTCGCTGCGAGCAGAACAAACAACACGAGAAGCAAAGGCGCATGAGAGAGCCTCATTAGCGGCCTGCTTGCGCAAGTTGCATCTTTTTTCACAGATGTTTGACAAATGTGAATATTTGGCACCCGTGCGTGGATGTTGTGTGTGGGAGCTTGAGTATCTACAAAAAAAAAAAAAGAAAAAGGTTGCCTAGACAAGGTTTTCGTCTTGTTTCTGGTCGGGGTCTCGTCAAATTGACGGTGAATTTTTCAGCAACCAATCTGCTGTCACAAATATTCATTGTTTCCACTCTCCATTTTCTTTTCCGTGTTCCCGCTTTAGAACAAAAAGTCTTTCCGATGGTCGCAGTTGAGGCCGAAACGGTTTGCAAAATGGAACGTGGAAGGAAGTCCTGCTTTCCACTTCACGTGCTGAGCAGATATCGTAAAAATAAAATGATACAATACATTAAAAAAGCGCACCGGTCAAACAAGGACACACTGAAAATATTTGATTGTAACGGCCGATGTGTGAGCACACAGCTGGCTATTTACACGCACTAAGGATTGATGTGAATTACCAACTGTTGTGCTCTTAATTGGATTGGCGTTTGCGCCATTTGTTGTAGCATTAGCGTCGCTATCGACATCATCTGGAGAAAAGTGGAGAAAATGGCCCCACAAGATGACGCTGAGTTTTTATCTTGATACAGGATTTTATTGGATTGTTTTTGTCGTAACATTAGCTTAATTGTCCAAAGTGCTAACTTAGATAAAAGTGGAGCATCTGAGCTAAATGTCTTTAATCATTTGTATCTTTTTTTTTTACTCACTGTTGTACTGGTTTTAATTGTATTATTGTAATTGAAAACATTTATTGTAGCATTAGCTTGGTTGTCCATAGTGCTAACTAGCATGGATAAAAGTTTAGGGAGGAAAATCTTCTTCCACGTTGGATTAAATGTTCAACTGAATTTGAATATTTTTTAAACACATTTTCAAATCTTGTCATAATCTTACGGGTTTTCTATTCATTTTTTTCCCCACACTGTTTGTCTTAGCATTAGCCAGGTTGTCCAAACTGTTAACTGATGTGGGTGAAAATGGATAAATTAATCATATGTTGAACTAATTTTAAGATAAATACCTTTCAACACTTGTTTCTATTTTTATAATGATCATTTTTTATACAGGTTTTAATTTCATTATTTTTCTACAAAGACAAGGCAGGTACCCCACCTTTGCATATAGAATATGAAGACAAAAATGTCTCCAATCATTCTACTCACAGAAACTGGCAACATTTCTTCATTGCTTTCTAATCACCTGCTAATTTTGTCCTGTCCCACAAGCTCCAAGGACACAGGACAGCGCGACATGGCGAGATGTTAGAAACTATATCAGATGGGATAGGGCACCCCCGGATCTAAGTGGAATTTATTGGCCCGGACATGCAGCGTCCTGATATTAACACTAGAGAAATTATGTCGGACCATTAACAGCCCTAAGTGAGATGGAACAGCTCATTAGGCAAATGGTGTCTGGGAGGGGCCAATTGTTTTCACCTTGTAAATGATCCATTCTATCTATCTATCTATCTATCTATCTATCTATCTATCTATCTATCTATCTATCTATCTATCTATCTATCTATCTATCTATCTATCTATCTATCTATCTATCTATCTATCTATCTATCTATCTATCTATCTATCTATCTATCTATCTATCTATCTATCTATCTATCTATCTAGCTCCCTAGCTAGCTCCCTAGCTAGCTAGCTAGCTGGCTATGTGCTAGCTGGCTCTAGCTAGCTAGCTGGCTGGCTGTCAAGGATGATGAATGGTTCATAAAATGGATGGATGGATTGATAATCAATAACACTGGCTCTATTTATGCCCCCAAAGTCACATGTTGCATCGGGAGCTACGGCATCCGTGGCCGCTTTTATCTGAGCAACCCCGGGCCGATTTTCCCGATGAGCAAGCAAACATTAGTCGACAAGCTATTTTGACAGATTTATATCGCTGACACGATCCCGTTTGAAGACGTTGTCAGCGCTTCCACGATGATTAAAATTTGCCGCTAACGAAGACGTCTCTGGGAATTCCTTCCCGACATTCCGACAAGCTGCCGAGGCAACACGCTCAACGCGACCTCCCGTCAGTATGATGAAAGCTGACAGCGGGAAGTGACTCCCAACAGTGAGCATACGCAGTTGGGAGTGTGCGCGAAAGTCTTGAGTGCTGTCAAACGTAGCCCGAAACATCCATTTATTGATATCAACTGACACACCTTTTCAATAATTACTTTGTTTGGATCCAGCTCCTAGCAGATGTTGGAACGGAATAAATTGTACGTCTCGTTTCACTGAATCTGTTTAGTAGGAAATCACACCAAAAGTTGAGTTCCATTTTTTCACGCATTACATTTGTTATTTTTTGCATTTTCTTTAAAGGAGGCATACAACCTCAACTGCCCGATGAACATTCGTTACCATGAAAACTGCTGTCGATGCTAGTGGTTACTTGTTGACTCTCATTTATGACAAATTCTTCAAAAAAGGTAAATACAAAGACAGCATCCCTATTTTCCTTCATGACGATAGAACTTCATCAGCACAATGCTGGATTAGATTTGTTAAACGGTGTGCAGATTAGCCTATGTGGCGCATGTAGCCGACACTTGGTCAAAATCAAACCGAGCCCCCCCCCTGTCGACGACCTGAACAATTTCCCAAATGCACGTGTACCTAATGTTACGTCCAATGTCGCAAAGTAAGCGAACGAAAGCTTCTTGGCGCGCCGCCAAGAAGCGAGAAGCCATTAAAGCGAGGCAGACATGTTTTAACCTAATGAAAAAGGGATATTGGACGACTTTCGCCTTGCTCGCAGACCGCGTCGCTCAACGAGTGCAATCCCATGCGCGGCACTTGATTTTATTTTTATGCCCCGCGATGACATTACGTACAATGTTCTCTCCAGTGAACGCCCGCGTACAGCGCTCACTTGAGCTAATGGCCTCCCGCGCGTGCCCACTCAGCACTTTCCCGTCGTTGCCTAACAAAATGATCGATAAGTGAATTAGCCTGGCTGAGGTCGCTAAGCACAGCTCAGATGACAATATCGATAATGCTCATCCAAATGGATGCGCGTCTCGCTTTTTATGTTTACTGATGCATTTCGTGAAGTTGAGTGTGCTTATTTGTTGTGTGAATACGAGAGGAGAGAAGCTAATGACCGCAAACCCACACGGATTTTTTTTTTTTTTAAGTGACAAAGTGTCATTATCTCCTGTCATAGACACGATGGTACAGAATTTGAGCTCGTTTGAATTCTGTTGTTCACCAAATCTTTTCTGGAAAAACATTGAAAAAATACTACTTTTTGGGGGGACAAAAACAAATAGGAAACCATTTTCATAATTTTCATGCATAAAATACCAATAGCAAAAATGAAAGTATGCTTTTGACGAAAAAATAGTTTTCCTTAACTACTGGCTGCTATTGAGTAGTAGTAGTAGTAGTATTTAGTAGTGTGTGTGCGTGCGCTTCTTCAAAAGAGAGTCTGGCATCTACTGGCCATAGTTAAAACATGTTACGATGTGATTTTTGTGACTTTCTCAGTTTAACGATGAAACCAAAGTTGGCCAATACTTTTCTCCGCAGAGCTGATGGCAATTGACGTTGATGATGCTCAAAGAGTTAAACAGCTTGGAGCATCTTTTTGGGAATCATTTTTGAGCTCTCAAATTGTTGCTTGCAAGTTTGGCTCATTTCTCGTACATTTGTAAATCAGGTCACGTCTCCTTTTAGGTGCCATTAATGTTCATGCATTATTTAATTTATGAAAAAATACACGCGATTTTATCGATCTGACTGCTCCCTTGGCTAACATTGTAAAGTTTTATGTAAATGGTGTCAGTAGTTTTTGTATAAGGCCAACGAAAACAAGACTCTTGGTAGTGGTGAAATAACCAAGTCTGAATGTAAAATCTCCTTTTCAATGGCTTCTTTTTTTTTTTTTTGTGGTCATATTTTGCACAATTATCAGCGTCAGTGGGTTTCATTAAAGCGGAGCCGCTATCAGTATGCTAATTCAATCGTTCACACATTGCGTGCTGTCGAGAGAAATGGAAAGCAATCAGCTGGCCAATGCAAGTTCATCACTGCAGTTATTCCAAAAAGATGCTCCTTGCCAAAGTCAAGGGATCAAAACATTTCCAATTCCAAAAAAAAAACATAGGCCACAGTTCGTCTTGCTGTGCTGTGTTCCTTTGCACAAAATACCATAGCAACAAGCTGTCGCAATTCTCCACCCGGATTAGTAAAGAGTGTGAGAAAGGGAATAAAAACGACATCAGTTCACCGCAAGCGTTCGGAAACTTTTCTTTCAAATGCTCTGGGCTCACTCACATTTTTTTTTTCCCCCCGTGTGAAATGTGACGGTGCTTTTTTTTTCCCCCGTTCATTTGAAAATGGTTTCTTCAAGGAAACCGGAGTGAATGGCAGCGACGATGAAAGCGCGCCACGTCAAAATGTGCGGGTTGACATGACCTGAGATGGCGGAAAGGAGCACGTGATTTGTTTGGGTTTGTGCCAAATGATTTGAGGAATATTTTGGCCAGCACGGCGCACTCGTGATTGGCACGTTTGCCTCCGTTTTTCGTCCAAAGGGAATTGGTGTCGTGTCTTATTTGCTCTGCACTTATACTGTAACGTTGACGTTTAAACTTCTCACCCTTTCAAGAAGACGGGAAGGTTTTGCTGTTTTTTTTTGGGGGGTGGGGGGTTGCACTTAGTTTGCCTTGATGACAACAGAAGCGAAAAAGAAACTTCCAACTGGCTTGCGGCAATATTGGAATCGTTCCAAAATGTGCACATTGTGGGAAGAAACACCTCCCCCGCTACTGTTTGCCAAAAATAAATATCAATCCATCTCTTGAGTTTTATTTGAACGCCCCACTAAAATAGCAAATAGCCTTGCACGGTTTAATGACTTTCAGTGCTGCAAGCCGTCCGGGGAGCTTTTGGCCAGGCAAACCAAACGGAGCCCACCTGTTTCGCAGGCCGGACACCCACCGTTACGCAACAGGAGGGATGGCTAACCATCTCGATCGGGCTGTGATTTAAGAATGAGTCTGCCACCCGTCTAAGAGGGACCGTCCATCATAGCTTTGAGCTTAGCTAGCATCCTCCCGTTGCCCACCTCCTCCAGAGTGTCCTTGCGAGACGTTCTAGCACGCAGAGCACGCTGATGTGAACGGTTTCAAATGGCCTGACGTGACATTTTGGTGCCTCTCAACTGCCCTTAAACGTGCCTGGAGCTTGGGCGGGCGGCATTCATCATCCGGCTTCATTGTTCACAAGCATGGGAGGCAGCCAAAGGACTTCCACTTCCACTTCTCCATCTTTCTGTGACTCTTCCAGTCTAATGTATATATGTGTGTGTGTGTGTATACAGTATAGAGAGAGAGAGAGAGATAAACAGATGATATTTCTACATCCTGACCAAACCTGTGTGTCAGAATGTTCTCCTGTCGCCCTGCCGTCATGGCAACGAGGCACGAGGAGGCTTGTCTCCAATCACCTGCCTGTGCTCGCCGCGACTCTCCTCCAGTGAGCTGACTTCCATCGCGCGTGATTTCAATGTGAAGCGAAACACGCACACAAATAGACACGCGGAGGCGCGTTGGCTAGCATTGTCTGGGCTTGCTTATTTTTGACACTGTCTATTTTTGTGCCAACATAAAATAAATAAATAAATAAATAAATAAATAAAATCACTTTTTTGTAACTTACGGACAACACAACAGAAACCAAAAAAAATGAAGCTAATTTTTAATCCAAGTTTTGTTACATTATAACTGAGGAAGAATTGAACAAAGCATTAGCAACAAACTCAAATGAGCACCACTCGGCACTCGTATGTTTGTAGATGCATTTTCCCTTTTTTCTCTTAATGGTTGGGTTAGGGCTTTAAAGTACCGTATTTATAGTCACGTGACAACTTATTTGTGTGTGCTCATTTTTCATCGTATTAGTTATTAATAGGCTAATTAAATGCATTCCCATTGAACCCGGTGGGTCAGCATAATCACATCTGCTTCATCTACTTGGTACGCTTCCCGCTCAGAACCTTATCAAGTATTCATGACCCGCTGCAGCGCAGTAAAGGGGTCACGAGAGGGAGACAATAGGCGTGCAAATACACATCGCCGACGATGAGACATGATCTACATCATTTTGGAAACATGGAGTGGAATCTGTGATCAAATATACCAAATTTACAGCTTGAAGTCAGCACATGCTAACGCAACGTTACCCTTTTAGGGACAGCGGTTACTACAGTGGAAAACGTATCCTGATATCAGGTCACAGGTTATCATTATTGGTGTATGAAAGGGTTAAGACCAAAAAAAAAAAAAGCTAACTTGTGTGGTAGCAAGATTTGCTAGCTAAGCTAACAAAGCTAGCTAAGGTCATTTGGAGCCTGATTGAAGCGGCGTGTAAAATTCCGCTGTGTAAGCTTGCGTCGCCGCTGGCAACCCTCCGTCTAAATCTGTTTAGCTGAGCCGCGTTTCTATCCGTGCGAAAACGTGGACTCCAGCTGGCAGGGCTGCGGCGGCGAGATAGCACGTGCTAGTGGCGCTTTATTAATAAATCTCCCCGTCGTGCTGGCTCCAGCTTAGGCATTCAAATGAACTCTTACCTGAAGTAAAAGGCCTTTCATCCCAAACATCTCCATCCAAAAGTAAATGAATGGCACTTATGAAAGCTACACGCGCCATTTTGAGTTGGAATTCACAGTTGAAAGTGTGGGACTTTTTGGATGGATGTTGTCATGAGCGTTTAGTGGGATTTTGTACAAAATGCCCTGTAACTCATAGTTTGCTGACATTTTGGGGGTAGTTATTTAGTAGTTTTTAATCTTTCAACGTACAAAGATAATTTGATAAGTTCTGTTCCCAAAACAATATTTGAGGTGCCACTTGGCAGAATTTGTTTTTTTTGTGGGATTTTGTACAAGATTGGACTGAAAATTAGTAGGTAGCTGACAATTTATCAGTTTTTTTTTTTTTGGTTACATTCACTGCAACTGGTCATCATGACCTTAAAATGGCAGACTTGTGCTTTTTTTTTTTGAGCATGGGTCCTAGAGGCTTTTTTTTTTTGTGGGTCTACTGATGATAAACCTGCCTACCAGCTTTCATGCTTTCAAATGAAACTGTCTTGTGCTGCTGTGTTTTCAAAAATCATGAGCCAATGTGTACATTTTCACTGATGGGATCAGTAAAATGTTTTAAATTGTCATTGTCATAATCATGTTCCGTTAGTGTCCAGCAGGTGGCAGATGCATTCCCGTTTTTTGTTGTTGTGGTTTTTGGTGTGTTTAAGTGTATCCACGGTTTGTTCTCGGCGCAGTTTGGTCTGTCTTGTATTTTTGTTACAAGCTATTTTCGTTGGTTTCTATTTTTCTTTCCCTGCCTTGTGCGAGGGCTTTTTGTTTTCTTGGCATCATTCCTGGCTTGTGGTCCAGCGTCATTATTTTGACTTTGTCGGCCTTTGTCGCCAATTTTTCGTCAATGAATATTTTGGTCCGATCAACTTTCCCGTGTCTACGTTTGTAGGGTCCGATTCTGTCCGGAAACCATGCAAATTAACTCACACCCTCGCTTCTGTTGTAAGAGAATTAGAAAAACATAATTGAACCAAGTGTGTTTTTTGCCGCAGGGATTATTATTTGTCGACTTTATAAATAACACATACAAGCTTTTCAAAGCGCGTTCAATTTTGCACGGACCGCCTATTAACTCCCACTCACCTCAAGCGATGCGGCATTGCACAAAAAAAAAATGAATATGAAAACTTGCTGCTTCATTCGCTATGGACGCCATGTACGTAGGAGTCAAACCCGGCCAGCAGACGGTTGACAAATTACCTTCCGCATCCTCGAGGGCCAATCGCAATGTGTATTGAAATAACAACGAAAACAAAGAGGAGTCATTTGAAACACCATGCAAAAGTTTTTTTTTTTTTTAATACGCGGCCAGCGAAGAAGTCGGTTTTTTTTTTAGCCGCATTGGGCACAAAGGAAATTGGCAGCAGATGCTGCCTGCAACGATCGGGGTTGCAAATGAGTCGAATGAGAGAACCTTTCTCGGGAATACTGACGGGGAAACAAAAGTGAAAGGCGATCAAAACAATCATTTAAATACACCGTGGCTAATGACAAAGACTACAAAAAAAATTATTAATTTTGAATCTCAAAAGCAATAATGCCTCCATCTGGCATCATTTGGAACAGTCCCACGTCACCCGATTAGGTACACCTGCACAATATCGGAGCGTAACGATAAGCGCCTTGCATGGGAAGATTTGGGTTTGATTTCGCCGCGCCGTCTCGAAATCAAATCGAAATTCCACGAATCAAACCGAATCAAAGCATTCGATGTGAAAATGTACGGTTCTGTTATCGTACATCATGTGCGGAATCGCCTTTGATTTGAGAGATGAAGACTTTTAGCGACAATGGATTGTGTTGTGGTTGGAGTTTTTGCGGTGGGCTCCAATCAAGCGCCACTTTAATGGCGGATATGAGAGCTGCGAGTCTGGACGTTTTTTTTTTTATTGCACCAAAAATGACAATGGGACGATTTTCCAACAGATGTTTTGAAAGACTCTTGGGAAAACTCCCAAAACGATTGCGGGGAAATCTTTTCAGGCATTGGTTCTTGAGACTTTCGATGAGATTTTTTGGATGGTCTACTCATGACCACGCCTACCAAGATTCATGTTGCGAAGTGAAACTGACTTTCAGTGGTGCGACTGTATTTTTTTAGTCATCCATCATGGTATGCGTTTTCAATTTGGCTTGCAATCGGACAAAATTTGAATTTAGAAACACCGCTTACATCATTGCACGAGTCTTCTATAGCAAACACTGTTGGATAGTGCGGGTGTACCTCCAGCCGTGACTTCATTCAAGTTGCATGCGTCTGCTTTCCTTCGTTTGTCGGCTCCCAGCCAGCCACCGGATGGCCTCAGAAGCACCAGTCAAGTCAAACTGATTTTGGAGTGCTTTTGTCGTTGACAAAACCATCCTTTCAACCGTCTCCCGGCCGCATTGAAGCGTTTGCCGCCGTACCTCGAAAGCGCTCTTCCTTCGGCATTCGGTCATCTTTTTTGGAGAGGTCTGGCTAGGACGGCGACACCAAAAACGACACGTGGCCAACAGCGTCCGCTCGCTAGTCTTTTGGGTCAACGCTGCCTGGAGAAGAGGTTCCTCAGGGCGTTGTTGTAGTTCTTGTTGAACGCCGTGTAAATGAGCGGGTTGAAGAAGGAGTTGGAGTAACCCAGCCAGAGGAAGATACTCTTCCAGACGGGCGGGATGTCGCAGGAGCACAGCGGCACGATCAGCTCGGTGATGAAAAACGGGATCCAGCACAGCACGAAGACCCCGATGAGGATCCCCACCATGAGCGCCGCCTTCTTCTCCTTTTGCTCGCGCCACGTGTCGCCGTCCGTCTGGAAGGTGACGGTGGCGTGGCGCGCCGTGAACGCCATCTGGGGCTGCCGCGCCTCCTCTTTCACCTGCGCCGACATCGTATCGGAGGGAATGGGAGCGTCAAGTAGGAGTCACGCCGGAAGTGGGAAATGTTATCAGCTGATTCTAAATTTCGGGTGATTTAGCGCCAAGCGGTGTGGTGGCAAGTCGTGGATTGCAAATACTTCATGACCGCACCTAAAAGCCTTCCATTTTCTTAAGAGCTCACCGCGCGCCTTAAAATCCGACGCGCCTTGTGTATGGTCGTTATGCCAACACGTCGACCCCCCAAAATGGCTCCTTGCTCGACAACGTGCCGACAACGCAGAGTTCAAACGTAAGACGATCGGGTTACGCAGTCGAACACGGAGATAGAGCAGCGGCAAGAGAGTCCCACGTTAACCAGTCAATGTGAAAAGGACATCTGATCGTGAAGTTGGCGTTTCCCTGAGCGTAGCTCCATCTAGTGGAGGTATTGTAGATTGCGTCTTCTAACGCCCAATGTATGAAACAAACGACAAAATGGGCCATCCATTGAAGGTGCGCCTTGTAGTGTAGAAAATACGCTAATTCGAAACCGTTGAAAAAAAGCCGGATGTAGTCGCGCAATATTTGAATGAGAGACGTTCTTCGCCAGACCGATACTCACTGATACCGACGTGTCAAACGGTGACAGTGTAGCACCACTTTTAGCAAGGAAAGACATTAAAAACAAAATGTTTTGACTATTTTTTGCTTGAAGTATCTGCGGCCAGTATCGGCGTCCTTCACGAGTAATATGAAGCCGTTCTCAGCCCGATACAAGACCTGCCTGCTATCGTTACTTCACACTCACTCATTGGACTTGGGATTTGGATGTTCTCTGATGGATGTCATGCATTTGAGTGGATGTTTTGTTTTGTATTTTTTTTTGGGGTTGCTTTTTGACTGAGTAATGGCGTGTTAGCTTTGGGCGCTAGACACATTAGCTCCCGCGCGCCTGCCGCTTGCCCGTCTTGAAGATCAATACCTCACCCCGATTTTCAACCACGGAGGCTCAGCAACTGGATTATGATTGCCAGCGTCGGGATTTGTCCAGCGGATCAACAAAACAAGCGGAGCGCGACGCTTGCGTTTGCCTCGTTGCGGCAAACTCAAACCGAGCAACTCGATAACGTCAATAATTGTGATTTCCTTTTTCTTCTGTCTGGCGACTCAAGGCCGACTCGTCTTCCTTTTGTTTATCTGCTCGAGGGCCTGCATACAAAATGCGCGGCGATTCTATTTGCGCGACCACTTTTTCCTCACTTGGGCTGCGGCTAACGCACGAGTGCGCAGTGCTTCCGACACGCCAGATCTGAGCGAGTCTTAACAAGATGACATGTCGGCAAGAAGGAGATGGAGGAAAAAAAAGAATCTCATCAAACTACATTTGTCGTACTGCTGCTCAAGCGGAGTTCTCTTGCTTCAAGCGCTAAGCATTGCCTCCGATCCGGCTTCGAATTACTTCCGGAAGATCCTCCGCTTCCAATTCGAGGCTATTTGTTTGCGTGACAGGCGACTGTGATGGATTGGAAGGAAAATCGGGATTTGAGTTATTATCCCCAAAAGGTTGAGTCACTTTATTAAGACTCTGTTTTTATTGTTTCATCTTTGCGGGTGCTCGATGAATAGATGAGCGTTGGATCCTTTCGAGCGCGCTGATGGCGCAAAGGCTGCTACTTCTGTCTCATCTCGCACATGAACACCATGTCGGAAATGATTCTGATTAGCGGCCAAAAGCCTTCATAGCTGCAAATAGAAATCTTTGGTGGAGTTTAAATCATCGCGTTCTCAAAATGGACAAACGCGGCAAATTGTGAGAACACTTTTTTTTTCGGAAAATGGTTCTATTTCCTAAATTTGATTTATTTGGTCTGTACTTAAAAAAATGTGGTAATATTAAAAAAAAACATTTTTTTGGGCCAAATTACCAGAAAAACCCATCGAAGATGAAGGAAATCATTATTGTATTTATGTGAATTAATGAATGAATTTACATGAATGCAAATTTCAGAAGAATGTTGTAAAATGACATAAATGATAACTACAAACAATATTTGCCAGCAAAAATAAATAAATATATAGATTAGTTTTTATTGGTGGACTTCTGTTTTTGAGTCTGTTTATTTTTTCATTTTTTTAAATGCTTCATTGATATTAATTTTAGTGTTAGCTTTAGTTTTTAACTTTTGTTTTTCAAATTCAATGCGGTTTTGTTCGTTTTCTAAACGGATTTTGTGAGTTCCTATTAGTTTTTTTTAAGGCTTCATTGATATTAGTTTTAATATTAATTTTGTTTTTGTTTTTCTACATGGACTATGTGTCAAAAAAAAGTCACAATTGCGTCATAAAATAGATTACTATTCCATATAACGACCTTTCTTCTTCCGTATGTCCGTACAATAATACGTACATACTTTGAAAATCAAGATTGACAAATTTTTGCTCTAATTGTAGTTAGCCAATCGTTGTTGTTATTTGATTTGATTGTATTTTTGAAATGACTTTGATGACTTTTTATTGCACTTTGCTAACTATAAGAATCTTGATTAGTTGCGGCGTCAGTGTTGCTAATCACCTCTGCCATGGGCGTGATGGTGTTGCTCTTGCGGGAGCCAATCCGGAATTTGGCCGCCTTGTAGATCTTCCAGTAGACGAAGAGCACCACGCAGAGCGGCAGGTAGAAGGCGCCGAAGGTGGAGAAGATGGTGTAAGACGGCTCCTGGCTCACCTGGCACTTCATGCCCTCGGTGTACGTCTCGCCCCAGCCGAAGAGCGGCGAGAGCGAGATGATAGCCGACAGTAGCCACGTCAGGGCGATCATCACGTTGGAGATCTTCTTGCGCGTCTTCAGCGTGTACTCCAGATGGCGCGTGATAGACCAGTAGCGGTCCAGAGCGATGGCCGTCACGTTCCAGATACTAGCCGTGCAGCACAGCACGTCAAAGGAGATCCATACCTGGCGCGGCGCACGGTACATAAGGAAAAAAAAGAGCATTCTTACCCAATTTTCTACACTAAGGCGCTTCGGATTATAAAACGCACCTTCAACGAATGGCCTATTTTAAAACGGGTTTCATATATCGGACGCACCGCATTATGAGGCGCATAGAGTAGAAACTACGATAGTGGCTGCGGTTGCGCTATGCATCCACGAGATGGTGCTACTCTAAAGGGAATACAATACAATACAGATCACCATTAGTTAACGTCAGTAGTTAACTACGGTTTTGGTATTATGTTTGTTTCATAATGGCTGCGCAGAGCTTTGAACGTTTTTGGGTGCGCCTTATAGTGTGGAAAATACGGTATTTCCAAATTGAAGACAATTCGAATCTTGCAATTAAAAAAAATGTCACAAGTAGTAGTATGAGAAGGATTTTTTTTCGGTAAATAGTTGTATTGGCGATATATTTTTAAACAATGCAAAATATTATGAAAATGCAGTAGTCCACCGTTTACCACAATAACGTCCTAATATTCCAGGAAAAAAAGCCAAATATTACGATGAAGCAATTTTACCCCCCAAAAAGTTGATTTATGACTTAAAGATAAGCCACACCTGGCAGAGCACTCGGCCCAGCTTCCACAGGCGCCCGTTCAGCTCGTGCACCAGACTCAGCGGCATCACCAGCGCCGCCACCATCACGTCGGAGATGGCCATGGAAGCCACCAGGTTGTGCGGCACCCGGTGGAAGGTGCGCACCCGCAGGATGGTCACCAGAACCAACAGGTTCCACACAAAAGTGGCCACGGCCAGCATGGCCAGCAGTGTCAGCGTCAGCACGCTGAACAGCGAGAACGGCCGGTACGCGTCGCCGCCGCCCCAGCCGGCCCCGCTGGCGTTGGCCCGCTGGCGTTGGCCCGCTGGCGTTGTGATATGTCATGCCGGGCCATTCCAAAATGGACGTCGAGTCATTCTGCATCTGGAAGACAACAACTGGGAGTAAATTGATGGATGGATAGATAGACCGTATATAGACGGGCACGGTGATCGACTGGTTAGCATGTCCGTCTCACAGTGCGGAGGTGCCGGGTTCGATTCCAGGCCTCGGTCGGCTTTCCTGTGTGGAGTTTGCATCTTCTCCCCCATGCCTGCGTGGGTTTTCTCCGGGTACTCCGATTTTCTCCCACATTCCCAAAACCTGCCTGGCAGGCTCATTGAACACTCCAAATTGTCCCTAGGCGTGGATGGTTGTTTGTCTGTGTGTGCCCTGCGATTGGCTGGCGACCAGTTCAGGGTGTCCCCCGCCTACTGTCTCGAAAACAGCTCGGATAGGCTCCGGCACGCCCGCAAAGCTCCTGAGGGCCTAGAACTCAAATGGGATTCATCAGTACAGCACTAATAATAGTCTTTCTACGCAGAGGATAAAGATAATATGCCGTTGAGTACAGATCAATCAGTTGCCCACGCATTAGAGCAACAGACGCAAATTACAATTTAATAACTTTTACTTACTTACTTACTTTTATTATGACAATTAACTGATTTTGTTTCCCCAAACTGCCACCATACAAAAATTGACAACTTACATGAAGTCTGACGACTGTGTATTTTTTTTATTTTTATTTTTGGAGCACTACACGCGTTCTCTCGGGAAGCCGTTTAAGCAATTTTTTTTTTTCTCGCAACGGCTAAAAAGCCACTTGAGTGTCTTATCCAGGGTTGTCAGCCAGGCTGCCGACAACCTTTCAAGTGCAATTTTCCGACGGCTTTAAAAGGCCTTACAGCGCCATTCGGGGACTTCTTTTACCACGGGAACAAAAAGAAACATTCCTATTTCTTATCTCTCCCCGTTCCACTGCCCGCCTTCATTTTGCATCGTCACTAGTCCGTTACGAGTACTTATTTATTTTTATTTTTTGGGGAAGACGGAAGCACGTTAACCCTTTCATGCACCCTGTAACCTAATCCCACTATAAGGTGTCCAGTGTAGTAAGCGCTGTCCCAGAAAGGGTTCAGGCCACGCTGGACAGAAAAATAGCAACATTTGACTGAAGAATGGAGTCCAAATAATATGAGAAAGCAAACACGATAGGTGCTTGCCGCTCCAAATGTTGTGGAACGTTAAGGCCAGTTCCATTTTTTTTTTTTTTTCACTGTCAACTGACATTTGAGCTTTTCTTTCAAGGATAGTATAAGTTGTGATAAGTTTTTGGGAAAGGAAAAGAAGTTTCAATCTTTGCGCTTCCCTCCCGACCTCGCGTCTCTCTCCGGCTAACTAATGCGCGTGCAGGGCTATGCGCCAGTGCAGCTACATAGCTAAGCATGACTTTTTCATGATGCAAGACTGCCCAAAAATGAAATGTTTCTGCTTTGACGTTGCATTTATTGGAATGTAAATCCATCATTTAAAAAAAGATCAAAGGAATTCTCAATATTCGCAGATTGTTATATTTAGATCAGTGTTTTTTTTTTTTTTTAATCACTGTGAATCTAACTTTAATATTCTAAAGAAAAGTATATTTCAAGAAACCAGGTCATATTTATTTTGGCGTGTTGGGGAAAATTGTTTTTAAAATAATCTGTATTCTAGCTCCCTCTTGTGGCACACAAAAGAATCACCACATACCGTAAGTACAAGTCAGTTGTGTTGAACTTTTTTCGGACCACTACATTAGCATTTGATCTTTCTGAACTTTTTGCTTTTAAAGTTTTGATTTAGGTCCAATTTTTTGCTCAACTTGTGCATTTTTGTTCATGGATTCTATCAAAAAGAAAAAAAAATATATATATATATATATACTGTATATCATTCTCTATTGAAGCACACTGTTAATGTTCAAACTCTTCATAATACGACAACTTGGGATATTCACTACTTTTTTTTTTTGCAGGCCAATAAAAATACGAGTAATCTCTCTTCATTACTCACGTCTGCCAAATCGCAACACCGCCGGTATTTTTTGATATCTGTCATTAAAATTCACACATTGACGGATCATTCCGACCAATAATCCTTCCGTGATGAATCGTCAGTTTGTCAAAGCACCAACACCAAATGCGGCCTCTGAGTCCGATGTTTTTGGTATTTTCCGATATCGGCGGCTTTCATGAGTCCGATACCTCGGCAGGTTCCTGATACATTGAATTCAATCTCTGGCTTATAATGAATCTATGGTACATTTTAGCAATAACATTTCTGTCTCATCTGCGATGAGTGCCTACTTGGCTTCTGTATTTGAACCCTTACAGGTACGGCGGTCGCCACAGTGGACAGCTTATCATGTGATCACGTTACATTGTGCATGAAAGGGTTAAAGTTCACGATGATGATGATGATGATGACTTGGCATCAAATGTTTTGAGAACCACCGCCTATCAAACCAGCGAATGAGCAGGGATTTCCGCGGATCATGCCAAGTGTTTCGACATGCCTCGTTGAATATTTCATTTTCACCGCCGCAGGTCGTATCTTCACGCCAATAAATTCGCATCACCCGACCGACTCCCTCTCCGCTTCCGTATTCCGTCCGACGGCTTCAATCCGTCCGACCATCCGGGCCGTCTATAAGTGATCCGTCCTGGAAAAATCTTCCCCTAACCTTGACCCTGGCCTGTTAAGTGGATACGGTCGCCTGTAATATTCATGCGCTCATTCATTTTACATGGCGGCACTTGTGACACAGCCAAAGGGTGCGTTAGCAGATGAGCGTTTTCCGTGTATTTGATTTTATTTATTATTTTTTTGAATTCACATTGGTAGATGCAACTCCTAGATAGGAATAAATATCACCACTGGAACTTTTGTAACACCGTCCGACATGAACCAGGAACTTGTCTGTCAAGTCCCGATATCTCAAGGAAAAAAAGTCATTTGAGAAAATAGCGGAGTTTATACGAGCATAAAGATGGAACGCACTGAGAAAATATGACAAAAATAAACCCATAATAAAATATGAACCCCCTTCAAGGGCAGCGGCTACTACAGTGGACAGTTTATCGGGTTGTCGGGTTACAAGCTGTCATTATTTGTGCATGAAATATAATTTCGAAAGAAAATTTGGATAAGAAACTGCTCGTCAATTAAATGACGAGAATGGCGCATCCTCCGCGAAGCAGGACATGCAAAAAATGTGCTTCGACAGACACTTGAGTTTGCAGCGGGCAGCGCTGGCTGTTCTCCTTGTCGGGTTTAGTTCCAACTGGGCGCTTTGAATCAATAAGATCTCATTGCTTTGCTTGGTACGGTCTAATTGTTGGCTCCGTTGGCGAATTTCAAAATCGGGGGAGTAATTTTTGGTAGGTTGTGGAAAAGCAAAATAAATAAATAAATAAATAAATAAACATTCTTTAAACCCCCCCCCCCCCCCAAAAAAAACTCAATCCAAATTCTCCCTTCCTACTTGTCCCCTGAGGTGAAGCCTCATGTATCTTGCACCGCTGCCAGACGCCGGCCTGTCACTCACCGGGCCTCATCCATAAGCTCCACCAAATTAATAACAATAGCAGCCAGCTATGACGTATATGTGGCAGTCCTTTTCCATCTCTTGGCATCGCACTCCAATGAAGGGCCCCTCCACCCGCTGTTGTTCCGGCTGCTATTAGCACACCTAACAGCCATGAAATTGGAAAGCTGTCGTGAGGGCGAAGCCGAGCGAAAAGCAATCCCTATCTCATAATCGGGTTTTGCATCCACAGCGAAGGAGACCCCTCGGCCGCTGACGTCACAAGAGAGTAAAACAGATGATGGGGAGAAAGATGGGAGACGCTACCGACATTTTTTTTTTTTCCCCCTCGCCTCAGATCAGAGTCAGGCAAAGCCCATTTTTTTTAGCTGCCTGAGCGATTGATGAATTGCGATCTCTCTGGTCTGCTCAGAAAAGAGGCGGGGCTAACCATCATAAATGTGACCGACTCGAAATGAACAACCCGTGGATTCGATGATTGTGTTGTGTTGTGAAACTGAACGGTAGCCAATCCGAAGCGGTCAGCGGGGATGTCGTAGCTCAACTTTGTCAGGTTGGTCATCTTACTTAGTTGGTCGTCTCCGTTCGAATAAGCAAGTCACCCGGCGTCTTTGAAAGATAATCATGAGCGATAATTCAGTTTGTTGATGTTGAGATTTTTTTTTTTCTCTCCAATTTGCGAGAGAACGCTGCGGGCTTTTGAATTTGTTCAATATTTTGTAACCGCAAACTGTGATTGTTACGTGAAAATGAACCAGAGTCAGTTAAGAATGCCCATGTGTCTAAATAATCTCCCTCCATTGAAATGAATGGAAATGCCATCAATCCGTTCCAAACCCCAATAAAATAAAAATAGCAACAGTTTGCAAACAAACATGGTTATAATGAAATGTAAATAATTAAACAGTGCGTCACTGTGTGTCCCTCTGGTGTGCGCATCTTGACCACCAGGGGTCAGTATAATGTATAATGCCTCAGCAAGACACGCTAATATTTGTTTTTTTTTTGTGCAAAAGATAAAGAATATTTTTTTCGGGGTATTGTCATATTGTCTTCAAATATCCTTTGCTCAAAGCATGATAATGCCAAGATATTGATGCGAATTACATCTGCTCATCTATTACGTTTTGCATTGAGTGTTAGCGTTCAGCTAGCAGCTCAGCTGTCGAAACAACCGCACGACCGCAAACTGTCCATCCATCCAGTTTTCTCGCATTTGTCCTCAACTGGCGAGCAGGGAACACCATGTACTGGTTGTCAGCCAATCACAGGGCACACAACGACGGACAACACTCGCAATCGCACCTTTTGAATTTTCCAAGAACCTAAAGTGAATGTTATGGAGGAAGCTGGAGAAAACTCTGCCAACGGTGACCCGACAAATAATAACTTGAAGAACAAATTGTGAAAGGAGCATTTTCTTTTCCTAAATCAGTTCTGCACCACTGCCAATCATTTCTTTGACTTGTGCGATTTTTTTGCTTTCGCATTCGAGCTTTTGACATCATTCAGGTGTCGACATGACGCCTTTCGTCACCTTTCTTTTTTTTCTTCTTTCAAAGCTAAAAAAAAAAAAAAAACCCACAGCAAAAACTTGCCCTGCAACAACTTTGGAAATAATCCGGGCTCCGCGTCCCGCGAGGATTCCCCAACACTCCGGCGTCACGAGACACTTGTTCCATGACATGTTGTCAACTAGATCGCAGTCTGAGAGGAGGGGCGTGAATGACGAGAAGGAAACGGCGCTACTCACCCCGTTTACCGATCCAGCGTCAAGTGCGGCAGAAGGTGCTCCGTGCACGGTTTGCGTGCATCCATCGTCGCCTGGGGGGCTAGGAAGCGGGGGGTGCTGGGGTGCTGGGGGTACGGATGGCTCAGTGTGTTGGTGCGGCTTGACTACACGCACACAGTGAACATGAGGAATGAACCACGTCAGTTGGTGTGAGGGAGAGGACTGGGGTGGGGTGGGGGGGGGCAGACAAGGGGATACTTCTGAGGCGGGAGAGGTGGGAGGCTGATTCGGACTCCATTTCACATGGTAAATGCTGCGTTCTCCTCAGCGAAGTGAAGAAGGATACATGGAGGAGGGGGAGGGGGGCGCTGGGGGCTGCCTTATCGGAAGCGACGATGCAACGGCGGATGCAGATGACGTCTTTATCTTGTTTCTTAGACAACGTTGCCGCCTCCTTTGAACCACTCCGCTGCGCCGCTCCAATGTGGGTGGGGGCGGCGGTGGGGGGTGTTGCTCTCGGATCCTGCAGCCCGATGGATCGCACACGTGGCCACTTGTTGTCACCCAAACAAGGGAGGGGAGGGGGAGGAGGTGGTAATATGAAAATGATGCTCTTCGAAATATCCACGAAAAATGCTCGGCTGCTTTCAGAGCACGTTGGAAGATTGGAAGCTGGTTAGCATTATTGACAGTTTTCAATATATTCATTGCAGCCCCGCCCCAAACACACCTCCCAAACTTTTTGAATGAAAATGTTTATCCGCGTTTTTTGGAGGAAAAAAAAAATCGTCTGGGTTTCGAAAAATAACCCATATACTGTACAAAGTTTTTTTCACTGCATTTCAGTGGCCGTCGGTTGTACAAAATTGTGACCCCAGAAAGTTTGCTCAAACTGAGCCCTTCTTGGCCCACATTTCTCACTCAAATGTGTGTTGGACTGCACTATGAAATACACGTCGCGTCTGAAACGTTGACAAAAGTGCTAAATCTAGCAAGCAAATCACAAAGTCTCTAAAAAGTCGATTTTTACATTTTAGAAAAAGAATCATCGAGTTGGCACCGCTTTTGCCCCACAGCAGAAGCCGCCACTATTTTTTGTTTGAATCGCTAGAATTGAAAGACTAAATTATCAATTTACTTTGACAAAAAAATCTATATGGTTTCAAGTTGTGTTTTAGTCGTCGAATCAATACTTTTATTTTGAAATCAGTGAGCCATTGCGTTGATGAATCGTGATTTCACGATCGGTCAAAACGATCGTTATTATTATTTTTTTGAGTACAATTTCTACCAAAAGTGACTCAAGTACATGTAGGGCATCACTACCTGCCCCTGGTGGGGATTTGTTGCTTCGTTAACATGGAAGCTAACGCCGAGCATGAGGTTAAATCCTCCTTCCCCGCGCGCACTCCTTGATTTAAGCAATGTTGTTTTAGCTAATGGCCGCGTATGCTAATAAAGGCTTTCCCTCGCTAATCCCGGGGATTTGTTTCAACCACCTGTCCAAACGGTGGAAGTGGTCGGCACTCTCCTCCCATCGGTCCCAGCGGGCTCCGCACTTCCTCCCGCCGTTGATGCCCGCGTCGTGTGCATTTTCTTTTGGCGTGATGATGCAAGCTTCAGAAACCGATCTTTCAAGTCAATCTGTCGCTGTCATTTCACCAGGCTCTTAAAAAAACACACACAAAAAAATCTGCGTTTTAAATGCAGATGTATTGCACGGATCGCTTTTACCTTGGCGGTCTCACGAGGGGCTGTGAAAAAAAAATCTGAGGCAACCCTCAAACAAATATGTATCGTGGGATTTTACACGCAACTTTGGGTTTCGGTGTTACCTCGCTCGATCATCATTCACCGTCCTCGGCCTCGATTCATAGTCATTTAAAAATAAAAAAAAACCAACTGTGTCCACTTGTCTATTGTGGAAGTGTGTTGTTTTTGCACCGCAGTTGGCCTATCTCGGCGGACTTTCCAAATCTACTTTCCACGTCATGATCCTGGTCTTGTGAGTCTCCAGCAGGTGGCAGTGGAGGGCTTTTTCTTCCAGCCCTGCACACCTGCTGCCAATTTGATGGTCATGATTAAACCGCGTATTTCAGGACTGCCGAGTCGCTTGTCGGATTATTGACCTTGTTGCCGCTCTTGCCCAAGTGTTGTTTTTGCAGACCTCTCGATCTCGTCACTGTCGCTTTTGCCGCGAGTTCCTCAGTAGTAAGTGTTGATATTATTTTGTCTTTGCGAGATCCAATCACCATTCTGTTCGTCCGCGAACTGTGTCACAATCCAAGGTAGCGAAACCAAATGAAGAATTTGGGAAAAAATGGTTTGACCCTTCCATCACCAAGCATATTGTAATTTCTCCCATTTTTGTTTGTAAAAATATTGAACGCCAAAAAATTGCAAGCCTAAAATGTATGTCCGTGTAAGTGCATGTTTCTTTAAAAGATGGTGCTTGCTGGGTTGAAGTGCGATGTCGCTGACCTGAGTGGTTCACAACTGCCGCTGGCAGTCTGTGGCCACAGGGCTCCATTCCAAGTCCCCTATTATTGCGGTCATTATACATTTCTATGGCCCTACTCAGCTGATCTGGAGCCTCATCTGGCCTGGTCCCCCCTGGACCGGTCGCCAGGGCACATCCAGACCAAAAAAAAAAAAAAAATCTCTGTACAATTTAACGTCTTCAATAATGCTCGCATGCATGTTTTTGCAATGCGGGAGGGATTCGAACCCAAGACCTCCAATATGAGACAAACAAACCACGAGCTCATCATGCTGCCTAAAGTTAGATTTGTTTTCTATAAAATGTAGTTTGGGTTGGAATACTTGAGCGAGATGTGATGCGACTTGCTGTGACTATGCAAGAGTTACGCAACCTATTTGACTGGCAGGTATTGAGATCGCTAATCATTTATTCAAGGTCTGAGGCAACAACAACAACAACAAAAACTAGAAACAGTGGCATTTTGTCTTTTGGGCGTCAACATCAAAAACCCCGAAAGAATTTGGTCTCATCTGGCGTTTGACTTCAGAAAAAGTGAAATAGGAGCGCCGCGCCTCGCCTGAGGCGTCACGGTCGTTTCATCGATTTCATGGCGCTAATTTATAACCGTGACCTTGTCCCGCTCGCTCTTTCTGTTCTCTCAACGTCTGGGCCGTAAATAGGCCAGGAATCACATACTTCTACCGACGATTTACCACGAGACTCCGACAACTTCGGCCCGCGGGTCTTGGGTGCACTGGACAGAGAAAGAAAAATGGCAATCCAAACGTCGTTTGTCTTCAATTGGAACAACAGCAAGTGCCCCCTCCCCCCCCCGTGTTTCATTCATAGTTGTGAGGGTTTTGCTTGCATGGATGCAGCGTCGTGATTTAGTGACTTGTTTGAAAAGACTTGAGGGTTTAAGAAAAAACAACCACACTGTTGTGGCTTTCCCGTGATTTATCGCCTTGTTCAGTTTAGCGTCTGTTTAGTAGATGCCGTCCGTCCATGTTTTACGGGCTGGACTTGTGACAGCCCTCTTTTTTTTTTTTTAAGCCTCACAATTTAGTTAACTGCAGTTTTGGAGCCAAAGCGCTTATTTTACGTCTGAAAAATCTCCCGGCACGCCGCAAAACAAAAATGATGGCTCAAAAGTTCCGCCTCGTCCGTCAGTTGAGATGCATCACTTCAAAATACTTCCTTTGACACTTGACGGCTGGTGTCAGAACTTGGACGTCAAAAACCGCGATGGGTGACTTTTTCAATCGATAACTGAGGGGACGTTCGACGGGAAGAAAAAAAAATGGAAATAACACTCAATATATGTTGCAGGTTGAAACAAGCAGGCGGGGGCTGACAATCAGACTGGCACAACAGGTAAAGTAAGTGGCCTGAAATAAGAGGAGATTCATTCTTTCAAAATAAAACAGGAAGTGACCAGACAAAGCAACTCCATTTCTTTTTGGGGACAAAACAGCCCACTCTTTTGAGTTTTGTACAAAGAGCAGCATTTTTTTGGAAATGTTATGTCGATGATTCATTTTGACTTTTGTCCGTTCGCACCGCCCGCTCCCAATTACCGCAGCGATCGAGGCGCGGCGGGTTCCACCGGGAAAATGGCGCCGAGCTCAGCGCGTTTCCGGAGAACGCAACGAGAAGCATGAAAAGTTAACACCTCGAAGGTGCGTTAACAAAGATGCATGGGAGCAATCATGTATTGATTAAAAACATATGGTAATGACATCATAAAAGAGAATTAGAATTCTTTGTATTTTTTTTTTGTCATGCCGCATCGATGACATTGCCATTGTGCTGCTCTTTCTAGTGTGCCTGCCTTGACCACGTGGGGACAATAAAAGACACACCATCGGGTAGACTGTTCATGGATGTGACGCAGCTCCTCTAAGCTCATCAGTACGACGCATGGAGGATGCAAGAGTACTGTAAGATTGTCTGTCTGCATGTGTCGCTCCACTTTATCGAGTTCCATCAGTCACTTAAAGCTTGATAGCGTCGCCACGTCGACGCGATTTAACGGCCGGAAACAAACTCGCGATGGAAGTCAAGAAATTGGCTTCATGAAGGGCGGCAAGTATGCTCATGGTTCATTTTGCTTGCTTTTGCGTTCAACTAATGGATTGAAATGAATCGTTTGACTTGATTTTCTGTCATCTTGTGTAGCCGGTTCAAAGACAGCCCCCTTCAATGCCACGATACAGATGGCACTTGACTCACCTGTCCATGACCTCTACAAAATTCAGAGCATTTTGAATCCTGTTATAACCGTTGTATCCCAATGGATTCAACATCATAAATCAGTTCTGACCCGACATGTCAACCAGACGAAATCCATTCACTAATAATGACAATGTATAATTGGAACAATTGAAATAACTAGTTAGCACGTTAACTGGAAACAAAAGCCTCTCATTTGAGAATTATAATTTAATTATTCCTTAAACGGCAATGAATTTTCTCCTTTTATTAATTTTAATTGAAAAGCTTGATGAACTGGCGAGAGCGTATATTTAACTGGGAATTGCGGCGATTGCAATCGGCGCGCCTCCCGGCGATCCCCCGCCTCATCTCGGAGGTGAATGGCCTCGAGGTGCCGTCCTGGAAAAATTGCCGGAATTAATGAAGCGCTCAAGGACAAACGGCGAGAAAGTTGAGCCGGATGAGCCGCTCCATCAAATGCGCACGTGGGGGGGGGGGCGCGGATCCAGCTTTCTTGGATACCGCTTGGCTTAGCATAAGAACTTGACTCGCAATCTACCCTTTTCATAAATTTGCACTTCACGGTGCGTCACAGTGGTGCGCTGACCGACGCAAAAAAAAAACCCAAAACGATAATATTGATACCCCTTTGCGTACAAAAGCAGGCAGTGTTGGATATCACACACTCCCAGTTAAAAACGTGGTCAAACCTGGAGGTACCGCTGTATTTATTTCACCTAATTCGCCACCCACCAGGTGTACCCCCTTCAGGAGTGAAGCACCGCAGATCATCGGGAGCTCATGGGGGGGAGGGGCAGGGGGGACTCGTAGGGCTCTTGAAATTGTGTCATTTGCCGCAATCAGAGAGCCACATGAAGCCTTTGGTCAGCTCTGAATCATCACGACTTGAAATTGCTGGCTGCCAGACGTGGCCCAATGGGGGGTTGGCCTTTCTATTTTCGTGCCTCACTCCGTCCCCTCTTGCTGCCGGGATTATTTGCAGAGTTGTGGCGCATCTCATTGAAGAATAGGCTTGTGCGACCTGGTTGTGATGCTTTTCGGGTCGAAAAAAACAAAAACCTTTGGAGTCCTCCCCTTTTATTGTGAGCCTTAAAGCTGCAATCACACAAACTCGGTCAAAATCCAGACTGAGAGGTTGCACCATCTTGAGACCTAGAAAAAAAAATCACCAACATATTCGAACAATGTCTTTTTGTATATTTTAAGAGCAAGCTTATCAAATATCATCAAAGCACATGCAAAAAAAAATTAATCTCAACCGATTGAAGCTTTAGTTGCTCTTGGTATGAATCAAGGTGTCCAAATCAGATCCCCCCCCTTTGAGATCTTTACACTCTATTTGCTTTTGTTTTTAATCACTTTTTTTGTTAATACCAATATATAACAAAAAAGAAAATGAGGCTATGTATTTATTAAGGATCGACAAACTGCCGGGTGCTTGTCGGATTATTGACCTTGTTGCTGTTCTTGCTCAAGTGTTGTTTTGTCAGTATGGTCGTCGTTGATTAGTTATCTTGACCTGGATTTTTGTTTGTTTTCTCTGTTTTCCATTACCTTAGAAAATGTTAATGCTGTTTTCTTTCCCGGGAATGCTCACGAGGCTCGAGACTCCGCTACCTCGCACAACCCAGTTTAGAAGAAACCCAGCAGGTGGTAGCAACAAAGATCAAATACCCCAGGGGAATATGTTGCCAGATGATTCATACTTCCCCGTGGATACAATACGTTATATGAGAAGGAGGGGAGTGTGGTGGCGAGGAGCGGAGTGGGGGCGGGGGGGGGGGGTGATGGATAAGCAGCCAATAGAGGTCGAGTGAGGACGCGCAGAAATCCACTTGGACGCTTGATAAATGACCACAGAGAGCGAGCTGGAAGCCGGCCGAGACGTCTCCTCACCTTAAGTGATGCTAGCGCCAGAAGCCAATACGGTACCTATCTTGTAATGCACACCTCAGCTTCAACGGCACAACAACTTCAAGTGCATCCATACACTGGGAAGAGGAGCTTTACTGATTTCTAGCGCTGCAAAAATGCACCTGAAGTGCAAAGGGCAGTTATATGTACCGGGAGTTGACTTTTAAACCCCTCTTATTGAGAGACATGTCCGCTCCAAATGTCCACGCGTCATTTTTATTTATTTATTTTTTAAATCCGTGTGCCAAATTGCTCACAGGTATACATATGTTTATACCGTATTGGCCCGAATATAAGACGGTGTTTTTTGCATTGAAACAAGACTGAAAAAGTGGGGGTCGTCTTATATTCAGGTTCTAGACATTATACCCATTCGCGACGCTAGATGGCGCCAGATATCATTGAAGCGAATGCTGAACTTGACTCCAGAGGCCAAAGTGAACCCCTGTCACGAAGAATACAAATTAAAATAGCGTTAGCACAAAGAAGAAAGATAAAAAAATGGCGGTAAGAAAGAAAAGAGAAGAAAATAATAGAAGAGAGCGACAATCTGGAGAAAAGTGGCTCGAAGATCGGCAGCTGAGAAGTTATGATGTAATTTACAGTTCAAAAACCAGAAGCCACTCATTTACGAATGTGATTGCACTTTAGTTTATATATTTAAATGTTCAGATATTAAGATTTGAATGAGGCAAAATCAAATGCTTTTTCTCTCAAATATATTGTAATAATCATTTGTTTCATATGTACGGTAATTTCTGTGTAAAAATTAATTTGGTGTTCAAAACGTCTTTTTTCAAACCCGAGTCTTAAAAAAGAGGGGGTCGTCTTATAATCAGGGCCGTCTTATATTTGGGCCAATACTGTATATACACATATGGATGTGTCTATTATATGTATGTGCATGTATACATATATCAAATATCGCCCCATTTTTAACCAGTATTTACATCTAGATATATTTAAATATATATCTGAAAAAAAGGTTATCTTGCATAGCTTCCCAGAACATAAACACGGATGCACCAAACAACACTGTAGCTTCCTCCATGGTCACCCTCTTATTTGCTCATATTTCAGAATGTCTCGTCATACATCAACGTTTTAGGATAAAGTGACAGGGAAGGCAGAAAAAAAAAAAAGTCAGCCCCGAGCCACGGCGGTCTGAGACTTTCTTTTTCTTCACAAGGTATGAGGTGTATGTGTCTGGAATTTGGATGAACGCATTTCTTGTCATTTGAAAGCCAAGAGAGATGTAGCTGAAGATTAGCGCCGCTGGGGTCTGCAGAAGAGGGCAGACAGAATGTGTGAAACAAGGTGCAGAGTCATATGCTGAATTGGGGGTTGGGGAGAAGGGGACAATACGTCCAAGCCTTAATGGAATGTTCCTGTGCTCCTGCTACTGAAATTTGCATGGCAGACAGGAAATGGCTCCCCATTGTCCATAGATGTGCTTCTCAGAATTTTGTGGATTTTTTTTTTAATGCACATGAAGTCATCATTTGCTTCCGCTGTAACTTGCCCCAAAACAAAGTGAAGTCGGAAAACAAAGTCAACAACCCGTATATGGTTTGAAGCAGGAAAAGCTTTGTGCTTTGTGTCTGTTTTTTTTGTCTATTTTTCCTGACAGTTTTTTTTTTTTTGGGGGCGGTTAATATTTGAATGTTATGAACTTTGTTTTATCTTATAATGTATTCAAACGCGGGGGGATGAGAACATTTTAATAAGCAGTAACATCAGCCGATTAATCGGTTGGCCGGTAGTCTGATTGCAATAGCTTAATTGTGAGCGGAGCCCAGTGAGGGTGTGCACACTTGTGCAACCACTGTATTTCACTTGTTACTGCTTGAAAATTTTTATATATAATATATATCCATCCATCCATCCTAAACCATCGAGATTTGACAGCGTGTGTACCACATGGCCCCCATTCTAAGTCATCTCTTCCAAACCTTCCTAACACACCCACAGGGCATCTTGTGCAGCCCAAAAATAGAAAGGAAAAGACACTGTCACAGAGGGTCGTTTCTCATCAATTTTAAGAGTGAGCTTTTCGCTTTACAAATATTCACTTTTAGGGCAGAGAGCCCCAGGAATAATTCATAATCTCTCTGCATGTGTTGCTCCACCATTTGCATTCAAATATCCATTTCTTGGAACACCACGAATGCCAAATGCTACTTAGTTAGCCCACCTGTGGCGTTTTGCACTGCTCGATAGCATTAAGCTAGACAGACTTTTCGAAGGCAACGCTACCGTACGCGTTTGTTTTTAACAGCAGGTTATTCCCCAGGCCTCTTTTGATCACTTCCGTCACAAAAGAACATTTTTTCCTCCAAGCCCAGAAAAAAAAAAAGTTCAATGTCGCCGTCCTGAAGTTGAGTTTCTCGCGGGTATAATTCCTAAAGTGCATCGGGGTCATAATACGACACACATTAAAAAAAAAAAAAAAAATATATATATATATATATATATATATATATATTTTTTTAAAAGGTAGACTTTTCCTTTTTGCACATCTCAGCACGAGCAAAGTGATCTATTGCCTTTTTAAAACTTCCCGACGGAGGTTCCACTGACTTCTTCCAAACCCTGCGCAAAGTCATAAATAATTTACAGGCCGCTGCAGGAAAAAAAAAAAAAACATCGCTCTTAATTATTCCGTAATTAAGAGTGCAAGTCATCTTTTTGATTAACGTCAACTTGCTCCTTGTTGGTTTGTCTGTTTCCTTGAAGGATGCCCATCTGCATTTGCGCCGCATTGAGTGACGCCGCTAATTAGAGCCACCGCCGTCGTCAGTTCAAACTCGTAATTAATCTTGAGACATTTCACTTTTTTTTTGGGAGGGTGGGGGGTCTGCTATGCCCATATGTGGACCACGAGAGTTTTGTCTTAAATACGGAGGAATATGAGTTGGGGATTAGCAGATAATTAGCGCGACTGTTCCCGCGGATTAATTAACTCGCCGCATTTACATGAATGCTAATTGTGGCGGCGAGCTCATTTGCATCACCTCGCCTCGCTTTTGGTTTTTTATGTTTTGTTTGCTTCCAGCACAAACTCACGTGTTGCATCCGAGCACCTGTTGCTCGCGGTAACTTAAAAACAATCGCTGAAAATGGATACGATGACTCGAAGTGGATTTTCTATTGTGAGGCACTAAACAAGCCCGCTGTGTACAGAAGCGCGATATCATTTATTCGTATCCAATGCACCTTTATTTGTTAAAAGTGAGCACAATGCGGGATTTAGCATGACCCTACAATCTGGAGAGTTAAAAAAAAAAAATTCAAATACGGATTAAAAATGTATTGACATGATATCATTGGAATGAATTCGATTGAATGGCCGTAAGATCTCACCTTCCGTCGATTTACAATGAATTGTGTCGGAACGGGAGTGGCGCGTCATTCGTTAGAAGTGATTGTCTTGGAACCGGATTGAGGATTGAGTGGAACTCGGGTCATGTGACTGGAGTTCCCCCGTGGCGAGTCACAGTTGCAGCGATCGCTTAGGTATGCGAACAAAAGGGAATCAAACCGTAATTGGAATCAAGCGTCTGGTAATTAGAGCGGCCGGTGTCGTCATTGGAGTTAATTATACGACATCTCGTCATTTGTTTGAATCGTACCACACGGGGACGATTTGAAAGTCAATCAGAGTCACGGAGCAAATTTTGGTCCACTTTCGAAACTTTGGGCATTGTTGGACGATCGCACTCGCGTACACTTTTCTGCCGTAGTTAAATTTTTTTTTTTTTACCCTCATTGGATCCAAATGTTAACGTGCCGGGACAAATCTTCAACCCCGTGCAGTGGGTATAGACAACCAATCAATGGGTCAGTTCTCTTGGACCCAGTGTTGAGTTGTATCAGGCTAGTTGGGTGACCTTTGACCCAGCAGCTTTAAAAGTATGCGGTAGTATACCACCGCACTCTAAAAACAGTCGCATCAAAAATAACCCCAATATTGATCAAGACCCCAACTTTTGGGATGATTCATTTAACCCTCTTTTTAAAAAATGTATCATTTAGTGGGTTATTCATTTGACCGACTTTTGGGGTGAAATGAGGAACCCCGTTTTTCACCACGCATTTTTGCGTGTGTTTATATCCTACATTGTTCCAGATCAATAATGCTTGGCAGCTAATTCAAGGCCCTGAAAGTGGGAAGACAAATTGACGTCAGCTAAGATGACTTTTCCCTACCCAATCTTCCGTCCGCATAATTATGGGAATTCAATTAATTGAGGCTTTTACATTTGCATATCTGGGTTATTCCTCTCTCAAGTGTCTAGCGGGAGACAAGAAATGATTTTAAGGCGCCAGACAGTCCCAACTCCTCCACGTCTGCCTTTATTCTTCTCGCCTTCTCAGGGGAGGGGTTGCTCCTGACACCTTGGAAAAAAAAAAAAAAAGAGGATTTTATCAGGGTGTAATACAGGAGTTAAAACACAGCACACACACACACACACACACACACACATATATATATATATATATATATATATATATATAGAGAGAGAGAGAGAGAGAGAGATAGATAGATAGATAGATAGATAGATAGATAGATAGATAGATCTAGCTAGCTAGCTATATCTAGATAGATAGATCTAGCTAGCTAGCTATATCTAGATAGATAGATCTAGCTAGCTAGCTATATCTAGATAGATAGATCTAGCTAGCTAGCTATATCTAGATAGATAGATCTAGCTAGCTAGCTATATCTAGATAGATAGATCTAGCTAGCTAGCTATATCTAGATAGATAGATCTAGCTAGCTAGCTAGATCTAGATAGATAGATCTAGCTAGCTAGCTAGATCTAGATAGATAGATCTAGCTAGATCTAGCTAGCTATATCTAGATAGATAGATCTAGCTAGATCTAGCTAGCTATATATAGCTAGCTAAGTAGTGATATAGATATTGCTATCTATCTATCTATCTATCTATCTATCTATCTATCTATCTATCTATCTATCTATCTATCTATCTATCTATCTATCTATCTATCTATCTATCTATCTATCTATCTATCTATCTATCTATATATAGAGGTGTATAGATAGATAGATAGATAGATACTGTATGTATGTATTTGGTGGTCATTTGTTTTGCTGTGGCGGGAATGAGAATGACTTCTGAAGGCAATTTCATTGGGCTCACAATCTAATTGTGAGCAGTAAATGCTACGTGGGGAATATGCCTCCCTGCCCCAGCAAGCCTTATTGCTTCGCCGCACCAATATTGGCTTCCCAAACCGACCCTGTTGTTCTTGTTTGAAAAGGCTCCATGGCTAATATTAGCCGTCCACAAATGAAAGGTAACAAACTTTCATTTCCCCAAAGCCACACCACTGACATTTTCATGGAGTTTTTTCGCCTTTTGTGAAAACACAAACTAGAGTCTCTTAACTTTCTGGAGGAACATTTTCGTTTTTGTTGTTGTTGTTGTTGATATGCAGTTCTTCTCTTTTCCCTTCGAGATTAAATGCTTTTAATTAGGAATAGGCATTTGACCGAAATACCTGAATGGGGGGTGGGGTGGGGGGCATAATCAACTCAATACTAGTCGACTGGTAAACTTTGACCTCAACTGTCCTGAATATTCTGGGCTCCTGTGACAATGTGACAATAGTGTGGAAGCTATTGTCACATTGTCACAGGAGCGGATAAATATCGTCACGCCGTTCCTCGGATGACCAAATGTGGTTGTCTTATTTAAAATAAGGTAATAAACCATTCCCCCTCCCATCTACTATATCTACCATGGATATAAAAAGTCTACACACCCCTGCTCAAATGCCAGATATTGTGAGATGAAAAACTGAAACCAAGATAAATCATTCCCAACCTTTTCCACCATTAATGTCGCCCGTAACTTGTCCAACTCAAGTGAAGTAAGGAAAAACACGTTGCAAAAGTGTGCACACCCCCTGTGGATTTGGCTGCGCTCAGAATGATCCAATCACATTTGAACTCATGTCCATGAGTAACCGGTGAATATGTGTCTCCTGTTAACCCCAAATGGATTTCGGATGTTCTAGTCGGCTTTTTGTGACACGAGTTTCACTTTCCGGCAAGATACGTGAAGGTTTTGTGCCGCTAATAATTCCCACTTTTTGTAAGGCCCCCCGAGGTGCAGCAGCAAGAAAAACTGCCCCGGCACCAAATGCTGCCGCCGCTGTGCTTCACTGGAGGCATGTTGTTGTTTGGCTGATGAGCAGTGTTGTGTTTTTAACAAATCCTACCTTTTGGAATTACGGCCCAAAAAATGTCAACCTCTGTTTCATTGCAGTGGAACAAAATCCCTCGTGTGGGGAAAATGTGTTATGCTTGTGAAGACCGCGCCGAAGCACAGTCAGAGATCACTATTCCAAAAGAAGCCTCATGCGCTTTGGCAGCGTACTGTACTGTCGAATTCCATAATCTGCTCACATCGAAAGGCAACGCGAAATGATTCTGATTAGGTTTGTGAAGAATGATTTTTTGCACTCCTGTTTGCCCACACACGCTAATCCTGTTTCGCGGCGCATTACGAAAACAGTGATAATGACTGATCTTCAGCAGCCGTGACGATTGCTAATATGAATTTCTGATCAGGGTTTCAGACACACACACACACACACACACACTCCTCCCAAATATAATGACTGTCTGTCTGGAAAGAGCAGAATAACAATTGACCAAATGCATAGAAGAAACGGCCTTAGTGTGGCTTGGTGCATTCATATCAATGATTCTCAAGCTAAATAAGGCAAACGGATCTGAAGGAGCACTCTGTCTCCTGCCCCTTGAGAAGCCTTCTGCCTGCATTTGCTTTAATCGCCCCGGAGGAAAGAAAGAACACAGTTGTCAGAACAAACAAGCACGGACACATTCATTCATTCACAACCCTCATTAGGCATTTTTTGGAAGATAATCTATTTTGTTCTATTCTGTGGTTTCAGCAGATGTTATCATCGTGGGTTCTATTTGCAATCTTACCTTTTATCTTCAAACTTCAGTGCCTTCGGATATTGATTTGGTCATCCGGTGGTTCGTCAACTCTACAAGTTTGAAAACAAACACGTTTCATGCCAATGTATTGAACTCTAAAGTGAAATCAAATGTAACCTAATTGCTGAATGTCCCAGTTGACGGTCAATATGAAGTAGAAAACGAGGAAAATGGCATTTTCAATTAAATGATGCTGCCCTCTAGTGGTTATCAAGATGTTGTGCACATTTGCAAACGAGGGATGAAAATGAGGCGACTTTGAGGTAATTCTCTCTCTCTCGTTTTTTTTTTTTTTTGTTTTTTTCCCAAGGAAACAACACAATGTGGATTTGGAGCTGCTTGAGTCCAATTGCCAGCGCTAAATGGCAAGCGTTTCCCCTTGTCGGTGGAAAGTGAAGTTATGCTGCCCCCCTGTGGTTAGTAAGACGTAGTGCACATTTGCAAAAGGGCCGACGGTAATGAAGGGATGGAGATGTCATTCTGTTGAGACCATGGCGTCCGCGTGCGTGTGTGTGTGTGTGTGTGTGTGTGTGTGTGTGCGCGCGAGATCGAGTTTTATCACATTTTTGGGGTCACGTGTTCTGTAAAGCGCTTTGTTAAAGCCGCAACCGTTGTGAAAACGCCATGCACGTAGAGATGAGCTCAATTGAGTGTGGCATTTATTGATTGATTGATTGATTGATTTCTTTTTCTGTTAGCAGAAGAAAACAATTTCGTTTTTGTGTGAACAGACACACACGCACACACACACACAGGCTTTCGATTTGTAGGACAACTAAACAGCTGTTGACGTTTAGTTTTTATAAACTAAAACTTAATTCTTGGAGAGGGAAAGAAACAATCCATTTTTTTAACTTCTTTAAGGCGGCAGATAAGAAATATATTGTTCAATCTGCTCGGGATGGGGACGGGGGGGGGTGGGGGGGTGTTTCCGTGGGTGGAAGTTGGCACACAATTTACAAGAACGACAAAGACAGAACTAAATGGGAAACCAAATTGCTTCCAGACAAGCTGAAGGGATTTACGGCAACAAAAAAAATACATATGTATATAATTCCGAAAATGACGGGTTTTAAGTGAAGTGTTATCTTAATGAGGAAAGGTTGCGCTTATTTCGCGCATAGTGTCGCTCAAGGCAATGCAAAATACTGCCTGTATTTGCAGTCGTTATCAATGTGACTCGGGATGAATTCTCAAGCGTTTTGGACATGATTTCTTGCTCCTATTCGTCCAAATGTTTCAGGCCACGAACAGCGCTTCACAATGCAGATGGACAATGACCCAAAGCATATCGCAAAAAACAACCAGAGTTTTGGTTTTGTTGTTCTTTGACGCATAGATTCCATGTTGCGTTCGGCAAGTCAATCACCTGACCCAAACCCGATTGAGCACGCATTGCACACGCTGAAGGCAAAAGTGAAAAGAAAATGCCGCATGAACCGGCAGGAACGAACGACGGTTTCAATAGAATATTTCACGACCCCACTGTATTATTACGCATTCCTTTTTCATTTGTATTATTTATTCGAGAAAACGCAGAGCGCACTGTCATTTTTTTGGGGGGGCGTCTCGTGACATCTCGAGAGTTGCGACGTCCGCGCCTTTCTTCATCCTCAGACGCGAACTTGAACTTTTAATAAGCCGCCGTAAATGGCGTCATGGCGTCATCTCCCTTTCATCGTCTCCTTCCTCCCATCAACCAACCGGCTAGTTAATTACACCCGCGCCGCGATGCAGTAGGACACCGCACAAAAGGCGACGTTTATGAAGCTTTTATTTATGCTTCACTTTTAGAATCGCTCTTAAAAAGCGCTAAGAACGGGAATTAGAGCGGCCCAGAACGGACATCTAATTAGCATGGCGTCTCCTGTGTTGTGTTCAATAAAACGCGAGGAGTCGGACTCTGTGCTAACTGCCCGCCGTTTATCGTCAGCACTGTAGGCACCTTTTGATATTAACGCTTTATGGCCGTGACGTCACGCCGTCGCAAACTACTGCCCCCCTGCGGCTGTGGCTACGTGCCGCATCCTGCCCAGCCGTTCTGTTCTGATGGCGTCCCTTTTATGTTTCTCAACTTCTGATCGAGGTCCGAACTATTTCAGCAAAATCTGTCCGAACCGCACGACAAAAAGACGACCGTCCTGAATTCCAAAACGGTCTCGTTCTGATGCGGCGCGCTCGTGCCGCCGCACGGTGTCGCTGTTGCGCCCGTTTGTGGTCTGACAACGAGTGGCTCCTTCTTCCCCCACTCCCGATGGAATCAATGGACCTTGAAACACGCCACGCTGCCAAACTCGCTAACGAGTACAGCGGCTATTCGAAAGTGTGACGCAAATTGCGCCTGTCACCCCGCGTGAGCGACAAAGAAGGCAGAGCAGCAGAGCAGCAGAGTCATAATCGAGGAAGTACATCGCGTCCATGGATGCCGTTGTCCATATGATGCCGTTATTCTGCTTCAGAGGAGAAAAGTGTCCGCGGGCGCCGCCCCGAGAAGGAGCACTTCGCTTAGCTGCCCGCACGTTGCCTTGTGCTTTTGGAAATCACCCTTTCTCAATGAATAGAAATGTCAACATAAGACAAATTAAAAAAAAAACAACAACACACGTTTCAAATCCCATGTATTGACAGCCATTTGCCGCGAAACTCCAAATTGAGCTCAGATGCATCATCTTTCCAAGTGATCATCCTTGAAAGGTTCCTACGGCTTAAGTGGAGAGGATTGAGACCGGATTGTCACAAGGCTTCAATCTGGCGAAGTGGAGAGCCATCAAAGATTCCAATGAGCGCAGTGGCCTCCATCGGGTATCCGTAAACGGAGGACGTTCCGAACCAGCAGGTGGTCAGAGAAGTTGAGGTGTCACTCTGTCAGCTCCAGCGATCCTCTGTGGGGAGAGGGAGGAGAACCTTCCAGAAGTCCAGCCACCTCGAAAGCACTCCACCAATCAGGTCCGAATGGTTGAGTGGCTAGGTTAAAACCACTCCTGTATAAAAGGGCACACGGCAGCCCACCTGGAGGACTGTCGGACCACTTCAAAGAGAAGTCTCTGGTCTGACGAGACAAAGATGGAACTATTTGATATGAGGCCCAAAAATATATACTGCCTGCAACTCATACATGGTGACAAGGGTCGCAGGGGTGCCGGAGCCTCTCCCAGCCGTCTTCGGTCAGTAGGTGAGGGACACCCTGAACCGCTCGCCAGCCAATCGCAGGGCACACACAGACGAACAACCATCCACGCCTCAGAACAATTTGGAGTGTCCAATCAGCCTGCCATGCATGTTTTGGGAATGTGGGAGGAAAGCAGAGTACCCGGAGAAAACCCACGCAGGCATGGGGGAGAACATGCAAACTCTGCCCAGGTAGGCTGGAGCTGGAATTGAACTGTGAGGTTGACGTGCTAACCACCAGGCCGCCCTCCCTCCCTCTCTCATATCATCCCGATGGAATTTTTGTGGGTCCGCTGTATGTTGGGAGAAAGACCGGCCTATCCTATCCCCCGACACGCTTCCCCATTGGTGGTTTCTTTCACGACCTTAATTAGGAAGCGTGACTAACAAGCTCTGCGTATTCTCTTCTCGGCGTATTTGCCGCCCGGCTGCCAAGGCCATGTGACTTTCACGCTGTATTTGTGGCCCGCCGTTGCAGGCTCCCCCTCAGGACATTGGAGAACGACGGCTGCTTCCGGATAGATTACAAATGAGGAGGCGGAAGGACAGAGAAGGTGAGGGGCGAGGGTGACTTTTTTGGTGCAATTGCGGCTTCACGTGTGTGACTGAGTGAGTTTTGGGGTTTTGTTGTTGGATTCTCAAGGCCTCTTGTCTCCTGTCACTCAAGCCTCCTCCGATGCAGCTAGTATGCCAAGGGCAGAGGCCGGTGCATTACCGGACCGTGTCACGGCATCTTTGAGAGGTAAGGTCGTCAGTTATCGCAATCGATGATCTTTTGACTTAGTCCCGTTGAGTACCGGACTCTTCAAAAAGTTACTGTCACTGACATCAGTGGATCGATAAAGAATGATGTGGATTGCGCGGGATCGCTCATGGGTTATTTTGCGTCCTGGGGCAAAATGGAGTTCACTGCGCTTGAGTCAGTCCCAAGGTAATAGGTCGGAAATCACTGAAACTCAAATGGGAAAAAAAAACAAATGTCGTCAAAGAAACTAACTGTTAGCTCATCTAGCTCACGATGTTGCGGTTCGGAATGTTTGTTGTGTCGAATGACTGGTGAGTGACGTTTTGGAAACACTCAACACACCCAGCCGATCATCTTCTAGTCAGAGCCAGACATTTACTTACTGTGATCAATAATACATTGATCTGCTAGCTAGCAATAGCCGTGTACCCTGCTCAAAGAAAACGAACGTGAAGAGACGAATTCATCTCATTTATCGTTCAAGTCAGATGTCAATTCAAGCCGGGACAGTGGCGACTCTTTCGTTAATATTATTCACGTGGCAAAGTTCAGTGACGTGCTTATGAAGTCGCAGACGGATGAAATTAGCATGCTTCCTTCCAGGGCGCCGGGTCTCTCTCTAAATGGCGGGATTAGCATGCTAATGAAGTGACTAATGCGCTGACTTCCCACTTGTTCAATTTGAATGGGTTAAACTCACTGTGAGGAACCTACGGCCATGTTAGCTAGCTTCTCTGTTCATTTTCGCGCGAGTCATTAGCCATTACGTTGCTTCTGTTACATGCTGTTTACATGAATCGGGAGCAGGACATGGCACGAAATCAATTCTAGTGATTGATTCAAATGTAATTGTCAGGACAATGTTTCTTTCGTGTTTCCAACTTCTTCCACTAAGTACGTGTTTGTGAACAGGGAAAAGCTAGCTTACAAAAGTCACCATTTTGTCACTATTATTCAGTGAGTTTTCAGAGCCGTCTTGCAACAATTGTTTTCGAAATATTGACTTGCTGGTTTCAATTCCACTCTGTAATGGACAACATGGTTGGAACTATTTTTACAATGTTCACTGTATGACATTGAGCTACCGTCGCACACATATCATATTTTATGCTAAGACCGCAACTCAACCACTTTTTCATTTCCGAGCTATCCGAGCCAGAATAGAGAAGTGAAATGACACCGTTTGTTGATCTTGCTCATAAACTCACAGGTGGGTGTAAAAAACACGCAAGTCCATACAGATCGTGCGTGATTTCTGCTGCTAATGAGATTTGAAAATGCCACACTGACTGTGGGCTCGGATGGCACAGAGCACAGCGTGTTTACAAGAGATTTAGTCGGGACTCAAACTAATGACAAATAAAAGATGAAGTCGGTGTAAATGAAATGTTTTATTTGACTCATTATTGTACGTCGGGAGGAATGCTAATAATAGCGCGTCGGTGCTTGGTGGTAGTTCGGCCTTCTGTTTCGTGCTGCCATCCATTCTTAAAACAGCTGCAACTGGAACTGCAAATCCAGTCGATGATACGTCCCCTGACATCCTCAAAGCGGCACTGAACTGCACATCTGTCATTGTCATTTCCCTTTCCGTCTGCGTGATTGGGTTTTGAAATCCTGTCGGCGAGCGAGTGGCTTTGCGGCATTGTTCGGGTGTCACTTGTGGAATTGCTTGAGGCTGTGAAAGGATTGCCTGTTATTTATCCCTCGCAAAGGGGCGGCTTTTTCTCTCCCCTTTCCTCAGAACCGAGACTGCTCCGTTCAATCGTTGGTCACGCGTTCATTTCCCTTAGTTTATTTTGAACCCTTTCAGGGACTGCGGGCACGACAGTGGACAGCTTTTCGTGTTTTCAGGTTACAAGTTCATCATAATCGGTGCATGAAATGGAAAAAAATCAATCAACCCGTTTCCTAACCATTGACACTCATGCTCACACCGAGGGACAATTTAGAGTGTTCTATCAGCCTGCCAGGCATGTTTTGGGAATGCGGGAGGAAACCGGAGCACCCGGAGAAAAGCCACGCAAGCCTCGGGGAGAACATGCAAACTCCACACAGGGAGGCCGAAGCTGGGATCGAACCCATGACCTCTGCACTGTGAGGTCGACACGCTAACCACTGGCCCACCGGGCCGCGACTTGTGAAATGGAGTCATCCATTAATATGTAAATACTGCATACATACACTCAATTTTGGCGGGTATATCATCAATCAACCTCATTATGTCTTTGAACACACTCAATTTGGGGTCCATATTGAACACCCACTTGCCAATTATTGTTCCTGCTCATTGTGGAACAAAAAATGGATGGAATCAGAAAAACAGTTAGGATTTTTAAAACAACAACAAAAATAACCCAGAAAGTTGTTTCCAATTTGCCCAAATTGTGCATCAGTCCATTTATGATCCAAATTCGGTTCTTTCTGACCCAGCTGGTTTTTTGGGGCACGTACCCAGCGGTTATGAAAGAAGCTTGTGATGTCGTAGTGACTCCATTGGAAGAGAGATTTTGCAGCACAGCTTGTAGACGACACACTTTTCCGTGAATTCGGTAAATCCAGGTGCTGAATTAGAATCAGCAAATCAAATCTGGCCAATTGGAAATCAAATGAAGGTCAAATATAAGCACTGTGGTGACCCGCTCGCTGTGGTGACCCCCCCTCGTCGCTCTGCTTCCAATTGCCGCACCTGACTCGAAAGAAATTTGACAGGTTTGTGTCACCTCGTCAAATCTACCTTCACAACAGCAGCCCGCCTGTGTTTGGTTACTTTTTGCTTTCATTCACACTTGTCCCCTTCTTCGCGTTCATCCGCTCAGCCGACCGCCGGAACACGGCTGTGCATCTGTTCAATATTTCATGCTTCCTCACGTTGTCAAGTTTAGAGAGGTGTGAAGAGCACAAGATGCAAACCACCCGGCTCCCGGAGGAGCGCTCCGTGAGAATGAAGGCGAGTCGAGAGCGTGAAGAGTTGTGTCTGCCTCTCGTGGAGGAAGACTTATTTATTTGTTTATTTTTCTGGTGCGTTTCCGTCGTTTTGTCTCTAAAGGTGAAAAGACAACTTGCTCTGTCAACGGGCTTTTTCCAACTGCCGTCACAGGTGTGCGCAGTCACTCAACCATTGCTTTGCGACACTGTCGTAACAACCGTGAAGCGAGCATTATGCTATACGGCCATACGCTACACCGGCAACGCACACGGATCTTTTGTAGAAAGTGTGTCATCTTATGTTATATTTTTTGATTATTATCATTTTATAGTTTAGCATGATATTCCTTTATGTTATAGTTACCTAAATTATATTCTGTTTAATAATTGTTGAAACATTCTTATGTTGTTTGCGTCTGATTGGCTGAAGAGAAGCAGGAAGTGTTTCCGTTACCGGAACAAGTTGTGTTCTCGAACGTGCCGCGCTGCCGGCGTCTTTTTTCTCCCTTTTAATAAAACTACATTTAAAGGATTCCATCTCTCCGACGTCTTTTTTCGCCCTTTTAATAAAACTACACTTAAAGGATTCCATCCCTCCTTTTGCCGTTCGTAAAGTAGCGCTATCCACTAAAAACAACGAACCCCTCAACTTACAAGCGTGAAAGACGTAGTGGGCGAAAAAAAAGACGTTGAAAACAAGCTTTCGTCAGTTTCAGAATCATAACAAAAACAGCGGTCATCATTTTGCTTGTTTATTTTCGTTTTTTTTAGTTTTATTGGACGAGCAAAGAACGTAGAGTCTATGCTAAAGCTTCATAAAGAGCTAACGGGTGGGGGGACGTGCTCCTTCTCAGGCTGAATTCAACACGCTCCCAGGCAGAGTTGTTCTAAATCGAGTCTAAAAGGAGATAACAAATCTTCCAAGGGGAATTCAAACGTTTGAAGACGTCCCCACGGCAATGTTAGGTGGGAGCATAATTAAGGCACCCGCATAGTAGCCCGGATTCTCATCCTTCAAGTCTCAAAAGTGTTCGAAGAGGCATCAGATGTGGGAAAAAATCGCTTCAAGGAAGCTCAGCCTCCTGGGATGAGGTGACAAATTCAATATGAAGTGGAATGTCCAATGTCCCAGATGACAACAAAGAACATGCAAGCGCTGTCATCTGTGTCGCCCCTCCGCCTGCATTTCAGCAGATAATATCTCAGCAAGTCAACCACAGCCTTTTTTTTATTTTTTGGGGGTAACTTGACTAAAATTCGCCGAAAGTTGCACTCCTTTAATTTGACGAGAGTTTTTGGCTGCTCTGTGCACCCTCGGGGCTCGCACTTCATTGAGTCCGTATTGACATCTCTGTGTGGCAGCTTGGAATCTCTATGAAGGTTAGACCATTCATTATTCATACGTCTCCTGCAGAAACTTCAATATCAACAGGAAAGTCATTAAGAAGGAAGAGGAGGCGTGTGCGCCCGAATGCCAAGCACACATCTCCACTGGTGATGCTCCCTTGGAAACAAATGCAGCCTTCCGAACCGTTCGAGGCTAATTGGATTGGACACGTGACAGCCACGCACGCACTGGAACACTTTCTATGTTCACCTTTCATATGTTTTCAACTACCTTCCTTCAATTCTGAATTATTGATAAAGGAGCCGGCTGTTGCATGCTGAGCCAGAGCCGGATGCAAAACACGGAGTGGATCGGGAATGGAAGCGCTTGAGACGTTGGATGGTCGACTTGAAACGCTCTGTGATGAGACACGGAAGGATTATAGACTCGAGAGACCTAGATGGACTTGTGCTAAGCGAAATGTTGGGAAATCCGGCCTCCCTGTGTGGATTTTGCAAGTTCTCCCCGGGCCTGCGTGGGTTTTCTCCGGGTACTCCGGTTTCCTCCCACATTCCAAAAAAATGGATGGATGCAAACCGTTTTTAACATTTTATTTTTTAAATACCAAAGTGGTATTTGCATTGAAACCCCCCATCAGTCGCCTTGAACGCAAAATCATATTTGGCAGAGTTGCTTGGAGCTGAGCCCTGAACTCCAGTCCGGGTTTTGCTTCGTACCCGTCATGTGCCGCTCGTGTTCTCCCTCTTTCTCTCTCTCTCACACGCACGCGCACGCGCGCGCGCGCACACGCACACGCTCGGCGATGCAGGCGAACACACGGAGCCATGCAGCGGGACACTACGACGGCGCGTCGGAGCCGGCCGCGCGAGTGACGTCCTCCCGCCGCATCCGCGCCTCGGTCGTCGTCTCGACGCGAAGGAATACCGCGCAAGGCCTCCTCCTCCTCCCTCCTCGCCAGACGGACGCCGACCTGCGTCGTCAAGGTAAGACAACGACAACATTAAAAAAGAAGGCGCCAAATGTTCCACACGCTCACCTTGGTGCGCAAAAAAAGCGTTTTCAGTGCGCGCGTGAACGTCCCTGCTGTGTGTTTTTTTTAAATATAATGCTTCAAAGTTTTTGGGACGCTCAGCCGCCGCTTAGTGTTAAGTGATAACGAGGCAGCGACGGACGGCTGTGCATCCAATCAAGCCCGGCCTGACGTTTGCTTCACCCTCGTGGCTTTTGTTTTCCAAGCGGCACAAACGCGTCTTGGGCTGATTGCGAAAAAGGGCGAATGTGTGTGTGTGTGTGAAAGTGCTCGAATTGGCAGAAGAGTTGAAGGAGGAGATACTTGTCGGATCTGCAAGTGCGTTCAAAGACTTCATTACTCGGGGCGAGAGAATTCATTAGATAGGCAGCAAACGGTGCAAATCAGTGGGGGGGGGCTGAAGAGTTCTTGATAAGGTCAAATGCGGAGTGAAGGCCTTTTCACACTAGCGCCCTTTACGTAGCTACTCCTAAACCGGTGCAAGCCTGATTCGGTTGTGGCTAAAATGCATTTCAAATCCAGATGTGGTGAGCCGTCAAGTCCAGAATCACAATTGCTATTTTCTTGCTTCCCCCACCCCCCTTAATTAACTAACTAATTAACTAACTAACTAACTAATTAATTAATACATTTTTGCATTTTCACTCCCTCGCGCAATCAGCGACAATAAATTGTCGTTTTTGGGTGGGAAAATATTTTCCTGAGCGGCGTCGAGTGTGTTAAACTGTTTGACTGCCATTGCTGTTTAGATTTGGCAATTGGGATCGAACCGCCGGCAGCCACTGGTGAATATTGCTGTCAAGTACGCTTTTCAACAGTTCGGCATGGAACATAATCCCCCCCCCCCCATTTGTATAACATTAATGACCTATAGATGGATGGCAGCGTTTCATCACTTTGTATTTGACAGCGCAGTTTTGGAGTTGATGACTCCAGAAGGGGAAATGTATAGCAGCAGAACAATCTCGAGAAATGAGCACGCAGTTCAGTTCATCGAGTTGATGGGAAAACCTTGGCATTTTTCTTTTCGCAAAAAATCACATTTTCTCCGCTTTTTGGGCAGAAACCGGTGTTTTGGGGTGGGCTGAAAGTGGCTTCTTTTGCCGATTACTTGTGAATGGGGGGTGGGGGGGGGGAACAAGAACACTTTTTAAAAAATCTGGTGAATGAAGTCTGCTTTTTCTCATGGTTGGTTTGGTGCTGACGTTATCACAGAAAAGGGGGTTTCTTGTAGACTGCAATGTTGAGAGTGAACCAAAATCCAAACTTTGCTGCGGTTGCTCTTGCAACTTCTGTGACGCATTTTGGTTGGCTTGTATTTTTGCACCACGTGAAAAGAAACTGGAAACGCTTGTTTGGTGGAAACAAAGTGCCCGATTTCTCTCATCATCATCATCACCATCGGCATCATCAATCTTCCGCTCCTTTGAGTTCATTCGGCGTTCTCGCATCGCTGAACCTCCTTGCAAGGTGCCACGTTTGTGATGTGTGTTTCTCGCCCCCCTTCCCCCCTAAATAAATAAAATAACAAAATAACCTGCCGCCGCAAGCAATCGCTTGTGAAATTCATCAGGCGCAAATGACCACTGCCCACATCTGTAAAAAGACTCTCAGGACCAATTCCAGCTGTGACGGAAATGGATCTCACTTGCATCTCTGAGCATTTTTCATTGCTCGAGGTTTTACTATTTAGCCGTCGCTAATGCAACAAAAGCGTTTTTGGTCCGACGAAGTGACATTGGATGGTTTTGCACTCGGCCCACCGGTTGGGGGATTGTTATTCCGGCGACGGCGAGATCCAAGGATGCGAGGAAGGACGGAGGCCAAGAGGTCACTCGTGTATGGAGAGAAGCCATTAGCAGATTAGCAAAAGCAAGCGCGCGCTCCCAAGTCATCCAAAACAGCAACGCCGAGCCGCGGACGGCATTTGAACTAATGAGGTGTGGAGCAAGAAGCGTACTTAATGATTTTCACTCCCTCTTTAACTTTATCTTCTCGCCTGCTGTTGAAAAGCACAGCGAGGCAGGGAGTTGTTTTTTTTTTTTTTAATCTCAAAGAAGCAGCCCGCAATCAGTTGATCTTTTCTTTCCACGACGATTGTTCCGCCCATCTTAAACACGCTCTGCCAGTTATAAGCAGCGCCCCGGCTCTCGCCTGCCACATTTAGGCCGGCGGCGGCGGCGGCGGTGGCGGCGGCGTAGCCGGCATTAGCTGCCTTGGCGTCTTTGCCTGCAGATAATGATGGGCTCTGTGCTCAACTCTCCACCCTTTTTTTCCCCCCTTCCCCTACCAGTCCCTTTCATGTGTCTTACCCACACAGCCTTGCAGAGCTTGACATTTGAGCAAGTCGTCCGCGACGTATCCACGGTTCAGTACAGCGGTACCTCTGCTTATGAAATTAAAAAGACATTTCTTCAGTCGAAAATTTTGGAAGTCGAGACGCGTTTTGCATGTCAATGCCCTAATCCGTTCCAAGCCCCCACCAAAATTCAGACCTAAATGTTTCCTAAAGCATAAAAATGCATCAAAATATGGAACAAATACATGTTACAATTAGATTATTGCGCAATAAATGAGAGTTGTGCATAATGTAAAAAAATAAAAAATAAATAATAATAATAATAATAAAGAGTCCCAACATTTTTGCCCCACGGACAATATTTTCAGGGATCGGATAAATACAACAAAATAACCTGATATGACCTGCATGAAAACTGTGGTATTTTCCAAACATAATAATAAACACAAATCATGACACGGGGAACGTCCTACCTGTCCGTAACGCTCTCTGGTCGCCATGGTAACGTTTAAACGTGCTTTCAAAGTAAGAGCCATCGCAAATTTAAAAAGTGCATGAAAAATACGACTCCCCATCGGCGCATATTATGTCGAGTGGGCTTGGTGCGTTGGAGTCTCCCCCATGAGATGAATCCGCATTTTAAGTGGGACTCCTGATACTGTCTATTAAATGTAGCCTTCTTTTTCTTGAAAGTCGTCGGCTCCTCTTCCGTCTCCTGGCTGGGCCTTTTCCCCTTTGTTTTGTTTTGTACTCATTTTGCTAGCTCCCGGGCGGGTTTCATTTTAGCGCTAACCGATCACGCTCGCCTTGACCTGCGTCAAGTGTGACATATTGCAGACGGATGTAACGGTCATTTTTCAAAATAAAACAGCTTTCAGATTCTGAAATGAATAAAACGGAAGTCATGTAAGTTTTTTATTCTTTCTCTGCGGACCGCAGATGTGCAGCACTTTGTCGGCAGCGGTGGTTGTTTTCACCCTTTCATGCGCCCTGTCACCCGATCACATGATAAGCTGTCCACTGTTGTAACCCCGCTGTCCCTGAAAAAGGGTTCAAGCATTTTTGTAAATACAGTTCAGTGGAGTAGTTTTGTTTTTGGCTTTCCGCAGGGGGCGGCGATTGGCCGCGACTCTTAACTTGTCTCGCCTCAGATTTGATGTGAGTCGCAGCGGTGTTGTGATGATGCTGGCGATGATGACTGCACTGATGAGTCAGCAAAGTGCGCGCATCCTTGCTTCCAGATCTGTTGTCTTTTATTTTTATTTCTTTATTTTTATGGGCTGCGTTTTGAATTCCAGTCTGGCCTCCCCTCTTTGTGGCGCAGAACAGGAATTCTTCTGTTGATCTCAATTTGGCTCGAAGGGACTCCATCCTGCTGCAGTCCTTCACACTTAGCCGCTTCGAAGAGTCGTGCGGGAGCTGTCAGCAGGCTGCTTTAATCCCCCTGCTCCCAAAAAAACAATCAAGTGAACAAGCAAAGTTTTACCCCCAGGAAACCTGTCCAATATTTTATTTTTCCCCTGCTACAATTTGTAAGCACACAGGAGAACTTCCCCCTGTGGAGCCACTTTGGTTGATTCGCTCTCCGTAACGGAGAATCCGTTTTTTAGCTAAGCGTGCTAATCCTTTCTCTTTTCAGATGATCTGTCTTTTTGAGGCGTTTAAGGCTCATGAAGGACACTTAACTAGCCTGCGTGAGGGGGATTCAATGTGTTTCACAGGAAGGCTTGAGCTGTCATCTAAAAAAAAACAAAAACCTTTAGAAATAAATGCCGCTATGAATGTATTTATTGCTGTTTACACTCATCAACGGGAATCCAACCGTTGACCTGTCAGAGACGACTATATTCCTCAAGTGCATTTCTCAATGGGGGGGTATGCGTGGAAGAGGGTCTCGCCCAGCTTGTACGTGAGATTCAAGGTTCTGCCCGACCGTGATGATGAACAGATGCCATTAGGTGGCGGCGTTGCATGGTTGATGTGAGATCAGCGCAGCTTTTGAGTGGAGGCGAACAAGCAGGCGGCGAATCGTTTTGTTGCTTGAAGTCCAACTAGTTCATGCAGCGGGCACTCGCTCGAAGTAGAGTACGGCACTGTACACGTATGCTGTAAAGTACAGGTGTCAAACTCGAGGCCCGGGGGCCAGATCTGGCCCGCCACATCGTTTTACGTGGCCCGCGAAAGCAAATCAGACATGTCGACTTCCATGATGCCTGCTAACATCTCGACCCAACGTTTCAAAATCTCACACGTAATAAATAAGAGACGTATTGTAAGTATTTTCTTGGAACCAAATCCCTCATTACAGTAACTTAAAGTTTGACACCCCTGGTGTAAAGAGTACGTGTAGTGGTAGTTGGCAGAACGTGCATGTGTTGTGGTCTCGATTTGTCATCTCGATTGATGTGGTGAGTTTGCCTCGTAAACGGTGAGTTTCTGAATTGCCGATCTGTCAAGAAATGATTTTTGCCATCAAAATGTTATTTGATGTCGTTTGAAGGCCCACATATGCAAAGACTATTTGCAGCAAATCACTGTTCTGCTTGCCTTGCCACTGAAATTAAGTTAAACCACAAACCAGGCAAGGGGTTTACTGTCCGTCCTCTTCAATGCCAGCCGTTTTCTGTATTCGCAACACAATTTTCGGCGTCCATCCAAAAAGCCCCCGATATGACGCCGGAGCCGAAGAGTCGCCGAGGTCACCGCGCTGCTTCGACGCTAATCTGCCGCAGGGTGTTTTTCTGCGTGTGCAGCAGCAGCTTTTAAGTCGCATGCTATTGCATCACTGACGTCGAGCGTTGTTTACCTTTGCAGCTTCCCTTCCTACCCACTCGTGGCCTCGAGGCTTGACTTGGGACTCTTCACCTTTTTTTTTTTCCTGTGCCCATCGCACACGAACCAACAGTCTGGCGGCGGCTTTTGGATGTTTCCAAATAATTGGCGAAAGGTTTATGATCTGTTCTACTGACTGGTACAGTGAAACTCCTCTACAACGAAATCTGCATGGGCGAAAATACCCCCTAGTGTGAAAAAAATCTTCATGCATGAACACCATTCCCACTTTCCTGCCCCCCATGCAACGAAAAAAAAAAACCTGTTGCGTTATACGAAATTTTTTTCTCTGCTCTTGCCTCGCGACGAGATTCACTACAAAGGAGTCTAATCCAACAGCGACCTCTACTGCTTCGTTCGGAAACGGCAACAGCAACCACCACACTGGTTTACACATGCGCAGTAGTCCAGGAAGTAGTTGTTACTGTTGGTTTCGGACGCAGCAAGAACGTTGCATTGCTAAAATGGCTACAAACAGGACCTTTGGATGTCAAGCAGCTAAGACAAGAAAAAGCGATCAAAATGAAAGAGGGAGGAAGCAAAATAAAATTGATGTCAGTGAATTCTGATGGTAAATTTGGCAATTTCTTTCCCTTTTTCCTTTCTACACTGACGATATGAAGTGTCAAAAAAGTGTATGCTCATATTTATGCACGATTGGAATCAAAATAAAGAGTACACGTGTTTACATCTGAGATCGAATATGCCACCGCGAAAAAAAACCCTGTTTTGAAAACCTTTCTTGCTGCAATCATAATTTCATTGTAGAGGAGTTTCACTGTAGCGCCATTCCAGCTAGATCCCGAGTCAACTCTTCGGCAGATATGAAGACGTAGTGCCGGAACTGTCAAGGGGTACCCGCGTTATTCCCACTGGGAGGCCAAAGGAAAGCCGGTCTTTGTTTGCCTTTCACTACCGGAGCATGCTCGGACTGCGAAAGGCCACGAGCATTGTTGGCTAACACAATCCTCCAAGGGGAGGGGGCTTCTGGCCCCGAACCCCAACGGAGACGCATGCATAGTCCTTCCTGTGCCAGAATCAACCGCTGCATGCTAAATTCTGTTTTGCCCCAGCACTCAGGCAAGCTTGTTAGTCCAAATGCAAACTGACTGCTCGCCGACTGGCTTGATGGGTCAGTCTAATTGACAACGCCGTCGTCGGCCAGTGTCCCCTCAAGGGAAAGAAAAGTCATCGGGGAAGTTCCCGCAGCACCAACCCGAAAAAATCGTGTGGCCTTGACTTATTTCTCCGTTCCGCCGCACGTTTTCGAAAGAGCCGCGTGCGCCGTTGCTTTGTTTGGCTTCCTACTTTGCATCAAACGCTCTTGGCGTGTTTGTGCGGCAGGCTCGCATTCGACATGCAGACCAAAGCTCGAGGAAGGTTTGGTTTATTTTTATTTTTTTGCATGGCCTGTCTCCTCTCTTGACAGTGATCGGTGGAGACGGCTGACGTCTCTCGTGGAAGGACGTTGACAGGATCTAACGGTTTTGACAGGAGCTCGTAAAGATTCTGGGATACGGTGAACGTTACGCGGACGAGTCGAGACTGTCAGGCAACGCGGCGCACGACGGGCAAACGCAATAGACGTCATTCCCGGATTTTGACGTCCGTTTAACCCCAGTGAACTTGTGCTGGCATCGTCGGCGGCGGCTACCGCGACGTCTCATTTCGCCAACTACCTCGACGGCTGTTGCTGTAGGAGGAGGCCCTTGATGAATCAGAGTTATGACGAAGATCTCCCCGAAGCCGAGGGCTGACATTCGCTTTCGAATGGTGGGCGGGTGTGTGATCACAGTCACATTCGGCCAAAGTGTCGTTTGGCAAAGCTGCTGCGCGTCACTGATCCTCAGGGCTCGGCTTGTTTTTTTTGTTGTTGTTTTTTTTGCAAGTAAGCTACTCCGAAGACCATCGGTGAATCCTGAAATGCTAATGACACAACTACCGCATTTTCCGCACTATAAGGCGCACTGAAACGCGTTCCTTTTTCTCAAAAGCCGACAGTGCGCCCTATAATTCGATGGGCCTAATATAAAGCAACTGTAACTCTCTTTACATTGTGAACATTGAAAACAGTTTTAAAATGAGGCATTCGTTGAAGGTGCGCCTTATAATCCGAAGCACCTTATAGTGCAGAAAATACGGCAAATGTCCTAAAATGCTGCAATCAACTCTACAAGGCCAAACAGCTGTATAATGATGGTTCGGCCTTCTCCCAAATGTCATTCAGGTTGTTAGCGTCGCTTTGGGAGGGCCGGACTGTCACGTGACCGAGCATCCTAGAAAGTCTCGGTGATCGCGGCGCGGGGTTTATTTAAAGCGAGGAGCTTTATTTAAGAAGCTGTTGGCTGAGATAAGCCGCCAAAAGGTCCAACTCTAAATGGACTCGTGCAGACCGTATGAGGAAGAGCCCTGCTTTCAGCGCTTGGGTGTGTGTGGGGTGGGGGGCACAGGCGATAAGGGTCGACGGAATCATGGCCATTATAAAAGGGTCCTATTTTGCGATGGCAGGCATTTCATAGATCCCTTCAGTTTTTGAATGGGAAGTAACAGTTGATGCCGACAACACTCTGTCAAGTCAGCGCGCATAATCGCACTCGAGGCATCCTTTTATCAAACGCGCCCAGTGTGGCCTTGCTTTCATCCGTCCTCTCACGATGCCCTGCATATCCAAAGTGGCGTCGGCAAAAACGAAAAGCCCTTTTCTTACCTCCATAACGATTATTGGCAAACTTCAAACTCCTAAAACTCAGACAGGCCTATCATCACAGCAAAACCACTGGGGAGCTCAAGTCCCATAACTTGACTGGAGTCAGACTTTAGCTGCCAATTTCAGGAGTAAACACTAAACCCGACTTCACTTGACTTGGATTTGGTATTCATGAGGCTTGATTTGACAGCTCGACCTGATAAATCCGACTGGTTACATTTGAAAATCAGCATTTTCAAGGCTGACGTTTTGTTAGCTACGCTAACGTCACAATTTACAGACACGTAAGCTATGCTAACGTCACAATTTACAGACACGTAAGATACGCTAACGTCACAATTTACAGACACGTAAGCTATGCTAACGTCACAATTTACAGACACGCAAGATGCGCTAACTTCCCCATTTAGCTAAACAACAGCTACTTCAACACGAATGAAGCTTCTTGTTCGTGATGCGTTTACTTGAGAAGTCAAAGTAGAAACAAATCGAGTGAATACAAACGCTGGTTTGGGTCCATTGAAAAAAACTTTTGAGATTGTGAACGTGTTTGTACAGCTAACTAGCGCAAGTACTGTACAGAAATGTGTAGCTCGCTATAAATGCTCAAAGATTTCGGTGGTAGGTCACCATCGTATCTTTTAAGTGGCCCAAAATGACGATATGGAGGAGGAATCGGTTTAGCGATACATCGGAATATGACAAAACAAATTTGGGGAGGTTCGCCCCAGTCTCACAACCATTCTTTCCATGTCCATTCTCCCCGTGCACATGTAGTACAAGCGATAATCCTGATTTGGCTGCATGAGCCGGAGGATTATTCTGGATTATCAAAGAGAGCAGATTTCACGACAGCAATCATAATAATCGATTTTCTGTTTGATCCCAAAGCCCAGCTTTGGGGGACATAATTATCGCGGCAAGGAAGTGGCTGAGATTCTTTCACCTTTTACCGTCAATAATAGAAGGGGGGGGTCCAGATTGTGGACCGGGTATTTTATGGAGACGAACTGCGAGGGAAGGCGAGCCCCCCCCCAACCCCAAACTCTGCCACAATTCATTTCACGCTCGACGGAGCTCCGCCTCCGAGACGGTGACATTTACATGGCCTTCCATAGCGCAGCCTCTTGCTTGCAGGCCCAAGGCGCTGCTGGCTAAATCGGGCACCGGGGCCCATGAATGAGGGACTGCAATGTTCCTTCCATGACGATATGATCATCATTGATGCTAAGTGATCATCTGATGGCATTTTAACGATCATGGCAGCATTGTGCGGCGCCAACGAACAAACAAACCTCTCTCGCAAACGCGTCAATGTCAAAAAAGAGAGGAGGGTGTTATCGTTGGGGCCGCTGGGATTATCTTCGCCAAAGCCCAACTGGTTGTTTCTTAACGTAAACCTTGTGAGGTTAGTTAACCCCTCCTGCCCGATTTTTTAATATTTTTTTTTCCCCGCGCCGGACGCTAATCTGATAAGCTTTCCCACCACCTTGTTTTTGTCGTGGGCCACGTTGTAGTTACGGTTGGAAGGCCGTTAGGAATTTTGGGAAACCATATACGTGTTTAATCACCGCCACATATTACATACGCAGCCACAACAAATTGATCAATAACTATGTTTACAATCACAAGTCAATTATAATGATTGTTATTGTGACAAATTGACATTTTGGTTCAGACTTTAGCAAGCGCCATGCATTTTGTGGGCCACACAAAAGGCTGTGGCGGGCCAGATCTGGCCCCCGGGCCTTGACTTTGACACCTGAGCTGTACAGTATTTCTATTCAGGTAAAAGCTGTGATAAAACCACAAAAAATAGAGAAAAACGTTGCGAGGGGGGAAGAACACTCCATCAGGACATTTTTGTTTGTTGTTGTTGTTGTCACCGTGCATGCGCTTGAACGGTTTGTCACTCCCGTTCTTGCTGCGATGCTTCACTTTGCACCTCCGTGCAGTCGCGGTCCCACATGGGGGACCTTTTGAGACTTGGTTGGATGGCCCATATTCTTTCACTTTAATGTCTTCCCACCAGCCCGGTGTGAAATTGTCCATTTTGCCGTACGACAAGGCGCGATTCCCAACGCCGTCGGCTTTGCAAGCGACGGGCGATTTATTATCGTCTGCTGTTTTCGTCCAACATTTGGAGCCATGACTGCAATCCGGTCACGGGCAGATGGACGGCGTGACAGAGCGGGTCGAGTGCGCCGACCGCAACATCTCGACCTGCGCTCTTGCCGCTCCATCCAGCCCCCCCCTCCCCTCCGGCAGATGACTCTGCGCCTTTCGTCCCTTGGAAAGCGGTAAATCTCGCCGTGGCGCGCGTACAGTATAAACGGCTCTAATGAGGTGGTAACAAAAGTTATGGATTCATTAGCGAGCGTGTTGTCCCGGCAGGACTGCAAAGCAAAGCGAACTCTGCGAGGTTGCGTTTCGTAGCAGATGGCGACTGCGTGTGTGCGCGTGTGTGTGTGTGTGTGTGTGTGAAGGCTTGCTGGTTGTTTCTATCCACACAACCCGATGCACAAGGGGACAGAATGTGACATTGAACAGCCATGCGCCAGCTTCGGTTTGGTTCCATGCAGCGGAGGTTTCATGCCTCCCTCGTGCGCGAGGATGAGGATGAGGCATTAGCATACGCGGCGGCGGCGGCGGCGGCGGCGTGTGTAATTCTGTTCTAGCGCTGGCACGTATATCCAACTCTGTGGAAAGTCCAACTTTAGTTGATTTCTTAGTAGTTTGACTTAAAAAACCTGATTTCGTATGGCTACGACAAACAAGAAGATTCATTTTCGTAAAATTGGTCATATATATCGGGAAGCAACCGGCAGTTGGCCCAAATAATTAAAAGGCTAACTTCAGGATGGCGTCCCCCGTGTTAGCAACGTTGGCGTGGCGTTTTTGTGGTCTGTTGACCTGCTCGTATTCGAAAAGACGGATTTATCGACGGCAGTTTGTTTTCCTTCAATCCAGGATGGTTTGTCCATTTGAATGGGACGAGGTTTCGCTCTTGAGCCTCATTCGTCCCATTTCCAAATGTTCTTTCTTTATTTCTTTGTGGTCATTTCGACTTCCTAATATTGGGATTAAAAAAAGAGTTTTTCATTTTCCAAGATCAGCGATTTTTTTTTTTGGGGTGGGGTGGGGGTAAATGTATTTGAATTGCGCCCCTGCCCATGAACTCGATACAGGCTACATTTGGGATTATAAATCTCCCCATTAGCAGATTTAGCACGACTTTGCACTTTTAATGACGCTGACGCATCACAAATGCTGTTTTGCTAATGAAATGACGCGGCCAAAGCGCAACACGCGCGCTGAAGACAAAGACGGAGAAAGCGGAGGAGTGAGGACGCTCCGCTCCCCACCGAGGGGGGGGGGGGACCAGCCCGAAAGGACGCTGATGGGAAGACGGCTATTTATGACCAATCTTGTTGATGATAGCGAAACTATTCAGGCTTGTTCCTTTAATTACAGGCGCTACCATCAATGGTCCTTTTTTTTCCGACTCTTCAATGTCACACCTAATGGGTTGCCTGTTGATACATTTTGAAATAATTAGTCAATCAGTCATTTGTTTATCCACACCTCTTTTAGGGATGAGGCAACAACGGTGCCGGGAAAGGACAAATATCACTTCTGTCATATTGTACTTGATCAAAACAGAGCCTCAAAGCATAATTTTTAAAAAGGAAGGTCAAGAATTAACCAGTTTGTGCGTCATGCTGAAATGCTTCTCCTTCCGGTATGTCCGTCACGGCCGGAAGGAAGCAGGATAGTCATGCAAACCCAAAAAAAAAAAAAAATTTGAATGAAAACTAATCAGCTAATTATAATTGAGAAAAAAATGTTCAGAAAAAAAAAGTATTTGTTTTTTTTTCTCCAAAACTACAATTGTCGTGAAAAATGTCGGTTTTGGTGGATTCATTTCAAACATGTCAACGGCATTTGTTCTTCTATGTTGGCATGAAGCTGTCGGTTGTTGAAATCTTTTCAATGATTCTCTTAGTTTGATGTTTAGTTTGACAACTTCACCTTGGGCGTGGCAACAAACGGCTTGAAGCCCCTTTTTTTTGAGCAATCGCTCTCTTTTCCGAGATGCTGCTTATTCTGAGCAGGGATACGATTTCTTTTTTCCCGATACTATGCGGTGTTTCCCCCTCCTACAAGTTGAGGAGCCAAGAATGAACCTCGGTGATGTCCCCTTCCCTCCTTTTTGTCCTTTCTTTTGACCTTCACTTTGTGTGTGTGTGGGTGTGTGAGACACAGAAATTTAGCGCCTGGATTGATGCGTATTTAAATTGCCGTCCAAGTGAAAAGGTCATCAGCTCTTTTCCCCCGCACAAGCTTTTTGAGCAGAAAATGGACAGACAGCTGGAGGTCAGTCTTCAGTCTGATATCCTGCCGTCTCGGAATTAGCCGGCTTGTTATTGGTTAGCATTTTTGGATGTTTTTTTTTTTTTTTTTCAGGTCACCGTTCATTTCTGTGCTGTGACTGAGCCTTTCCAGACGCGGCATTTTTAGTATGGATAATCTCGATATACGTAATGAAAGTGCTTTTGGATTGAGTTCAGGGCAAGAGATTTAGGGAGGCGGTGGGGTGGGGGGTTGATTTTTGTTTTTGTTTGGTTTTGGGCGCTTGACTGTGTGAGGGTGTCCCAATTAGAGAGAGGGAGCTTGAATGGGTATGTCCGCAGCAGCGTGGGGGGGAAAAAAGAGATCAGGACCAAGGACAGCGCCTCACAGTCTGCACTGCCACGTGTTGCCACGCCAACGTGCATATTTGCTTGACTGGACAAAAAAACAAAACAAGTTTTGACAGGAAGTGAGGTTCCCCCAGGTGCGTAACTGTTTTTAAGGAAGCGTATCGGCTGTCGTTGCTTTCATGGAAAATGCTGACTCGGCAAAAGTGAATGGAGTGACATTCCCAAGGCTGACAAAAGTTAGCGCTTTTCTTTTTGGCAGGTGAAGTTAGCGGTTTCCTTGAGAGTTTGTATTTTCAGAATAAAGGTTTCTCAACACTAGCCGGCAAGCTACAGGTAGCTACTGTTGGCGTTTGAATATAAAATTGTCAAAGAGTATTAGGGCTTGGAAAGCTTCTCTTTGAACGGTGGATGTGAAGACATGAATAATCGTCGATTGCGCTGACATATCCTGCCGCATCCCATCTGTACTCTATCCGCGCTGGCAGTTTTTTTTTTCTTTCCCCCCCTCCCGAATGCCAAAATGCGTTAACTTGATGTTCAGCATCGGCCTCTGTAGTTTTGACAATACCATCAAACGACCGCGTGCACCTGACAGCAAGCAAAGATCCCGGGGCTCCTTTTCAAGTGTTTTATCTGTACGACTGTCGAATAGTCATTCTCGTCTCACTTAGTTCCTGGAATCTGTTCAGACAGACTTTGAAGCTGACATCTCGGCATAGGTGGCAGATGAACTGTTGCCCTTTTCATAGGTTTCATTTGTCTGTTGTAGTACCAAGACTGACCTGTGAGAGGCAGCATGTTGCCACAGGGCACCCAGATATATGTGCAAAATACAAAGAAAAAAGAGTGATGAGTCGTGGAAGAAGAAGCAGAAGGAGCGAGGTCGCTTAACTCTTTGCTTATTTGGTTACTCGATTGCGGTCGCCAACACGTCCGTCTTTTTTTAGTGCGGCGAGTGACGTGGGTGACCTGTTAAGCTCGTACGATTGTCCCCCTCACCCCCCCTCATCTCCGTCCCTAACGTCCCCCCCCCCGCTCTGCTGTCCCCCGTTAACCTCTCCCAACACCTTTCCTTCATCCTGCACGGTAGCTCTCGGCGGGGCCAGCGGGGCGACCCCTGTGGGAGCCTGTGCCGCCGCCACGCAACAACAACAACCCGTGGCAGTTCCGAATCACTCCTGGCCACAACCTACATGGCAAATAGTCAACATGTTTACAATTTCTGGCTTTTTCTGAGCAGATAAGAGAGGGCGAAACCCCCTTCACACACCCTACACCGCCATGATTATCATTCAGCGACATCTAAGAATCAGTCCTTGGCCGATTAGGTCGGAAGAGTGAGAAAACCCCAAATGCTCCAATTCAGCCAGATTGATGGCGTGTGTAATTTGAAAACCTCACCGGAACACGACGTACTTGTCCGCGTTAAAGCTTTGATTGCGCGATTGGCAAGTTGTCGATAAGAAGAGGCCGCTATTTGTTTTCATTCCTCCAAAATGTTCACCGCGCCTGCCAGGCAGGCATCTAGAGAGTGAAAGCCTTGCGCGTCGAAAGCATGAAATACCGGCATCTGTGAGCACATCCAAACAGCCTCGGCGCTTCTGGCGTCGCAGGAAGAAAAGAGTCCAAAAGGCAGCAGAAAACGGCTCGGTCAGGCTCGTCGCCCGCCAGTTATCTTTTGGACGGCCGAGAACACAACACCCCCCCCCAATAAGATGAGTGAGAGAAGAGCCGCTAACGATTCATCTGCGGTAATTATCGTTTTTATGGCGGCGAGTGATTGGAGTCATTCCCCGACACCTACGCAAGAGTCCGCTGCCAAGTGAAAATAAATCTGCAACATATACTTAAGCAAATTACCGGAGAAGAAATCGCAGCCCAAAAGGGCAGAATTTCGATTTGCATATATTGGACTTGTTTGCAAACATCAATGGGAATGAAAACGGGGACGTGGGCGGGGCGTGGTTGGGCAGCGAGCGTCGCGGCTGAGAATCGCATCACGCTGATGAGCCGCCACACTGCAGGCGTTGACGGGCTGCACAAACACACGCACGCGTGATGAACCGCAAGGCTTTTATAAGCCAAGCCTCTGGAGGACGCTCATTTAGAATACTTGGAAATGTTTCACGCGACAAGACGGGACTCGCAGAGGCATGCCAGATCCATTTTGTACATCTACATACTGTACGTTAGTAAACAGGCTTCATTGCCTAATACGCAATATGTCTGACATTAAACTGAATACTTTTAAAAAAATCAAAGCAGGGTACACACACCGGGATAATTGGGCCTCATTTTCGCATCGCCCCTCCCCTTTCTGTTCAATGTCATTGCGGACCCGATTCTCGCGTTTCTTGAAAAGATTATGCGCTCTAATTATTGCATGACGTGTCAAGAGCGATGCTTCCTCCCTGAGCTGCTCAGAAAAAGAAGAAAAAAAAGGTTGGCACAGACAATAATTGTCAAAAATCAGCTCATCTTCTCGTATTTCCAGCGGGAAGCACGCTCGCTGAAAGGTGTGGGCTCTCGCTCACATTTTCACCATGAATTCAGATGTCAGAAATCTTGATGTGACCACCAACCCCCCTGTCTAAGCCGGTTTTGCTGTCTTGTATCCCACTCTGCCCTACTGTTGTATGGTGTTCCACAGGGATCAATTTTGGCGCCCCTTTCATTGTATTTGCTCCTCCTAGATTCCATCTGAAGAAAGCTTGGTATTGAACTGCTTTTCTTAAGACAGTCAGATCTATGTCCAGCTTAGCAAAAAAGGCCGCTGTCTATTTACGGCCACTTTTTGTCCCGTCTGAAGGAAAATGAAAACCCGGTTCGCAGCAAAAGTTTCAACGGAGAGAAAACAGAAGTTATGGTGTTTGGTCCCAGTGATCCTTTGTACATCTCACACTGTTGAATTGAGATACAAGTGACCCGATTGGTCCCAAAAAAAAAAAACGTTGTCACATTCTTAAGAAAAGATGACGTGATTCAAGGACTAATGACGGAAAAAAAAAAAAAAAGGTGACTATATTCCTATTTTACCCTCGCTAGCTCTTTCTCGGTCTTGTTTTTCATGTCACAAGAGTAGGGATGGTAGAGTACTGATTCCAGGTATTGGTATCAAACAGATACCGGCCTTATTTCAAGGTATCGAGTACTCATGAAGGATGCCGATATCAACCACCAAAACTTGGGCAGAAAGAATAAATCAAGTAAGCCAGTAGTTGGCCTGACTATTTGCTCATTTTCTGTCACTGTGTTCATTGATATTTTCTGTATAAAAAGTACTAGCGGTATCAGCACTTACTTAGTACTCAATCGGTCTGAAAAAAAAAAAAACGCAAAGAAAACAAACTCCTTTCCAGGTGCAATGCAGATTCGCCAAATCGATGTTGTCACTGCACGTTTAGCCCAGCAGGGCAGTCAAGATGGCCAACCATCGGACCGTACTCATTTTCAGTGACAGCGGCTCCACAGAAGTCACGCCACCTGCGTTCTGAAGCAGCGCGGCGAGGCTAATTTTTTTGCATGTCAAGGTGTACGTTCCTTCCGGACAGATACGCATAGAAGCGCACGTGGCCCTTCGGGTTCACTTCACAACAGATGCACCTTCTGCGTGCGCAGGCGCGCCAAAGCCTTTGTTGAATAAGACGGCTTGATTGCATCGACGAATCCCCGTTTATTGAATGCACTTGGGTGCTTTTTACAATATTGGGATATTTGAAGGCTTTGAGATGCACTCTCGGGTATTGAGGCAACGCAAACATGTTTTGTCCAGGGCGGCCAAACCCCGCTCGATGATGTCATTTGTATAATCTGATGGAAAATCTGGGCCAGCGTTGACATCGCAGCAGCCGGCGGGATGAGCAGTCGCTGTCATCATAATTTGCCGTGTGGGCGGGGAGACGGGGCGCGCGTGTTTAGCGCGGATGGGGACGCATTTCTCCAGCTCCTCCGCTACTTGCATGAAGACGTTTACGATGTCACAATGGAAGAATGTACTTGGCGCCATTATACGAGGCCAGCGGTGGGAAATGAAAGTAGAGGCACAAAGTACAAATATCGTGAAAACGGGAATAGATAATATTCTTTTTTCCAAGATTTCAAATAACTCAAGTCAGTCTAGTTGGATGCGCCGGCCTTTAAAACGGCAGCACAACCGCGACGCTCTCCCGCTTCCAAATGCCAGAGAATGTAATTCATTGGCACTGCCCGCTGTGAGATTAAAAAAAATCATAATAACGGAGGTCGTTTACCCGCACGCCTCGTTATAATAAATTCTCAGAGGGAGTAAACTACCATTCCCCCCTGAACACTCATCGTAAATGGATAGGAATAAACGTTGAATAAATGCTCCTAAAATAATCTGCATCCAAATAAAAATGTCGCATTTGCACGCATTGATCAGAATACAAAACGACAACAAATGTTTATTCCCAATTCTGAGATCGGAATGGTGGAAAATGCTTTTGGTGGTGTTCCTGTAGGGAAATTTGCACTTTGTTCAAACCAAAACGCTCGATAATGTTCTGGCTAATTTCATCGGATTTGTAACAGAAGTGTTTTGTAAAAAAAATAAAAAAACAGAAATCCTTGAGATAGGCGTTTATATTTGGCTAGACCGGGGGTCGGCAACCTGCGGCTCCGGATCGCATGCGGCTCTTAACGCCGCCCTAGTGGCTCCCTGGAGCTTTTTCAAACATGTTTGAAAATGGAAAAAAGATGGGCGAGGGAAATCTATTTTAATACGCTTTCTGTAGGAGGATGACACAAACATTCTGAACGTCTTCCAATGCTGTAAAAACGTGTCGAATAAATATCAAGCCGGGCTGCGATACGGAAACAAACGGCTTGCTTGTATTTGATGTCAAAATGTCGCCAGATGAGTTGAAATGGTGAGGGCAGGAATTGAAAACAATTGCCAGTACGTTATTTGTTTGCTTCATCATCTCCGTCCCTCAGTCCCGTGCAAATCAGTGCGGCGCTCAGCACTTTTGTCAGCGTTAATTGGTCTCATTATATCGCCGTGCCGTCGGAGCGTCTGCGACAGGTTGGAGCCGCGTGCTCCGTTCCGAGCCTCGTTTTGTTTTCAGCACGTGTCATCCCTTTAAATTGCCCAGTGATAGCCCGACGACCTTCCCTTCAGATTAGCCCAGCTCGAGATCCAGCCGATCCTCCAGGCGGGATGTGGATGAGCACGTCGCGGGCGCGGCGACGCTGCCGTTATATGTTTCAAGTGCGCTGGAGTGGTTTACGTTTTGCGGGGTTGCTTTTTACAGGCCAAGCAACCACATCGGTCGCTCACAGATGTCAGTTTTCTACGACTACGTACGTTACCCAAGTGGCGCCATTTTCTTATTGGAAGTCTCTCAAGATGAACGTGCCAACTCGAGATCTTATAATTCATGTCTTGAACAATTATAAAGTCAACAGGCGGCATTTTGGCAGACAGTGAACAATTCTTCCCATTGACACTCCCAAGTGAAGTCTACTATCAAACTCAACATCAAACTAGAGAAGTGCACCTTCATCCATATCCCAGCCATCTCTGGGCGGTAGGCGGAGGACACCCTGAACCGCTTGCCAGCCAATCGCAGGGCACACAGAGACAAACAACCATCCACGCTCACACCCACACTCACGCCTAGGGACACTCTTGAGTGTTTAATCAGCCTTCCATGCATGTTTTTGGAATGTGGGAGGAAACCGGATTACCCGTAGAAAAGCCACGCAAGCCCCGGGAGAACATGCAAACTCCGCACAGGAAGGCCGGAGCCGGGATTGAACCCGCGGTACCTCCGCACTGTGAGGTCGACGCGCCGGCCACCCAAAAGTGCACCGTATGAATTCAAAGCAACAAAAAGCTTTGCTGCTTAGCTAAATGCTAACAATGCAAACGCAACAATTCCTCAATGGTTTTTGCTCCGGGTGCCAGGGCTCCAATAGCGGACTTGGAGTTCCTTGAACTTTTTGACACGCGTCCCCAGTTTGAGAGCAGATTACATTTTCAACCCCACCCCCCGTTTGCGGATGTCCGTGCCATCGCGGCCGGGCTAGGCGTGCGGAACAAACTCCCAGGAGCTGTCCAAGGCTCCACAGAAGAAGCCAGCCGTGCGGAACCTTTGGAGCACGAACGCGGCGCCCCCGGCCGGGGCCAAATGAGTCACGGTGCAATGTACATTCGTGGATCCGCGGTGGAAAAAAAAAAACACAATAAGAGAGAGGGAACATTAGCAGAGCGAGATAACGGCCGGCCATATTTGATTAATATGCTTACTCGGCAGTGGTGCACCCTGAACTTTTAACCTTGTCTCTCTCGCTCGCGCCAGCTCAGATAATTGTCGAGCGATGCCGCCTCACATCGTTCACCTTGTTCTCGCCGAGTTGCATCGGTAGCGCTCAACCCACGCCTTTTGGGTCAAGGCCGACTTCTTCTCGTGCTCTTCATCATTCCAATGAGGAGATTGGGGCAGTATCTGAATCCGGGTGGGAAATTGAATTGAATTGATTTGTTTTCGACCGGGCTCATCGTGAAACATTGTTTCAGATCACGAATCGGGTTTTGAATAAGAAGAAGTCAAAAATCCAACATTTGAGCCAGACCGTCCCTGCAGCCAATGAATGAAATGTTACCAGTGAAGATGTTTGGAGTAACATGACGGGATCTTTTGATCACATTTACTAAATTCCAGAGAGGAGGGGCTACATCAAGTACCAAAAAAATCTGTTTTCCACTCTTTCTTGTGCCCCCCCATTCACAAATCCCACTAAATAAAGATTTTAGTCAGAAGAGAGTCTGTCCATCATACGACGCCGTTCTATGCTCGCTTGTTATGCTGACATGTTTACTCTGCTTGATCCCGTCTGATTTGTATTTAAATACAGATTATAAAAGTCTTTTTTTTTTTTTTTTTCATAAATCGGGGCTAAATCCCTTAAGATTGATGCTCTTTTTTTTCCCCCCTCTGCCGCCTCTCCCTTCATTGACTTGAAATCTGCTCGTGTCTTGTTGGGCCTTGGAGGCTGCAGCCGCCCATCGGCACTCTTAACTGACGAAATATAGTTCTTTTTTTTAAAGTTTTTTACAAGAACATGTAAAAAAATATATAAAATATATAAATATATAAATAAATAAAAATATAAATTATAAATACAATATATAAATATATAATATAATATATATATATAATATATAATATATTAAAAATATATTTATATATAAATATATATATATATATATAATATATAAAAAATATATTTAAATATTAAAAATTATGCGTATGAGAATGTCGGGACAACTATTCCAAAGTCGACGCTTGAAGTCAAAGTTGCTCCCTAGTCAAACACATCGTTTGAGCATTAGCGGGTCAAACTACAGGCTTGGAATCAAATGATCTTTCATTTGGGTTCCTCTTCTAGAGTAAGACAATCGAGAGGAGAGCGGTACGACCCCCCCCCCCCAGCTTTGTTTCCGCGACCTTGATCCTTTTTCATCATCAACTTGGCGGTGAGCTGAGGAGCATTGTGTGGCTGCTCATCAATGCAATTTGAAATGCGTATTGAAGCGAACCCCCCCCCCTTCATAACTGCATCCTCTCATTTGTCCGCCTTCCGCACAGGGCGCTCAAATCAATGAGTTCACACCCAGAAGTGGGAAAGAAATTGAGATGGGTTGCGGACTCTCTTCCGCCCTTCCTTAATTGGCGCGGGATTAGTTCGCATTGATTTGGCCTGATTAGCGCGGCTGGCTTGTGTGTCCGCTTCATCGGCGAGCCCACTTCCTCTTCCTCGGCCTGTTTTGCATACAGACCTCACCCCGCGTCCGTCCGTCGTGCGCAGGCTGCGGCCGTGTGTCCGGATGAAATTGCAGACCCGCAGACCTGACACGCATCAGATTTCTTGTTAAAATTACAGCGCCGGCTCCCTACAATACGGCGAGAGGCGAGCTCCGGAAAATTGCCCCCCGGTTATAGAAAATGTTCTGATAGATGGCGGCTATTATTCTGACCGAGTCGGCCAGAGTGATGAGCCGTGGAAAGATGGAGCGAGATTGTCTGCAGGGAGGGAAATATAGCGAGGGCAGCGAGGTACGCGGATTAAGCATGAGAGGGGGGTTGGGGGGGGACAAAAGCGTCTGACCACGGAATAGAGCGACTCGAAGAAGTAATATTATTGCAAAGAGTGTGTACAAAAGAGGAGAGGGCTGATATCTTTTGAATGCGAGTGCAGATGAAGCCGAGCGCTAACAAGAGTGTCGAGTTGTTTGCACTGCTAATGCTAGCTCAGGATGGCTAGCGCTGCTGTTGAAGTTGGACACACTGCGTTCTCACTGCGACTGTTTCTCACAACTAATACGCTCATAATTGTGTGCTATGATGAATTATTTATGAAAACTTTGAGGATTGTGCTTGTCAGTGAGGGCAGGACTTTGGTCAGAAACTCCATGCGAGGGTTTGGTGAAGTGCGGCTACATTCAAATCTTGCTAGCAGTTTTGAATCAAGCTGCTAATTTGCTGTTCATAGTTCCTACCCAAGCACTTAGTCTTCTTGGGTTTCGACACTCTGTATTTTGCGTTTGCTTAGCAGCTAGCATGGGTTCTCCTTCTCCTGGGACTCATCGCCTCCTTTAGTTGTAACAATACTCGTCAAAAGTCTATTTATTTGCTGCCGTGGAGGTGAGGATTTGTGATTTAGAGGAGCGGCTCGCCACCGTGAAAGGACGGCGTTTAGCCGAGCTAGCTAGCCTGCCGTGGACTCGAGTTAGCTTTGCGCATAGCATTCTCCGGGTAGCTCTGCAGCAGTCGGTAACATGCGGCGGATGCGTAATTGATTGACATGGATGGACATTTTTCTTTTGGGGGTGGGGGGTGGGGGGGGTACTAGTTTGGAGCTGGTTAGAAAATGTGCTTCCTCCAGCTCTGCGTTCAGATGTGCTACAAGCCATTTCTACATAGTGACAGGATGGTGATGTCATCAAGAAGCGTACTTGCAAATGGTCGGTGGAGTTGAAATCTGTATCGTCGGCTAAATGTCTGCGTTTTTCTCACCGTTCATAGCCGGGTTTCGTCTCTATCCCTCGCAAAAAGTACCACATCCTACAAAGTTTCTACTAGTGAGCAAAACATTTAAGCTTTAGACAGCTTTGATTCCCCTCGCAGTCTTCCTCAAATCTGAACTTCAGTGAGTCACAGATGTCTTGCAGCCCCTCGGCGGACTTCCAGAAGCCGGCGAGTGACAAGAAAGCAGATTGGGAGGGGCGGGGATGTCGGGGAAGGGTGAGGCAGGGGTGGGATGAGCTGCTGGGCGGCACTGAGGGCGAGTGCGAGATAATTAAGAATTGAGCGATTCGGCCACCGGCGCAGAATAGCTTCTTTAATTCTTCTCAGTCACATCGGTATTCATATCCATTTCAGGCTCGCTAAGGTGAACGCCGTACGACTCCCTCACGCTTCCGCCACGTTTGCTCGGCCAATTTTCTTTCCATATCGGATTGTTTTGGCAACATTACATGCGCATCGAGGGACGGATCCCACACTGGCAAGGATATTCATGAGCGTTCCATGAGAATGAAGCACCGATTAAAGCCGAGCTCTTGCATAACAATGAAAAAAAAAACATTTTTTTGCCAGAGGCATGATGAGGAAAATTGATTACTGCTCTTGCTGTGTATAAACTCATTTTTGACGATACCACCCCCGCAAAATATCATTCAAACATCACCCCCCCCTGCCCCCCCCAAAAAATTGGCCCAAAAAACCCCTATTGAGTTAAATCAGACAAAATATTTTAAAACACTCAAATTCGGCCTATAATTCATATAGGAAAATATTTTTATTCTTCCGTATATATATTTTTTAATTAATTGTCCGATTAATCCATTATCAAAGTTTTTATTTCTGCCAAATGCAAGCCTGAAGAAAATCCTTTTGTTGTTGGGCTGGAGGATTTTGACCGGGTCAAACTGTGCGTTGTTGACCGCTCGGAACGTGTTGAATTCAAGTCCACGAGTGAAATGACTAAACCGGACTACGTACAGAGAGAATGTAAATCCTGACTTCGGCATCATCGCGAAGGTTAGGATCTCAAAACGTGCGGTTCTGTATCATTCTTGTTGCGTCATAGGGGGGGGGGGCGGCCGGCCCTTACCGCCTGCTGACTCATAGTGAGCAGAGCCAGAGGTCTCGGAGGTTTAAAGCCCCTCCGCAGCCCATCCTCATGTGCCGCGACTTCAAAGTGCACCCCGACGGAATCCATATCGCGGTGCAAATAAATAAACAAATAAATAAATAAATAAAATAAATAAATAAATAAATTCCCTCTTCCGGCCTCCTTGCCGGAGCAGAGGTCAAACTGCCTCATCTTTTATGTATCGTTTTTGCCCATTGATTGTGTCACAGGAGATTTATGAACACAGGGACGGATTTCCATATCGCACTACAGCCTATGGAGGCTGATTTGATTGCCCTCTAATTTGGCTCGTCTTTTTTTTTTCTTTTCTAATCATTAAAAAAAACACACATTTGCTTGAAAAACTAACTGAAATTCAACACCAAAAGTCAAAACAAAATTAATAGTAACTATGATGAAAAATCCCAAACTGTTCCAACGTTGAGCGTCTCCAGCAGGGGTGGACAAACATTTGTGCCCAAGTGCCTCATTTGAGTTTCAAAAGAGACAGACGAAAGGTCAATTGATATTCCCCCTAAACCCTCAAAATATATTACGTTCATTGACAACTCGAAATTTTGCCTGCACGCATGTGACCAAAACAATAGATGACTTAGAAGGGATCCATGTGGTACACCTACTGTCAAATTTGAATGGATCTTGTTACTTGACAGGTAACTGTATGCTACCTACTACTTTAAATAATTTGGTCACCGCGAATAAATCTGACCTGATTAGTTGTTTTAAATTTGTGTTACTATTTCTGCTCAATGGTCGCTTGTTTTTGCCTTCATCCTTAGCGCTTGAATGCACTTGATCGTTTATTTTTGCAAGCCACATTCGTCCTTGTGTGTGTGTGTGTGTGTGTGTGTGTGTGTGTGTGTGTGTGTGTGTGCCCAGCCATATCCCACCAGGATGCCATCGTTCAGACCACCATCTGTTTGGTGCCCTCTTATTGAACCTCCTGCCACTTCCTCTTCGTCAGCTTCACGGGGGTGACCAGGAACTGCAGCACATTTCATCTGAAGGGATAAAGTGTTTGTTTGTTTATTTTTTCATTGGACCAGAATGAAGTTAAATCAAGCATTTTCTTTAGGAAAATAATGACTTGGAGTACATAATTTTTTTTGTAAAGCCACATGATGTCCACATTATTCAGCCAACGGAGGCTAACCATTCTCTCCTCAGAAATCCCCGCCTGTGTGTTTTTTTTTTTTAAGTGTGCGTACACATTTGTAAGCAAACTGGAGCTGGCCAAACATCCTCAAAGTTAATTATCTTCTATTTGCCCAGACAAGCCGGATGCATTCAGCCATGTGAACTGTGCGCGGTTGATTTTGTCAATATTGCAGGTGGAGTTCAGTCATTAGGTTCCGATTGACTCTGCCTCCATACATCTCAAGGCTCTCCTCCTCCTTCCTTTATCCGTTGTCTCCTCATGCCGCCCATGAGTTGTGTGCGTTTGCCAGGCCTGAGAACAGAACAGAACCGCCGAGCCCGACACGGCTACTCTTTGCTCGTTATTCTCACGGCCGCGTTTTAAGGTCCTCTAATCTCACCACTGCGCCCCTTTGAAGATGGAGCGTTTCGATTTCCGTTCGTCGGGATTTGCGGGAGTTTTGTTCTTTTTTTTTTTTTTTTTTTTTATCCTCCGAATGAGAATGCACCCGCCGCCTCCTCGGCGGCGTCGAAGCTGAAGGAAAACAAGCGGCCGCCGCTCCTGTTTGGACTGATGCTGACGGCTTCCTCACTCGCTGTCTTTTTCTGGGCTTTGCAGGTGGAGAGATGAGCGCGTGCGCTGAACAAAGGCGGCAAAATTAAAACAAGAAGATGCCCAAGTTGAGACGTTGAAGCAGGTCAGTTTGCGCCGATCGCTTTGAATGCTAATGCTAATGCTAATGCACAGTTGGGTCAAGGCCTCCTAAGCAAAGACCTTCACCTTGTTGCCCCCCCCACGCGCGACTCGCCCTTAAAAATGAGTCACCCGGTGCATCACGCCACCGGCAACCGCTTCCACTCAAAAGTAGCGGCTCCTTTATGAAGAAAATAATAAATTGGGACTGTAATTGTCTTGCTTTGGGCAGTATTGTGGACATTTTTGCTGGTCCATAATAGATACACATGTGCCTGGTGTATTGGCTAGCTAAAAAGTTTTGACGGGCGCGTGTTTTCAATTTGACTTTCTTCCTTTGTTTAACTTTTTAAACAAACCATATTTTCTGCGCTCTAAGGCGCACCTAAAAGCATTCAAATTTCTCAAAAGCCCAACAGTGCGCCTTTATAATCCGACGCGCCTTATATATATGGATCGATATTTTGATTTCTTGGACGTAGTATTTTAAATGTTCTGGAAAGCGGTTGTGAAAGCGCTGTATAAATAAAGCTTTTATTATATTGTATTCCCTTTAGCGGAGCTCCATCTAGTGGATGCATAACGCAACCGCAGCCACTATTGTGGCTTCTATTCTGTGCGCCTTATAACGCGGTGCGCCCTGGATATGAAAAACATTTTTAAATTGGCCGTTCTTTGCTGGTGCGCCTTATCCTCCGAAGTGCCTTAGAGTACAAAAAATACATCAAATACGGTACTTCAAAACCGGAAATATTTTATTTGACAACTAGTAATATATAGAACAAAATATTGTTTTGGAATGAAAATAGCTACAGGTGCAGAAATCAGTGGACACTAAATAACTCCAAAACCATCAGTTTTATGTATTCATTATGTATTGATTCTGATATATTTTTAATATATGTGTCAAATGTATAAATCAGTTATCATTCCCCGATAGATAAAACAATGATTTACTTTTGAAAAGTACCAATTGGATTTATTTGTAAAGAAAATATATTTTTCCAATAATAAAATACAAATGTTACATCATGGGCTGTCATCATTTCATTCTAAAATGGACATACAAGCACGTAAATCAGAAGAATTAATTAATAAAGCTATATTTTTTTAGTTATTAGATGGTCTAAGAAAATATGATAAATGCTGTGTTTGAAATCGTGCAGCCCAGGAGAAAAAGGGGAACCGCGGCTGACTTTGAATCCATGAAGAATAAATCTTCTGTGCGCGTCTGAATTCAAAAGGAATCATTTCGAAGCATTCATTGCATGCCGAGGCGAGCTTTACAGGCTCTAAGCCGGCTGGAGGGAGGCAATCACTCGCAGAGTTAAACAGGGTTAATGTCCGAGAAAAGAGCTCACAATTCTCGCCGCCTTAATTTGACGTTTCATCCCGACCAGCACCTTCAGATTCTCTTCACTTCCGGAGCTCCCAGGGGTCTTGCCCGTCTCATGCTTTCATTAAACTATCCCATGAATCATGAAAATAATCGGTTGTCAAAATATTTATCAGTTGCCGCCGAACTAGCGAGTCTTTATGTGCAAAAGCTGGAGTAGAATTGCCGCCCAGAATCCGTTTGGAGGGGGCGGTTCTCTCTCGTGCAAATGAGCCCCCAGCCCTCTGCTCCCAAGTACAGCTTTGTGTTACCATGACAACAGGTGTGATACATTTACCTGCTAATGGCTACTTGTGCAAAAAAAAAAAAAAAAAAGCAGGGGGGGGGGTGGAGGCGGCACTAAGTCAACAAGCCACCAAATTCTTCTCACTGTGCAGATCTGTGCATGTTGCGCATGCAGCAGACACATTGCCATCAACTTTGCGTGCAATTGGACTGCCATTTTGGCTTTGACGTTGACACGAAGTCCTGTCGTCGCTTGAAAAAGGCCAATCTTCGCCCAGCCTCGCCTCTGCGTCATCGGCGGAGAAATTTGCCGCTAACATGTAAACGAGCTGACTTTTGAGGTCCGCAATCGGGCAACATTAGGTATGGCTGGCTTCCTGTTCTCAAACACCATCAAAGTTCCCAGCCCTCATTTGATATTTAGAGGAAATGGTGGAGAAGGAATCCTTTCAAATTCTGTATTTTAATTGCGTTTTTTTTTTTTTTTGGGTCAATTCAGGCAGAACACTTATTGATGCAAATAAATTCACTCGGGGACCCATTTAGTGTTTGTGTTGCGCTTCCGCACCGTACACACCATTTTCCACGCATTGGCCCGCCGCAGTGTGCACTGCTAATTACAAACAAAGTGTAAAGGTGATTTAGTACCCGAGTGTTTTCACCAAATGAACTGTGAAATGCTCAAATGCGCGCCTTGGCGAGCGAGCGGCTTCTATTTGGCTCGCGGTTCCATAAACCAGCCAAGATAAAAAGCCCCCCCTGACAAGCTGGCACACTGAGGTGACAAATGCTTGATTCCAAAAAATAATCAAATGTTTGATTTCCGAGCCTGACGTTCGTTATCGCGGCGGATGTTTAAGATGCAAAGCCGCAGATCCGATCTCAAAATGGCCTTTGAGAGGGACGCAAAAAGCTTTCATCAACCTCAAAAACCAAACGAGTAATTATGAATCATGAAGTCGATAGATAAGGTGGGCCGGCTTTACACGGAAGCCTATTAAGATTCTTTGATACGTTTCAAAACCGAGCAGCTTGTGCATGTCAATGGCACAAGCGCATCTCAAGCCCGAATGACATCCCGATGTCGCTGCTGTAGATCCTGGTTGTGTGGATCAGGAGTCTATGTCCCTTTCGCTCTTAGCATACAGCTTTATGTCATCCATGTAGAGGAGGTGACTGATCATAGCTCCATTTTTGAGGCGGTATCCGTAGCCTGTTTTGGTGATTACTTGGCTTAGGGGTTCAGTCCTATGCAGAACAGCAGTGGGGAGAGTGCATCACCTTGGTATATGCCACATTTGATGGACACTTGGGTAAGTGGCTTGCCATTGGCTTCAAGTGTGGTTTTCCACGTCCTCATCGAGTTATAAGGCTCTTAGGGTCCTGTTCACCTTATACAACTCCAAGCATTCAGTGATCCATGTATGTGGCATCGAGTCGTAGGCTTTCTTGTAATCAATCCAGGCTGTGCACAGGTTGGTATGTCGGGACCTGCAGTCTTGTGCGACTGTTCTGTCAACCAGGAGCTGATGTTTGGCTCCTCTGGTATCTCTACCAATGCCCTTCTGTGCTTCGCTCATGTATTGATCCATGTGTCCACTTATCTTAGCCGCAATGATGCCTGACATGAGCTTCCATGTTGTGGAGAGACAGGTTATATAGTTGGATGGGACTGTACCCTTTGAGGATCCTTCATGATCAGGATCGTTAAGCCCTTCATTAGCCATCCTGGGTGAGTCCCATATATATATATATATATATAATATATATATATATATATATATATATATATATATATATATATATATATATATATGATTGTAAAGTGTCTTTGGGTATTTTGAAAGGCGCTTATAAATAAAATGTATTATATATATATATATATATATATATATATATACACTATTTATAATTTATTTATTTATTTATTTTATTTTTTAAATTTATAAGCGCCTTTCAAAAAAAAAAAAATATATATATATATATATATATATATATATGATTGTAAAGTGTCTTTGGGTATTTTGATAAGCGCTTATAAATAAAATGTATTATATATATATATATATATATATATATATATATATATATATATATATATATATAACAGAGCGCTCCCAGGTTACTGAGCGAGTTACGTTCCGGACGATTGTTCATAAGGTGAATTCGTTATAAGTTGCTTCAGTGCTATATTTTGTCTGGAATGTATGTTTAAGGCTTATATTGACATCCATATAACGGGAGAGAGCTTTTCGTCACGTTCTTCAGGGCTCGAGGTTAGCTGCCCGCTAAACTAGCAGCGGCTTCAGCGGGGAGAGTAGACGACGGTCGTCGACCGGCGCGCCAGACGCCTCCCCGCCCGTTCCACCGTCACACGCCCGCCCCACGCCTCTCCCGCGGCCGCCTTCGAGCGTCACCTCCGCCGTCCTCCTCCGCCCGTTCGGCACTCCGGAAAAAGCGCGCAATACAAAATCTAACTTTTTTTTTTTCGACAGACCCGTGAAAATGTTCGTATGTACCGTTTGTTCATAACTCGGATGTTCGTAACTCGGGGAGTGTCTGTATATATATACTGTATTTATAATTTATTTATTTTTTTAATTATTTTTTTTTAAATTTATAAGCGCCTTTCAAAAAAAAAAAAAAAAATATATATATATATATATACACACACACACACACACACACACACACACAAATATTACAATTTAGGTCAGGGATTCTGCCCGAAAGACCTGCTGGTCCCCCACCAGCTGTGAGGGCGCTGACTCATCAAAGTATGTGTTGCGCATCACAACGCAACCCCGTCAAAAAGCGTCCGTGACCCGCGCCGTTACAACTTGCCCGTAGCCTCTGATGCCTGTTTGCAATTGTTTCCCTCCCCGTGGCATTTGTTCTGTGTTCTTACTTCCCGCGGCAGATAATAAAACGGGACGCCGCCTCGCCATTAGCGGCGCCGTCGCCCGTCGGAGCGAAAACGCGGGCGAGCCGAGTCAATTAAAGTGAACGCATCCACCTGCGTGATTCAAGATGCCTTGCCACACGTTCTGTTGGGGGGTGGGGGGGGTTGTTGTTTTCAATCCTTCTTCCCTCTCACAGAACGTTCATATTGCTCACAACAGGGAAGCGAGCGTGGCGTGGCGTTGAAGCACGCGTTTGTACAGTGCGCGCGGTACGGTCACGTCGACACGTCAGAAAGCACGAGCGTCAAAGCGACGCTACGAGGCGGACCGTGAGCCGTGTGATTTCCAGCAAACTTCAATTGCGGGTCTGACAACACGGTCGCTGGAATTTTCGCCAATGGCTGTCATATCATGCCGCAAATTATGACACATGTTAAACGACGGTGACGGTGCAGTGATTCATTTGTAGAAGGGTTGGGGATTTAGACTTCAAATAAAATCTCCCCCCCCCCCTCCCCCCCTTCTTCACAAATACAGTGGTGCCTTGTCATGTAAGAGCCTGATTTAGATATATGTTAAGACACAAGCTAACGCTAGCTAGCTAGCCAGCTGGTTTCGCGACAGCAACAGTTGGGCAGATTGTGTCAATTCATTTCAAAAAGCAAAGACAATTTGAGCAACTCGCCAGGTAATAAACAGACAACATGCATAATTTCAACACTTGAGTATGACAACAAAGGAGCCCAGATGAAGGCCACAGTCAATTACGCTGAACTTTGCGAAAAGCATAACGCTCATGTTTACACCTGAGCAACTTTTGAGCTGACTTAGTGGCTTCTACAAAACCACTGGGTTCCATTATCACATGCATACCATCTGATGACGGAGCAGAAACACCATCGCAACCCACATAAAAGGCAAATCTAGACGAGTGTCGAAAGACGACTGCTGCCATGTCAAAGGGCCAAGTCAGCCAGAGCTTCTGCCAGGCGGGTCGCTTCCAACGATCAATATGTCAGCTCATCTACAGTATGTCACAAGGGCTGTGCCAGAGGCCTCGTGTCAATCACGCAAAGATACCGGGAACCATTTTCTACCGCTTATCGGGATCGTGTCGCGGAGGCAGCGGCTTTAGCCCCTAACCACATCTTCCAAGTCTCCCGTCGGGATCCCCAGGCATTCCCAGGCCAGCCGGGAGACATAGTCTCTCCAGGGTGTCCTGGGTCGTTCTCGGGGCCCTCCTGCCGCTGCCGCATGCCCGAAACACCTCACCAGCGAGGCGTCCAGGAGTAAGCAGATGCCCGAGCCACCTCATCTGGCTCCTCTCAATGTGGAGAAGTAGCGGCTCGACTCAGAGTCCCTCCCGGATGACCGAACTTCTCACACGATCTCTAAGGGAGTCTGCTGCCAACTAGTTGCCAACAGTAAAATTTCACCTAAAATAAACGGTAGGCGGAACAAAATGCGAGTTTCGTAACATATACCCCCTCCCACCCTCCCCCTAAAAAAAACCTGCAAAAAAAATGTGAACCCAGATTTCTGTTCCGCTATCGATGCCAGTGATGTATCACGAAAGACGATAAAATGAGCTTGAATGAGATGAGAGATGTGTTTCCTGGTTCGTGGCATCATGGTTAATGGAATTGGTGGTTAATTTAGCCGTCCAGTCATGGCGATCGCTTGAGGAAATTTTGTCCTTAGAAAGTGCGGCCGGCTGCCGAGAGCCGCGACTTGACGCGGGCACTCCATTTGTCACAAAGTGCCGCGACAGTGTGGCTAATTAGTTTTGGTCGTAACAAAGGAGCTGTCTTGCGAAAAGCCGCTAGCCGTCAGTCCACGCGGACGTTTATTTATGACGCATCATATTCAATTTTCATGCCAAGCAGCCGTTTTGGTTTGTCGGCGTTTTGACAAAGGCTGCATGAAAGTTGCATTGGACATATGTTACTCGAATGCCGTGTTTGAATCGCAGGCTAGCATGGAGCAGCATCCAATCGGTGATGCAGACTCTTTCCTCTCCGCGGCACTGAGGCGTTTACATTTGTCACCTGTTTAAAAAAAAAAAAACATCAATACAGTAACGCTAGATTGCGGATTTGTGTGTGGTGAAAATACATTTACAATGTGTTTGGATAAGTTTCAATGTGATTAAAGCTTGTGTAGGGGTTATATTAAGCTTCAATCTATCAAACAAAATGTGTATATGTTTTTTGTCCTGAAATTGTTTTCTCTCCATTTTCCGCATGCTTTTTTGGGGGGTGTGTGTGTTGTGTTGTGCAATATTTTGAATAGAGTATCCCCCAGAAATATTTCATTGTTTATTTGAGTAATACATTTAGTATGGCTCAGAGGCAGCGCCTGGGACGGTGAGTGACGTCGGCATCAGCGAATGAGAGTCGCGACTTTGCTGTTTGTTAACGGCCGGTTTGTGCGTTGATTGATTCAGCTAACATGACGATACATTCTCACTAGCCATTGGAGGCCATGTTGAATTTTGAGAGTGCTTTTATGGTTGTACTACAGGACAAAGAGTGGCTTGGCCATGTTAAATTAGCTAACATTTAGCTATCTTCAGCTTAGCTATCTTCAGTGTTAGCAATGATACAACTGCCGTTATTATACGCCTAGCATTTTATTGTATTTTTTTGTGGGTGTGAAATGTTCCCAAACTTGGACATTCTCTTGGATGGTATAAGAGAATGTCTAAAATCCGGACACTGTCTTGAAATGTTTGATGAGCAACCTCTTAGGTTACCAAGGCAGCTAACTAGCACGGCTAAGCTAACATCCGTTGTGACGTTTTCGTTGGAAGGCAAAGTAGCGTGTTGCGACTCATTTTTTGATAAATAATGACTTTTACTGGACAAGCGGGATAGAAAAGGGACAGATTCTGATTGGTTCATAAAAAGTAGGTTAAAAAAACTACTGCCAGAGGAAGGAAACCCTAGCAACATGACAGCAGTAATGAGACTTAAACTGGCGGTGCCGGGCCTCTCCTGACATTGCTTAAAAGCACTTTGACATCATGTGAACATTCACCAGGTCTCTTTAATGCTTCCTGCGCCGTCTTGTAAAACGTTCCCTGACAAGGTTCTCTTGGGGAAGGGAAGGGTCTGCGTTTCCTTTCTCCATTTGTTTGAAATATTCATCTTGTTCAATATTCATATTGGTTAAAGATGATTGACATGAGCATTGATGCGTCTTTTTGTGCTTGGTTCCTTTTTCATGATTGATGAGGACGCAGTGGAGTTTTGCTGTCTTTCCCCTCTTATTTCATACGGTAACCATGGCAATCGGCACTAAAAATAAAAGACTAACGATTGAAAGAAATCAATTGAAATCTGTTTACTATTACAGGGCCAGTTGCTGTAGCTTGACTTATTTCTATTTACGCAGCTTCGTCAGGATTTTTTTTCCATCACAAATGTACTTTACTCATCGTGTCAATCGTAACGACTGCCATCTGGTGGACGAGCCTTCAATTGTTCTGCCTGTCACGATATGTCACTGGCCAAGATGGGTGGAATAAATACCACAAGAATTTTCAAAGAAGTCAACGTGATATTTTCCCACGGCGCACCTGCTCATTTCTCGCAACACCGTACCGCATCGTGGCCCGGCGGTACGGGAATGAGCGGTCTGGAGGTGTGCATTCCTCGTTTCACACCTGCCAAAGCAGGGTCACGAATCCGTCTCCGATGGCCACCGAGCGGAACGCAGAGGCACAGCTGTCTATTAGTTCCTGCCCCCGCCACCGGTGGCTGTTTGACGAGCACGACACATCCAGCGGTCGTCCTCCTCTTCTGCTTGACAAACTTTACCAGGCGGCAGCAGCAGCTCGGTTTGGCGTGTCATTGTGTGTGTGTGCGGTTAGCAGGCCCAACGCCAACGTGACCCACCTTTGGCTTTTCCGCTTTAGCACAGCGGTGAGCGGACAGCTGCGCGGCGCATCACCGCGAGGGCCGTTTTTGATTTAGGTCACATTGTACGCTCCTGCGGCGGCCAACAGAAGGGATTGCTTGTCTTGCCCACGTTGATGAATAGCTTCGGCTGGACACGGTCTGCTGTGGAAGTGCTGCGCGAGAGGTGGAGTCTGAATGTGTGTGAGACGGGTGGCCGCTAGATGAAAGATGAAATGCATTGGCTTAATTCCTTCCCCTCACGTGATTTCAGACCCTGGTTTAACAGCGCCACCAAATTGATGTCAATCCGTTTCCCAATTTTTCAATTGCAGTGAACACCCACCTTTTCCTGGCGGGCAAAGTTTTGTATCGTCTTCATATATATATATATATATATATATATATATATATGATATGCATATACACTTTGCATTGGAGCAGGGGTGTGTAGACTTTTTAAAACCACCGTACTGACATTGCATTCATGTGTCACCATATCACGTTGACCGTGAGCCCTGCTCTGAAATCAGCGTATTTTTTAAAGTACTTGTAGATGCCCCAAGGCGGCAAAGCGCTGCTGTTTTTCAACAGGAAGTTCTTCAACTCACCTCAACCCAATTCCTTTGGCACCGACATGTTTCTTCGTTTGGCCACTTTCAGAGAATAACAGATTTGTTTCTCGGTGACTCGCGAATACACGTGTGAGCACTTCTTGGACCGATTAAAAGTACGACTTTCCTCCATCTGGATTAGATTTGGCGCCATCCTGTGGCGCCTCGGGGCATTTCAGAAAGAGCACAAAAAGATCAAGTGAGTGTGTAAATATCCCTGGCTGCTATTTGCCGAAATAGGTTATTTTATTGCACTACTCCGTCTCACTTTTCCAGTGTTATGCCCCCCTCCCCCTCCCCCTCCTCAGTGCCGCACAGTGGCCTTACGCTTGCTTTATAAATCGGCGTAATGAATCGCTCCTGCTGGAGCGCGCCGGCGTCACCGCGCAACGCGGGAGGTTATGCAGGCTCTTATCATTTCCTCGTTAGCCTCGCGCAGCTTCCAGAGTCTCTTAAAGGGAGACGGCCAAAAGGTGCGGGATGGATCTGCCGCATGGCCACGCAGAGGCCGCCGAGGCCGAGGCCGTTTATTGCCCGGATTGCTTCGCCAGGTGCAGGACGATGTCAGATGCTTTTCGACTGACCTATTAGTTTCCTCTCCGAGTGGGAATGACACGCTAATGTGATGATCTTTTCCGTTTATGTGCGCTTGGAGAAGCTGGATTGGAGGAACGGAAAAATGCAGCTCTTTTTCTTTGTGTGTGTGTGTGAGTGTGTGAGCGGTGGATTTATGTTCGGATGAAGCCGAGGCAATTTAGTGTTTTCTCATTCCGTTCTTAATTCATCGAAAATAACGACGGCTCCTCGACCCCCGGCGACACTGTTTCTGAGACACTGCAATGGAGAGAGGGAAATGTGGGAGGGGGCAGGGGGAGGGGCGCAGATCAATCTGCTGCTATATTTAGAGATGATCCCCTTTTTGAAGTTTTGAAGGACAAAAATAAAAGGTTGAACGGGTGCTAAGCACGTGTGTCTTGCCGGTGTTGTTTGGGAGGAGGGACCCGAATCTATTTACATACTTTACAGTGACTGCAGCTCATTTCTCTTCAATGAGCCGCTCTCATCTTTCCGACGCGAGATAGACACCCCCCCTAAGTGCATTACTTAAGTCCAGTTTACTCTGTCATTTTTGAAAATTAGGCCCCGCCTACCAAGGACGTACTTGTACGTCTAAGTCTTTTTATTTTTTTGCGTCATAGAGAGGAGGAGGGTCTCTGATGCAATCTGCGAATGAGAATAAGCCGTTGGCATTGTAAATCATGTCCAAAAGCGACCACTAGGTGGCAGTGGTGCCTCACGTGCTTGAAATAAATGCTTGAACAAAAATCCTCCCTTTTTCTCCGTTTTTTTGCCCAGGAATCGCCTTTTTCATGAAACTTGCCGATTGCTGAAGAATGGAAAATATTTTTTTCAAAAACTTTTTTTTTTTGCTGAAAAGAAGAGAGTCCACATTTTTTTGTTGTTTTTGTTTTGGTAGGCTCCATGTTTATATCGCATGAGAACCAAATATTCCGTGGGCCTTGCAAGATCAGTCAAAATCCAGTAAAACGCTGGGATTTGAGGGGTTTGCTCCAGTGAAAATGGCCAAGATTGAATGTATTGAAAGTTGGATGCTTTTCGTCTGTCTCATCAGTTGCACTTGGATCTGAAGAGGCTCTCCGAGGACGTTTGTGAGCTTATTTTGTTCTGGGTACTGAGACGAGTGGGCAGAGGCACACATGGATACACCTTATTTTCACATTAAAGTTCTTTCGGATCATTGGATGGGATTTTTGGGCAAGTCTCAGTGCAGCCTGATGGAACCGGACGCCTTAAATGTGTGCTGATATTTCTAACTCTGCTTCCTGTCTCTTCCTCATTTCTTGGTGTCTCCTGCCCCGCATCCGGTTGTTCCTGCTCCTGGCGTTTGCCCCAGCTTACCATGACGATGAAAAGCTTGCCCAGCAGCCACGGCGGCCGCCATCACGCCGTCGCCCGCGACCCTTCCTACGACTCGGGGACGCTCGGTCATTCGGATCGGCAGCCCTGCTTCCTGAAGTCGGCGGAGGCTCGCCCCGCCGCCGAGCGCCCGTGCTACACCCAGCGCAGCTCCTTTCAGTCGGAATGCGGCGCCGCCTACCCCGATCTGGCCAGCTGCACCTTCCCTCGCAGACATTACAGCTCCCATCACGAGCTGAAGGAGTGCGGGGCTCTGGTGCCGTATACGGGGCCAACGGGGACGCTTAAAGGAAGCGGCGGCAGAAATAACAACCACCGGGTCCCGCGTAACCTGCTGGAGCAGTCGGACCACCGGGCTCCGGTGCGGCGGGAAGGCTACCACACGCTGCAGTACAAGCGCACGGCAGCGGAACACCAACGCGGTGACAGCCCGGGACGAATCCGCCACCTGGTTCACTCCGTCCAGAAGCTTTTCACCAAGTCCCACTCCCTGGAGGGACCCTCCGGATCCGGCACCGCCGGGAGGACGAACGGCGGCAAGTCCAGCCCCGACGACCCTCCGTCTTCATCGGGAACCCTGAAACACAACAAGCGCGGCAAAAACAAAGAGGGATCCAAGTCGGAGCCAAAGATGCGTAGCGCCATCTCCGGATACTGGAGCTCGGATGACACCCTGGACCGGGAGATGTGCCTGTACCACCACCGCAGCGCCGGCCAACCGTCGGGAGTTATGACCATGGGGCGGCACCCGGAGAAGTCGCAGTCGCAGTACTTCATGGAGTCCTACAACACCATCAGCGCCCACTCCCTGAAGACATCTCGCAGCAACAACGACGTCAAGTGCTCGTCCTGCTCCAGCGGCGGCGGCGGCGGTGCGCTCCCACTGATGGGCGCACTGGACAGCCAGTTGCAGCTCAAGAAGAGCTCGTGGTCTTCGACTCTGACGGTGAGCCGAGCACGAGAGGTCTACCAGAAGGCCTCCGTCAACCTAGAAAAAGCGCTAGTGAAAGGCGAGCAGGGACGCACCTGCCACTTCCTGCAGGTAGGACAGTTACGGCAGCCCCACCTCTCGCATGTCGCGCTTCCTTGCATCCTCAACGCACCCCCCCCACCCCCCCACCCGCTCAGTCAGTCGTGTTTTGCTTTCATCTTCATCGTGAACCCTCAAGTTTTGCTTTCTGCATCATGATAACCTCATCAAACGGCATGCGCATTTGTGACATGTACTCGTTTGTGGGTGTGTCCTTCTACGGTACAGTAAGCCCCCCGCCATTAGCTCAGGATACGGAGGAGAACGGCACTCAAAACATTTTTCAAGGAGAAAAAAAAAAACAAGTGTACACAGATAAGCCGCACCCGTATATAAGCCGCAGGTGCCCAAATTGTAACATGAGATATTTACACAGGTCAAATGCGTCCTCTCATGGTGTGACGGATGATTGTGTCTTCCTCGACACATATCAATCAACTTGTCTCACTCTTACCTTTCATGCTCGAACGCTCCCTGGAGGCCATTAGCAAAATCTTCATATAAGCCTCTTCATTCAATAAGCCTCAGGGTTTCAGAGCGTCTGACAAAAGTCACGGCTTATAGTCCGGAAATTACGGTCACCGTATAAGACGAGCCACCGTACTCATCGTTTTCCCTTTCATTGTGCTGCCGATGACGCTTGTGGCATTACATTTCATGATCCATTAGCCGCACAGCCACTTGAAATGTACCGTATTTTCACGACCATAAGGCGCCATTAAAAGTCTTAAATTTTCTCCCAAATGGACAGGACGCCTTATAATGCAGAGCGTCTTGTGTATGAGCCGAGTTCCAAATCCTAACTGAGAGCCGACACGCTGTTTATATAGAGAAAAGGCGGAAGTGAGTGAGAACAGGCATGCGGGAAAGCAGCCGGCCAATCAGTGAAGGGTGGGTGTGTAAGTGGCCTGCGAGTGAGGCCAGGCATGCGGGAAAGCAGCCGGCCAATCAGTGAAGGGTGGGCGTGTAAGTGGCCTCGCATCATTTCTGTGGAGCCACACGGCAATGAGAGTGACTCTGACAATGAGAGCGGCGTTTTTTTAATGAACTTTCGGTACTTGCACAATTGTTCAATTCGGATACAGAAGATGAGGGCTTTGATGGATTTCTGGGTGATGATTGATCGAAAAACGCGAGTACATTGTAAGATGGCTAAAGTACAACCGATCTCAGTTTTGCTTCCGTTGCCTTGTTAAAAACGTGTTTTTAGCATGCTACGCTATGCTTCCAGCTAACGTGTTTTTAGCGTGCGTGCGTGCATGCCGTATGTTTAAACTGCCGTATGTTTTACCACGCTTGGCTGCAGCCAATAATCCAGTGCGTTTTGTGTATGTGTCAAATACAGAAATAACAGCCGTTACTGAGACTGCGCCCTACAACACGTGCGCCCAATGCTCGTGAAAATACGGTACATTGAAGCACTTGGACCTGCTCTGTAAATCCAGCCCAAGGGGGGGGGGGAGTTTTGTAGACTCTTCACCAAAGTCGGGATTTGTATCCTGTCAAGAAAAGGTCACAACCTTAGCCGACATTGCCAACGACGTATTCTTTTTTAATTTTTGCACAACAAACCTGTATGGGTGTTTATCAAAGCTTTCAGCCGCTTTCGGATTTGACACAGAAAACACGCAAACGTGTACTAAGATCAAGCCGCCTTATCTCGGATCTCTGCCGGCGAAGATGAAAGTCTGACTGGTGGCGTACATTTCCTCATGTCGGAGTGAGCTGTACATGAAAGCCCCCCCACCCCCCCCACCCCCGGTGAGACAAGCAGGCAAGTGGAAGGCGGGTGAGCTGTCGAAGAAAGAGCAAATGGGGGCCACTGAGGAAGAACTTGGAAAACACAAGCATAAAAGATCACGCCAAAAGTTCTGTGCGGTGGCATATTTTAAAAAGCTCAGGGGGCTGGGGGGACTAATGGAGTCAGGAGTTTAGGGAACAAATGTCACTGTAGCAACTCGTTGGCCCAAAGAAAAATCGATGAGGAAAGTCCTTTGTTTTTCGGAGTCTCACGCCAAGATGTTGTCGGCTGCGCTCGGAGGATGGCCAAACTCAAGGCGCAGGGGAGCACGTCTGAGTTGATGATTTTCAAGCGGGACCTTATTTAGCTCAGGGTAAAACAGACACCGTCTTTTTGCCAATACAGTGGTACCTCTGCTTATGAAATTAATTGGTTCTGGAAGAAATTAGAGACACGTTTTCCATGTAAATGTCTTAATTCGTTCCGAGCCCCCCCAAAATTCAAACATAAATGTTTTCCTCAAGCATAAAAATGCATCAAAATACGTAATAAATGCATGTTAGCATTAGATTAGCACATAATAAATGTATTGAAGTTGTGCGTATTGTAAAAATCAAAGAAAAAAAAAAGAATAAAAACGGTCATTTAACTTTTAAATGCGTCCTCGTCGATTTTGAGTTTGCTCTCTCTCAAGTGGTTTTCGCCTGCCGTTTGGTCAAGAACTGATCCAAGGACGTTTGCTTTTGTAGTCCCAACTGTATTTGGAACTTTGGTATCATGACAAATATTTCCTAATAATAGGCACTATTTTCATGTCGAGACGTTTCGTAACTTGAACCTTTCGTTCTTAAGTAGAGGTACCACGCTATGTTAGCTAGCTGATGTCAATGTCAGCAGCCCGGTTGCCTCGCGAAGCTCCGTTCATTCGAAGTGGCTCAGGACTAATGCACATCGATGACTTTCGAGCTGCTGGGGTAAGAGTAGCTCACGTTGTTGCAGATGCATTTTCTTTTTGGGGGGGGGGGAGGGGGGGTCTGAACAAGCCCATTCTTTGTGCTCTCCGCTTTCCTTCTTTCAGATGAGGGCCTGAGGTTTGCCTTCGTTGCACTGTGCCAACAGTCAGCGGAGCGGAAGACATCGGCCGGGGGCGATCAATAGTGAAGTGCATTCAGAGGACAGACCAAAAAAAAATAGTGACAAATATGGACCTCCATTTTCAAAGTGTGACTTTTGAAGGACCCGTCGGTCAGAGTGAGGGAATTATTCTGCGGCGTTTGAATCAGAAACCCCAAAATGCCCAAAACACTTTATTCATAACAAGAGCGTCTTATTATGCCCCAAAAGATTCACGAAAGTGAACGTTGTCCCCAATCAGCTCAGCTCCGACCGCCAATGTTAAAACAAGCCCAATTCGATCTGACGGCGCACTCCCTCCGCCTCGCAGGTACCTCAGGATGACTGGGCTGCTTTCTCGCCACTGGCCAAGGATGACGAGATCCCCTGCCGGAGGATGCGAAGCGGCAGCTACGTCAAAGCCATGGCCGAGGACGACAGCGGCGATTCCGACTGCGGTCCCAAACCCTCGCCCAAGGTGCAGGCGCGACGGGCCAGCTACCTGAAAGCCACGCAACCGTCGCTCGCCGAGATGACCACGCTCAAGTAAGCTGAAATTGCCAACGGGGGGGGGTCGGGGACAAAATTGAGCTTGCGACGGGATTCCGTCCACACGGCGGGACTGGTTCCTGATTGGCCGAGCGTCATTTATGTGGCTTGTTCCACAGAGTAGCCCCTCCCACTGTGAGGTAAAAGTGATTATTCGGTACGAGCGCCGTTCGGGTCTCCTCAATGGACATGATTGGGCTGCAATCAGCCCCACAGGGGGGGGGGGAAATCGAAAGCACGCGTGGCGAAAGATCACAGTGCTGTTAGATTCTTCTTTGACCTGATTTTGGCTCGCTGACCATTCACAGTAACGCCGGGGTGTCTTCTTACGTCTGGAGTGGTCTCGGTCACGCGCCGCCTCGTCGCCGTCATCAATCGAGAGAGGGAAGAAGAAAATGGGCAATTGTCGAGAGCAAAATGGCAAATGTGACCCTGGGAAAAAGGGCGCTCCTTTCGCGCAGAAACTTGATATGATGGAGAAAAACTCACCAACCCGCCCACACAAATTGGTTCAAAACAAACGTCAGGCCGAACTCAACACAACGTGTGTTTCCCCAATCGAGTCCGAGTGCTGATTGAGGTTGTTTTCTTCAAAAATTGCAATTGACAAATATTTTGTTGGCTAAATTGGAGTTCGTCGTCAGCCGGCGTCACGGAACATATTGTGCCGCAACACACAAGAGGGCCACCGCGCCATGCGCGCCAGCGCTCGCTTTCTGAAAAAAGTGCTCCGAGGACGCTCCGTGTAAGCCATTGTGAGTGTTCCTCAACAATTCTGGGCGACGCGATGAGCGGAAAGTGTTTCCCGAAACCGTTGTGGATTGATGCGTATCCTTCTGTACAAACTCCCCTCCCCCGCCCTTCCCTGCTTCTTCCGGCTTCACCTCACATTATTTCTCCCCGCCTTGCCGCTTCAGGATTTCCACGGAGCACTCGCCCAAGCTGCAGATCAGGAGTCACAGCTATCTGCGGGCGGTCAGCGAGGTTTCTATCAATAGGAGCCTGGACAGCTTGGACCCGGCGGGGCTGCTGCTGGCCTCTCCCAAGTTCCGCTCGCGAAACGAAAGCTACATGCGGGCCATGAGCACCATCAGCCAGGTCGGTCGCGCGCATTTCCTCTGACCTCATTTGGTTTCTCACCGAAATAAATTGAATGCCTTTGTATTTTGGCAAATCTCGCACACGAAAAAAAAAAAACAAACAAAACAAAAACACGGTTACTGATACTTCGGAGGGTCCAGGAGAGCAGCAAAGCACGAATTTGGTCGGAATGAAGCTCCGCAACTGATCTCAACATAGTTCCTCGGTCCCAAGATGTCACAAGATGGCCGCAAAAAAACGGCTTTTGTCTGAATGGAGCTTCTCAAATCCCGTCAACATAATTCCTTACTGCCTGGATGCCGAAAGATGACACCAGATCACTACTTTTGTCGCAGTGAAACTCCTCAGCTCGCATCAACATAGTTCTTTGGCTCAAAATGGTGCGCGCAGCGCTGCATTTATCCAAACGACGCCCTGCAACTCATTTCAATATCATCTCTTGGCAACACGTTGCCACAAGCTGATGACAAAGCGACTTTGTCTACGTGAAGCTCCTCAACTTATGTCAATGTAGTGTCTCACGCACTCGTTCTCTTTGGAATATGGCTCGCTCAACATACAAAGATGTGTTTAATTTGGTTTTTTTTGAACATGCATACTTGTGGGTGCCATGAATAATTCAGGATGGAAGTGAATCCAAATTGTGAATCTGCTAGGCCTTGATTACAATCGCAGACAAGGCATTAAAAGGCTGAAATGGAGTCTTGTAAAGTATACCAAAGTTGAACCCGGTAAGAAAGAGTTGATTTGTTTTAAGCGACTGAAAATGGCATACATGTATATATCGGGGGTGGGGGGGGGTGAGGGGGGGTCTATACAGTGTTGCAGTGTTAGTTGCCGAGACACTTTCAGCCATTTATTGAACAGGAAAGTCAGTCAAACGTGCAAATACAAAATGTCAACACTCGCGCGAAACGCAAGCTAGCGTTCGCAAGTCTCGGATCAGAAAGCGAAGCATGGAGAGTCTCTGTCATCAAAATGCGCACATTTCCAAGCTTGTGCTTCCTGTGAGTTCTCCGCTTTGAATTCTCGCCACGGGAAAAAAAGGCAAATGCGCTTCATTGTTGACAGTTCCGAGATGTTTGTGGCTCGTTCCAAAAAAGTATGAGATTTTTAAATTCTTTTTTTTTCATTGTAGCGACGTTATATGACTCGTTTTGTTGAACTGCTTTTTTCATTTTGGCGTCATTTTCATTTTAGTGTAGTTTGTATTACTTTTCAGTTAGCTACTGTCACTTTTTTTTGGTGCTTTTCGTTACCCGTGGTTGGTTCACGTGCACGAGGGTCACTCGGTGTGGGGCGGACCTCGGCCAAATACTGTATGCCAATTGCCTCGCAATTATTCAACGGATCATAAAGAAAGCAGTCAAGTATCACGTTTTGCACCCGCAATATCGAGTGCTAGCTTAGATTTGGATTCTCTGTATGCAGCCAACTTGGTCAATAGAAGCTTTTATTAACTAGATTAGCGGCCCAGGTCTTCCCGAGCAATATCGACATTATTATTGTTTGTGCATGCTGAAGATTTCATCAAGACTTGCGGCACAAACGCGTCGTATTGTTGCGTCGTTGCTTCTTTATTACTTTTGCAGTTTTTTTGTCATGAACATGCTCCCATCCATGTCCTTTTTTTTTTTTTTCTTCATTTTTGATAGGTGAGCGAGGTCGAGGTGAACGGGCAGATCGAAGCGGTGTGCGAGTCGGTCTTCAGCGAGATGGAGTCGCAGGCGGTGGATGCGCTGGATCTGCCCATGAGCGGCTGCTTCCGCGTGCGCAGCCACAGCTACGTGCGCGCCATCGAGAAGGGATGCTCGCAGGAGGAAGAGGAGGAAGCGGCGGCGGCGGCGGCGGCGGCGGGAGCGGGAGGCGGGGCCGGCAGGAAGCCCGGATCGCCCCCGCGTGGCGCCACCACTGTCAGAACCATCCAGAGCAGCACAGGTTTGGTCTTCGACTCTCTCGAGGGAGCAATGTAGAATCCGTGACGTGTTTGGCATTCATGCGTGCGTGCGTGCGTGCGTGTGGAAGTTCCGTGTAGGTTGTCAAATGGCGACAAATTTCAGTGCCTGGTCAGAGGCCTTTAAATGAGAGGTTGAGACCAGTTTTTGGGTCCAGGGATCCTTGACAGGTTTCTCAAGGGTCTCTCGTACGCCAAATGGCAATGAAATTCTCTCACAATTCAAAAGTAGCCCATTTTTTTGTTTTTTTTTAATAAAATACTATTTTTAAAACAAATCAAACCCTATTCTTGTCAGATGCTGCCTTTTATTGAGAGAAAATACTTCTTTATTTCTGCGAAGAGCGAAATCCGTCATCGATGTCTTTTCCCGAAAGAACTTTTTGCTCCCTATATTAAAAGACAAACTATATTATTTCTTTTCTTCATCATTTTTAGTCTCCCAACTTTCACAATGCAAAGTGGAAGTGGATCGCTTTTGTATGGCCCCCCCTCAGGGCTTCTTTTTAAAGCGAATATGGCCCCTGATGAGCGGAAAAAGAGCCCCCCCCCCATGGGCTATGGTAACGACTCAATTACACCACCGCCGCCACACGTTCACTTGATTGTTGGTTATTGATCTCTGGGACGCCGTCCCCTGAGGAAGGAAGCGGCTAATGAAGAGCATCCATCAGCATTTGAACTCGCCGCTCGTTTTCTCGCCTTCCTCCGGTTTCCCGCTTCCGCCCTTCCCGTGACTCGCTCGGCTAAATCTCATAAAAGCCCCCGACTTGACATGGACTTGAACTCCCGAGTCTTGATCGATCTCGACTGTTTCCGTTCGACAATCTGTTTTTTTGGGGGAGGAAGTGCGGCATTTGTTGTGTTTGGGAAAAGACCGAGATGATGTTAGAACAGCGACGCCGACAGCCGTCCCGATGCGTTTGTCCACATGGCGCGTGCCCGTGCGCCCATTTGACGTTCGAAGAGCAGCGATCAAAATCGGCTTCGTTTCATTCCAGCAGGCGTTGAAAAAGTCATCGATACGAACTTTTAAGCTGCGTGTACATGGCCAAACCCGGAAACGTTGATGTCATCTTTTCCCACATGTGCATGAGTAGGATATGCATAAAATATTAGGCATAAGAATGTATGATAAGTGGAGGCTGTGTCCCCGCCCCCCTAGCCCCTGAGAAAGCTTGCATCTTATATTCAGGAACATCATGCAATATACATAACACAGGAAATGTATTCATGAGCACACGCGCGTGTGTGCTCATGAGAGTGCGTCAGCACACTGGATGTGCTTCCCTTGCGTTGTGCAATAACTGAAATGTGAGGGGGGGGGGGAAATGCAAATAGATTAGCCACCAAAAATCAAAAGTCCCAATGAGAAATTGAAGAATAAAACGCATCTGTTATCAATCAACACAATACAAATTGAAATCATATATGAAGTTATCATTTTATGTTATGTTAAATTAACATCGTATTGTACAATGTCAATGGCGAGGACAAATTGCTGAAAGTTATGGTCAGTTGAATATTGTCATTTTAAATGCCACGATTTATTTGACATCTCACAGGCCTAAAGAAAATGTTCCTAAAGGCAGAAAGTAGGTCAAATAAAAAGCATTTCAATTGCTATTTTCTGCCTTTAAGAGCCGTTTACAAGCATGCATATTGCACAGTGCGTAATGCAACCAGGAATAATTCCTTCGACGCACAAATATGTATGTCGAGTTCACATTTCTGCGCACAAATCAAACGTTCGGCACACGTGAACATTCAGAAATACTTTTGACATTTATACCCACCCCAAAAATATAGATTCTCTTGAAACTGGCCGAGTTTGTTCTCTGCGCACTTTAAGGCAAAGTGTGACCACAACCAAAACCAAAACATGTCAGGCAACTTTTTGTTTATTTCATGCAACTCGTCATCAATACTTGACCTTGCTTGTGTTGAGCTTTTCGCCGTAACTTGAACAACAGCGCCCCTCACAGGCCCACAGTTGTACAGCACAATAAATTCGAGCCCCCCCCCTCCCTAATGCTCTCTTGATATTTTCGGGAAGTGATGGGAATGGTCAAACTTTTTTTTCTCTTCTTAATAATTGTATTTTTGAATGTTAGGATTTTATCTTGACTATTTTGTATATTACGAATTATATTCCTGCAAATTGAATCGTGGTTATTTTTAATGATCCCCCCCCTCCTCCCTTCTCGAAAAGATGCCCCTTTTTCGTGGTTCTCTTCAATTGGCTTTCGGGGGACTTGTGAAACATTATCAGTGGATTTAAAAAGCTTGAGAAAGCCTGATTTAGGTTGTCCGCATCGAATGTGTCATACGGGACCGTGCCAAAATGCTTTCATGGTGGGGGTACGCAGGAGGGTTGGGGGCGGGGGGGGGGGCGTGTTGTGGGTTGGGGGGTTTCCGCGTCCCGACACATGAGCCCACAACCCCGTCAGTCTCCAAGACTTGTTCTTCCTCGTTGGTGACAGTGGCACCGCTCAGCCGCCATGGCGTTCTTTCATTGTTTCTACGGCGTGTGTGACGACTGCTTTCGCTATTGTAAGTAAAAACAACAACAAAAAAAGAGAGAATCAAAACCGAACGAGTCGTCGTGTTTTGCTTGTTTGTGTGGCTGGCTGCCGGCTGGGTGGGGCTTGAAGAGACCAAACCAGGAAGTGGAATGACACGGACTTCAAAGTAAAGGTTTGGTCATTTGGACGTGACCGCTCGCGAGTCTTTTTTTTATTTAAATTAAATCATTTTAAATTGCAATTGAACTCTTTGTCTAAAATTAATTAAGACTCATTCAAATGGCGCAGTTAACTGTGTGTCATGTTTCAAAGAGCCCTGATACAGTATAGTAGTTAAAACCTAGATTTTATTTTGAAAATGAAGAGATTCGTGTCATTGTTATGTTTGTAATTTAACGCATGTGGTCAACTCGGAGCCCATCCCTGTTGTATTGTGCTTTTTCCATCCTCAAATTGGACATAGTGGCTTATTAAACGATTTAAAATATGACAAACCATTGTTTCAACCTAAATGACGGGTATTCATATTACTAAACAAACTCAGTTAAGTCTTCCATTCAGTGCATCGAAATAGAACAAACAAATTCACGGTTAGTGCTGTCTATTAATAGCAAATTTCCTTGTCCAAAATCCGTAGATTAACCTACTTGTGATTGGTGCGTGATAGCTGGGAATTGTTGAGCAGCTTCCAGCCGCCTGCTATTTTCGTGTGTGTGTGTGTGTGTGTGTGTGTGTGTGTGTGTGTGTGTGTGTGTGTGTGTGTGTGTGTGTGTGTGTGTGTGTGTGTGTGTGTGTGTGTGTGTGTGTGTTCTCTGTGACAGGTGCCAGCAAGTGTGCCTGTGCGTCACATGCTTTGAGCACCACATTACAAAATGCCCACTGACCTGACTCAGTTGGGTTCTTCTCATATTTTGGACTTTTTTTTACTTTATTTCTAGAGTCCCCCAATTAACAGGGTTTCCGCAGGTCATTCAAAATTATTCTAAGTATTAAAAATAAGAAAATAAGGCCGATTAAAAACTATATTGGAAGGCTGCCGGTTAGCAGTTAGCACCAAGCTAGGTTACTTCAGCTCTCCAAAGTTGGTGTCACTGTAATAACAATCATAAATATGATGAAAAAATATATTTAACATCTATTATATTTATATTTGTGGAGATTTGGGACTAGTTTCCATTTCATTTAAGTTACATTGAAAAAATGGCATTCAATTACATTTGCTGTTACCCGCGACCCGCAGAAAGTCTGAAAGCAACGTCGTCTAAAAACAATGTTATATTTTTAAGTCCCCCCCCTTCTGTTTCAAATATTTAATTGCGCGAATGTGACTCGTAACCCTTAAAACAGGTGAATTTGACTTGACAAATGAGAGGAGGTGAAAGTTGTTTAATTTCGTCACCAAAACACTTCCATCCGCCGGCGTTGTATCCCAGTCATTGAAACACGCCACAAGTCTCATCTTGCAAGACTTAAGTCAAGTCTTTGGTGTCATGGCCGTCGACAGACGCAAGTCGAGCAAATACTACCTGCAGTCATTCACATCAAACCAGGTCCAGTGGCGCGGTGCGGGAATTTGCCTCCGTGCGCCCCTCCCTCGCAGTCCCATTTCCTCCTCTGACTTTAATGACAGGCCCCCCAGATCTCAGCAACGTCTGTACATGTGAGCGGCACCTGCGTGTCACACCCATCAAAGCCGCCCGCCTCCCTGGTGGAATTGTTATTCAAAGCGAGAATTAAACTGCTCGCTTCCACTCGCACCTGCTTCATTGTTGTCATTCCGCTGGCTTTGATGCTTGGAGGGTGTGAGTGCCTGTGTGTGTGTGTGTGTGTGTGTGTGTGTGTGTGTGTGTGTGTGTGTGTGTGAGGAGAAAAAGGGCCAGGTGGAGACAAGCGCATTGACGTGCATCAATGCTAATATGGAGGATCACCCAAAACGTGTGCAGCTCCTTTGTATTCTGGCCTCGCAATTTCCCAACCTTTGTGGTACGTTGGAAAAATGTGGCCCCGCGCCACCAACAAAAAGGTCCCAAAAGGTTGCTACTGCAGATTGAAATGGGGATGAGCTCGTCGCAGTGTACTCGCAAATGGACGTGCTCGGTGTGAAAAAAATAAAAATTCTGTTGTATGAATGGCAACAAGTGGGCGCACGGGTTTGTTATGAAGAGCATTTAATTGTACAGCCTGCCACTATACGTCGCTGGCATAGATAGATGGATATATATATAGATTCGTAGTTTCAGACTTAGTGCAATCTAATTTCTCGTCTTGTTTTAAAAATCAGATTTTGTTGTCGTCATACGTAGTCTCATAAATTGAGTATTACATTCTTGTACGTTGGAGAGTTTTTCTTCATGTGACTTCATTCTTGGATGACCTTAGAAATACTTGTTTTTCTCTAAATCTGAGTATTGCATGATTGCAACAAAAGAAGATACTACTTTGTTGAACTATTATTTCTTCCAAAATATGGTATCTTGAACACGGATGGTGAAGCAACACACGTAGACAGACATAAGAATACAGACGTTATCTGTCCGATGCAACAATTTGCTGAGCTTCCAGTCTTTGATTTATATTGTAGATATTAAACTGCCACCTGGTGGCCAAGGCGCACACACTAGACTAGGAAAAGCCGCAAAATATTTATTCTTGATCTATTACGTTGCCACTGTATATTTTTGGGAAGTCCAGTGGGGTTATTTTTAATGTTAGAAAAACGAGATTTTAGAAAGTTTTGCCTCATCTTAGTGGGCAAAAACACACACACCCACACACACACAAAAGGTGTTTTGGACACCTGCATTCATGTTTATGTTTGTAGCTGCGGGCATCAAGCTCAAACTGGAAGCCCCTTGAGATCAATTCTCGTAGTGTGTGTGTGTGTGTGTCGTAAATTACTTCATCCTGTCACGGCAGTCTGAGAATGCGAGCCAGTGGGAACTTGTAGTGACCTCAATCGCAAAATCACACTCAACATCTCCTTTGCACTGTTAGTGCCCAAATTTATGACCCCCGCAAGGTCCGGTGTCCTAAATCTCTCGTTTGTGACTAATGCAATGTTGTGAGCCAGGTGCAGACACCTTGCAGTGATCGATTCGTCCACTAGATGTCAACATAGCCTCGGCTGTGGTCAGTAGTCAGTCAGTAGCAGTGTGTAACGCGCAGTGCTTAAATCCAATCATTGAAAGCCTTTTCATGTCGCTTACAGTGATTTAGCGTCAACCCGAACGTAAAACCAAGAGAAAGCAACATTGTGTATTTGGAATAACGGAGCGATGCTGCCTTCAGAATGGCCCGCTAGCTTAATGCTAACATATACCGGAAAACGCCATTGACGTGCGCAAAGTAAGCATCGCTAGTCGTGTGATTTTCGAAGTACTTGAAGCAACATTTGAACGGTGAAAGCTAATCCAACGCGGCGACTTAACACAACCGCGCGTGGGCCGACGTTGCTGAAGCGAAAACCACTTGAAAAACGACTCGCAGTTTTCAAGTTTGACGTCGGCCGAATCGGGTCTCCTGCGGCACTTTGACGACAGCCGTTAAGAGAGGAAGGAGGAGGAGGAGGAGGCCGGTATGTTTGGACGTCTTTTTGACACAGGAAGCGCAGCGTCACTCACCCCCCGCTCCTTGCTCTCCCTCTGTCTCGCTCGCTGTCAGATCGCAAGGGGAGGGATCTGACACAAAAGAGCGCTCGCTTGCTGCTTGCATTGCTTTGCAGGGTGCTTTCCTGACAAAGGGGCAAGATGTCCCGAGGGCGTGTTGGATCAGGTCCTCTCCTCTCTCTCTCTCTCAGTATGTTTTGGCAAAGGATTTCCTCAGTGTAGACACGAGATGATCCTTGTGGCTCCTGCAAGTTGAACTCAAAAAGCCCCCCCGCCTCCCCCGCCCCTCTTCCGAGGCATAAACAACACATAAATAGGCGCAAGTCTTTATCAGCGCCCGAATGGGGAAAGTCCACTTTTACGACAGCAAAGTGGACGGTAGCAGCTGATCAAATGAATCGCGTTCAATCGGAATGCGGACAATCGCAAGAGCGATAAGGAACATTCGATGGAGCGGCCAGCCACAAATGTGGCTAATCAATATCAGTGCTTCTCAGACTTTCTACGCACCAAGCACCACCTAACAAAAAAAAAAAAAGGATTAGTACCGCCATCACCGGCAAATGAAAATACAGTAGCGTAGTGGGCCAAAGTGTTCATTAAAAAAACAGGAAGCAGAGGCGAAAAATAAATGAGCTGCAAGTCACATACAGTACGCTTCATAAATAGGAACGAGCGGTCAGACAAATAATTTTGGGGCACCACTAGAAGGAAAGCGCAACAACTGATATCGTACACGACTGAAACGGAATCCTTCACTCGGAGGCATCCCCATTTTTACATTTTTTTAAAATGTTTAAAATGGAATCGGTTCTTTTTTTTTTTTTTTTTTTTTTGCTTTGTACAAGTGGCTGCTTTTGGAGCCGTTGCAGTGTGGGAGGGCTGGCAAATTAAAGAGCTCTCTGTGAAAGTCCCAGACTTCGGTTACAGCAGTGTGAGTGTGTGAGAGAGAGAGAGAGAGACCAGCCCTCTTGACCCCCCCCCTCTCTCTCTTTTGAACCCATCATTAAAAATAAGCCACAGTTCACCCAGTGCACATTGAGAGACAGCCCCAGCAAGAATGCATCTCCTTTTTTTTTCCTTCCTCCTCCCTCTTTGCTGCTTCACTAACCAAGCAAAGAAAAAAAAAGTGTGTGTGTGTGTGTGTGTGTGTGTGTGTGTGTGTGTGTGTGTGTGTGTGTGTGTGGCAAGGAGGGAGTTTTTCGGACCCCCTCCTCCCTGTGTAAGGAGAAAGAGATGAATGGGCAAAGGAATGCGGGAGACAAACGAGCGCTCTCGGCAGGAGAGTGGGAATGTGAGCGAGGCCATTGTACCCCCCACCCCCGCCCCCCCCCATACTACCTACCCCGCCCTGTGCGAAAAGTCACACCTGAGAGAGGGCCAAGGTACTCTATCCTGTGGGCAGGATGCACGAGGCACTAAATTCTCTCCATGCAAACTTTTCAACTTTCCAGGCCCGCGCCACCCCGCCCCCCCCAACTCACCCCCCCAATCTAAGGCTTGTCCACACACAGAGAGCCTTCTGACGTTCAGGCCCAGATGGTTTTTTTAGAGTGCCTCTGGCTATGGATTAAGACCCCGCCATTGCAGTGTCTCCTTTCAACCCCCCCACACACACCCCCCCACACCATGTGCAAGTGGTCAAGACAAAGAATGCCCCCCCCCCCCAAAAAAAATGCAGTGAAGAAAAGAAATGCAGAAGGTGGTAGGCTGATGTTTAACAGCATTCCGCAAATGAGTATTCATAATAACATCAAAAGTCTTTCTGTTACCGTTTTTTTGGGGTTGTTTCGGTAGGAATCCAGTTTAATCACGAGAGTGGTCTTAAGTTGGAAGTGGAGGGGGGGGCGCGGGTGGTGAAAAGGTGAACTTTTGACCACGTGCTGCTGCTTTTAAGCAGGTCGTCCCTCATGTGAAGCTCCCAACTTGCACCGAAAGGTCCCGCAACCCCGCCGTTGTGACCTTTGACCTGTGCAACTCCATCGGGCTCTTTGTTGCCAAAAACGATTTCTAGGCTTTATTTTTGAATACAATCAGCCACACAATTAGGATGACTTTTTTGTTGTTTGGTTGGGGTTTTTTTCCTCGTATTTACAAAATCACCCCCGCTCCCCCCCAAAAAATCTTCAATTGTGTCTTTTTCTCCTTTGTGTTCATCTCCGCAAAATTTTCAAGAGCCTTTGAGTCGGCCGCGTGCGTCACAAAAGCAGCTGGTCATCCGTGCCTGCGTTTTGACCACCGAGGCCTCGGAAGTGTCGTTTGCGTCAGCGTGCGGCGTGCGGCAACATGTGTGCTGCTCATTTTAGCCCAGCTCGTTTTATTCGTCCACTTGCACGGCCGCCTCATATGATGCGGGCCCAGTCAGCGCCGAGTCACGCATCCGCTTTCATTTCTTCCCTCCCGCGTCACGGCCGCGGCATTGTTGGAAGGCCGCCGGTCGGTGACGAGCGATGTGTCAGGAGCGGACGGGCGGACGGGCGGGGCACTCTCGGGCGACGGCTTAGCGGGAAAGCATGCGTGAGATGCGCGGGCGCGACGGGCTTAGCCAGCGCTTGTGTTTCTGCACCGCAAAGCAGTTGGAATGCGCAAGGACACTGTAGGGGGCTAGAAAACTTTCATCCTGCTCCTTTTTTTTCCTCCTTCGCCGCCTGCTTATCTCGGGCCGAGTGCGGCGTGAGCGACGGCGTGTCTCTCAGCCCCCTTTGCAGGCACCGCTGGGCCAAAAAAGCCGAAGGTGTCCTTCCATGTGCTTGTTGTGGTAAAAAGAGGTCAGGGAGACGAGCGGGGGAAAGGCTCCTTCTCATTTGATTGCATAAGAGAGTGTTTCATACGGAATGATGCAGCATTCTAATAGTTTGCTTGCGGGGGTCCATTATAGTGAGTTTTCATTTCGTTTTGACTTTGATTTTTGGTTTAAATTTTCATTTATTAGTTGTTATTTTTGTATATTTTTTGGTGGGGAGTGGGGAAATGCTTTGTTTGGGTTCGGATTAGTTTTAGTCTTGGCTTTAGTTTTAATTTAAAAAAGGTCACTTTGTGGTATGCAACAAAGTAAACCACCATTCGCAAAAGGCTGTCCGACCTTCCTTCTTTTTCTTTTTTTTTTTTTTCGGCCGAGTAGCAACACCAAAATAAAGGCCTTTAAAAGCTCATGTATGATTTGGATTGACAAAAATGAAAATGAAGGACATTTTTTGCTACAGTTAATATTTTCAGTTTAAAAAAAAAAGTCAATTGTCAATATCAGTTTTTGTTTCTAAAATAAAAGCATTTCACATTTTATTCAATTTTAGCGCAGCTTTTTCATTCTTTTTCGTTACCTATAATGCTACGATGATGCATCACCACATTTTGTGATTTTTGTACACAAAAAGTAGAAATCCACGACAAGGTCGAACCACAGAATTGCGATTTCCTACTTGCTTGAAAATGCTTGCGTCTCCCCCACATGTCGTTGTGCACAATTTACAAGAGGATTCACCATCTCAATGATTTGGCGGGCCCCGAGTTACGGCTCATGGCACTTTCAGTCCGGGATCCCTCACAACAATGACCGCGTGTGCCATCCCTATACTTAGCGTTACGGTAAATCGACGAGCTGAAGCAGTTTGAAGAGCAGGCTGTTTTTACAAGTGGCACAGTTTCCCTGGATGGGCCGTCCCACATCCTAAATAGAGTGCTGTAAAAAAAAAAAAAATGCTCCGCACACATACAGCGGGCTATTGTGTCTGATGGCGCTCAGGCATATGGAGTGTACACCCCCCCACCCCACCCCCACCCCACCAGCCACCCTCGCTCGACCTCGAGCACCATGTGGCCCGAGGCCGACGTCAGGTGACTCATGCTGTCGTCAAAAGGACTCTTAAAGGAGCTGACAGGAAGTTAATAAGCACACAGGCCGCGACAGTTTGACAGATAGTGAAGAGTGCTTCTGCAACGGTATTTTTCACTTGACAGAATGTTTTTATTTGGGGGGGAGGGGGGGAGGGAGGTTGGAACGGATTGATGTTACTTCTATTCATTTCAATAGGGAAATGTGATTTGAGTTCAGTGACGCTTGTGCAAAACTAGGCTTTCAAAATTCAAACGTAAGCTAAGCTAGACTTCAAAGAGTCGCGCGATGTCAGCAAACCTGCTCTGCCTTCCGATCGGCTTTTTAAAAAAAATTTTATAGCGAGGGGGCGGCTAGTGAGTTAGACGACATCGAGCCCAGGATGCCTCTGGGCGTGCATTGTGACCGTGTAATGTCATACGCTGGTCAGTGTCCCAGAAAAAGCCTTTGACAAACCTGTTTGGCCGAGTTGTTTTTTTTTTGGAAGCGTTTTTTTTTCCATCCCCAACAAAAAGCAACAAGGCTTGGAAACACCCACAACATGCCCGTCCGTCCGTTTCCCTCGCCATGCCTATTGTGCGTTTGTTATTGAAGGCCGCGCCTACGATTGCCTCCGTGATGGCTGGCAGGCTGCTGTCGAGGTGTCGCCGGCTGCAGCTGCAGTGCGGCCCGTCAAAGCGAAACAAACGGCCAACAGAAGCTCACCCCACCACCCCCACCCCCACCCTTTGCCTCCCCTTCCCGCCCTTCTGGTGTGACACCAAGCCCACTGGCAAAGTTCATGTTGCGGCGTGTCGCCATGGCGACACTATCACAAAAGTCACCCAGCTGGGCCGGGGCGGCGGAAAAGGGACGGACGGACAAACGGATGCGTTTGTGTGACATGGGCAAATGGTGGACCCTCGGCCCAAAGCACGGTGCAGCTGGGCTTTCGGCGGAGACCACTCCCCACCCCAGCCCCCTCTCCTTTGTATTTGTTTGGATTTTCACTTGGCCCCCGCGTGAGGGAGCTCGCCCCTGCCGCATCGACTTTTTTTTTTTTTTGGCACAGTGGCCCATCGCAAAGCGCACCAGCATGAACACCTCCGCACGGACGCACTCGGTTGAGCCTCAAAGAAGAGGAAGTCTATTTTAGTTAGAAGGGCTACAGAAATGAGCGGTCTCAGAGGGGGGGGGGCGGTGGTTTTCTTTGCTAGGTCGACAGAGGAGGCGAGGGGGGAGTTCGCGCCAACGTGTCGGCCTTTGAAGCAAGGGGGGGGCTCGTCGTTCACAAAATCCACAGAGCTCACGGACGAGATGAGATTTCACAAGTTCCCTTTCGGCGGCTGCTACGGGCTTCCATTCCACTTTTTTGCCGGCCTATCATCCTCTGGGGGTTATTGAGATCATTGACTGAAAACAGATGTTCAAACGGCAACAGGATTTGGGAGCTGCATCTTTTTTTTTTTTTTAGGGGGGAATCCTTAAGGTTAGGTAGATTGTCCGTGAAACCTAACTCAATGTATCCACAAGCCCTAAACCGAAATTTACGCTAATCCAAATCCCAAACCCTAATCCTAAACCTAACCGTAATGCTAAATTTCGCCCTCATCTGCAACTCGAATCTGGAACCCAAAGGCTACTCAACCCTCACCCTCACTTTTACCCGAATCTTCATGCTTAACCGAGCATTAACCATCCATTCCAAAAATAGGAACTGAATTCAAATGTCATTTCCAGTTTTGACAACAAAAAAAACCCTATATATATCTATACATAGATATATAGATACAGCAAGAGTTACTCAGTGAACAGAGCACTTCCTGTATTATGTGCTCATTCCCAAAGATTTTCAGGGCTAGATTTGCGATAAAGCAGCTAATGGCTATAGCTAGCTAGCAAAGCGCTTCCAGTAGATTTGTGTGTCGCGACTCAAATTGGCAGTGACGCAAAGATGCTTTCCGCGCCCACCGTGAGATAAGATTCAATGTTTGCCAGATTGCGATGCGCGGTATTACAATAATAATAATAATAATAATACATTTTATTTGTAAGCGCCTTTCATAGCACTCAAGGACACTTTACAAGCAAGAGCAAACATTCAAATCACAGATAAAATTATAAATAAAAGAAGAGATACATTAAGTAGAGTATGCAAGTCTGAATAGGTATTAAACAGCTAATGGCTATAGCTAGCTAGCAAAGCGCTTCCAGTAGATTTGCGTGTCGCGACTCAAACTGTCAGTGACGCACAAGTCAAACGGAACCTAGAGATGCTTTCCGCGCCCACCGCGAGATAAGATTCAACGTTTGCCAGATTGCGACGCGCGGTATTAAACAGCTAATGGCTATAGCTAGCTAGCAAAGGGCTTACAGTATACTCGTGTGTCGCGACTCAAATTTTCCTTGCCGCACAAGTCAAACAGAACCTAAAGACGCTTTCGCGCCCACCGCGCGGTAGGACACGCTCTTTTTTTAACACTGCGACTGCGAAGGGGTCGGAGACAGAAGTGAAGCACGTGTGACTCGGCTGGATTTCATTCCAAGCTAACATAGCAACGCTATCATTTCGAGCGTCTGTGATGAACGAGAGCTGCGGTGTAAATTCTCAAGTCACTTCAGTGGTGCAAATGAGAATTGGCGTGGTTTTGCCGATGCGTACGTCGTATCGGGTTTTCGCCCGGGCGGGAGCTTTTGCCGGCGGGCCCTGTGAAGGTCGGCGCGAGCTTATCAGCGGCAGGAAGTCTGCGGTCTCCATTGATGTGGCCGAGCCGCGTCGGTGTGGTGCCTTTTCTATCTGGCTCGCTCTCGTTCTCTCTGGCTCGTGTTGACTTAACCTGTCTGGGCTTTCCAAACAGCTGTCATCCTCTGGAGCGTCTGACAGCTTCTCCCGCTTTGTTATCGGAGTGACTTTGAGATGACTTGAGGGGCTGCGAGGCCTGAAAGCGTCTGACATTCTGTCCTTTGAACCTGTGCGGCGGATTTGGTGGGGGGGGCGAGCCTTGCGCCTCTTCCGAGTGGATGTGTACTTGGTGACCTTTTGCCCAGATTAGGCCTGCAGGGTCCGTCATATCCATACCCTGACAGCTGGCAAAAATCTCGACGCTCGTGCGGATTGTAACAGGAGATGACGACCGATTCACAATTTGCAATCTTAACATTCTTGCGCAGCGTACGCACTTGGTGGTCATCAGGCTTATTTGGAATGTTTTCCTCGCCGTGCGGAGGCCCGATTATTGGATGTCAACAAAAAGTTGATCCCTAAAATGTTTTCTTTTGGTAAATCCTGATCCAACACTAACCTGAAAAACAAAACCTAAAATCATGAAACACACAAGAAACAAAAGTGAAATCAATGTTATTGATGTCGTGACAGCAGAAACACAAATGACATTACAATCAATTCAGATGAAGAAACAAAATTTGAGGATTGTTCCAAAGGGAAATTTACAATTGACTTCAATTAATTAATTCAATGAATTCATGTTGAACTTTTAATTGATGATCGAATAATTCAACTGCAGTAAATTATAAGAGTAAAATTGTTTCAATTGCCTTTTTTTTTTATGTATTTTGTTTCATTTCCACTCCTAATTTTTTTTTTGTTGCACAGTGCTAATAAACAATAGAATACCAGAGTAGTTTTCCTTTTAATGATTAATAATGTAATGTATTAACAATGACGGTATAGGATTAATAATAAAAGTGAATGGAATAAGATAACAATTTATAATTGTAATAATTGTAAAAAATACAAATACAGTAATCGCTAATAAGCCACTAAATAACGATACATGACAGCAAATGATAAATTAAATACAATTTTTTATTTTATTTTTTTAAGGAAAGCTAATGCTCCAATAGACAAATGACAACACATTTGTGTTTTGATGGCAAAGCCTGCCTTAAAAAGCACGCGCAGCTGTACGGGAAGACGCAGGAAGTCAGCTGCCCCGCATCTGCTCTGTGGCTCGCCATGGATGCGCTTGTTATTTTCAGAGCGCCGCTGTCGCCCCGCCCGCCCGCCCGCCCGCCCGCCACGCAGAGCCGCCACCGCGCCATTCATCCTCCCGTTTGAAGATCCCACTGGCTTCTCGATTTGGCTCGGATGTCCGCGCGGGCAACGGGGCGAGCTGGTGGGGCGAAGGATGAGGATGATGTCAGCGTCTCGGTTGACCTCGAGGGAGCGCTGGCCTCAGTGGAGGCTCGAATGGTTTTTCGGGCAGGGGTGTGGTTGAACGTAGCGGCGACAGCAGGAGCTTGTTTGTCTCCCTTTGGAGGCTTTCATTTATTTTTATGCCTTTTCACCGCGTACTGTGAACTCAGAACTAGCGCTGACTTGGCGATTTGACAAATGATAGCTTCAAGTAATGGCAAACGGACCGTACAAAATGAATCGGAGTCGCTAACCAAACCCTTTGAATTGCGACCTTTGAAGCGTTCGCAACCTCCCAAAATTCCACCCCAAATATCACCTTAAAAGTCGAAACAGTGGCATCGAATACAAGGTGTGTGATGGCATGTTTTTGTACAGGTTTGTCCGGGGGAGAGGCTGCTCTTGTCATGCTGGCTGTCACTCAAGATTGTGACACCCCTTGATTGGCTCTCTGGAAGGAGTGAGCTCAGCTTTGTGCAGTTAGCGGATGGAAGGAAGGCTTAGCCATGTAGATCAGTGGGTCAGGAGGCTGACGCGCTAATCCTGTTACGACACTGGCATTTCTCTAAAAACGGCACTACTCTGCCGCGCGTTTTGACAGCGAGGTTCCTTCTTTCACTGCGCAGTCCAAGAAAACAAAAAAAAAGACGGGACATTTCCCACAGTGCAACACTGCTTTTCGTGTCGTGCCTCTGCCGTTGTTCTCAACTTTTGAAACTGTCGTGGGAGCCAAGAAAACAAACGGGGATTTTTGTTTTCAAAATAGAATATTCAAATGTAACGTTTCTAACATTTTTTAAAATCGGAACAATATTGAACGCATTGAGAAAAATAGTTGTATGGTTGGAGATTTTCTTCCAGGGACAGCGGTTACTACAGTGGACAACTTGGATTGTCCGGTTATCGGCTGTCATGAAAGGGTTAAGATTTTATAAATGTTGAATTTTGAAAACATTTTCTGTCATTGATTTTGAAATATTTCCACATGTAATTGAATTTAATTTGAAATTATTATATGTTATTATTATTAATTCATTTGGAATTATTGTATATATATATATATTACCATTATTATTGTATTATTGTTTGTTTAAGGTTGGATTTTTAATGATTTCTTCCAAGTATTTAATGAAACAATAATTCAAATAAATTAATATAATGAATTAGTGAAGAAAATATTCATGTAAAATGTGTTAGAATTTAATTATCCTCTCCAAAGTTTTAAAAATAACAAAAATAACACTGTGAATGAATGTTTTTTTGAATCTTGCAAATATTTGTATATACTACATTAATTTGCTAGAATGAGAGTGAACAATTTTCTTTCTAAATTATAAATAAATATTGAATCCAAAATTAATTTGGAAAGAAAATACATTAAACACGGTATGCAAAACTGTTGCAAATATTTAATTTTAATTTAATTATTCAATACATAAAATTGCATTTTTCCCAAAAATCAAAACTGAATTTCAAAAGTACCCCTCACATTTAGAAAAAAAAACCCCAAATAATTTTGTTGTCATGTTTTAGTGTTGTCGTGTTTTTTTAATTGGACTGTCGTCACATCACATGAGCCGTTTCACTGCATTATTATCGTACATCCTCGCTTTCTTCTTCACCGTAGTGTCGTCATGCATTACCACCTACAAGAAGACCCCCCCGCCAGTCCCCCCGCGCACCACCCCGTCCAAGCCCTTCATATCCATCACGGCGCAGAGCAGCACCGAGTCGGCCCAGGATGCCTACATGGACGGCGGCTCGGGCGCGCAAGGGCATGGGCTCGCAGCCGGGCCTCTCCAACTCCACCGAGAGCATCGACAGCATGAAGGCCCTGACGGCGGCCATCGAGGCGGCCAACGCTCAGGTCCACGGCCCGGCCAGCCAGCACGTCACCGACGGCACCGTCGCGGTCGCGTCCGCCGTTGCCCGCGTGGCCGCCGACGGCAAGGCGCAAAAGGAAGCGCTCCGCAAGTGCCTCTCCATTGGGATCCAGGTTTGGCTTCAGACCCTTTTTGCCGCCCGGCGTTGACGTTCGCTTCATTTTTGGGAGTAGACACAATGAATTTTTCGTGGGTAGCAAAACAATTTCAAGTAAGTGACACACCCCATGTGCAGACAAACAACCATCCGCGCACACGCTCACACCTGAAGGACAATTTAGAGCGTTCCGTTAACCTGACGCGCATGTTTTGGGAATGTGGGAGGGAACCGGAGTACCCGGAGAAAACCCGTGAATTGGGAATCTTGCCAGTGAAAGTGTCCATAATGTTTGTCCGAACTTGGGCTATAAACGAGGGGGCTGCTGTTGACATAGCTGACCGCCCGCCTGCACAAACATGTCGCCAGATCTCCACCGTCACGCTCGACACGTCGATTGACAGCCGCCCTGTTGCCGACAGGTGGAGCCGGAGGAGGAGGGGGCCGACGGAGGAGCAATCCAAGTTCCACTCCGTTGGAATCCAGGTGGAAGACGAGCGCTGGTGAGTTGCAAGCGCAACAATGGCCGCAGCCAAGAAGAAGAATAGGAACTCGAAAACGATTGCGGAATGAACAGGACGAGAAGCTGGCAAAACAGAGAGGGGGTTGTTGTGTGTCCAGTGCGCAGCAGCTGTCTCAGCTCACTGATGGTTGGCGTCAGGGAGACCCTCCCCGCTGCCCCCCCCCGCCCCCCAGTGACAGCTGGACCCAGAGGATGTAGTGCAGTTAGTGAGAAGGTGGAGGTACAGGGGGGTGGGGGTGGGGGGGAGGGTGTTTGACAGCCATCTGTTGCAGCAGTCATTGTGATTCAGGCCACAGGGTGGGGGGAGTTTTAGCTCTGAAAGGGAACGCCGTGAAAAGAGGCAGCCAAGTGTGGTTCATGAGCTCACAAACTCCCCGTCCGACAATATTTTCAGCAATAAAAAACAAAATGATCCAATAAATGCTCCTCGATGAACGTCTTAGCTGGTAACTCAATGACAGTTCTTTTCTAATTAAAAAAAAAAAAGTACTTGTAACATACTTTGGACTCGTACGACGCAAGCTTTTTATGACCCACTCAAGCCAAGAGCAAAACTCGCCGTCCGCTTAACAGCAGTTCAGGCGACATGGACCCCGCGCATCCTGTCAAGAGCCAGACCTTCAAAATAAAAGCGTGTGACATCAAAACAACCATTCTGCACTGTCTTGGGGCCCTCGGTGGCTTATTCGGCAGTCATCCTCAAAGCATTTTGTGCCTTAATATACCGATGCGCTTTGCTTTGCCAGTTGACGTTGTGGAAAAAAAGCTAGCAGCTAACTCTTGCTAACCAAAACAGCAACACAGGCTGACGCACAAAAACCAATAAAGTATGCTTTCAAAGACGTTCACATCTGTAGTTGAGTCGTCACTAGTTATGCAAATACCGTCGTGGGATCGCTGTCTTTTGATGTGTCACTGGCGAAATGGAACGTTCCTCGGCCGGAAACGTGTTTTCCCCACCTCCCGTCTTGCCGATAAGGCTCTCGTCGATGTCGGCTTTCAAGTCTTTGGCCTTGCCGGACGACTCGGCCCCCTGCAGGAAGTTGTTTGCCGGCCGCTATCGAGCAGGCTGAGGTCATTATGACTGAACACCTGCTTGGAGGAGTTACTCTTTAACCCCCCCACACACTCACACTCGGCAATATGTTTGATGTCGGCCGCACTGCACTCCCTGCGCACCTCCTCGCTCTGTGTTTCACGCAACAGGAGAGATGAATGAGGAGGATGGGGGGGGGGGGGGGGGAGTGAGGAAGTGATGAATGAGAAGCTTTAAAGAGGGAGCGCATGTCTGGAGACCAGGCGGACCTGACTCTGCCTGTGTGCGCGTGCGTGCGGGCGTTCATGGGGCGGGTCAAGCTGAGGGTCACCCGAGCTGTTCAGAGCTGCCGTGCATGTTTTGGGAATGTGGGAGGAAAGCGGAGTACCCGGAGAAAACCCACGCGGGCACGGGGGGAAAATGCAAACTCCACACAGGAAGGCCGCAGCCGGAATCAAACCTCAGCACCTTTGCACTGTGAGGCCGCCGCGCTAACCACTCGACCACCGGGCCGCTCTGAGATGCGACTCGTCATTCAGATTTTTATTTCTTTCTTTCTTTTTTTGCTTTGACTTGCAAGCACAAACTTGAGATAAGCACTGTATGCTAGCTACTCATTGAACTCCTTCACTCCCAAAGACGGTTGTAAACGTCTTTTCAGACTTGGTCCAGAATTGGCTGGGACCGAATGAGTTAAACTCGCTTCAGAATAAACAAGATGTTGGTCGATACAGTTAGTGGAAAACGTTTCCAACAAAAGTGGCGTGCGGCTGTTTAACGCCACTCCCACTTGACCGTCATTTTTGGACCCCAAGGCGAACTTGAGAAACGTTCGGAGCCACACGCGTTGGTCACAATCTTGTCCATTTCCGCAGTCACCGCCGCATGACCCGCTCCAATAGCGTCACCGCCGCCGTCCAGGCCGACCTGGACAACCCTTCGGATGGCCTGCAGCTGCCGCCGCCACTCCACTGCGCCACCGTGCCACGCCAGCACTCCCGCGAAGCCACCACCGCCTCCACGGTGCGCATCCAAGGCTCAGGCAACCACTACCACGCCTGCGCCGGCGAGGATTACGGCGAAGCGGGATTCGACGCGTCCATCCTGCCCCCTCCGGACCCGTGGATGGACAGCGCCGCCGAGCCGGAAGCGGCGGAGGGGGCGGCGGAGACCGTTAGCCGATCGGTGTGCCCCCGCGATGGACGCTGGTTCCTCAAACTGCTCCAGGCGGAAACGGAGCGTATGCAGGGATGGTGCGCTCAGATGGAGCAGGACCGGACGGACAACCGGCTGCCGGATGACGGTGAGGCACTCTTAGAAGCGACGTTTTGGCTACTGATTTAAGAGGAAGGGCGACCGGTTGGATACGCACTTTGGAAATATCAAATGTAGTCCCTTTGATCGCGGTATCCATAATGACTGATAATTGTCTCTATCAAAACAAAAAAAATCCCTTTCCTTTTTATTGAAGTCAGTGATCCCTCGCTTAAAAAAAAAAAAAAAATATATATATATATTTATTTTTTTCTCATATACATGTCGTTTAGTACTGCATATGTTGCTCTATGTGACTTGCTTTTTGCGGACTTGAAAAAAAAAAATATTTTTTTAAATGTTGACTGTATTTTGTTATTCATAAACTAACCTAACTGATACATGTTAAAATCGATTAGTATCCAGCATGAAGTCATGTTAATGACTTCAAAATGGACTTCTACATGCATGTATACCATTAAATTGGGCCTTGTAAATATTATGCACATGTACCTATAAGGAGGGGTGTGGGGGGGTCGCTGATTTTCGTTCATCACGGGTGCTTTTGGGTCCCCATTAACCGCGATAAACGAGGGATTACTGTATGTGTGGTTTTTTATTTATTTATTTATTTATTTATTTAAATAAACGATTACCCAAAATGACGTTCCGGTTGTGAACCCCTGCCAAAAGATGGGTTTTCGTCAATGCCTCTATCAAATCAAATCTGATTGGAACAAAGAGAGGACATCTCAATTGCATATTTGCCGTGATGAAAATCACATGTAGTATGCTCCAATGATGTAATAGAAACATCTCTATATCTTTTTTGAATTTATATGTGACCCTTTTTGAAGTCCTGGCAAGGATGCAACAGGAAATGTGACCTTGGAAAAGCAACTGCATGACATCACCGTTGCGTTGCGGATGCGGAGCAGCATTTCTAGTCATGATGTCATCGCTTTGCCGTTGTCATGCTGCTGCTTCACTAATGCATTCTCCCTGCCAGTGTTGCAACATGCCTGCAGTGCGCGCCTGGGCAGTGTGAGTAATTGCGGCGTATGTGCGTGCGTGCCTGCCTGTGTGTGTGTGTGTGTCTGCAGTCCAGGGCAAGATCCGCAGTGCAGTGGGGAGCGCCCAGCTGCTCATGTCCCAGAAGTTCCAGCAATTCCGGGAGCTGTGTGAGGAGAATCTGGTATGTCACCTCATCCTCCGCATGCCTCCCGCCTTCCTCCATGATGACACCCCCACCCTACCCCACCCCCGTTCTTGTCTCACTCGCGACACTGACGTCATCCTGCACAAACCACCCCGATGGGACGAACGAGGAGGCGCTCATCGACTATGCACGCAGCCAGCGTGCGCCTGCACAAGCTGCCTCCGGCCAATTGACTGGAGCCGCCGCGAGGCGCTTGCAGACGGAGCGAGGCGCTGCGATGGAAGCGAGTTTGCTCGCAACCAAGCGCCCGAGGAGTCGCGACGGCGTCATGATTTGATGCGCCATTATAAGAATGTACCCGAGCGGCATTGATTGAACATTGCGGTTGCAAAGGTGCCGTATTCAGAATGTACCCAAGCAGTAGTGGCTAACATTGCTATGAGCAACGCGCCATCATAATCAAGGACCCCGGCGGCATTGATGAAACGTTGCAATTACGAATGCGCAATCTTACTGTTTTTTTTTTTTGTTTTCTCATGACACCCAAATAATCCCGACAGATGATCATTTTGTTTTTGCCGTGCGTTTGCCTTCCGCTCAGAACCCTGACGCGCATCCGCGACCCGTCGCCCAGGACCTGGCTGGCTTCTGGGACTTGCTGCAGCTGTCCATCGAAAATATCAGCCTCAAGTTTGACGAGTTGCACCAACTCAAAGCGAACAACTGGGAGCCTCTGACGCCACTGGAGATCCAGGTGCCCCTTTTGAGCTACTGTTTTATTAGTAATAGCATTATTTGGGAATGGCTAATGGATGCTAACCTGCATGCTAGCTCCCACTGTTGTGTACGTTTGGATCGGGGTCGGTGATGTCATTCGATGTTGTTGCGATTCTGTTCCAAAGATACCGATGGGATTGCGCTGCTTGCAGCAAAATAATTGCGTGTCGCTGACTCTGAGCTGCCATTTTGGTTTTTGTGGGCACCACAGACGAACTCCAATTTTTTAACAAAAGAATGAATAAAATATCGATCTTGCGAAACAGCGCATTAATCGATATGCGAGGGAAAATCATCACATTATCATACGACTAACCACAAGGAAACTTCAAATAGTTGAGTATCATGTGACATCAAGTGACAATCTAAATTTTGCATCAATTGTATACTTGTACTCGATTCATATTTTGGCTTTGCGTGATTTTCATTTTGATGTCCCTGCTTTTTGTTTTGCGCCTCATTGTTGACAGTGCACAACCATTTTGAAGGGGTGAGAATTTGGTTTGAAACAAATTCTTTTTGGAAAAATCGGCCAAAATGTGCTCCCCCCCCCAAAAAGGACCAAAAACCTGCCAATTTATTTGCTAATTTTTGCAGACAGTTTTTTTTCCTCCACATTACAAATAAGACAAACATTCTAACACCTCTCTCCCCAAAAACTCATGAAAACAAATGGGTAGATTCCTGCCGATTTTTCTCTGCTTGAAAATTCAACCAAAAATGTCATTCATTATGTCTTTTTCAAAATTGATCAATTAGTTGGTTGTCCGAATTTTATTCTGCCGAATATTGGAATATCGAAAGTATCAATATTTTGCCCCACCACCCTGTTTGCACGTGTGTGTGTGCGTGTGTGTAGGTGTGCTATTTTATTGATTTCTTTATGGTTTACATTTTTGCTGACGTCACGACTTTTGTCTTGTTGACAGTGAGCCGCCATTTTGGAGAGCCTGCCCATCTCCACTTGTGCTTCTTTTTTCTTTTTTTTTCACAAATGGCTGCCTACGTCCACCATAACGCCACAAACATTCACTGCATGCCCCCCCCCCCCAAAAACGAAAGGTTATTTGCTCTACCTTTTCCACATTTTTTTGGGCCCCTGGATGAGGTGGATACGCCAGGCCACTTAAGTGTGTTTTACCACCTGTCCAGGAGAGACACGCGCCCCCTCCTGTGCCAAAGAGGTCCCAGAAGGGCCACGCCCCGCTGGCGAGGGACCGCTCTCTGGAGAGCTCCGAGCGGCAGCGTCTGGAGGCCCGCAAGCGCCTGCTCGCCGCCAAGCGCGCCGCCTCCGTGCGCCAGAGCTCCGCCACGGAGAGCGCCGACAGCATTGAGATTTACATCCCCGAGGCGCAGACGCGATTATGAAACACGCACACACACGCACGCCATGCGCGCACTAGTAGCACTGGATGGTGAGGGTGCTAACGGACTTGATCACATCACTGTCGCCATGGAAATAAGTATATTTGGATTATTTATTGATTGATTTATCGAGCCCCCGTGCTCTCCCTCCCACCTCTTTCAGCTTTAATGTAGCAGCCACACCTCCCTCAAGTCCTTTGCCACCGCGCACATCCAAACTCGCACTCTAATGATGTCTTATATCAGTTACAGAGCACCATTTTTTTTTTAATGTGGCCACATTATAGATACACTGGTGCCTTGAGATAAAAATGGAAATCACTCTGTGACCACGCTCAAATCATCCCCCCATCGAATGAATGGAAATGAGCCGACTTGATCTCGAAAGCACTTCAAGAACACAACCATAGATGAATACAAAGCACTGTGCATCAAAGAACCCGTTTAACTTCAGTCGCTAGTCATCTCAAAGCACCACTGTACACTGCTCGCTAGCTCTCTAGCATACCCGGACGCCCAAGTTGTTCCTGGGAATGATATTAAAGCCGCCAACGTATGTTCCGTGCACAGGCTGTGTCGATTTGATCTATTCTATTCATTTATTTATTTCATTGGGATGAATCGAAACAAGACTAAAAGAGCGTAAATGCGCCGTACCTAGCATAAATGCTAGTTTTCAGTCGTAGTCCCAAACTATCTATTTCGTGGCCACAAATGAGCATATTTTAAAATCTGATGTACCCCCAATGTATTTCTTTTTTAATGCCATGCCATGGGCTCTCTGTACACAACCTGGTGAAGCCGTACAATGAGCTGCAACGTTGTAGCATGATGAGTCAGCAAAATTCTCTTGCACCGGTCAAGAGGTTCCGTTTTGTCTGCGCGGGTGTGCAGCTTTTCCGTAAAACTGAAAGAATCACAATTATTTATTATTCTTATTATTGTTTACGGTGCCACAAAGGCCATCTTGTCTGTGATGAGTAAGTGTGTGTGTGTGTGTGTGTGTGTGTACAATGCAATAGATCTTTATCATTATGGAGCAGCTGTATCAACGCGCTTTACGGACCATTTAACGTCAAATAACAATCCAAGAGAAGACGTCACCCAAAATAGAGACAATAATTGACGATTGAAGGGTTTAACGTTAAGCGCCCCCCCCAGACAAAACATTAGGTACATCCGCACAAACAAAATCAATCCAAACGATTCAGCCGTGGCATTGATAATGTTTACTTTTGTTTGTTGATTGAATATGTTAGCATGATTTACAGCATTGTACAACTGAAATATTTGTTTTTTTTTTTTACGAGACCACTTTTAATCCCCGAAGGTGGACGAATCTTTTAGAAATTCCTTGCTGCTTTTATTTTATTATATTTTTACATATGTAAATATTTGTTTATATACCCAATGTCTCGCCCCAGAACAAGCATTTTTTTGGTAGTCCTTTTCGATCATCCTTTTTTTTACGATGCAAATGTGAATCCTGGAAGGCGAACTCACTTCAGTGTCAATTCCACATAATTTATTTTTCGTGTCATTGTATAAAATACCAGTGTGACGTTATGTCATTGTTTCGTTAAATTTTCTGAAGTTTGTTGCAATTAGCGAAGGCGATGATCCTTATGTTTAACCCATAGCGGCCATTTTATCTTATCTCTGAATTTATTTTATATTCATGATATGTATTTTTCCCAAATTTGAATTCCTGAAGAAAATGAACTTGTATACAAATTCCACTCCATTTTATTTGGGGGGGGGGGGAGCGATTTTACTTTAAATAGCTTCATGAAAGCATGCCATTATTTTTTGCACTTTAATTATGTACTGTATAAATCACGGGTGTCAAACTCATTTTTTGTTTCAGGCCACTTCAGAGTTACGGCTTCCCTTGGAGGGCTGGTGCAAAATCTCAATCTTATTTATTACCCATGAAAATTTCAGTACAGAATTCATCAAGAATCATGATAGTTGACACACATGATTTGCTCCCGTGGGCCACATAAAATGACATGGGGGGGCCGGATCTGGGCCTCCGGCCTTGACTTTGACACCTGTGGTATAAATGATGGAATCATAAGATTGCGTCAAAACTGAGCAGGATCACCTTTCAGGCAGAATATACACAAGGCTGGTACATCGGATGGCATTGTGTGGGTGTACCTCATAATGTGGGTGTGCAGAAGGTCGACGCACCCGGCCAGGTGCTCTCAGATCATTTTGGTGGGTTGTTTTGAAGAAACGTTTTTTGGGGTATCATTTTATGACATCATCATTGACGGTATTAAGACAAGACGGCGAGTCATTTTCCTCCCCATTGCCTCATTGCGCTAACTCGCTGATCATAGCACAGCATGTTTTTAATTTCATTTTTTATCAATATTTTCTCGTCATCTTGTGGTCATAATTGTTGTTTTTTTATTTTTATGGAAACATTTCTTTATTGAGTAAGGGACTGTTTACCGGCGCACTGACTTTGAGGCCCTTCTACTGTGTTTCCCTCCTTTTTTGTTTTCCCTTTGCGCCTTAATTTGGACAGTCGAGCACAACGGCGGTCTCAGGGGAAGACGTGTGTGTGTGTGTGTGTAAGTATGACTGTATACGTTGTTGTCTCTGCTGTCAATCAAGTGGGATTTGCCATCACGTAGGAAGTTAGAAGGCTCGTTTAGGAGAGCTGACCAGTCGGCTGGTTTGAATTGACCTCATGTTTTGTGCCATTGGAACTCGTTACTGAAGTGACAAGATTTGCCTGCTAATCAGTAGCCCCTCTCACAGAACCTGGAAAAGACGTCTTTTTTTTTTTTTTCCGGTGTCTATGTTCAGGAGAAAGTGACACAAAGTGTGTGGGGGGGGGGGTCCAAAGTCAACACGACAATTTTGGACGTTTCGGAGCTGTAATTGCAAGACCGTGATGTGACAGTTTTGTGCTCGATGTGAACGTTGAAGGCACGTGTACGGATATTTAGGGAGGGAAGTGCTCAAGCACACCCCAAAAAAGGCCATCCACCGTCAAAATGATTGACACTTGTGATATGAAAACATGTTAGGGGACTTGATGATAACAGAGGGTTTTTGTTTATAATTTTTTTTTTAATCATAAAAAATTAAACAGGGTACAGGGTTCCAATCATGCGCCAGAGGGATGATTTTTAGTTATTTTGTAATGTCAGGTCTTCCTTTGCAGGTCTGACATGAGAATTTATTTGTATTTTATTTATAATTTAATGAATTACTATATATATATATATATATTGTGTGTATATATATATATATATATATATATATATATATATATATATATATATATTTGGCTTTTGGCTCCTCCTCTGCAGTAATTTGCAGGATGTCAATGTGAAAGAGGCTCTTGACTAGCTGACGTTTGTGGGATTTTTGTTTGTTTTGGGGAAGTGGATGCGTGTTTTAGATGCCAACGCTCATTTTTATGTTTTTATTCTTTTATGGAATTGTGTGTGTGTGTGTGTGTCAAGTTCCTAAAATGACACTGTTCATCATCATGAGAAGAACATATCAACTCCTGGTGTAGCAGGGAGTTTGTGATGTAGTTCAATTGTACATAAATGAATGTCCCCCCACCCCCATGTAAATGAAATCAGATAATCTTATGGAGCAGACTTTTTTTTTTTTTTTGTAATTAAATGTTGCTACGTGTTTAATGGATGTGATGGCACGCGTGTGCGAGCATTAAAATGAACCCTGTGGCCATTTTTCTGCTTTCTCGACATGTGTTTTCCATCGCGCCGCAATCAAAAGACACAGTGAGGGGGGAAAAGGGTGGCGCGATGCGCTCCACGGGGACGCCGCCCCGTAATTATGCCTTAACCTCTAGCGCTACTCCTGGCTCGTCAAACACGCACCAGTCGCGTAGAGTTCACACACACACACACATATATAAAATGTGTATGTATGTATATAACATGTGCATATATGTACATATATATGCACATATACATGCACATATATGTATATACATATATATGTATATGCACATATGTATATGTATATATACGTATATGTATATACATATAGGTGTATATATATGCATGTGTATTTGTGTGTGTGTGTGTATATATATATATATATATATATATATATACACACACACATACGATTTGATGCAGCCTACTGTGCAATCCTTCCATTTTAAAAGTTTTTAAAAAAAGCGAAGTAAAAGCCCCATTAAATATTTTTTTGGTCAACTATTTTAGAAATGGACGAATGTCTTTATAACTAAAACAACTGTCATCAAGCAGCGGCACAACGAATGAACGAGGCCGCGTCTTTGCGAGCAGACGAGAACTCCCGTGGAGAAGCTTTGCCCGTGGAACAGCTGTCAAGGCCAGACAGGAAATGGACTTACACGACGTCGGCGTCACTCAATACCCCCGCCGGCGCGGCCGGTGTTAATTTATGCAGGATTATGGTAATTAGCCGACACACCACCACAATGCTGTGAAATGTAGAAAAAAAACCCCACCAAACTTTATTTGAGTCCCGCGTGACCTCTTGCTCGCCGCAAACATTGCACTGTATGAAAAGAAATCACATAAGAGGGCGTCGTGTCGTCACATGATCTATACACGTGGTCCTATTGTACATGAATATGCTTCTTTTTGGCTGTCTTTCTCCCGAAAAAATACAAATCAAACAGCATGAAGAAACCTGTAGTGTTCTCATCCAGTCCACTGGCCCGACCTGCTACATTTTTTTTTCCAATCAGGAATATGTCCCTTAACGCGGGTATTAAAGTAAAACGACATAACCGCTAAATGACAAACTATAGTGTAACATTAACTACAGTAGGAAATACGTTGATGCCAAGAGCAAAAAAAAACAAAAAAAAATCCAATAAAAATAATCGTCAAATGAAAAGTCTGTGAAGACATTGAGATCCATCAGGACCTGAAACGTGTTCGGATGACAGATGTAAGACAGGTAGCGTTTGTCCCCATTTTTGTGTTGGTTTTTTTTTGGTCCCCGGGGTGCAAAAAAGATACAAATATGAAATGGATAAACATCTTCGAGCCAAGGCACCGTGATACTGTTGTTTTTGTTATTAAAAAAAAAAAAAAAGGCAAAACAATTTGATTGGTTTCAAAAAGATGAGAGGGCTTGTTCACAGTTTGTCAATTTGGGCTCCCCGCCCCCCCTTTTAGGAGACTAACTGTTTGGCCTGCAGCTCCATCTCGGCGGCCCGCTTCAGGGCCACGTCCACCAGGAGCTGGAAGCCGCTGAAGTCCTGCGTGAGGTCCGGCGGGGTCGGAGGAGGGGTGTTGAAGAGCCCGCTGCGGGGGCTCAGGTTTCCCTCCAGGATGGTGCCGCCGGGGAGGTGGGCGCCCGCCCCTTTATCCAGACACCTGAGGAGCGCCTGCGCCGCCTGCAGCCGCTCGGCCGCCTTGTCAGAGTTCAGCGACGACGGGTGCAAAGCGGCCGGGCCGGCGACGGTGGTGTGGCAGATGACGGACGGCCGGGTGGGCGGGTTGCCCGACGACGGGGACGCGCAGGTGGGCGAGGCCGCCGCCGAGGAGGAGGATGGCGACGACGCCTTCCTCAGGACGCCGGCCGTGGCGGGCTCGAAGCAGGAAGGGTGCAGGACCCGTTTGTCGTAGCCGCCGCCGTCGCCGTCGTGGGCGCCTCCGACCGGGCTGCTGCTGCTGCTGCTGCTGCTGCTGCTGTGTTTGGGCGACTGGGAGCTGTCGGAGAAGCTGTCGCCGGCCTTGCCGCACTTCCTGGAGATGGTGAACTGGTTGGGGTCCTTGCCGTCTTTCCGCAACATCTCGGGGAGGAGGCGCCGGCGTGCGTTGATGAACCAGTTGCAAACCTGCAAAGCGGCGTGCGCCGTCAGTCTCGGAAACGGAACACATGAAGCAAGCGCTTGGGAGGACCCACTTGAGGACCCCCCGATTCCCACCAGCGTCAACAAGATCCCTGAACCAATCGACAATTTCCAGGAATCAAAAGGCCCAACTGCAAAAACAGCAACTTGCCCAGACCACCAAAAGCAACCTCGCTGTCTGACAACTGACATTTCGACAACAGAAACTATTCCCAAGTCTATAAATCGGGGGGGGGGGACCAAACCCTTGACGCGAGCCCCTCGGCTAGCACACACCTCATTAAGAAAATCAACCTCCCCAGTCAATGTGACAAACGACCGATACCACCTACCAAAACAACCAATCACAAGGCTCCAAAACGTCCATATTATGATATGATATATTGTAGACGACATCACATGATCGCAGGTTACCGAGGCCGTGTGTGGACGTCTTAAAATTTAAGACAGGGGTCGGCAACCCGTCATGTTGAAAGAGCCATAGGGCAAAAAAAAACAAACCCCCCAAAACAAATATGTCTGGAGCAGCAAAAAAGAAATGAAGGAAACGCATGCTGCATGTCTGCAGGAGACTGGACTGTCTCGGAACTGTTAATTCGTTCCTTTGTTGTGTGTTCACAAACGCCCCCATAGAATTAATTTGGCGATTTCCTCGATTGATTTTTTTTTTTGCTTTTGTTTTGGCGCATTATTTTGGCTTTTCTTAGTGTCAGTGAAGTGATTGTGAAATTTCCGTTTTTCGCAGGCTGTCTTTGAACGCCTCTCGAGTCGGACGAGAAGAGAGAAGGCGCCGAGTCGGACGCAGACGTGTCTGCGTTTGTCGAGGCTGTTAAAAGCATCGATAAAGTGTACGTGTTAAAAAAAAAATAGATCAACGATCAAAATCTTTTTCCATTTTCAAACATATTTCTAATAAAGCTACAGGGAGCCACTAGATGTCGCTAAAGAGCTCCGGAGCCGCGTGTCGCCGACCCCCGTCTTAAATCATCAAACTATTTGATACCGTATCGCGTTACAGGAAGAAGTCAATTCGATGCGTGCGCACCTTGGCAATCGAGAGCGATTTTTGTTTTTGTTTTTAATTCAAAACTGGTTTCGTAGTCAAAGCCTTACTACGGGGGCTTATTTTGATGAGTCGTGCACTTTTCCCCTCCCCCGTCGAGCTCCTCTGTGCTGTAATACAGGTTAGATTTGGACTTCAGCGCCGTTGGCGTGAAGAGAGGGAAGAAAAAAAAAGTGGCAATAAAACGGCCATCGTCATAGCGACAATCGAGGGGGTGGGGTGGGGGGGTCAACCGTCTTGTTTTCTTTGGTTCCGCGGGCCAGTCGTAACTGGCTGCAGCTATGTAAATGACTGCGCATTGTTCCCAGACAGCTGGGATGGGAACGGCTGCAGGGAGGGAAATTCCTCAGCATTCACTGACTCACGACGACCCCCGCCTCCCCCTCCCCCTCTTCCTGCTCCTCCTCGCGCACTGCGGAGTTGCGCCACAAAAAGCGGACGACCTCCAATGCAGTAAAGTGTCATGTTTTGACAGGAAGTGATTCATCCCATACTCCCCCCCCCCCCTGCTTGGAGGGTCGCCTTTGTGTGCGCGTGGGGGGAGGAGGGGGGCGTAGATACGTACCTGCAGTGTGGAAAGCTGCGTCTGCTTGGAGAGGAGAGCCTTCTCCTGCTCCGACGGGTACGCGTTGTAGCGGTGCTCGTACAACCAATCCCTGAGAATCTGCACCGACTCCTTGGGCAGGTTGCCGCGCCGCTTCCTTTTGCCGCCGCCGCCTCCACCGCTGGATGACAGGTCCAGGGGCACGTCCACGCCGTCGTCATCGTCCGTCTCGCTCCCCGATAGCATCATCAAACCTTAAGAGAGGATGCGGGAAAGAGAGTTTGATTTTTTTTTTTGTTTCCCCGAGCTGTCAGGTTGCGCCATGTGATTCATTCCATGAAGCCGGGGGAGCAAGGCAGCAGGATGTCAGTGAGGTGCTTGTCAACCATAAAGCCAGCATCTCGGGGTTTCCAAATAGGCCTCAGAAATCAACAAAGCTGCTTAGGGTTCAGCTCAACGAGCATTTCAGGGACTCCCAATACGTCCGGAAAGTCAAAACCCAATTCATCCCCCCCAAAAAATCGAGAGATACTTTCACTCAGCGAGAATCTCCAGGATTCCAAAAAATGTCGCCAAAGTCAACAAGTCGGGCGTCACTTCAGCTGAGCGGGCGAGCGAGCGTGTCAGGGGTTCAAAAAGGGCCTCAGAAGTCAAACCGCTTGTCAACAAACAAATCCGGTGGCGTTTGGGCTTGGCGGGCATCTCGAGGGTTCAAAATCCGCAATCAGAAGTCAACAGATCAGCGGGAGATGTCGACGGTTCAGAATGCGACGTCCCTCTGCAGCGTCAAAAGACAACAAACAGATGTGGCTACTGATTTCAGCTCGGCAAACGCCTGAAGGATTAACCACCACGAGCGTTCTTAGCTTCTTCCCATGATGGCAAAATATACTCGTGATCAGAACTCCCAGCCTTTTTCTAAATATATCAATGTTTCTGTATGCAATTCTATATTTACCGTAACTCCGTGACAAAGCATTTGTAGCCCTGATACGTCATGACGACAGTCAATACTTTAATGAAAAACACTCGCAGGCCATCGATGTAAAACAAATGAGAAACAGTCAGCACGGTGGTGAATGAGCGTGCCATTTTGCGCCGAGGGATGACATATTCTTTATACGTTGCACACATTTCTTAGTCGGTCATAAACTTGGAACGTCATTAGGGTAAATAGTTGTGTCAAAAACACTTCAACCATGTTATAAACCGTCATACTTCTATTTTTATTCCCTATACATACTTAGAAAAAATCCTGAAAAAGAATGAAACAGTTTGTCAGTTTAAGCCCGACGGATACGATTCATTGAGACTTCGCAATTTCTCTCACCTCAGTACGGCACTAATATTAGTCATTCTTTACTGGGGATAAAGAATATGACTAAGTAGCGTTGTATTGCAAGGCTCCACGTGTTACTGACACGGTATTCAATTTGTTGCTTATCGGGTTAAATCACAGAGCATAAATGCTACTTAGCGTTAGCAAGCGGGCTGAAAGGCTAAGTTGTGTGGTCGTTATAGATGGAGGGATTCTCTTTGTTTGACAGTAAACTACAACTGCGGGTGTCGTTAAGCAGCTGGAAGCCTTTTTTTCAAAGGATTGTTGTCTAAATGAATCGAACAAACTGCTGCTGGTTGTGAAGTGAGTGACCATACTCAACTGTATTTATAGATAGAGCGCTCCTATCTCAAATCTGCGCTTCTTTTCTCAAAAAACTTGTAACTTGAGTGATTTATACCTTCAGGCACTGTTGTATGCTATTGTATAAAGTAAACAATTTAATTAAATTTACAAAAAAAAACTGGAAAATAGCAGTATCTGACATTCACCACCGCCTGCCCATTCTTGAAATGTCACAAATAAACTACGGACCACCTATAGTTTATTTCAGACCTCTAAAAATGACTGCATTCCGTTAAAATATATAGTGAATTGGGGGGTTGTGAGATGTTTGACAGATGTGGGTCAAACCGCCGCCATCTTGGAGTTCCTTTCAAAAAAAAAAAAAAAAGCACTTCCTGGTTTCTTGTTTTAAATGGCTCCCGGTCACGTGAGCTCACCTTAATGTGGAAGTATGACTTAAGGAGGGGGGGGGGGTTATCTCCATAAATCCCCAACACGCAGACCGCCGTGGGTGCCGAACTCTAGTGGGAAAAGTGCGGAGCAGGCCAACAGGATGAGGTAATTACGTGGGCCGGGGAGATGTTGAGGAAGGAGGCGGGGGGAGGGGAGACCTGTTGCAAATCAGCGTCTCCAGACTAAACAAAAGAATCTGGGCTCGCTCGCCTTTCTTTGGACGCTTTGCTGCTCAACTTTTTGTTGTTTTTTTGGAAGCCATTCCCCCACGCTTCTCCAAACCAAATCTCACCCACTGTTGACCAGAAAACACGTTCAAACACAACTGGACACTTTGGCCTGTGGTACGTTTACGCGACTCCAAAGTTGTGTTCTCTTTTGTGTGTGTGGACGACACGCGGTGAGCAAACTTCCAACAATGAGGTCAGCCACCCAAAACACGACTTCCAGTAGCTCCCGTGACACATTTTGAACAAAGACGAGCCGCTCGCGTCGACAGTTTTTTGACACCTTATGTAAGCTAGCGGAGCAATGTGTTCAACTGCCCCTAAACGTTCAAACACATTTAACAACTTTTCGGACCAAACTCCGTCGGGAAAGTGGCCCACTCCCGCACTTGCATTCAAACTTGAGCCAAAAAGTGCAGCTAAAGCCACGAGCGGACGAGGAGATTTCCCCCCGAAAAACAACGGAGGAACATTCGGCGTTGTTTTCGCCTCGTTCCGGTGATGAATTCGGACGCAAATCGGCAGAGAACCAAACGAGTGTATTTGGGCTTGTGACGTCTCGCCAAGCACATGGCACTCACAGCCTGTCATGTCTGCACCGGAGACAATAGACTCAGAGGAGGGAAACGGCAACAGAAAGACCCCTTTTTCCCCCCACCCCCTCGTCGTTAAGCATCCTAAACTACATTTCTTCACCACGTCTTACCTTTTTTCGTCTTCATCCCCCCGCCGCCCCCCACCTTCCTCCCGAAAGCACACTTTGATTCTCGCGTGGAAGAAAAGAAGCAAACGTCCCCGCGGTGGTGATCTTGTGCCGCCTCGGCGTTGTATCCAAATGTGGCGAAGAATCCCAACAAGACAAAAAAGGAGGAAAAACCTATCCCGTTTTGTTGGGGGGGTCTGTTAGCGCGTGCTGGTCCGTGGCGGAGGTAGGCAGGCTGTGTGCTGGGGGGGGTAGTGTTGGCGCTGGTGTGTGTGTGTGTGTGTGGGGGGGGGGGTCACCTGCGATCTCTCTCTCTCTCTCTCTCTCTCTCCCCCTCTCTCTCCGCGAGCCTTTTTGCTTGTAGACTGCGTTGTGTGTTTGATGGGGGGCAGGGTGACAGCTATCTTTGACAGCTGCGTGACTCAACCCACGGAGAGGATGCTTCCCCCTCCCCCTTTTCCCACCGCCCGCTGACATCAGCTCAGCTCGCCCCCTCTCCGCTCCACTGACACACAAAAACAAACAAACAAACAAAACGTGGAAAACCAAGCTGCTGCTGTTTTTACCCCGTCCTGGCAACCCCCCACCGGCCCCCGCCGTCCGTCAAATGATGGCTTTCGTTCTACGTAACTCTGAGCTTATACGTGTTTGTGTGCAGTCGTGGTTGGTGCACTAGTCAACACGTCAAAAACATAAAAAACACCGTGAAAGATCAATGCCCTCATTTGTATGCGCCGCACAGCCATGCGACAGCTGCCCCCCCCCAAAAAAAAAGCTAGGGGCAAGCTTTCATGAAGCAACGTGTCGCCCCCTTGTGGATGGTTGTGGGAGTGAACTCAGGAAGTGAAGTACTGTACAATTTCGGGTATCTGTCAACAAATACAAGCACGTGCCAAATTTGAGATCTTTTAAAAAAAATTGGAATCGATAGAAACATATTTCATCAGCAAAGGAGAGTGCTTTCTACTCTGCCGTACTGTAATGGTAGGTCAGTGTTCCTGTTAAGTATCACATTATTTTATTGTCGAGTCGTTTTACTCTTTGTACTGTTCAATAAGCACCTAAAAATGCATTTGCTATTTTTCCTCTTTCACTTGAGCAGGTGTGTGTTTTTTTTGGGGGGGGAGGGCGTGTCAACTAAAAATTTGGCCTGCAATATAAAGCAAAAAAAAAAAAAGCAGCTCGAAAAACTCATAGGTTGGGGCACTTGCGGCTTTCTACTCCTCACTTTGTCAAAATAGGCTTGTTACTTTTCCCCAATGTCCACGGCTGACGCGATTCAACAAAAACGGAATGAAGTCAGTTGCGAGATGAAGGAACATGAACTGGGGAGCATGAATGAGGATGACACAACACATTTGGAGAATCAGGATTTGGATAAGAGAAGTGTATGTTGTCAGCGCCAAGAATTATTTGTGGATTATCCTTAGTTTTTTTGGCATCATGTGACGTTTCGGGTTACCAACTGCGTGTGACATAAGTAGATAAGTAGCTAGGCTGATTATTGTAGTCTGGCCTCATTGGTTTTTAAACAACTAGTGGTAGACGGGAACATGTTCTGATTTTGAAAGTATGGCTGTCGATGCAAGTGTTGCACTTTCCTAAAAAAACAAATGAGTCTTCAAAAACCTTTCAAAATTGTCTACATTTATTTGAGAAGCTTACATTTATTGAAGAATTTACTTCCATTTTTTTTGGCTTCAGTAAGTTTTTTTGGTTTCCTTACTGTGCCATAACTTAAAGCCATCCTTGTTATATCGCTCCCAGATGCACCCCTATTTAATATCAATATTGAAGTGAAATTGCAGGCATAATAACACAAGTTATTTATCGTGTCTTACTCCTGCCTCACCTTTTAAACTGTATAATCACTTTGTTTTTTTTACTTTGTACAATGTGGATGACCTCACCCATGTAGCATTGCAACAATGTGGTGATTCAGTACCTATATTTAGAATTAAATGGTGTCGCTACAACGTGCGCCATCGTTCAGTGTCGAACAGTTAAAACCGTCGTGTGTAATGTTGACATTTAATTGCCCCGCAAAAGCATCACTATAGTGACAGAAACATTTTATTAGGCCACCTCATGTGTTTATTTTATAAATCAATCACCAATTTTCTCATTCAATTGCTCAATGGCTAAAATTATTTTTCGGCAAGAGCTTAAGTGTACTTGATTTTGTGTTAACGCGCTGTATTCACTTGAAGCGTTCTTACACAACCAGGCTGACGTATCACATATTTGACATCGATAGCCCATTGATGGCGTTCCTTCACGCAGCACCGGAAGTAAAGTGTCAAGCGCGCATTACTACTTGTCAAAATAAAACAATTCTCTGAAAGGGTTGATACCATTACTGGCGCAGTTTGTGTAATGTACGCTTTTATGAAGGCAAGTGATTCTCAATCTGGGGACTACTTGAAGTTGATTTCGGATTTTTTTCCCCCCTCGTCTGTATAAGCATGAAACAAGTCGGCGCTCCAGTGCATGTGATGGTGGAATTGTCCTCCTAAAATGTGAAACAATGCAACTAAATGTTGAATATTTTTTTTGTTGCTGCTGACAAACATGCTCACCCCATATATATATATATATATATATATATATATATATATATATATATATATATATATATATATATATACACACAGTTAAAGGCTATACTAAAACTAACTAATAAAAAACAAAACTACAACAAGCAATTCAAAATGAAATTTAAAAACAAACAAACCTGCTCTATAAACTAACTAAAGCTCAATGAATTAAAAATCAAAGTCAGAAGGAAAACTATTATCACACCGGTCTAGTTGAAGGAGTCGAATCAGTACATCTGCTTTTGTCTCGTTCTGCACAAGTATTTGTTGTACTTCTACTACTTAAGTAGATCGTGCGACCCGTCTCGATGAACAAGAATCGTTTTATTTTGAAGGCGCCGCAAACGGATAGACAGTGGTGGTCACCCGGTCTGGCTTGACAAGTGTTTTATCGCGGCGGAGCTCGCGTCTCAGCTCGTTGGGAGGCACCCCGTGTCGGTGAGGGTCCCGAAGTATAGAGTTTCCCGCCCCCGCCCCTCTCCCCCCTCTTTCGCTATCCGGAACAGAGGGGCGCCGACGTCAAAACTTTCTCTCCAACTTCGCCAAGTCGATGCCGGTGACAAGCGGCGGTATTTTTAGTCGCGGCCGTCATGGCGCCGTGACTGGCTGGCCGCGGGCGGGCTTGCTATAAAGGACGCGCGCCTCGACATGCAGCTTTACAACAGCGCCTTGACGCACTTCCCGAGATCGTCCGGCAAAGTCACCATCGCTTTATCCGGCGGAACCGCCACCCCGCCCGAGGAAGACTCGCCTGGACCGAGCCAGCCAGACGTGACCGCTCCTTCCGCAAACATGCCTGCTTTTTCTTGCTACGAAGCCTCTCCCTCCTCGAGGCCCAGGCCTGTTTATTTCACATCCACTGCCGAGTTACTTGTACGAAGAGCGGACGGAGTGGAGAAGAGGACGGTACCGGTCCAAATCACCAGGGTGCCCAAACCTCCATCCCCTGACGACGAACTGGTCGACTTTATCGATGAGCTCAGGAACAGGACAGGTGGACTTTGTCTCGAGGACCCCCCGGAGAGTCTTCTGTTTGCGAATGAGGCGAGGATTAACAGGTTGGTGCCCGAAGAAGAGGCTTGCGGCGATCCACCAGAACCCCTCCCGAGCGATGAGGGGGCAACATCCGACTTCGAGTTGAGCGTCCTGCAGGAGCAAAGCGTCGTCGACGACAAGGTGGCCGCGACGACAAGGTGGCCCGCTACTTGGCCGAGGTGGAAACGCAGAACAAGTACCTCCGTGAGAGACGCAAGTTCCGTTACCACATCATCCCGGATGGCAACTGTCTCTACCGGGCTGTGTGCAAAGCCACGTACGGCGACCAGGCGGGGCACGGCGAGCTACGGGAGCGCACGGTGCATCACATCGCCGACCACCTGGACCAGTTCAACCCGGTGATCGAGGGCGACGCCGGCGAGTTCCTCATCAACGCGGCGCAGGACGGCGCTTGGGCCGGATACCCCGAACTTCTGGCCATGAGCCAAATGCTCGACGTCAACATCCACCTGACCACGGGGGGCAGCGCCGAGAGCCCCACCGTGTCCACCATGGTGCACTTCCTGGGCGAGGAGGACCCGTCCAAGCCGGCCGTCTGGCTGAGCTGGCTGAGCAACGGACACTACGACGTGCTCGTGGACACCTGCGCCGACAACCCCGAATACGAGGACTGGTGCCGACGCTCCCAGATGCAGAGGAGACGGGACGAGGAGCTGGCCAAGTCCATGGCGGCGTCCTTGTCCAAAATGTACATTGAGAAAAACGGGGCGGTGTAAATGCGGAGTGACTGTTTGGTGTGTGCCTTAAGTCATAGCATTTTTTGTTGTTTTAATATAAAATGTATGAGCTTTAACCAAGTGCTGTGCACATATTTGACTGTTTGCTACCATGGTGACTTGAGTGGATGTCATTTTATGCCAGTTCTGAAGGGGTTTTTGGGGGGGGGTTTGTTTTGTTGTCACAAATAACTGATGATTATTTTTCATAGCATTGCGACTGTTTTCCCCTCTCCGAGTACTTTTTTTTCCCCCATCTTGAAAATTCCAAATAAATCTTGAATATATGATTGGGAAATACTTTCCTTGAACTAATAGAACAACAACAAAAAATGCAGATTTTTTTTTCTCTCCATGAATTCATCCGACTCGTCTTGTAAAAAAAAAAAAAAAACTTCTGGAATGCACAAGACCATTCCTTTAAATGCTTTTCCAAATATGACGCAAAGAAATCCTACCTTCCTCAAGTAAATAATGATCTCAAACGTACTACTTTTATTTGTATTTTTTTGCCGGGGGGGGTATGGCATCGTAATCCGACTTTATAATCCCATATCCTGACTTGATAATGACTACTCTTTCTAAAATGAAAATTAGAAAATACAAAACAAATCCAACCATCTTGAAAAATACGACTTTTTCCCTGAACGGAATTAAAAAAAAAATTTTCAGTGTGGCTTTTAACCCTTTCATGCACCCTGTAACCTGATCACATGATAAAATATCCACTGTAGTAAGCGCTGTACCCCAAAGGGTGAACATAACTAAAACGCCACATATTTCTTGCCGCGCTACTTTCGATGCTTGGGACCGAAAATTCTGTAAACTGCTTTGAATCAAGCAGGTGCACATTTTAATGGCAGAGTGCCTTTTTTTGTGTGTGTGTGTGTGTTTTCATTCAAGTTTGTTCCAACAGCTCTATGTGAAGATGTATATCCTTGATGATGTGTTTGACTAAGATGACCTTTCAGCTGACAATGTTCAAGAAAGCTTTCTCGAATGCCTGAGTGGGTGCGGTCATCGCCATCTAGTTGATAATGGTCACATACGGGGACTTTTCTAACCTTTTTTTTTTTTAATTTCTCTCTGCAATCGTTGCACAATAAAAAGTGTATTTTATTTATACGTGACGCATCTGTGTTTCACTCACTGCGTGTCGCCGTGGAATTCTTGGAAATTATTATTGGGGGTCAGGCAGCCTGTCATGTTTGAGGGTTTTGTGAAGAGTTACAACTGTAACTGTATTTTTAACCTCAATGATGTCAACACTTTTCCAACTGGGGGAATCTGCTTACTCGTGATTAAAAAAAAAAAAATTGTAAGCCACATTGTTGCAATTTTGTTGCTACATTTAGCAACTCTTGCGACCCCTTCGAGTGACTATTTCTCAAAAAGCAATTTGTGAGCAATCTGGAAAACGTCTGAGATACCCGCACTTGCTTAACTCAATCAAGTTTTAGAAGTTCAACTCCTTTTGAAACGTTTGCTGGTCACTTTATTCTCCTCCCACTAGAGGGTGCTGTTGTTCCCAAATAAAAGCATCCTGAAAAGCTGTGGGTCTCAAATATTTATATATTATTTATATATATATAAAGTACCACCATCATGATCACGATTAAAATACAGTAGCATACTAGGTGTAAGTCTTAATAAAAAAAATCCGTGTTTTTATATATATATATATATATATATATATATAATATGAGAACACATTTAGCGAAATTTGGACATTTCAGTGGGCTGCGTAGAATGTTTTTGTCAAGTGGGAAGTCAGTTATTTATTCAATGACACCAATAAATGAAACATTTAGTTGTCTATTATTGTGAAAGTACAGCTACAGTCACGTGACATGCACAAGCTAATGTAATACAAAGCAAGAGTTGTGTGTGTGTGGGGGGATAAGTTGTAGTCCAACAATGTTATGGACGTTGTAAATAAAACAGTAATGCATGCGGTTGAAAACTAAAAAGACTGATGTGCAACATTTGTGTTTGCAGCGCGTGCGGCGTCCTTCTGCGGAGCAGCGATGGTGGGGGCGGAAGTGGCCGCCTGCGAGCGAATTGGAACGCGGCCGGCCCGACCGACGCAGCTGAGCTGGGCCGATGAAGTTCAGTTCGCGGAGTCTTTCCAAAAGAAAGGGGAGGAAAAACAAGGGAAAGTGGAGAGGAAGAGCAGCAAGCAGTCGGCGGTGGACAACATTTGGACATGTCGCGACATCGCGTGCAGTTCGCGGACCTCCCCGCCACGAACGACCACCGAGGCGACGGCCAAGTTCACAGTAAGGGACTATTTTATTTATCCGCTAATTGACCTTGATTGTTCGAGACGCACCACTCCGTTCGGTCTTGACAGTGCACTGCCTTTCACGTTGTTCCCAATCAATGGTTGACCACATGTGGAAGTGCCCATGCTACTTTGTCATCATATTTTCTTTTTAGCAAAAATATGAACAATATCATATTCAGCAGTCCATCATTTAGTTGAAGCGCGCCATATTTCCACTGAGCTAGTTGAGGTTGCTTGGACACCAGAGGATGTGTTGTTGTGATTGTCTATTCAGTACCTAATGAAGGCGTGTACTGAGTAACGGGGCCGCTGCTCGACTGTCAAGTCGTTCTGATGTTTCCCACAAGAAATCAGGTTTAGTTGTGATTTGAACGTCTCGATTCTGGCATTTCTGTATGGCGTTAACATCTTATGGCTTCCTTCCACGTGGTGGGTGATCTGTCAGTGATGACTCAAAATTGACAAAGGGTGAGAATAGTTGTTGGCTGGCGACCGGTCCAGGGTGCATCCCGCCTCTCAAAGTTTAGCCTCCAGATAAGCGAAAAGTGCTCTTATGCTGTCTGCTTGGTCAAAAGAATGCAACCTATCAACTGTGACTTTTTCTGCTGAGCTCCTGGCTAATAGTGAAGTCGCGATTAGCGAAGGGCTATGTTGATGCCGTACGCAACTCATCATTTGAACATCTTTGTATCTGATTGAGGAGCCAAGTTTTACCTGTGTGTATGTTACAGAGAGCACATCGGTACTTTCAGAACAATTCTTCCCCAAAAATGACGCTTGAATTTTACTGTCAAACTAAACAAACAAAAAATGAACAGGTGTGTTCCAAACAACCACGTAAATCTGCCTTCACGCTAACACAAAATGGGAAACGCCATAGTTGGGCTCAGGGTCACCATGTGGTGATTCCGAACGCACAGCCGCTGCTTCTGAATATATTTGCCCCCCCTCCCCCCAAAAAAATGAAATGAAGGATCTTGACTTCCTCGTTCACGCATCGGGTTAAAATAGTCATCAAGTTGTTTGATCCGAGCAACATTTTGATTCGAGTTGCAGTCCCCTCAGCGTCATTAAATCATTGAAGTTTGGAAGCCACCTCGCCGAAAAAGCCCCCTTCCTCTCTTGTCGCCTTCCTTTTTTTTCGATGCGAGTCAGCAGCACCGGCGCAAGCATCCCCGCGCAACGCTCATTGGAAGTGGCAGCTGCCCTTTGCATGCTCCCGCCGTCCTCCCTCCTCAGGTGTCCTCTCACGTCCACTCCAAGTAGGATGACGCTCCTCCCGAGACCACCGCCTCGCCCTCAAAGCGTCGTTCCTGTTTTTGATTTATTTATTTTAATTTTAAGGCACCCGTGATATTTTACCTCCGCGCTGCAGTCAAGCAGCAACAGGCAGGACATGATGCTGGGTGTGTCGCCATGGCGACGGGCCAGCTTCAAACGTAATGGAAAATTGCTAACATAACCCTAGCGGGGAGAGCGTGATGTCATCTCCGATGGCAGCGATTGTGTTTTTGCGTCGTGCGTGTGCGTGTGTGCGCATGAGGGCAGCTGGCTGACAGATCTCCGGCCACCGCCGGCAGCTCTTCATCACTCCCGATGACCTCAGGCGAGGTGACATTAAACTGCGATCTCATTTCCACTTTCTACTGTGCAAAAAAACAAGCCCCCCCCCCCAAAAAAAACAGCTGCTGACTCGCCCGCTTTGTTCGTCATCATCATCATCCGAGATATTTGAGGACGGGGGGGGCGTCAACGGCTTGCGGACAGTAAGATAGTCCTTCTCGATGGGACGGCTGGGGACGATGGCGCTCCATCGCTCGATCTGGAGCACAAAGAGCAGAGCAGAGCGAGGCGGGGCGGAGTGGAATTTTTTGGTCATCAATCATTTGTCTGAACTTCACGGGAAGCCACCCCGAGAAGCGCCCCCCCTGCCCATCCCGTGTAAAGTCACGGGACTTTTTGCTCGCTGATCCAAATGAAAAGACCCGAGAGCGAACCAGCCAGTATTTTCGTCTCTCAGAGCAAAGCACCTGCTTGTCATTTGGGCCGTTTCAGCCCTCCGTGTTCGTGAGTCCGCCTCGTCATATATCATTGTTCACATGCGGCGCGCTCCATCATTTCGGGGGGGGGGAAAAATTCCCGACTGCATTTATAGGTCAGAATTCTTCCTCTTGCTCTGCACCCCTCATGTAGACATTGCCGTCCGCTCCCATTTGGATTTGAACCAGTTAGTCGACTCGTCAACCAGTCTGACTTTTCTACCCTGACGTTTAACGTCGGCTATTTGCTAATGACGCATTTTTGGCATCAGCCATTCGCAAGTCAGAGCGATTCCTATGTTTGTCCATACCTTGAAGTAAGAAAACGGACCCGACAGATTTGACCCCCTCCCGTGCACCGATAATGACAACCTGTAACCCGATAATATGAGAAGCCGCCCGCCGGAGTACGACGCCGTCCCTCAAAGGGTTAAACAGCTGCTTCCACGGCGGATGAAGTGCGTCTCTCTTCAGGGCTCTTAAGTTGCCCGTCTTGTGAAATGCAAAGTGTCAACAGAACGCCGTGGCCTTCTCATTCCTGAGAGCAGACTGATGCTGCTGCTGCTGTGTTTTTTTTTCCGCCCTGGCACTCAGGTTATTAAAAAAAAAAAAACAGCAACGACCTTGAGGTGATTTTGTTCCCAGTTGCTCAAATGGCGTATTGTTTAATGTTTGTCCGCAGAAAGTTTTGTCAGCGTTCTCGACTGATTCATGTCATTTGACTGATTCACGGCGAAGCAAAACATCCGATCGATTTTCGAGGGATGGCAGCGGTCACCGTCATTCGTCTTGGCCGTTTCCTCTCTTTGCGGCTACCGGCGTCTTCCGCGATAATCCTGCCATGTTTTTGCGGTTCGGTCATTATAACACAGTACAAAATATTGGATGCGGACCATCAAACGGTCCGGTTTTTTTCCCCGTCTCAGCGTAATCACGTCGTCGTCTGCGGTGAAGAGTTGTCGACCGCGATATTTATTTGTGATGGTCCACTTCAGTCGCTTTCGGCTAAGGCGCTCGTCGCAGTACAGTCGACGGTCTCGTGTTGGGGCTTCTTAAACCGCAAGAGCGATCCGTCCTTGGAGTCTGGGCGGCTCCAGGGCAGCGTTGGGATGATCTTGAGAGCAAGCAGATGCTTTTGTCTCTTTTAGTCATGTTTGTCGACGCCCCCCCCAAGCGGTGTCGGGGAAATAATGAAGCTCACCTGTTCAGCAGCAAAAACCTTTTTGCTCACCAGAAGCCCCAGGGCCAGAACCGGCCGGCCACTGCAGTCCAGTTGCCCGCGGGAGCCGCAGAGGAGTAAACAAACTCTTCGATCATGTTTACGGTCACCTCAAGACCGAGAGAATCCGAAGGCCTTTAATACGCACTGGGAGAATGCGCTAAGTGATGGATCGCAAAGAGCCCGCCTGTCTGGCCTCCAAGCATGGGTTGTGAAATACCTCAGCTGCTTTGTTGGCAATCGGAGACCACCGGGGCTGTATTTCTTTCTTGATAGGGAACTCATAACGTTCAACATTATTCACCCTTGTGGGGTTTTGTTTTTTATTTTTAAAGGGGGAGGGGGGGGGGCGCCATGGGAGTTTTCCGATACAGTGGTACCTCTACTTACGAACGTCTCTTCATACGAAATTTTCAAGTTACGCAACGCCTCAACGGCAAAATATTTCCTCTAGTTACGAAAAATACAGTGTGGGCGGCGACTCGCAGCTCCGAGTTTCCTGAACGCGACATACTTCTAGCTGCTCTGCCATTGGCTACTCCCGAGCATCATCCTGGCATCCTATTGGCTAAGAGGGATCTCTACCATACGTGCCTATCTGTGTGGACGGATAAATCGAGAGATGTGTGTCTATGCAGCATCCTCGTCATTCGTCCCTCACGCCATGAGGCGTTCCGATAGTTTGACGTCAATGCGAATCACCCTCAGAAAAAGTGTCGAGCAGTCGGGCGATCGCTCACTATGCTGATGTTTGTCTTGGACATTTTCGAAGGGTTGTTAAAAGCCGACAAAAGCAAACGTCCTTGGATCAGTTCTTGACAACACACCCGGAAAAAAAAACCCTTCTGAGAGAGAACATGACCTAAAGTGGGCAAAAAACGATGAGGGCGCAGTTGAAAGTTAAATGACCATCATTTGTATTCTTTACTGAGTTTTTTTTTTTTACATTATGTACAACTCTCATTTATTGTGTAATAATGTAATTGGAACATATATTTGTTCCATATTTTGATGCATTTTGATGCTTTTGGAAACATTTTTGTCTGAATTTGGAACGGATTAGGGCATTTACATGGAAAATGCGTCTCTACTTACACAATTTTCCAGTGAAGAAATGTCCTCCAGAACCAATTCAATTCGTAAGTAGAGGCACCACCGTATATAAAATACAGTCTGTGCTTTGGCTGTAGAACGGTTGGGAATAAGTGCCGTGAATGTGTGAGGATACCCGATAGCGAGGCCTATCCATGGCACATCGTCCAACGCCACATTGACGACTGCCGTGCCCACCGACTGCGATTTGAATGACTTTCCAAATCAATCCAAAGATCTGGGTCGCCTCCCCCGGAGGTCGGCTGGCGACAACACAAACAAAAGAGCGACCGCGTCTGCAGTCCCTCATTGTTTTGCCGGCCGACGCGCTACTCGTTTTGATCCGATTTTCTTGCTGCGCTTCAAGTGTGATTTAACGTTATTGCCACTTTGGTCGCCAAATTAATGTGCTTTCTGAAACTATGCTACTTGTTTGTGATTCAAGAAAGGTACGAGGTGAGAGCAGTTAGTCAGTTAGCCAATCAGTCAGTTAGCTTGTTTTTTTTTATCTAGCTAGCTGGCTAGTTAGTTAATTATTTGAGTTGGTCGGACAGGTTTTAGTGATTGGGTCGTTGTATTTCTTTGTTGGACAGTTCGATAGGTCGGTTAGTTACTGGAAATGTTGTGATTGGATTACAGTTAGCTAGATCAAGGGTTGTGAGTTGTTTGTCGGATAGTTAGCTAGCTAGCAAATGTACTTTATCAGCTTCCACAGAACTTTGCAGCAAGGTGGAGGTTAGAGGGAAGAAAACGAAGAAGATCCCAGTCGATTCCGGATAGCAAAAAAATCGACGCGTTTGTATTTTGTTGCCACGGAGGTCACATTGAGGCAATGAACCCAAATAGCATTTTAAACCCTTTCATGCACCCTGATAACATGATAAGCCGTCCACTGTCGTGACCGCCGTCCCTGAAAGGGTTCCGTACCGGTAAACAGAGGTTTGGGATTGTTGGAAGAAGACTGCTCTCGACTGAGTTCCGTTTCAGTGACTGGTGTCATGTGCAGTTTACATGACATAAGACAGACATTTGATAAGTCGGCAAACGTTCGGGTGAGGGCGCTCCCGGTTACTGACTGCCGTCGGACAGTCACGATGAGGAAGCAGGCGGATGTCGATAAGCGCAAGGACCGCCGCAGAGTGCGTGGGAAGTGCTGAGAAAGGGGCCTACTTTCTCTTCCACCCGCAGAAAAACACCTTCATCGCCAGCTGTGCTACATTCCAATTTGTTGACTTCTGGTTTTCTTTTTCTTCTTTCCCCTGCTGATAAAAACGGTGTCGCTGCCTCATCAGCAACATGTAAAAACGAGCAAACAAAATCTTCCTGGCAAAGTTTTGCCGGTCACATCGGGGGTAATCCACTTTGCTCCCGGGAAAGTCTGCTAATTAACAGCATGCCGGGGGGGGGGGGGCTGATCCATCACTCCTGACTGGAATCTGATAACAAAGAGGCGTTTGATCCTGTTTTGGAAACTGTATCCCTCTTAAATCAAATGCATCCATTTATGAGCACGAAAACGTGCGCATGTTAAATACGCTGAGCTCAAGCAGAAGGATGCCGGTTTTTAAAAATGGAAAAATGCTTAATTTGAAGTTGTGATTGGATGGGAGCGGCCTGACGGTCTCGCGGTGCGGAGGCGCATTCTGGCTCTGGCCTTCCTGCGTGGAGTTTGCATGTCTGCGTGGGTTTTCTGCGGGTTTCCTCCCACGTTCCATAAACGTGCATGGCAGGTTAATGAAACACTCTGAATCGGGTGTAAATTGTGGTTGGCTGCGATGTCACGCCTTGGATTACGATGAGCTAGCAGTTGACCGGTAAGAGTGTTTTTTTTTTTTTTGCCAGTTGTGTTGTTGTTTTGATAAGCAGAGCGAAATATTTCCACATCGGTGAAGGTCTACCAAGTTTCTTTCTTGTTGGTTTTAGTTTTTAAATCCTTTTAGGTACAGCGGTCACGCCAGTGGACAGCTTATCATGTTATCAGGTCGCAGGGCGCACGGGAGTGTTAAATCAAAGCCGCCCCCATTCGAGGTCTCCTAAATGTGTCCCCACCAATCCTCCACCTTGAAGTGGATTGAGCCTCGGTCCAGTAAGTGAGCCGAGGACAGCGTTCGCCTCAGAGCTCGAAGGGCGCTGCTGCGGAGTTTTAATCTCGCCAGCTCGCGTGGGTCGCTACTGACTGATGGAGGTCTGCGGTTGCTCTTTGATGTTCCAAATGAGAATCAGATGAGCCAGGTTAGTGGCAACGCTTGCCCCGCCGCCACCGGACATTGAAGGAGTGGGAAGAGCTCAGCGGGCCAGAGTCTCTCCTCCCTCCCTCCCTTTTGAATGCCTTATCTCTTCTCCCTTCTTCATCTTTCTCGCCAGCCTCTGCTTCTCTGACTCATCCAGCCGCTTCATCAGTAGCTTAGGCCAGCGGTTGTCAAACTTTTTGGAACCAGATGAGAGATCCCCCAACCCCTCCATGGACCTCCTCATTTTCCTTGATGCCACTCTAACGGAACAGCCACGTGTATCCCTAAAATTTTGAATGATAACCTGTAACCTGATCGGCTGTCCACCGTCGTAACCGCCGTCCCGAAAGGGTTCAAAATAAATAAATAGATAAATACAAACTTTTGTCCAGATAAAAAAATTGTAAACTTGCGTTTTTCCACAACTGAACTATTACAGTCAAAGTCATGAAGGAAGAAAGTGATTCGACCATTTCAAAATGGCGGCTTTATTCTCGTAATATTGCGCCGTTTCTTTTGATAAACGGGCCTTTTATCTTCTTTTTAGGGGGGTGGGGGTGTGAAAAAAATTCTCCAAACTTTGACATTTGTAATTCCTTGGTTTCATTCAGGATTATTATTATTATTATGTTGGGCAGTTCTTGAGACTGTAAAATAATTTGCATTTTTCCAATATTTTTCTAGAATTTTTTTTCTCATCTTCGTTTTTGTCGTGCTTTTTTTTGTTGTTGTCATGCTGCTTCGGTATTTCTTTTTTTCCCTACAAATCCCGACCCCAAAAATACAATAATAGTACGTAAATATTTCACAATTCATAAGGGGGGGGGGATTGGGAGAATAAAATCACTTGAACTTTGGGGTTTCCCCGGCCGGCGCAGGCGGCCAAACGTGAGCCTGCAGCTGTTCCCCGATGCCATTCATCACAATCAGCCTTAAGTCGGTGCCGCTTGATGAGCGCTGTTCATTCCTTTCATTGTCATAAAAGAAAAGCCATCAAGAACTCCTTCATAGCAAACTGGAGGGAAGTCAAGCGTATACATTTTCTTTGGTCTCAGGACATATGTACATATGTCAGATCCTTGACCTAAAACCCCCACCATCTATTGGAGCCCTTTTATGGTGATTTAGTCCCGAATCAGTGGCTGGCTCTTCCAGCTTTAGATTTCCTTGCAACTCCCCATCCCACTGTGTTTGCGGGTCGGCCCCCATCAGATGATTATCTGCTGTGTCCCCGTGCTGGCCCCGACCCACGCTGTTGGCTCAGCACATCTCGGCTGCTGACTGAAGCCTTGCGTGTGCGTGTGTCCGCGCTCTCGTGTTTGTGCGTGTGTGTGTGTGCATACCCTGATTCGTGCTGGACTTCCTGTCCCTCATTGTGACACTGATCCCGGCGTTTGCTGTCACTGCAATTCACGTGTCATTCGATCCGTACTGTTGCTCATCACCCCCTGGTTGTATCTTTGTTTTTTTTTTTGGTTTTTCTAGCATCCCTCAGTATCTCTCAAAACACCCATTTTGCTCATTTTCGAACAGGAAAAGGCTAATCGAAAACAAACCTTTTCGTTCATAAATCAAATCGGAAACGCTTTAAAAACGAAAGTTAACTGAAACTATATTTTAGGATTACAAAACAAAGGAAACCTGTGAGATTGGGGAAAATGGCCGTCCTTTTTTTTTTGGCAATGTATTTTATACATCAGCCTATGGGGTTGCTTTTTCTTGTTTTTACTCTGTATTACAGTGCTCCCGTTAGCGGGAAGCAGCAGGAAAGTCGAACAGAAGTCTGAGAGTTGCGATGTCTTTCCTGTGTGTGGCTTCGAAACGACGTCATCTGGCGTCAGCCAATCACAAAGCGTTACTCGATGATGTCACTCTTAAGCGACGATTGTTTGTGCCTACGTGTTTTTAATTGCTTCCTTGCTTTTGTCACTAATCATCCTGAAACGTGACGCAAGTTCCAAAATTAAAATGTATTATTCAAATATTTGAACCCTCCCCTTGCCCCAAGATTGAGACTTTTGATGCACATCGAGCTGAAGTCTCACGAGCTGCATTCCCCAGCTCAGTCAACAATATGGTTCCTCTTTCATTATCACGTGCCGCAATGGTTAAAATGTCGCGCAGAAAAATTATTTTTCTTGTGGTGTCATTTGCATCAAAAATAGAGGAAGTGCGGGATTACCAGTGTTTTTGTTCCCCCCCGCTCAAGGGTTTACACTCAAAGGAATTCGTTTTCATGCTGTGCGTTGTCTGTGCGAAAATACCCAGGGGCTCTTTATGTCAACGTCTGAGGATTAAAAAAAAAAAAAAAAAAAAAAGCAGGAGTGACTAATCAGGCCACATGGGGGCTCCAGAGATAGAAGAACTCGGAGGGATACCTCCTCACACAGGAAAGAGCAGACCTCCACCAAGGTAGAATCCAATTTTAAATTGAGATCCATGGTCGAAAGTCTCATGCCAACCTCCCAACCAGACCAAAAATGTCACCAAAGCCAACGACTGTGATTCCGTCATTTTGCCAAACTGTTTTCCAAAACACTTGCGGCCAGTAGCGAGTGTTAAAAGAGTTAAAAGAAAGAAAGAAATCTGCACACACTGATCTTCGTGGCTCACCAGTTCCTTCTGCGCCAAGCATTTTCGTGACGCATTTTTTTTAATACAACAGGCTCATTCAACTAAATGATTTGTATTTATTTCGATGTTTAATTTTTAAAATAATCTGGACTTTCATCTTGAGGCAACTTAATGCCGCACCCCACAAGCGTTGGACGGTAAATAGATGCCACCGTCTAGCTGTCTAACTATCAATCAGTGTCAAGGAAGTATGTCGAATTGCCATCTCGACTAAGACCAGCTTTGTATGTTTGGGGAGCAGCAAAGTCTATCCCGTGTTGTTATTGGAAGTTACGGAGTATGTATGTTCGCCGCATGTACATTTGTATTTCTGGCGCATTTTCCTTTTCTGAAATTAGGCCTCGAAACACAACTAAACAGTGGCTTCATAACCAAAACCTGTAAGTTACAACCCTCTTAGGGGTCAAGACTCGCTTACGATTACTGAACTGAAATTCCTTATCGGTAGGAAAAAAACAAAACAAGAGTGACAGCACACTAAAATGTCGCTGATAGAATATTGATTGCTTGATCGGGTGAGAAACTCTTGACGATTTGTGTCGCCTCTCATGGTGCATAAAATGAACTGACTTCATGATGCAGCAATTTCCCGGAACGTGTTTATAAAGACCCATTGTATTTATTTTTTTTACTTTTCTTTTTTTTTTTTTGCTGTCAAGTCTCGCAGAGAATGATCACAACCGCAACTCTGTTTGGTTAGCTGCAGCACAGGCACACGCGCACCTCCATGCTAATGTCGTGCACGCCTGTTAGCCTTGCAGGAGGCCTCACTGAGTCGGTGGTTGCTGGTGAATGATATAGCGGGGGGGGGGGGGGGGCTCTGATGGAATGCTCCCAGGGGCAGTCGAAACATCAACTTTAATCCTCGGCAGGACTGTGCACCTCCAGATGACCGCCTCCAAACACCCAGATGGTTCCTTGACACTCCACATGCGTAGAAAATACGCTTTCTTCCCAATGCAATAGCTTGGGATTACTTTAAGAGACTAGGAATGTAACTGTACTTTTGTTTTTTGGTTTTGTTCTTGGAAGAGGTCCAAACTGTTACTTTGAGCCAAATAATTAGGCCCATGTACTGTATATTGCGAGTTTGGAAATACAGGTCATTAAAAACGCTCCCATGTAGTGACACCCACGTCACTCACCAGAACAGGCCCCGCCTTACAGTCACAGATTCGACAATAGAATACGAGTATAGTACACCAAGTAAACACAAATATCATTAGGTGCCTCCATACCCTGGGAAGTCGGCTCCCCACACCACGAAAAACTCAAAAAGATACAAATGCGAAGACTTTTCGTGACTTCCGCTAGCAAACTAAGCTCAACTTAGGTGAATTCCCGAATCTCAAACTGTAAATAGACGCGGGTGCAATCTAGTCACCCCGCGAATTGTTTTTTTTCCATCTGATTACATCAAGCGGGTGCTCTAAATTCGCCGAAAGAGTGTCGTTCGTTTGCGCTTGCTTCCGGAAATGTTCCGTATGCATGAACAAAGGACTCGGCTGAACCCGAGCCGCCGACGTGACTCAGTTGTCCCACACTGACGCTAAAGCTTCACTTAAGAGCTTCTTGGTAACCATCTTTGAACACATATCCGATGACGTTTCTGTTTGCACTCGTAGCACGTTTTGTTGGAACAGTCCACATTGTCCGCGGGGGGGTTGGGAGGGAGGGGGGGGTCACTTGGAACCCGCCGCCGTAATAACTCACAGACTGAAAGGTCAGTAGCAGAAATACCACACTGGCACTCTTGACAACACACAAGGCCATCATCGCCCTAATTAAATATCACGGTTGCCCATTCCTATTAACCTTGTACGTCAGCTCGTCGTTAGACAAGAGATTGCTTTCTTTTTTCTCAATACGATAATGACGGTTCTCAAAGTTTCCCATCAGCGTATACAAGAGCATCAACACCAGCTGTTTCATCATCACAAATCAACACAATGTAAGAATAAACACAGGGATATATTCTTTATCCTCTGTGGGGAAAGGACCACCCACACCAGGGATGTCAAACTCGAGGCCCTGGGGGCCAGATCTGGCCCGCCGCATCATTTCATGTGGCCCTCAAAAGCAAATCATGTGCGTCAACTTCCGCCATCCTTGCTAAAATCTGCTAAAACGAAATATCAAATTGTCATGTGGGGAAAAACAACATTGAGATTTTTGCAAGAATTTTGTGACCGATGTAACACCCACTCAGACATGAATTGAACAAACCCCGAGAGTTGATTTGATTGATTTCAAATGAGTTTGACCACCTTGCCCTCACCTATCAGAAGTAGGCCGCTCGCAAAAAGAAATCCGTGAAATGAAATAGTCGGCCGTGTCATTTCAAGCAAGCACCCTGGATGCCCGACGACTTTCATTTGAGCAATCACAAGTCAAGAATAATGACTCGTTTAACCCTTTCATGCACCCTGCAACCTGATAAACTGTCCACTGGAGTGACCGCTGTCCCCGAAAAGGGTTCAATTGAATACACCGTAACATGGCATGCCCGAGTAATATGTCAAGACCGGCCGGGCTTTCGTATTTCATATCAAGATTGCATTTCGCGATCCGTTGCACTTTGCAAAAAAACCCCACACAGTCTTCGCTCAACCGCTGAAATTATAACCTTCTCCAAACGCTCTGCTATTTCAAGCCTTTGAACTGGGCTCGGCTCTCATTTGTGTCTACCGCGCAGTAAGTAAGAAGTGGCTTAAAGGCTGGGAGGCTTCCAGTCCGCACAAGAAGGCCTTTCATCTGCCCCCAACACGCACAAATAGCAAGCTCGCGCGTTTTGACCAAAACTCATACGGAGTCGCGGTCGTCCTCGGTTTGAGGTCATCCCCGCTAGCATGTTGCTAACGCAGCAGAACCAAGCCCGCCGCCGGCGACGCACGCGCCCAAAAATCAGACACCGATTGCGACATCCAATCTAACGGCGCGCTCGATCCTCTTCTCCCCTCCGCGACTCCCATGAAAGTCAGTTTCGGAATCCCAACGTGTCATGGCCGAGGAATGTATGTAGGTCAATCTGCTTTGCCTCATCCAAAGCCATGCGGTTACGTCGCCATCGTGTATTACATAGCCACACGGTCGGTGACGCTTGTTTGGAGGATTTCTGTTCCCTTCCGGAAAAGCGATCCCGATGGTGTGTTGTTTGACTGTTTGCGGCGTGGCAGTTTTACGCCGGGATGTTTTCTCTGTTGATGAAATGAGCAGCGTGACAAATTGTTGCTCTTTTCAGCACGTTGCGGCTATAATCCATTTTCTGGCGTTTAGTCATTGAGCACGCAACACGATGGCGTATTACTCGAGTGTTTAGAGCAGCGGTGTCAAACATACGAGAGGGTTTCGATCAGGCCCGCGGGATCATTTAAAAAAAAAGCATTGAAGAGACAGAATATTTGTCATAGGGTGCAATTAAGGGAGTGTCCGCTAGGGGGCACACTGTTTTGATCCAAGCAGAAGAAATGCAATACAGCAATACTTTACACATTTCATCGCACTCTCCTGAGTTTGTAAGATGTAGGCAGGGATTAAATTCCGATTTTATATGCACACACGTGTAAATGGTTTTAAAAATCTTTTCTTTATAAATCTCGTTTCATCTTAAAGTGCGTTCGCTGTCTTTTTAAATACCAATTACTTGTTCAAGTTTTGCGCCTTTGGACAAATCAGTGCGACCGGTTGCAATGCATATAAGTTTAGGAATAACAGTCAACTGCGCATTTGTCGAAAGGAAATCTTAAGGCGCTTTGTGAAATGTTTGGTAAAAGGTCTGTTTATTAAATGTCAACATTTTCCGAATGTTCTTGTGCTTCTTTAGAGCAAAACAAAGGAAAGCCATCATATTTTGGTGATTCCTAGCAGAGTACGGTCTCATTTTAATGGTCGGGCCCCCACTTGACATCTCCCGAGGCCGTATGTGGCCCACCATGTGAAATGAGCCCTGGGCTAGAAGGTGTCCGGGTGAAATGGTTTCCGGTCATGACCCGTCCCCAGAGGTCACGAACGCCGAGCCTCGGCAAAAGGCAATCCCGGCGGCGCCTGCTATGAAATCCTCTTTTCACGTGCGAGCGACATGATATTTGGCAAACGGTCAGCGCGGGTTTGAGCGCGGGCCAAGCGTTGGCGCCGAGCAATTTGTCAAAGGAGTCGCATGTTGTTTGTCCCTCGGAGAAGCTGTGATCTTCTCTTCCTCGTGTTTCTCTCGGAGCCAACTTGACCCCCCGCCACCCGCCCATGTTTTTCCCCCTCTCATCACAGCTGATGTTTTTGGCGCAGCAAATCACAGAGACGACCCACACCCCTCGCACACACACGCACGCGCGCTCTCTCTCCTTTTGCGCTTTTGAATTCTCCACAAATTCCCCCCGCCGAGCTCGGAGCGACCGCGTGAGCGCGCGCTTCCCGACTCCGCCACCTGACACGTGAGTCGGAGTGCAAAAGCGTCTCGGGGGGGGGGGGAGAGTAAAATGATGGATGGAGAGAAGCGAAGGGGAAGGGAGCAAAAGCAGCGCAAGACCGAGCTTGGGGGAGCAAACCGAAGCGGCGCGCTGATGACATGAATCGGCGCGCTGACATCTGGAACAGCTTCAGCAGCCGCACCTGAAGGAGGACTTTTTGCTCCCTTTTTTCTCGATTGGCCTCTTCAACTTGGAATCGCTGCGGAGCGCCCGGAATGCTTTCCCCGCCAGGCATGCGCGAGTCTGAGAGGCTGAAGGGGTGAATAACGTAACTTCAGCATGAGATCCGGCAAAGCTTCGCCCCGCCCCCTCCACAGGTTCATGCGCGCACACGCCGTTTGTTTTGGAGGATGATCCCGGGAGGCCACGCACCTTCCAGAGCGCTACTCATCCCCCACCCCCTTGACTTCCCCTCCCTCCACCGGCCTCCCACCTCACCTGCACCAGTCGCAACACGCCGGAGATCCGCGGGGAGCTCCGAGGGCCCACCGGACGCGGGCGCAGAGACCAACTGACAGTCACCGAGGCGGGATGTCCAAAACCTCCAGGCTGGCCCGGCCTCCCTCGGCCGGCGGCGGATCCAAGCTGCCCTCCCCCAGGAAGGAATGCCCCGGCGTAACTTGTTCGGCCGGTCAGGCGCGGGTGCAGAGTGTTGGCGAGAAGCTGATGAGGGCGGGCACTGACGGTGGCTTCACCAGGCAGAAATCGCTCCTGGACAAAGCGGCCAGCCAAAACCAGTCGGGACCAAAGGGCCCGGGTGAGGCCGGACCCACCGTGGAGTCAAACCCTCCCAAGAGCAAATCCAACACGCCGAAAGCGGCGAGCCAGCTCCACGGTTCTGGACACAGTAAGTCACCACGTCGATATCTTTCCTCAACTCTGAATCTTGAACTCGGCCAACCTTTCACAGTGGGCCTCCTTTTGTTGGCTAAGTTGGGCAACGAAGGCGCCTTTTTTTTTCGCATGCCTTCAACTCTGTCATCTTCTTACCCTGAAGGAAGGCAAATTAATTTGTCCACTGCCTGCTGCATCAACCTCAAAAACCGCACGCTTGTTGCTACAGGTGGTTGGAAGACATGAACGCTTTCGTGCACCCCGTGCGTAATCAACACCAAAAGCTCTCCACTGTAGTGACCGCTGTGCCTGAAAGGGTTCATCCACTCCTTCACTCCCAAAGACGGTTGTAAACGTCTTTTCAGTCTACTCCAACGATGAATTCGCATTTGGCCCAATTTTTCGACGTCAGTTTGATCCAAGGGGAACTCTTTTGACAAACAAATCCATGTTTGTTGCAATTCTAGCTATGCTTTTGCCCCGAAATGGCGCTCACAGAAATGGCAGCACATATTGCCGCCGCCTCAGCGGGAGGCTGATTGCGAAGGAAGTGGCGTGCTCTTGAAGAAAGGACTCTTATCATTCCCCTTTTGGACTCTTTCACCAGACTCCCAACTCTGCGGGGCGCCGGCTTTCACTGTTGTGTCGTGGGGGGGGGGTCACACTCACATTAGGAATCTCAAGTTTCGAAATTCACTTGAGGTGTTTGATTGACAGATCGTATATCTTCCCGTCAGCTTGCTCTCGGAGAAATCAATGGAGGAAGGTAGGTTTTTAAGTCTTGGGGGGGGGGGGTCTTAGGCGAGCGAAATGGGGTGAAGTTAGTAAGAGAGTGACAGAAGGAGGTCAGGAATGTGAGCGGGGCATGCTGGGGAATCAACAGGTCTTGAGCCCCTGCCTGTGTGCGAATCCCCCCCCCCACCCCCCGCGGTTAACAAAACGTGCTTGTGGGTTACAAGGGGGGGGCAGGTTTGAACTGGAAACCAGATGTTTCGCTGAATTCAAATTGGGCTTGTGTCTCATTGTGAGGGTCTTCGCTTCCTCAAAACGAAACACGTATATCATACCAACTGCATCCTTCATGTGCCCCCCACCACCCCCACTCCCGTTTCAGTTCCTTGTGCTTGACAAAGATTTTTGTCGAGAGATAAAGATGCATCCAGCCACACAATACAATACAGTGGCACCTCTACTGACAAACGTCTCTTCATGCGAAATTTTCCAGTTACGAAACGCCTCAGCGGGAAAATATTGCCTCGAAAATATTGTTACGAAAGAAATGTCAAGATGCAAATGGTCAAAATACAGTATGGACTGCTACTCGCAGTAGTTCAGAGTTTTCTGAACGCAACATACTTGTAGCTGCTCTGCCATTGGCTCTTACCGAGCATCCTCCTAGCATCCTATTGGCTAAGAGGGATCTCGACCGTACGTGTCGATCTGTGTGGACAGATAAATAGAGAGATGTATAGATAATCTAATTGAAACATGTATTTGTGATGTATTTTTATGATTTAGAAAACATTTACATCTGAATTTTGGTGGGGCTTGGAACGGATTAGGGCATTTACATGGAAAACGTGTCTCTGCGACTAATTTCGAGCCGACGTGTCCGCTGAACAAAACGGGGCTGTGAAAAATGCTGCCCAATTACAGCCGCAATAACCCCCCCCACAAGAATGTACAACATATGATGACTCGGAACAGGATGAGCAGTGAAAAAAAATCACATTTTAAAAATGGACGGATGGGAACTTTTGTCCCTTCTCTGAAAATGCCCTTTTGCGGGCCCCCGAGGTGGAGCTCGGTCCAGGGCACGATGGCAGCTGGAAAAAAAAAAAAGAGAAAACAACCGGGTCGCGCACAAGGCGGAGACAATAAGAGCACATGGAAGGTGACATTTGACAGGCGACATTTCCACCGTGTGAAAGCTTGAGCGCTGACCGCCGGTTGACACAAGGCCCGATTTCAGACTTCTTGGGAGTCTTTCTATCCCTGGAAGTGCAACAGAAGGTTCATTTTACTTTTAGATTTAAAAAAAAAAAAAAGGAAAGGAAAAAGTTTAAATCCAACAAGGTGTGGACTTGTAGGCCCCTGGCGGACTTAGGCTTTGTGGACCTTGACCAAAGGATTGCCGTTTCCATTTCCTTCATCCTCACCTTTTTCTTCTTGCTCAACTTGAAAGTAACCGAGCCGTCGTATCAAATGCTTGCGGTGATCGTGCCCCATCTTGCAAGGATTTGTTCACACGAGGCTCTGAAGAAGCAGTCGGCCGCGTTTCTGCGATGAACTCATCTCTTGGTGAGCGACATCGAACGGTGACTCACCAAAAGCAGCTGGGGAAAAAAAAAATGTGTGTCAACTCACGTCTGCAACGTTTGTCATTGAGCAAGTCGTGACGCGATGGGAGCGCTTCATTGTACCAGGTGGTGACAAAAGCGCTTCCATGTCTTTTGTTCAGACACGCGTTGTCCCCCCCCCCCCGATAAAGAGAGGCGTGATGACAAAAGGCTTTTTGGGGGGAATGAAACAAAATACTTGGAATCGACCCTGGCCGTTTGTTTAGGGCGGGGGTCGGCAACCTGCGGCTCCGGAGCCACACGCGGCTCTTTAGCGCCACCTTAGTGGAGAAAATGGAAAAAGATGGGAGGCAAATATATATATTTTTTGTTTTAATCTGGTTTCTGTCAGAGATTCTTATTATTTTAAGGGTGAACCCTAAATCAGGGGTCCGCAACCCAAAATGTTGAAAGAGCCATATTGGACCCAAAAAAACAAAAAAAAAATCTGTCTGTAGCCGCAAAAAATTTAAAAGCCTTATAATGAAGGCAACACGAGCTATGTCTCTATATTAGCCTACAATCAAAATGACAAAGGTTGCTACAAATACCGAAGGGGGCTTCATGATTCCCATTCTCTGCCAGTACCCTCGGTGATTGATAGAGAAGTCAAAAATAACAGTTGATACACCTATTGTGTAAGTTATTGTCATGAGGGCTTTGGTCAAAAGCAAATGCTTAAAGTGTCACTCTTATTTATTACAAATGAGAATTTGAAATGTTGCTAGCGATTTTAGCAAGCATCGTGAAAATTGACATCTTTGATTTTTCTTCGCGGGCCACATCAAATGATGTGGCGGGCCAGATTTGGCCCCCGGGCCTTTGGTTTGACACCTGTGTCCTACAGAAACCATATTAAAATATATTTCCCTCGCCCATCTTTTTCCATTTTCAAACATTTTTGAAAAAGCTCCAGGGAGCCACTGGAGGGCGATAAAGAGCCAACTGCGGCTCGAGAGCCGCGTGTTGCCGACCCCCGGGTTAACCCTTTCAGGGACAGCGGCCACTACATTTTTTGTTCTCTCTCTTTTGGTCTTTTGAACATCTTTGACTTTGCTCGCCGTCGATCTTCAGCCTAGGCCACATGTAAGGATGGGGCTCTCTCATATCTCCTCTCCTGGAAGAGAAGCCCAGTGAGTCATTAAGAGACATAAGATTACAGTATGTGGGCTAATGGTGCGTTCATGAGCCTAAAGTCTGGCTTTCCAAATGATTGAACGTGACTCATTCCTCAGAAACGGACCAATAATCGGCTCGCTGAACAAGAAGAAAGAGTGTTGCTTATGTGATCACTCATGAGTGTGTGTTGTAAATTCTCCCCGCTGGGACTGCAGTTTCTTTTTTTTTTTCTTCCGGGGGTGTAATTTGCAGTATTTTTCATTTTTTTCCTCCTCCTCGGCTCCTGAGGCGGACGACTGTCGAGGTGATTGGCTGCAGCTGTAGAGTGAATTTAAAAAAAAAAAAAAAAAAAAACAAACGCAATCTAATAGGAAGACCACCGTGGTGTTCGAGGCTCCATGTGTTGAATTTCAAATTTGGAGTTGTCCAAAGTTGTTTGGGCTGAGCTTGGATTGCGCTCAAAAGATTTTCCAACAAGTATTCCATTGATTATTACAGATGGAGACTTTTAGTAACACTCTCATTCATGCGCATGTTGCCGACTAAGCTGTCCTCAGAATCCGTTGAGCGTTAGCAGACATCTTGGAGTCCGCAAGCCACTATAGACAGCAAATCGTCTCGAAAAATAGCACGTTGACCGAAGAATCAAGCTGCTCATCTCAAAAACTGAAATGAAAAAAAACAACTACTTCTTCACAGTCGTGATCGTTCATGCACCCCGTAACCCGATAAACCGTCCCACTGTAGTCACCGCTGCCCCCCCCCCCCCCCCCTCCCCGAAATGGTTAAATGTGCAGAAGACAACAATTATGGTTTTGGTGGGCCTTTTTGATGTTGCAAATGGCAGTTACACACTGAAGATTAGTCTTGGGCTTCCGCTGTGATCATCACATGACCTTTTGCCGGTCAACATGATTGATGATGCGTCCCATGCGATTTCCACAGAGGCTGATAAAAGGCCGTCGTTAAACCCGTTCAAATTTTATAGACTGCGGGCATGTTTTTTTTTTTTTTTTTTCGGGAAGGAAGAAAATTAGGAAACAGACGTTTTACGACATCAACGGTGTGACTCTTGGGGTTTCCATTTCACACGCTTGTTGTGGCTTGCCTGTTTCGGAAGAAATCGTCATGAAAAAAAAATGGCAGCTTCGATGATTGCCAAGGTGAAAAAGTTTGGAGTCCTTCAAACCGCTTTCCCAGTTGCAAAGTGTTTACAAGTCCTGGGGCTTTTTTTTTTTTTTTTTTTTTGGCTGCTGAGAAAATAAAGGCCCTCATCCACTGCTATCCCACAAACAGGATGCATAAAATGAGGAGCGCTGTCAGATTTATACCCGACGCATTGACACTCGGGGCAACCGCAAATAAAATCGACTTCCTGCCCACTTTTGAATCTCTCTCAAGTGTGTGACGGCGAGGTTTCCTCAACCCTTTCGCATGATTGCCCCTGCGGGCACCTTCTTTTTCTTGCAGCTGGCAGCCAGCGCCCCCTGGTGTCGAAGCAACAGTATTTAAAATTTCTCCTTGGCTCACGCTTCCTCTTCACTTTTAAGAAAAAAATATTTTTAAATCTTTATTGAACAAATCACGTTACAATTCACAGTAAACAGAACGAACACGTTATTAATACATGCAGCTTCCTCTTAACGTTGCCCCGAAGTCTCGTGTGGCGTGACGTCGGCGTGTCACGTGACGTGTGTTCAATTACAGTAGTCTCTTGCAAAAAAAAAACCCAACAACTTTCGACTAAACAGCCAGATGGCTTTGACTCTCAGCTTCTCATTTCCCCTTTGTGTAAACCACTCGAATAATTTATTTGGGGATCAGCTCCTCCCATTTGCTCTTAGATCAGGGATTTTTTTGTGGGGGGATGATACGCTTTGGTCGGTGAAGTCAGTGGTTAAGACATTCGAGCTTGTCAACGAGACAGCTGAGACGCCTCGTTGACGCTAAGATGCGGGGGTGAATGCGGGGTGATGTTAACAGCTGGAGGGAAATGGCTTCAGAAAACTGGGAAACATATGGTGACATAGCATTCATCCTCATGTTTTGGTTTTGCAATGCATTGTAATTGGAAGTTCATTTTCGCCGATGATGCGCCGCCCGTTTGGAGTTTGCTAATGACAAATTCACTTGCATACTTTTGTGTTGCTTTTGTTTTTTGTTTTTTTGTGGCGTCCTAATTTGGCACTAATGGCGATTAAAAGCCTTGGATCGATAGGAAAGCAGGAACGTGCTGGCTGGGTGATTAGGGAAAGTGAAAGACGGAAATTTTTGAAATCCACCAATCTGAAAACCTTTTCTGGTGGTCAAAGTTGTAAAATGATCTGGAAATGAGATGAAAGGGTTTCAGGATCAGAGTTTACGGTATATTTAGACTATGTGCTTTATTTTCACTCCTCAGTATAAATCGCACCAGCCATAAAATGCGTAATAAAGAAGACAAAAAACATAATATATATATATATGTAAGTCACACTGGAGTATGGAGTCGCATTTTGAGGGGAAATTTATTTGATAAAATCCTACACCAAGACCAGACATGTCATCTTGTAAAGCAAATAAAAATAAAATAGAGAACAACACGCGGAATAAGTGTACAATTATGCTAACGTTGCATTAACGCATCAACAACGAACCCAGAACGTGCCTGCTAGCATATTAAGAGATATTCCGATAACTATAGCATAAAGAACATGTGAAAAAGTTTCAAAAATGTCAGTGTGACTCCAAATCACGAAATCTTCCTCCTCGGTGTCACATTTAAACAACTCTGCCAACTGCAAACGTAGACGATGCGGCGCTTCCTCTTCTACGCCGCTTACGTCAGACTCATCGTTGATTTATCAGCACAGGGCGAGAGCGCCCTCTTGTGGTTTAATGTGAAAATAACATGCAAAATGATATACAGCGATAATATGTTCATAATTTCACACATAAATCGCTCCAGAGTATAAATCGGGCTGCTGGCCAAACTACGGGGGAAAAAAAACATGATTTATAATCCGGACAACTTGGTACATCTGTAATATATAACTTACACGGACGACCGTGATGTGGATGACTGAAAATGTACAGATATGAAGGGGAAAAACAATACAAATCTTAAGCAGGTGTATCGGTTTCATGACAGCAAGTTAACAATACTTCAGGCAGTGACCGCTCCAGGGTGTCGTCTGCGCCTCGCCCAAAGTCCACTGTAAAAGGCTACAGCTGACGCATGACCCAAATGAGTGCAAGCTGTATAGGAATTGGATGGATGTTGTTGTTTTTTTTCAGACCATCCAGCACGACAAGAATCTGGTAGTCCGTGGTTAAAATAAAAAAAAAAAAGTGTGTCGTCGTTGCTTGGGCGTCGCTCCTTCATACGTTTTGGATTATCCCACAAGACTCGAGACAGAGGAGCAAGTTCAAGTTTGTGTTAGTTGGACTCTGTGGTCGCGTGGTCTCTCCCTGTAGGCTACTCCAAAACAGATGCGGACTTTCATATCATTTTCTTGCCTCCCTGCGGGCTGAGCGTCTCGAAATCCTGCTTGTAAAGTATCAGCTCCCCCCTCTGGTCAGGTTTTGAATTAACCTTGCCTCCCAGAGCGTTACAAAAAAGCCTTTGTGATACGAAACACCGAAAACGGGAGAGTAGTTGCACTTGGTTTCACTTGAATGAATCATTTTTACTGTTTTCTCCACCCGTATATCCGCGACTTGTGGCTTTTGAGCCTGCGGGGTCCCGCAATGAATAAAGTTGCAGGAATTGAAGTCACTTCTGTGAAGGTGGTTGACTTCCATCAGTACTCTTTTCCCCACGGAAACAACGGTAACCAAATTTATCAAACCGTAAAGCCTTTGTTCGCTATCACGGAGCAAACAATCGATGAGTTTCATGTTAGCCGTTAGCCATGCTACATAGCGGAGCAAACAACGGGTGAGTTTCATGTTAGCCGTTAGCCGTGCTCCATAGCGGAGCAAACAAACGGGTGAGTTTCATGTTAGCTGTTAGCCATGCTACATAGCGGAGCAAACAACGGGTGAGTTTCATGTTAGCCATTAGCTGTGCTACATAGTGGAGCAAACAATGGGTGAGTGTCATGTTAGCCGTTAGCCATGCTACATAGCGGAGCAAACAATGGGTGAGTTTCATGTTTGCCGTTAGCCATGCTACATAGCGGAGCAAACAAACGGGTGAGTTTCATGTTAGCCGTTAGCCATGCTCCATAGCGGAGCAAACAAATGGGTGAGTTTCATGTTAGCTGTTAGCCATGCTACATAGCGGAGCAAACAACGGGTGAGTGTTATGTTAGCCGTTAGCCATGCTACATAGCGGAGCAAACAACGGGTGAGTTTCATGTTAGCCGTTAGCCGTGCTCCATAGCGGAGCAAACAAACGGGTGAGTTTCATGTTAGCTGTTAGCCATGCTACATAGCGGAGCAAACAACGGGTGAGTTTCATGTTAGCCATTAGCTGTGCTACATAGTGGAGCAAACAATGGGTGAGTGTCATGTTAGCCGTTAGCCATGCTACATAGCGGAGCAAACAATGGGTGAGTTTCATGTTTGCCGTTAGCCATGCTACATAGCGGAGCAAACAAACGGGTGAGTTTCATGTTAGCCGTTAGCCATGCTCCATAGCGGAGCAAACAAATGGGTGAGTTTCATGTTAGCTGTTAGCCATGCTACATAGCGGAGCAAACAACGGGTGAGTGTTATGTTAGCCGTTAGCCATGCTACATAGCGGAGCAAACAACGGGTGATTTTTCATGTTAGCCATTAGCCGTGCTACATAGCGGAGCAAACAATGGGTGAGTTTCATGTTAGCCATTAGCCATGCTACATAGCGGAGCAAACAACGGGTGAGTTTCATGTTAGCCATTAGCCATGCTACATAGCGGAGCAAACAATGGGTGAGTTTCATGTTAGCCATTAGCCATGCTACATAGCGGAGCAAACAACGGGTGAGTTTCATGTTAGCCATTAGCCATGCTACATAGCGGAGCAAACAACGAGTGATTTTTTTATGTTAGCCGTTAGCCGTGCTACATAGCGGAGCAAACAATGGGTGAGTTTCATGTTAGCCATTAGCCATGCTACATAGCGGAGCAAACAACGGGTGAGTTTCATGTTAGCTGTTAGCCATGCTACATAGTGGAGCAAACAATGGGTGAGTTTCATGTTAGCCGTTAGCCATGCTATATAGCGGAGCAAACAATGGGTGAGTTTCATGTTAGCTGTTAGCCATGCTACCTGCTATTCACGATTGGAAATGGAGAAGCATAAAGGTCTATCTGGGCCAAAGAATAAGCAAAACATCAAAAACTGGCGTGACCTTTGTGGCCTTCGGTTTACACTGAACGTAATCTTTAAATAGTCGATCTTGTCTTCCCTTTCCTCCATGCACTGTTGAGGGAGAGCTTCTTCAGCAGAAGGGGGGGTGGGGGGGCGGTTCCGCCCCGGGAAGGCTCTGACAAGCGAGCGTGACTTGCGTCGGTGGCAAGTCGTGAAATGCGGCTCACGGTGGGGCCCAGAGCTGGCAACTCATTCGACGCGCGATCGCCATCGCTCGCTTTTGCACGGCTGACACGTTCCCCCAGAGAACCAATCAAGGGTGCCATTTTGAAGTCGGTTCGTGTCCTGAGGTGCAAAGCACCCTTTTAAGATGCTCATAGACGGCGCACTTTTTTTGGACTCCCAAATACTGTTTGTCGAAGCTGTTCTTCCCCTTGATTCACTTTGACAGTTGACGCCAGTTTGATCCGTGCGCTCCCGACGTCCGTTGGACTTAAGCGGAACCGAAATGAATGGGAAATGATGACGGCAATTATTCGCTTTGGGCTTTTGACGTTCACTCTTGGGCATCATTACTGAGAATCTATGAATACGTTGTGCATATGCAAGTTTCAGGAAAATGTATTTCTGTGGATTTCATTCAGGTTTTTTTGTTGTCTTTGTCTAGTTGTCAGAAGCCAAACGTTCCAAAGCGCCCGTAAAAAGATTATGAGGCTGGCTTTCGAGAGGAGGGCAGCGGCTCACGAAGGGCTTTGGCTGATTTGAGGCTAAATATACGTCAAAGGGAGGTTGGTCCATGGCCTCCAGGGAGGGGGAGGGGGGTGGGATTCAGGGGATTGGCAGCCAAGGCCTTTTAGGTCCTTTTCATGCTCATTCTCACTCTCCATATCAGTTTGGGAAGGACATGCCCCGCAAGCCCAAAACTAACTTGTTTTTTTTCCCATGGCTTTGAACTCGGTTTGGATGCGATGAACAACGCAAAAAGCCAAAGAAAAAGCAAAGCTCTGATTTTGTGCAACTGGCTAGTTGCGCTCTCGTGAATTTCTCCCCGTTTCGCGCTAGCCACCCTCTCTTCAATCTGCCGACATTTGCGTGGCTGAGAGGCGACCGTCTGTCACTCGACTCTATCGGTGGCGCCACGGTGCTTGGCTTCCCTCCGGCTGGCGCAGGTGGCTCTTTGACGGCCGCAGAAAGGGCCGCGCCGTCGCCAAAGTCAACAGGCCAGACGTGTAATCCTCACCTGCTCGCTCTGACGCTGTCAAATATTTTGGTTCATTTGGCGGCAACGGGAGGGGGATTTATCCGGCGAGGGGGATTAAGCGAGGAGCGAAGCCGCCGCCGCGCTTTCTTCAGGACGACGCACATATCGCACCCGCCTCCCCTTTTTCAGGCGGGACTGCGGCGTTCTGCTCATCTGTAGCCCCGCCTCAAGCAACGAAGCTGCGAGACGAGAGTTTACATTGCCGCCATCGGCCTTGTGGCTCCACCGACTCGTGTTGAAAGGGGCAATTAGGGACTTCTCCTGGGACAAAAAGATGACGCGAGTGGCTTTTTTGCGCTTTCCACTGTTGTCTGGCCACAAAGCTAATTGCCGTTCATTTTCAAGGGGCTTATTTTTGTCGTTTGGCACATCTTGCGACTTGAACGCTTTCGTGCACCAACCATGAGAACCGGATCGCATGATTAGCCGTCCACCGTAGCAACCGTTGTCCATGGAAGGGTTGACGTCTTTTGGCATCTGTCTCGGCGCCTTCTGTGCTCGGGGTTGCTAGCGTGGCGTATGTTAGCATGCCAATTGCTAGCATTTGCTAGCCTTTTAGTGTCATTCTGACGCCTCTTTCCATTAGACCAGTATGGATCCCCTTGCTATTGTGAAACCACACGGTCAACTAGTGTCCCAAGCGGACTGAGGCGATACCAGACGTTTAAACCGCACACCAGCTAAGCAATATTAGCATTGGCGCCTTTTACAGTGCCCATCTAAGGCTGGTGTCTGATTTGAAGTGTAAACTAGCTTTAGGACAAACGCGGTTGCTTTCAACGTAACGGGCCGAGTATTTGCATTTGACAAGCCTGTCCCGGGATTGCTTCGCTCCCGACTTCTCTTCTGGTTCTGATGCTACCTCCAAAGCTGTCAAACCAATTTTTGTCGCCGGCCACATTGTAGTTACGGATTCCCTTGGAAGTCGACGTGCTTGATTTGATTTTGGGGCCCGCATGAAATGATGTGTTCCAACTAAATGATTGTCTGATAACACTCGCGTACAGTAAAGTGGGGGGGGCGGATGCTTCTGGGTTTGAGCTGAACTCTTCCACGGGTCAGGAGGTGTTAGCACAGCGCAACGATGAAGGCGTTGACAGTGCCAGACAAAAGCTCAGTGTGCTCCTGTCAACCTGCCTCCTCCCACACGTCACCTCTCACCTCCTGGGTCCCGCAACCCCCCAAATGACAACAGCAGCCCTGCACCTCTCTCGTTTCGCCAGGAAAAGAGAGGGCCTGGCCGCCCGGCCGCCTGGCTGCGGTGGTCAATTCTGGTTTGGTCGAGGCGGAAAACTCGGTCAGGGCGCCTGGTGTTTTGGAATTCGGCAGCACTCCACTGGCCACCGGAGCTTCAGCCTCATTGAGGTTTGCTGGCTTTGGAGAGGAAAGTTCCAGACGCATGGGAAAAAAAAAAAAAAAAAACGGATTCAGCTGCCCCCTTCCAAGTAAAAGAAGACCAAAAAAAAAAGAGAAAACGCTCCTTTTGTGAGACATTGGAGCTGGGAGTTGAGCGCCCTTTTCAGTGTGATACCACACGCGCTCCTTTTTCGCAGGCATACATGCGACAAGCCAAACAATGGCTTGAGCGAAAGGAGTGTGGCTGGGAGGAGGAGGAGGGGGGGGGGTGCGCAGTTTTGTTGGATGGCCTGATTGGAGCATAAACAGCAGCAGCCCAGGAAGTGCTCAAGTAAGAAAGCGAGAAGAGAGCGAGAGAGCGAGCGAGGGGAGCCAGCGGGATTTGGGAAAAGTAAGTGTGCGGAAGCGTCAGGAAGGAGCGGAAAAAAAAAGTTTTGGGGAGGATTGTGGCCTTTGAACGCCCTTAACAGCAAAGGTGAGTCGTCGCCTCGCTGCTCTCATCAAGCAAGTCCGAACTTGTTGACGACCAAACATTGTCATTTTCCACTCGGCGGCAAAGGGATTCCCCCCGTTGGGAAGCCTTGTTTGTCTTTGCTGCTCTGTTGCTTCCATCTGCCTCTGAAACCTTGTTTGGCATCGCTGGTTTAGTCTCGTTTTTGTTTTTTTGTACCCTGATCTGAATTGCAACCAACCATTCAGTCAAACAACAAAAAAGGAGGGCTTCTAATGTGTGTGTCTAATTAAACGAATGGGGTGCAGTGTGTGTGTGTGTGGGGGGTTAGGTGGGCTCAAAACAAGAGATTGTGCAAATGAAGCGCATTAACCAAAGGAATCCGTTGTCGTCATCACTCCTGAGAAGAAGCTCACCTCCCCTCTGCGGATCACGAGGAGGCCGACAGTAAATGGGTGACTGCGGCCCAGGCTCGCATGAGATTTGGACGTGCGTGTCCAAGTTCGCTCACGGGGGGCGGGGGGGGGATCAAACGGACGGCGCAATTTTCCCACGAGGGGGTGGAGGGGGGATGCGCTCCTTCCTCTCGCAAAGAGTTATTTTGCAGCCTCAGACGTTGCGCAACTCTCGTCTAGTGACGGGCATTTCGATCTGACGGACGGTGCGCGCGGAACTAGTTACGGCAGAAGAGTGCACGCTCAACTTAACGGCGAGTAACTAGGACTTGCCAGCTATGTTGGGAGCGGTCTTCCAACTCGCGTGCAAATTCGGGTTACATCGCTGCCATAGCATGTAGAATATAGGGAGTGAGTAATGAGTACCGTATTTTCCGCATATAAGGTGCTTCGGAGTATAAGGCGTACCGTCAATGAATGATCTATTTTAAAACTTTTTTCATATACAGGGCGCACCGCGTTATAAGCCGTAAAGCATGAAAGCTACAAGAGTGGCTGCGGTTGCGTTATGCATCCACTAGATGGAGCTACGCGGAAGGGAATGCAATACAATTCACCTTTATTTTTTATCGAGCTTTCACAACTGTTGTCAGAATATTGAAAATACTACGTCCAAGAATTCAGAAGATGGACCCATACGTGAAGCGCATCGGATTATAAAGCGCACTGTCGGTTTTTGAGAAAATGAAATGATTTTAGGTGTGCCATGTAGTGCGGAAAATACGGGTAATTGACACCCCCCCCCCCCCACAAACTGTTTTTAATTGTCCGGTAACAGTTGAAACTAACAAATGAACAGCGTTATGAAACAATTAAAAATGTTTTTAAGCACATCTTAAAACAAAACCCTTCATAAACTACTTCAAACTGCTTCTTTGAGATGTAACTTTTTTTTTTTAATGCTAAATAGCACATTGAATAATGTCCGACCCAGATATGCGAACAAACATCAATGGAGAATGTTCTGTGATTTTTGGCTAACATTATTAAGGGATGAACGGACACTGCATCAGAGTGGAGACTCCGAGCTAAGGCATAGCAACAGGATATGCTAACATTAGCACGGATGTCTTTTCTCGCCGTGTATCCTCAAATATTAACGTATCAAACGTGGGTTGCGACCTGTTAATAAAGTTACTCTGCAGACAGAACGGTGGCGTAAAGTTCAACACCTGAGAACTTGTGCTCCTGCTTGTGCTGCAAGCAATTGTTGCCATCCGACAGCTATTTCAAACGTCGTACCAGATGCTAGCAATGACGTCATCTAATGTTGCTGAGTTAAAGTCACAGCAACGCCCCGCGTTTTCTCGTCGTTGCCTTTTGTGGCGATCTGAGTGGAGAAGAGCCTTTTTGCCCGAGTGCTTTCCGCCAACTGCGAATGAAGAAAACCGCATCAAGAAATCCTCCCATTTTGCTTGATGAGCTTGAGTCCCACCGTTCAGCGGATTTGCATCTGGAGGACACATGGACATTTAAAGCTTAGGCGTTGTAAAAATGTCATTCGTCTGTTTTATTGTCTGACTTGATTTTAAAAGGGCCGGTCACTGTTTCGATCATCTGACTGGAAAATCCAATAAACATAACAAAGCGCATGCGGCCGACACAAGACTGATAGACAACAAAAGGCAATTCACTGCTGCCACAAATAAATACGTTAAAAAAAAAAAAAAAAGAAGCCAATAGCCGCCCGGTGGTCGAGTGGTTAGCGTGTCGACCTCACAGTGCAGAGGTACCGGGTTCGATTCCAGCTCCGGCCTTCCTGTGTGGAGTTTGCATGTTCTCCCCGTGCCTGCGTGGGTTTTCTCCGGGTGCTCCGGTTTCCTCCCACATTCCCAAAAACATGCACGGCAGACTGATTGTACACTCCAAATTGTCCCGAGGCGTGAGTGTGAGCGCGGACGGTTGTTTGTCTCTCCGTTCAGATATTCAAAATGTGTACCCCGCGATTAACATCCTAAAACCTCCTCGTTCATCGTTGCGCTTGTCTCTCCCAAGTTTCCCGTTTGCTTTGCCCGGTGCTGCTCGAGCAAGGAAGCTGTTACCGGGCGCAAGACGACGGCTGCCGCTTTCACGCGGCCAAGCCGTTCGTCTTTAAACGCGATCACGTGAGCCGCTGTGTTTCCACAAGCGACGGAAAACGGCACCCCTGCGACATCAGCACGATCACCTGGCTGAACATGTCTGATGCGCCGACCGTAGCCGTCGGCCAACGCTCGGGTCATTAGCAGGAGCTAGGAAGACACCTGGGGCTTGTGGCATGCGCCCAATAGTAGTGAGGGGCGGGGCAGCAGAGGGGCTCCACGTCCTACCAGGTGTCTCTCCGGCGGGGCTGTCTGCGCTGTCATCCCTCGTCATGGCCCGTAGCCAACTCGCAGCCGCATGGCATCGCTGCAGCGTTTCATCAGACCTCATTGCGGGGGTGCGGGGCTTTCATTTATGCATCCTCGAGCGACTTGAGTCAATGATGAGACTTAATGGGGCTACTGTGAGGGCGCGTGTGTGTGTGTGTGTGTGTGTGTGTGTGTGTGTGTGTGTGTGTGTTTTGAACTACTTGGTCCTCACTGTGCCACAAGTACGGGAATATGTGTGCCATACTGTATTTTTACCTTTCGTATCTTGACATTTTTTTTCGTAACAATAGGCAATATTTTTCTGTTGAGACGTTTCGTAACTTGAAAATTTTGTACGAAGAGACATTCGTAAGTAGAGGCACCACCGTATTTGCAAAACTGCTGCTTATCGGGAAGTGAGTCGAATTCACTGCAACCATACCAAACGGCTAGCAAAGGCGAAGCAAAAAAAAATGCCGGTTGACGGATCATGTTTTGAAAAACCTTAATTCTCTTTTGTGAATTGAGTTTTCCTTTCTGTAATTAGTTGTTGTGTAAACAAGATTGGCTCCTTGAGCAGCTGTAGACATCATTTGCTTTCAGACAGACAGTAGCGCAATAATGGCCAGTCTCACTGGTAATGACTCATTAGTGTCCATCTTGTCTCTTGTTTCTTTCTCTCTGTTGCCCCCTTTTATATATATATATATATATATGATATATATATATATATATATATATATATATATATATATATATATATATATATATATATATATATACCATAATTGGTTTGGACGCCGACTAGAAACACTTGAAGGCAGTCGGGGCTAAAGAAAAACTAGCCTCAAATGAAGCTTTTCCATTCCCGAGGACGACTTGGGCAAGCTAACACTGATCCGATTGTCCAATTTTTTTGTTTTATTTGTTGTTGTTGTTGTTCCTGGATTTTCAACTGCGGAACGGCTATAGTACAAAAGACCTTTTGTCGACCCGCCGATAACATTTGATCTGCAGCATGAGCATGACTGCTGCTTCCAGAAAAAGACACAATGGCGATTTTGATGAATTTTCTTGCTTTCTTTGGCTCTTCGCGGCCTTTTGCCACGGGCTGCGAGCACTGCGCCCATTCGCTGAAGTTTCTCCTGTGTCCGTCCGTCCGTCCCTCTTGTTGTTTGCCGTCGATTGTAAAGGGGAGGCCCAAGACAAATGTCCCGCCAGCATGAAAGGACACCGGCCCGGGCGCTCTTCTGGCGCTATTAACCTGCCAAGCTCTTTTGCTTCCAGTGTAAACATCACCCCGCCTCCCTGACATCCATCCACCCCTTTTAGAAGAGTGGCGAATAAGTTTGCCAGAGCTCTTGGGTGTTTTTTTTTTCTTGGGGGGGGTGTGTGAATAGATTAACCCTTTCAGGCACAGTGGACAGCTTATCATGTTATCAGGTGACAGGGTGCAGGAAAGGGTTAAGGTGAAGGTCAAGGAGTGACGTGGCAAGCCCCCCCCCTCCCCAAAAAAAACCCCTCGAAATTATTAAATATGAGAATTTTGAATTTTGGTCGAGATTTTCGAAAGCATCATGGAAGTTGACATGTTTGATTTGCTTTTGCGGGCCATGTCAAATGATGTGGCGGGCCAGAACTGGCCCCCGAGCCTTGAGTTTGACACCCGTGGTGAGGTCTTAAAACGGGCTGATCTTCGCCAAATCTGCGAGAGCAATTCAACGAGCCGCTGCTCCTTTCTTGGATTTTCTGCTTTTCCTTGACCCACTTGTAGATGACTCATTGCCGCGACGTGATTCCGTGATTCCTCTTCTGCATGACAATCGCCCGCCCCCACCTCTAACCCCTCCCCATCTGATCCAGAATCAAGTGTCCATTCTTGCAAATACGGAAACGCTCCCATCGGCATTAAAAAAAAAAAAAAAAACCAGACGAAAACTAAAAGATAGACGGATCGAAAATGCTACGTTAGCCGGCGTTGGTTGACGCTAAATTGATGTTGAAAATAGTTCCAGTCAATAGGAAGAAGTAAAAGGTAGCGAAACTCTCAAGTCATAAGTTTAATTATGAGTGTGGGTGGGGGGACGGGACGGGACGTTTCATACAAAGGTTAAAAAAAAAAACAAGCAACAATCCACTTGTGACTAGCTTGTTTTTCTTGCCGGGCGTCTTCCGTTTACTGCGACTTGAGGGACTGTCGACTTTCCACAGTAGACAGGAAAGGTTTTTGTGGTCTAAAAACAAAAAAAATAGAGTCAAATTGCTTTGCATACAGAGCTCCAAGTCTAGACGGCCCCCGAGAGGAACGTCGTTGCCATTTCTGCTCCGCCTCCCAAGTTTACCGTTAGAAGCCTTCATAAAAGCCAAACGATCCCCCAGCGTGTCAATCTTGAAGTCTTGCTTCCTTACGGGCTCCAAATGACGTGTGGAGTAGGTCAGACAAGGTTCTTTGGATCATTTGCCTCACAAGACGTTTTGGGGAGGAAGAAAGTGTTGTGAAGAGCCTCTTGACAGATCTTCATCAGTCTTGCGGGGCACTTGTGGTGTTTTGGAGTCTGTCATTAGGTTTCTGACAAGAAATTGAAGACCGCGGCTTGGCTTCTCCGTTCCCTTCGAGACCCCGGTACCTTACAGGACGTTCCGTGACGTACTCAAGGTTTCCATTCGCTTTCACAATGCGGGAAAAGGAAGGGCGAAAACAGGCCTCGCCGACCCACCGCGGGATCTTTGGATCAGCGTTTGTTTTTCGAGGTCTCCTTCCTGTCAGGTTTTTCCTTTTTGGACGGCGTTTCCTACTTGGCACGACGACGCAACTGCCCCCCTCCCAGTTCCATTTCAAGACCAGACGACAGCCACCGGGCAGCCAAAGGCACGCTTAGCCCATTTTGTGGAAAGTGAATTGAAATGCGGTGAACCCTTTCAGGGGGGGCGGTCACGACAGTGGACAGCTGATCAGGTTGCAGGTTGTCATTATTTGTGCGCAAAGCGGTTCATCTGTTACATGAAGAAGACCCCCCAAAAAAAGTCCTGCACTGCATCAACTTTTGAATGTGTTTATTTTTGGTTCCTTTTTCCTGAGACGAATGCAGGCTTTGGAAAAAGGCCATGCAGCCATCCGCATGCAGTCAATTGAACCCCCCCCAGAAGCAAAGGTCAGTTCCGCCCGTCAGCTCTTGACAGCTTGATGGAGGACCTGCTTTTGCGGAACCGGAGCGAGTCTTAATTGTAGTCACTATCGCAACTTTGGGATTGACTGCCAGCGCAGCCATAATGCACGGCTTACTCGCTAGCGGCTAGCTCCCAATTAGGACGAACAATCGCGGGAGCTTCATCATGCCCCCCCCCCCCCGCGCTCTTTTTGCGTAAACACAATATCCGTTGGCCAAAACTGAAATTGGAGCGGCCATTGTCCCGACTAATGTAGGGTGTCGTGACTGACAGTAATTGCAGAGTCACGCCAGTGCGCGAGTAGCGACTTTCTCAACCGACGGCGTACTTTCGCGTGGGCCTCCAGGACATACGCGGCGATGATCGTTTTGCTCAGCTCTTATGTTTGTCTGTTTTTATTGCCCACTTTCTTTGTTGTGTCTGTTGTTTTTTTTTGGGGGGGGGTTGCTTGTTGCAGCTGGCAAGGCTTAATGAGCGTCGTGTTGTTAGAGCGAACCAAACACTAAAAGTCGGCGGCTTGTAAACGTCGCCCGATGCGCCGAAAGATACGAAAGTGTTGTGGCAAATCTGAAGGGGGCCATAAAGCTCCGGCTAGTGATCATTTCCGGTGACCGCAAACAAACCCGGTCGCAGATTTATCCATAAATCCTCGCCGTTGTTAAAAGAATAGTCTCGTTATTAATACAGGACTACGACGATGATTTTTTTTTTTGGGGGGGGGGCTGTTGGGTAGTCGCGAATCAGGAGGAAACAAATGTGCCCAACGGCGTGCGCGATAAACCCGAGCGAAAGGCGTCGAGATTCTAATAAATAATCGTTTTAATTGGGAGCGGTGAGACCTTCTTCGGTCTTAAAAGCCGTACCTCGTTAAAAAAGAATTATTGATTGCTTTCCAGTTTCCTGCATCCCGTAAAAAGACCAAAAAAAACACACGACAAAGCCACTCAAATAGTTTCTTCAATGCGGCTTTGCCAGTGGGGGGGGGTTAAAAAAACCGCATCAAAACTAACTCGATTGAAAAATGCGAAACGAATATAACACGGGTGCGAGTTGGGCAAGCGGTGGAGCGAGATATGCAATCGGATGTGTTGTAACTCCTCCCACGTGACACCCGTCAATCAAATGTTGTCTTTATTTTTTGGGAATCAGCTTTGCAAAGTGGAGCGAGAGGGTGACTGGAAAGTTTGAATTGAGATTTTAATTGAGATGGTAGTGTTCTTCTGTGACTTATTTTTTTTTGGTAGTGTTTTGCACAGAAGTTTGCATCATGCCCCCCCCCCCCGACCCCCCCTCGGTGTTTGTGTGTCCCAGTAAGCTGCTGCTTTGATCAGCGAAGAGTCCCGTCACTAATCCTCTTGAGTTGTGGATGTTTGCCCGGGACACACAAACATTTTCATATTGTAATTAAAAAAAAAAAAAAAAAAGCAGATGTGAAGGCCCCCCGCCAAAAAATAAAAATGGAATAAATTAGAGCAGAAGTGACGTAACGCTTACGTGTCCAACTCTTGATGCTTTTTCCAAATGTTGCGAGCTACCCCCTCCCCTCTGCTAAACTTCACAACAGCAGCTGACACCATTTCACGCAGTGTTTTTCTCTTGTGAAGATGCAATTTGGTAGACATGTTTATCATGAGTAGACCCACAAAAAAAAAAAGACCCCGCAACCCATTCCCAAAAAGACAAAGACTGCCATCTTGGTTCAAAATGTACATTTTTTGGATTCGTTTTGGCCATTTCGAAGGTCCTTCAAAGAGAATTCAGCCCCCAGAGCCAGTTTCACTTGCTAAATCAAATTTGATCGTGTTTATCATAAGTAGACCCACAAAAAAGTCAAAACCTTGGCTCAAAAAGACACAGGAATACTGTCATTTTGGTTTGAAGTGACCATTTTAGTCATTTTGGCCCTTTCCTGGGTCCTTCAAAGAAAATGAAGCTATTTGGCCCCGATGGCTATCATGAGTTGACCCACAAAAAAGAAGCAATTCTTCAAAAAGGAAGGCTGCCATTTTGGTTTGAAGTGACTATTTTAGAGTTGTTATGGCTATTCCAAAAAATAAAAAGTTAAAATATATGAAATTTGATCGGCATGTCTTTCATCAGTAGGCCCACCAAAAAAAGTGTCTAAAACCTATGCTCGAAAAGACTCGGGAAGACTGACGTTTTCGTGTAAGGCATTTCCCCGATGAGTTTGCTGTGCCCTTTTGTCCCGTGAAAGTTGACTTGGCTGGATCGCGGATGTGCAATTTTTAAGACGACTCCCGACGACGATGTTTTCGCGCAGCCTTTCAGCGGCACCATTGGCATCATCTCCAATCGCTATTTTTATGACGGCAGCAGGACGCAGGCAGGGCTTTGGGGAATGTAAACACTCTCACCTAGTCGGGAGCCCTCATCTTTTAAATAGCTCGCAGGGCTTAGCCGCAAATCTCTTTGCCGTTGGCTTTGAGCACTAATAAACATGCGGATGGGCTTTTCGTCCCAACGCGTGCCGGGAGAGGGAGGACCTAAAAGGAAGGCCACTTGAACGTCCATCCAGGCCCCCCTTGCATGACATCACTGGGATGCTTTGGCACTGATGACATCGTTGAGTTTGGGGAAGGCGGGGCGGTCCCTGAGGATGATGTCATGAATAACCAGTTGCGCCAGACCGAAGAGCCTCCTCATGTCTCGCTTGCCGCTGCTGCTCTCAATTCTGGCGCCGCAGAGCCTTGATGTCGAACATTTGTACTCGGATTTTGGATCATCATCGCAATATTTGACTGCATGCACATCATTCGGCTGCTGCAACGCTGCGCAAATGTGAATATTCATTGTCGGCCATGTGGATTATCGTGTGCGCGGTTTGCAGCGTGCTGCTTGAATTTATGACGCTTTTCTGCGTTGAATCATAAATATTCAGAGGATGGGTTTTGTTGGGATCGTCTACCACTATTCAATTCTATGTTTCACTGAATCGACTGGATTTTGGCCCCTTGAGAGGAATGTAACAATGTTTTGTCCCGGTTGTCAGCTTTTTCACGATATTGCTAAAGGAAATAAGTCGGGAAGTGGCACGGGCATAAATCTCACAAGCGCCAAATTCAGTCACGTCATTTGCTTCTTGAAAGCATTGACAAATCGTTTCATTTGCTGTGAGTAATTCTATAATATTCGCTTTTATTTTGAAATGTAATTTAAAAAAAATAAAATGTCATCTTGATTTTTTTTTTTGGTCCCACTTGACAGTGGACGAATTTGAAAACGAGCCTTCAAACTTCACCTGCTCAGTCAATTCACACAACAGAATTTTTTAATCAACCTGAGCGAGTCTGTTCTACAAGCATCTGCATCTGAAGTGATGGACGTTTTAATTTGAAGTGGTCGAGCCGCTCCTCGCTGGACTTCAGCCTCGCTCCATCCCGAGGGAGGAGCTTATGATTTCCTTCAAGAAAACTTCAGACGAGAGAACTTCTCAGTCCCAAATCCGGGGTGGATTTCCTCCACCCAGGTGCAGCTGTTCCATGCATTTAAGCGCCCCCCACCACCACCCCCACACCCTTCTTGACGCCACCAGCCTGGCCGCGTTGGCCCAGAAACCGCCGTTGCCACAGGAGACCGGCGAGACTCGGCGAGACTTCGCAGTCTATAAAGCCCACTTGGACATGCGCTCATGCCACAAGTTAACGAAGTGCGCATTAACAAACGCGGCCACTCGCGAGGCGCTATTTGGTTAATGAACGACAAATGGCCGCGAGACCCGCTCCCTGATCGCTTCACCGCATGTGGACTGATCAGTCGCTCCGAGGGCTTGCGCTGCAGACCTGAGTCGGACCATATCTGAAGATGTTGACTTGTGGAAAAAAAAGAGAGAGAGAGAGAGAGAGAGAGATCTTCCGTTCTCCAAATTGACAAATTAATACACTTAAAAAAAAAAAAAGACACGGAAATGGGACCTTGAAATTATAGTCGCATATTCAATTGCAATCACAATATTTTGGGGGGCAAAAATATGTCTGGCTAAAACACACACACACACACACACACACACACACACACACACACACACACACACACACACACACACACACACACACACACTCTCTATTATCGACAAAGAACTTATTGACTTTGTCTATTGCGAAAACAAAACAGGAAGTGGCTTTGAATTGGGGGCGGGACTTGAAGGGTAAAGGTGACACCGTTTAAGTGGGACGGCATTACTCGGCTTCAGGTTGCACTGGGCGTGCGCTTCCTGCTGCCGCATCTGAAACACATGTTCTCTTTCAGTGTTTCTGACATGTTTTCAAATACTTGCGGCAAGACCAAAAAAAACCCCCCAGAGCCAGATGGCAAATGGGAAATGTCCCTGCATGTTAGTGTAAGAAATCAATCTGGCCAGATCGCATTGCGCTGCGCTTTGCCACATCTCTGGTGTTAGTTACCTTGTGCGGAAACGACATATCAGGCCTGTCAGTGGCGAGTCACTCTTTTGTCTGGAGGCCGGTATCAGAGGTTGCCGGTTTGTGTGAAAGGCAGAATGGTAGGGGGGGGCGACAACGAAGCGGTACTTTGTGACCGCTTGTTAGGTATTGAAAACAATAACAGAGGCACAAAAGTGTCTGTGAAGCCCCTTTCACACGGACTATCAAACCTGCCAATGACCCAGTGGAGTTTTTAGAATACTCTATAAATATATATCATATATATCCTCGGTGCTGGAGCCTCTCCCAGCTGTCTCCGGGCAGTAAGCGGGGGACACCCTGAACCCGTCGCCAGCCAATCGCAGGGCACACAGAGAAGGACAACAATCCGCACTCACAATCACACCTAGGGACAATTTCGAGAGCTCCATGAACCCGCCAAGCATGTTGTTGGAATGTGGGAGGAAAGCGGAGTACCCGGAGAAAACCCACCCAGGCACGGGGAGAACAAGTAAACGCAGGAACACAGGAAAGTCAGAGTCTGAATCGAACCCTGCACCTCTGCACTGCGAGGCCGACGCACTAAACACTTCAACACCGTGCCGTGTGTGTGTAAGTGTGTACGTCGGTGTGGCTGTGGGTGTGTACACCCCCCCCCCCGCCCCCACACACACATTACATGTTATATTTAACCCTTTCATGCACCCTGTAACCTGATATCATGATCAGCTGTCCACTGTCGTCACCGCCGTACCCGATACAGAGCAATCCAAAAATCTCTTCTCACAATAGTGCTGTTTTTGTTTTTCCCAATGAATCCTCAGACCAAACCATTGAGTCGCTCTTTTTGTGTATATGTGTGTGTGTGTGTGTGTGTGTGTGTGTGTGTGTGTGTGTGCTTGTGTCTGCGTCAGCACTTTGTGTATCCGCAGGCTTAGTTGCGCGGCATAGTTTGGCACGAGCACAGGGCTTCATTCCTGCATACAACCGGCAGGTGGAGGCTCTCCGAGTTGGATGTGCACAAGCAAACGCTGCATAGTTGACTTGCAGATCCTTCGTGATGTTGGAAGAAGAGTGCGGTTCGTGGTTTTTTTTTATTTCCCATGTGGAATGCTACCGGGAGGAAGGTTCTGGACTACAGGCTGTCATTTCTGGTTGTGGTCGGATACTCTTGAGAGCAGCGGTTGTCAAACTGGAGTCGGAATCATTTGAAATGAATGATCTTGTCTTATCATTCAAAGAAATATAACCTACATCCTAAACCAAACTGCCACAGCCATGTGCCAATACCAATCTCCGTTACTGAGGGAAGGTCATTTGGGAATTAGAGTTTACTGTATTACACACTACTTAGTGACCTTTTTTTTTCTTTTTTTTTTTTTGCAATCTTGCATTCAACAAATATTCCATATATATATATATGGAATATTTGTTGAATTTTTATATATATATATATATATATATATATATATATATATATATATATATGTGTGTGTGTGTGTGTGTGTGTGTTTAAAATATATATATATGTATATGTTTGAAAAACATATATGTGTTTAAAAATATATATATATGTTTAAAATATATATATATTTAAAAATATATATATGTTTAAAAAAATATATATATAAAATATATATATATGTTTAAAATATATATATATGTTTAAAAAATATATATATGTTTAAAATATATATATATATGTTTAAAAATATATATATATATGTTTAAAATATATATATATGTTTAAAATATATATATATGTTTAAAATATATATATGTTTAAAAATATATATATATGTTTAAAATATATATATATATATATATATATATATATATATATATATATATATATATGTTTTAAAAATCTATATATATATATGTTTAAAAATATATATATGTTTAAAAAAATATATATATATATATGTTTAAAATATATATATATGTTTAAAATATATATATATATATTATAATATAAAAGCAAGCATTTTGGGGAAAAAAAAGAAAAATAAGAAATTCGCTCTAAAAGATAATTAAGACTCATTGAACCTAAAAAAGGACTGGATTTGCTTTATATTTGTTACCAATTTGGAGCTCTTTTTTTTTTTTTTTAAATCTGGTTTTGTATCGACCGTAGTGAAGTTCTCTGTCCCCCGTTGGACTGATGTGAATAGCATTGTTATTTTGTTAGCTCCTGTCTCCGGAAAGCAACAGGTCGGAGCCTGTTCTCCGCAGGCTCCTGCCTACATTTAAGGGGCTGGTAAGACGCCCGACACATGGCCAATAAAAACACTTTGGAAAAGGATCCCCCGGTGAGGGTGAAAGCGGTGCCCGAGCGGACGCGCCGTCTCGCGTTTTGACATCGGCCGTCAGGTGCCGAGTCGCCCCGTGCCCTCGGCCCACCGCTTCCAATTACATGGCCCACAAACTCCCCCATTGATCACGTTTGCCTTCCCCGGACCGCCGTGAAGGTGCGCCAATGTCGCCGCCTTCTCTTTGCGGCTTTGGATCGATCCCGACCGCAACAGGCCAATGAGCTCATGAGCGTTAGCGGTCGCCTAAAGGAGAAAGATGCGCCGCTCCTAATATTGCATTCAAAGACCAGACATGATGAAAACAACAGCAGCTGGAGTCTCCTACGAGGTCCCTAATTGGGAACAAGTGTCGCCTGGGATTTTGTCTTGACTCGATTAGGCTTCACTACAACTCCAACGTGACTCTGAAGTGCCGTTTTTGGGGTGCGGAGCAGAAGCGGGAGACGATATATGGCGTGCTCGCACGGCTGGCTTCAGTTCACTTGAATCTGCCATCTTCAAGATCAAGATGACATTTTCAGTGACGGTTGCGTATAGCGTATACGTTAGGGTGTGAGCGTTGCCGTCAACAATGAAAAAGTCATCAACACGCACGACTAAGAATTGTCTGTATCGATGGTTTCAACTGTCAACGTACCACAAATTACGAGCCGAAAACTGTCTCATAGAATTTCCAGCTGCTGACTTGAAGTGTGAACCGCGAATGTGCATGCGTGGGATTACCGTATTTTCCGCACGATAAGGCGCTTCGGAGTATAAGGCACACTTTCAACGAATGGCCCGTTTTCCTATATTGGGCGCACCGCATTCAAAGGCGCATAAAATGGAAGCTACAAGAGTGGCTGCGGTTGCGTTATACATCCACTAGATGGAGTTATGCTTAAGGGAATACAAAGCAATACAGCTTGATTTATGTTGAGCTTTCACAATCGCTGCAACTGTAGCAAAGCGCTTTACAGATCATTTACAAAATTGTGAACAGGATCACAAAACGGTCTTCACCGTTCAAATCTTGTGAATGTCCTCTTCCATGTCTGTTTCTTCCCAACTGCACTGCAGTCATGTTGCCACTGGATCCAGAGTCGGGTCTTCCAGTGCTCTGGTTTGTTTGTTTGTTGCTCGTCAGCTTTCAGGTTATGCCGTTGATACAGCCGAGACGGACCTCAAGCGTCCTGAGCCTGTGATGCTTGATGTTTTGATCCTGTTCCCAGTTTTCGGACCGTGTCTGATTCAGGCCAACCATTCCAAAATCAGCTTGCCAACACTCTGACAGCCACATTTTCAAACGGGCTAGCTTGTTTGGGGGCGTATCAAGGTTGAAATGATACCTTAAAGCCAGCTTAATTGCTACAATTGAGTTTTTTGGCCACGTACTTTTTAACCCTGATCCTCGTCTTTGGTCCTCGCGTTCCAGATGCGACTTTGAATGAGGTCTTACACTTCAGAGTTCAGATGACAGCCTTTCTTTTCCTCGACTCAAAGTCCCAAGGAATCAACATGACAGATTCTATTTTGTTGTACAGGTTGATTATGTTGAAACACACCGCATGCTTGGAGTCGAGGGCACAAAGAGGCTGCTCGCACTTTGTCCTGGAATGCGCTTGACTTTCTAAATCCCCCGGCAGTGTATCCTGGGGCGGTGGGGCAGGGCCTATCTCACCCCCCCCCACCCCCACCCCCTTTTTTCCACGTGAGCTTCTCCTGGAATCTCCAAACGAGCAAACAAGCAGCCAGTCAGCAGCTCAACTGGAGATTCGTCCCCTCTCGCCGCAGGCTTTGTTTTGTTTTTAGAGGGGGGGTGTGGGGGGGGCAGGGTAGAGGAGAATGCTGAAGTTGCAATAGAGGTGGAAATGGCAGATGAAGATTGTTCCCGTTCGGAAGGTAATGAGTTTCTCATCCTCACATGCCACTCCGCCGGTGAGCGCAGTTCACTCCGAGTTTGTTTTGTCTGCTGAGCGAGCGCTGAGTGGGAAACTGTTTGGGAGTTTAAAAATAGGTCTGGAAGTATATGAGACGTGCTGTGGCCCTGATTTTGAGCAGGGTGTCGGTTTTGTGTCGGGGGTTGGGGGCCCGTTTGGGACCACGGTGCCGGTGACAGACGCCGCATCGTCATGCGCCGTTTTTGTGCGCGTGTGTTTAGCGATCAAAGCTGGGATTCCTCAAAAGATCCGCATTTCGAACTTAATCCAGAAGGGGAGGCGGCTTATCAAATTTGTATACGTTCTCCTCCAAATTTGCTTTCTTGTCCTTCGTTAAGAAGCTGCCCGAGCGTGGAATGCGTGATGGGGGGTGTGGGGGGGTGTACAAGTCGTATTTCCCCGTCAATAGAGAGACGAGCTGAACTGTGCGTCGTCAACCACAGAAATGAAGCTTTTAGCGGTTCGCTTCATCCTGTCGCAGAGAGTTTATTTTCCCCTTCCTATCGTCTGACATTTTGCGTGCCGTGAATACGAGGATCAATCCACAGCCGGTATTTTGGGGAGAACCGGGCCAGGATGATGATGTGTTTCTTGTGCTGTCAAGCGGAGACGCTCGGACGACTCGGTGGGGACAAAAGTGGCTCTTGTCATAAATAGATCGAACCCCTCCCGTCAATCGCTTCCCTCGCTAGCGCCGGTTGACGCTTGCTCTTCATCTCTACGGCAACTTTTGCCGTGGAAATATCGTTCCCGGGGAACATTTCAATGCCCGCCGCTGTCATTCCAAGTCGGAAAACAAGATCAAATAAAACGCCATGATATGTGGGAGCAAAGTCAATTTCAAAATAACGTTCGTCGTCTTCTGAGCAGCTTGACACTTTCCTATTTGGAGTTAAGAAAAAAAACAAATCGCAACTTGCCACGTTCAGCCGCTCAGTCATGCGCTATTTATTTTTGGATCGTGTCTGACCAGGTCACATACAGTAATTGAACTAGCATTAGCGATAGCGAAAGCGTTGCTCACTCCAGTCAGACGAGCATCACTGGGGGGAAAAAAAAGTACTCGGTGACATATATGAAGAGGCTCGACGGAAAGATATTTTTTTATCTTCTCGTGACCGTTTGCAATGTGAGCCTGAGGGGACTTTGACGCCAATTTCGGTCGACAGCAGGGGGCGGTAAAATGGCAGCACCTCTGCGATTGCTGCAACTGGATGGATTCATCTGATGAGCGCTTCTTCCGCAAATGCAATATTAGTCAGAATACCACGTTAAGACTAGTTAACTATTACGAGAACATTTTTGCTCTTGGGTTCCCCTTTAACCTTTTCGTACACCTGGTGTCAAACTCAAGGCCCGGGGGCCAGATCTGGCCCGCCGCATCATTTGATGCGGCCCGCAAAGCAAATCAAACATGTTGACTTCTGTGATGCTCGCTAAAATTTGTACCCAAATTTCAAATTCTCGTAGGAAATATATGAGAGAGCTATTGTAAGTGTTCTTGTTACCAAAACCCTCATTATAGTCACTTATAAACAACAATAAACCATTATTCTGGACCTCCTCATATGGTTTCACAGTCATAACGTCCCCCCGCTGTCCCTGAAAGGGTTAATATGGACAATTCTGAATATTTCAGAGCAGACCAAGAGCAACCTGAGGGTCACCTCCCCCGAGGACGCCGAGTACGCCACAAGGAGGCAGGCCTCGCCAAATGGGGCGCCCGCTTCCAGGGCAGACGGCAAAAGCAGCGGACGCGCCGTCCCGCGGAGACACACCTTAGGGGGGGCCCGAGGTAGCCGAGAGATCCTGGCCATGCAGCCGCCCGACATGGACAAGAAGAGGGAGGCCTTCCTGGAGCACCTCAAGCACAAGTACCCACATCACGCCTCGGCAATCATGGGCCACCAGGAAAGGCTGCGGGAGCAGGTAAGAGCATCTCTTTCCTTGATTTGATTGGATTTTTTTTGATGTTGCAGCCTAAAATGTTTGATTTTGTGGCAGCGTTTTGCCAAAATTACATTTGATGTTGGTATTGGGTGCTCGTGGAGGCTACCGATACTTAAAACAAAAACGTCCAATAAGCCTTCCTCAGAGGTAGCTGGCCTTTTCCTGTGGCTGTTGTCGAATCATTGTCTGCATTAGCAAGAAAAACAATTTTCTGTCATCGTATGAATTGACATTTTCCATCTCAAAAAGCACGAGAGGTATCAATACTCGAACAGTGAATACTTGTACTCATATCGGTCAGGAAAAAGTACATCCCAATGACCCAGTGGAGTTTTTACAATACCCCGAAAGGGTTACGGATAGATCCATAAATGCTTCTTGTAAAGCACGTTTGGTTAGCGCTAGCGATCGCTGCTTTGGGCAAGATTGGCAGAAAGCTCCAATGGTTGATCCAATTTGTTCAAGTGGTGACGATTGGATGAAATTGTCATCGAATTAGCAAGGCTTGGTTGGATTCCTTTTAAACATTGCCAATTTGTGGACTTGCCGTTATTTGGGACATGGCCACCGATGGTGTCGTCGCGGTCACTTCAGTGCAGGCAAGCGGAGGTTCACTTTCCACTCAGTGCTGGTGTGAAAAGTTTCTCCATGGACTTCGTAGGCCGTGAAGTGAATGAACTTCACGCAACCGCGTTCGTTTTCCAAGTGGCTGCTTTCTGACAGATTCTCGAGTGGTCGCCTTGTCCGTATGTTTGCGCCGGCTCCCGGCAGGCAAAAGGGAGCGGCGAAGTGGCTGTGTCGAGCCAAAACAATTGCGGTCATGGCGACGTTGGCATCAGGCCATGCGGGAGGGACCCACCGGGCCGTGTCGTCCTTGGTAGTGGGAAACCTCAAGATGACGTGCTAGGCACTCAACCGATGTGGTGTCGCAATGTTGCGTCTAATCAGTCCTGTTGCAAGTCACGTTATTTGCAAACAAGGTGTTTTATATTATTATTATACTTCAACATTAATGACTGTTCTGCATTGGATTAAAATAAATAAATAATTATTTCGCAAGCGGAAGCTTGCGTAAATTATTTTGGTACGTTAAGTACTTTGTAAAAAATTTCCACACCAAAAAATATTTTTTGTCCTATCTATAGAACTTTTTTTCTTTCAAACAATACGTAGCTTCTGCTTTTTATTTATTATCATCCATCCATTCATCCATGTTTTGATCCGCTTGATCCTCACGACGGTCGCAGGCGTGCCGGAGCCTCTCCCAGCTGTCTTCGAGCAGTAGGCGGGGACACCCTGAACCGGTCGCCAGCCAACCGCAGGGCACACATCGACATCTAACCATCTGCGCTTACACTCACGCCTCGGGACAATTTTGGGTGTTCAATCAGCCTGCCATGCATGTTTTTGGAATGTGGGAGGAAACCCGCAGAAAACCCACATAGGCACGGGGGGGGAACAAGCAAACTCCACATAGGAAGGCCGGAGCTGGAATCGAACCCCTGCACCACTGCACTGTGAGGCGGACGTGCTAACCACTGAGCTCCCCATTTATGATGATTATTTTTAACTATTATTATTTTTTTGGTATTATTATTATTATTGTCTTTAACTATTTTTTTGGGTATTATTATTTTTTTTTAACTATTATTTTTTGGGTATTATTTTTTTTAACTATTATTTTTTTGGTATTATTATTGTTATTATTATTAACTATTATTATTTTTTTGGTATTATTATTATTATTGTTTTTAACTATTTTTTGGGTATTATTATTATTTTTTTAACTATTATTTTTTGGTATTATTATTATTATTATTATTAACTATTATTATTTTTTTGGTATTATTATTATTATTGTTTTTAACTTTTTTTTGGGTATTATTATTTTTTTTTTAACTATTATTTTTTGGGTATTTTTTTTTAACTATTATTTTTTTTGGTATTATTATTATTATTATTTTTAACTATTATTTTTTGGTATTATTATTATTTTTTTTAACTATTATTATTTTTTTGGTATTATTATTATTATTATTATTATTAACTATTATTATTTTAAGACCTGCTGTAGTTTTTGCATCATTTGAGGGGATGACAAAAAGTGCGCAGTTTGCTGCTGAGCGCAGCAAAAATGGGCTATGTCGTCGTTCGAGAGCTCGTCAGACAGGTCGGATCAGTCAGCTGCAGCCCGGCCGGCTGGGGTGGAGTCACGGCGGTCGGCATGGCGACGCCGCGTGATGTCACCACTGGAGGGGGCTCGCCGTTTGACTTGTCGGAGCCTGCAAAGGGAGAGACACACACACAGAGATAGAGAGAGAGAGAGGGAGAGAGGGGTGCAGGCAACCGGCGATGGCCGAGCATGCACATGGATTATTCCATTCTTTGACATGAGCCAAACAACTTTTTTGCACACGCCTTCTGCACTTCGCCGTTGACCACCGAGGTAGGTTGCATTTGTTTTCGCTTCTCTGGAGTCTAAAGTTGGACTCGGATGACGTCGTTTGGCAACTTGTACGCTGGGCAGGTGCTCGTGAGCAAAAAAAAAAAAAAAAGTTGTTGTTTGGGTTTTGTTTGATGTTTTTTTTAAAGAGGAAATTGTCGCTTGCGGGTGTCGCAAGCGTGCGTCACTTGAGTATTGCGCCGTTTGTACGCAAATCGTTTGCTGTTTTTTTGCATTGGGGTTGCAATTGAAATAAACGAGTAATTAGGCCGGCCAGAATTTGCCACCCTGTTGCCATTCCAAGCACCTGCGCTGCTCTTTTGACTGTACCACAGTCCGACTGGTTTTATCAATATTTTAGCTTGAAATAACAACATCCAAATCATCGTTGTGTGGCGGCAATATTTTTCTGCTGCGCCCATAAAAAAAATGTCTGATGACGTCCTAGTGGTAGAAATGCACGTTGGGGAGCTTTGCGTCATGATCATGGCTGCGTAGTCTTTTCCAACCTTTATTGTTGATGACATATTCATCAGCAATTTCAATCACTTTTACGAGACTTATCACTGCTATCAGTCGTTGTACTATTATTTTGTATTTATTGTTGCTATTTTATTAATGATGTAATTTAAAAAATATATATATATATATTTTCTGTTATTTTTATGTGATGTCAAAATGCTACTTGATGGATTTCTGAAATTATTTTTAATGATTTGTTGTTATGATTATTGACTCTAGTATTTTGTATCGCGTTTCGTTACATCTTATTTATTCTACTTGACATGATTTGGAATGAATTTGATATTTATCGTAATGTTTTTCCGATTTATGGAGCAGAAAACCATTTTTTAATTGACCTCGTATTCCTTCATTCAATACATCAATTTGCTTTATATGATGACATTCTTCTATTTTCCATCTGCGCGATTATTCAAGCAGAGCCCGGTCGAAGTTTTATCCCACGGCGGCGTCGAAAGCGCGACGGCCATACAGGAAGAGCAACCCCGCTGGCGACGGTGCGTGCCTCGCGGGGGTAGAAAAACAAAAACAGTCTCAGGAGGTTTGAGTTACACAAGGCGGAGAGATTCAGAGGAGGCCGAGATGTTATCGCGCGCATAACTTTGTCCAAATTCTCACCTTGAGAGTGTTTGATTGAAGTCGTCGATGTGTTTGTCCTCCACACAAAAAGCCAATGGTTTCATTTCAGACACGCATCAGTGGAGATGAGATAACATCCCACTGGCAAGACCGCCAACAGCAACACAACCGCCTGAGCGCTCACACACACACACACACACACACACACACACACACACACACACACACACAGTTCCTTCCTTCCTTCCGCCTGTGTGCGATGAGCCGCGAATTCCGAGGTGAATAGTTTTGTCTGACACAGTCGAGCGGCCATTTTAGTCTCAGACCCCCCCAGGACACGCGATCGTCCATTGGTTCGTCAGAGCGGGTCGGGAAGCCGTTTGTTTACCTGTGCAGAGCGGCAGGCGAGGCCGTCTCAGCTGTCGTTGCGCTGCGTTCGAGTGCAGGACGCAACGATCTGTTTTTCTGCCGCGGGGCGGGGAGCCTCGGATCAGGACGATCGCGATGTTTGTGGTTTGGAGCTTGTTTATTGAATATTTTTCAAAGGCGGTTTAAAATGAGCTTGATGGATCACCAAAAAGCAGATTGCGAGCCGCGACGCGCCAGCCAGAGGCTGAGTAGCACTGTGTTTGTTTACAAAGTCAACTACTCGCGGGGGGGGGGGGGGTTGAAAGGGTTCAATTGAAATGCCGGTGGAAGTTTGCATGGTGTCATTTGAAATGAATGAAGAAGTTGATCGGACTGCCCAAACGGTGTTGCCATGATGCCATGTTGCCAGAGGCTGAGCTGCACTGTGTTTGTTGACGCAGCACACATGTGGATCGAGAGCGAGGCGGCTACAGCGTCTATCTATAATGCGTTCCAGGTGGGAACTCGGCGTGCCTCCGTGCTGTGAAACAGACAATGTTTTGTGAAGTTTTTACCCCATGGTCATAGTTCCTTTTGGGATCAAATATTGATGCGTTTGCTACGAACGGCACTTAGGTACAACCGGTTTTTGTGTCTACAGTGAAACCTCTTAAGTCAATTTATTGTCAAGTTTGGAGATCTCTCTTCAATTTCCATGTGTTGTGAGAATCCCCCACCCCCCCCTCATTTTTCCCCACAGCTGATATTGGAGGTAAATTAAGCACGCGGTTTGGTGGTGAGTTGGGTCGGGGTCCAAGTTTTTCCGCCATCTTATCTGCTGTTAGATAGCGATTGAGAAATGATCATCTATCGATCCATCCATTGTCCACCGCTTATCTAGGGTCGGGTCAACAACTTGAGCAGGGAAGCCCAGGCTTCCCTCTCCCCAGCCGCTTCTTCCAGCTCTTCCTGGGGGGCTCCCGAGGCGTTCCCAGGCCAGCTGGGAAGACATAGTCTCTCCGGCGTGTCCTGGGTTGTCGCAGGGGCCTCCTGCCAGTGGGACATGCCCGCAACACCTCACCAGGGAGGCGTCCATGCTAATCAGATGCCCGAGCCACCTCATCTGGCTCCCATCTGGCTCCTCGAAGCGCCTCGACTCTGAGCTCCTCCCGGATGACCAAACTTCTCTCAGGGAGCGTAGGAAACTCATTTTGGCCTCTTGTATCCGGGATCTCGTTCTTTCGGTCACGACCCATAACTCGTGACTCTAGTTGAGGTTAGGAACGTTGATCGACCGGTAAATTGAGAGCTTCGCCTTTTGGCTCAGCTTCTTCTTCAACACGACAGACCGATAACAAAGTCCGCATCACAGCAGACGCTGTACCGATCCGCCTGACGATCTCCCGCTCCCTCCTGCCCTCACTCGTGAACAAGACCTCCACTTGGGGATCTCATCCCCGACCCAAAGAGAGCACTAATTTCCATCCCAACCGCTTCACACTAGCCTGTGAACTGCTCCAGTGAGAGTTTGAGATCCTGTTTCGAAGAAGCCAACAACCCCCTCATCATCTGCAAAAAGCAGAAATGGTACCAGAGCCCGGGCTGTGTTTGGAGGCAAGTCCAACTATATCCAGTCGGACTTCTCTGCCTCGCACTCCAGCTCAGGCTCCTTCCCTGCAAGGCAGGTGACATTACACGTCCCTTGAGCTAGCTTCTGTAGCCGAGGATCGGACAACCAAGGTAGCCGCCTTTGCCGCCGCCCAGCTCACTTTGCATCCGACCTCTTTGGCCCCTCCCATAGGGGAGACCTACATTGCCTCTTCGGGCCGAGCTCGGCTGGGCCCCGTTGGCCCCTGGCGCCAGGCACTCCGACCAGCGAGCCCCGAGCGCACACTGGAAGGAGCTCAGACCCGATTAGCGTCTCTGATTAAGACACTTGTATTGTGTCATGTTTAAAAAACAAAAAAACTGTAAAGCCGTCTGGCTTGACTCGTTATCGTTGGCGATCAGATAGAGGCCAATCATCGGACCTTCTGTCAGGAGGGGCTTAACCCCAGAGACGCGCCGGATTAGATGGGGGGGGGCCATCGGCGCCACTGCACGTGCCGCTTGCCCTCCACAGTCGTGGTGTCGCACCCTGGAACTCCACCTACAATACCCCCGCCCCACCCCACCCTCGCCGTTAACCCAAAGGGTCATGGCAGGCACGCCGTCAACTTTTGGCGCCGCTCGTTTGCGGTGTTCCAAGTCATTAAGACGGCTTCTGCTCCAGCTTTTGGCGGGCGGCGGAGCTGCGATGATTGGAAACAGGCGCTTTGCTCGGGACCGCAATGACAATCATTCCTGTGCTGGCCAAAAAGGAGGACAATAAATGATGTTTTGTTTTGTTTTTTCCCTGCGGGGTGTCGGCAGCTCATCCCCGGCGAGCCGACTGCGGTGCCTCTCTCTGACCTTGACGATGACGAGCATTTAACTGGGTCTTCGAGTCCACGCGAAGAAAAATGCTTTTGGTCAAAAAGATCATTTGCTGTCCATTGTGAGGATACGAATTGTCCTCTGCTGCGACTATGGCAAATTGTGCTCGCTTGCATCGAAAGAAAGAGAGAGGAGGTCCCCTGGAGGCGGCCCGCTCACCGAGTGTGAAATCACACAACCAAGCGACTCTTTTGTGTGTTGGCCATTTCTGAAAATGTGCTGGTGAGCACGGCGCACTGTGAAATGAGCCCGTTGCGGTTTCGTGCCACAAACGACTCTTGTTTGTTGGTTTGTTCCCACTCCCGAGTCAATACGACTCCATTATGAGCCCATAAAAAACATGACATTCACCATCCCCTGAGGTGTCATCTGTACATGACTTGGGCAAAGTTTCGAGCCCGAGGACACTGCGCCCGTAAATTTGGACAATAATGACCCCCACGTATATGTTAGCAGTGGCATTCAAACATCAACCAAAGTGGTTTGCTGTTTTTTTTTTGTGTGGCTCTGCATCTTCAATTCTCAAGTCTTTGCCTGCCGCCCCGACATCTGGACTCCACCTTGAGCCGAAAGCATTCGCTTACTTCAAAAGCTAGAGCGGAGACAGAGGATTTCGGGGGCTGTCTGGATCACGCCAAATTGGCATTAGCTCGGTTGGAATGGTTTGAAATTGGATTCCATCGCATAGAAATGGCCGAACACCCGGAATCAAAGTCGGGAGTTAGCTATGTTAGCGTTTAACCCCTTCACGCACCCTGCTAACCTGATGGCTGTAGTAACCGCTGTCCCTGAAAGGGTTAATACATTGTGATTTGTTTTTGTATTTGACTCTAGATGTGAATAAACGAGTTCTGTACTCAGCTTTTTATCCCGCTACCTGTTAGCATAGCAACTGTTCCTGCGCTGGCTTTGGTGAGTTTCAACAAGCGCCTGCCGATATGGCGCCGAGTGTCATCTTTCTGTGGGAATAAATGCAGTAGAAGATTCCCCTCGATGATATGGAAGGGGAACTGCACAAACACGTGCGATGGTACAGCTTGTTGTCTTCCGTCGTTTGTTACTTTGCTCATTTCAGGGAACACGAACGGAGGGAGCCGTGGCCCTGAACGCGTTGCATTTTTCAACATGATGATTTGCGAATAGTTTGCCTCCCTTCTCATGCTATAAAATCAACCCTTGTTTATCCTCTCTGAAAGAAGACCATCCCCTTTTCACCCGAGTAGACCTATTCACATCAACAAAACGGCGTGAAATTTGAGCTTCGCGCAGTCCGAGTGAATACGGTTGGGTGCGCTGCTCTTTGTATTCTACACCGCTTTGCACTATTAGCGCGTTGCGTGCTATTCTGGACGAAAGCAATATTATTAAAGGGCAAGTTCGGACAGATCGCAGCGCCGTCGCCCCGTCAGCAAATAGTTTGCGTTGACGTCCTTGGCGGATGCTAGCGAGAGAGGGAGTTCATAACAAAGCCAACGGTCTGCAGATCTTTGCTGTGCGCCAGGCCCGACCTGTTGCTAACTGAAACGTATTTGGGAGACTGAAAAAAACAAAACAAAAACAATGTGGGAGTGATTTCAACCCTTTCCAAAAACGTACATTTTAACCAGAATAAATACGCTTGCAGTAAAGTTTTTGTGCGTATGCGCGAAAGCCTGCGTCTGTGTGCATGTGTTGCGGCCATCACCTGCTGAGCTTCTTGCTTTGACTACGGTCTTATCGCCATGGGATACCAGTGCTATCTCTTTATCTTCGGACACCCGAGATCATTGTCCCAGCCGAACACGGGTATGAGTGTTGAAAGGCTTTTCTGAAAATGCACGAGGGGAGCGAGTGCTGGGGGGTGCTGAGGTCAACCAGAAAGGAAAGAAGCAAGGAGCAGTTGTAGAGAGAGTGCTACAAGCGCTAAAACAACAGCCAGAGGAAGACCCGGTTTCCTCTGGACCAGGGGCTTTCCGTTTACACGTGGTAGCGTGGAAGGAGCTGGTGGCTAGAGGTCCACACATTTCTAGTCTGCTCAATGCTGCATCGTTTCCATTTGTAATTATTTTGTATTTCTTAAATATATTTTTTTTGGGGGGGTGCATTTATCTTGTCTTGAGCAGAGTATGCACATTTTATTTATTTATTTATTGCTCTAAACTCATCCTACTCGATGTTAGGATACCAGTTAACATTTACGCAATGTGTCATTTGGAAAAAAAAATGTGATCATATGAGAAAAAAATCAATAATGCTAATAATGATAACCTGTGACGTGATAACATGATAAGCCGTCCACTGAAAGGGTTAAAGTCTTTGGCAAATGTCTTAGCGCTTTCTTTCTGTGCTCGGGGTTGCTAGCGTGTTGTATGTTAGCATGCTAATTGCTACCATGCTAGCATTTTAGTGATTTGTCATTCGACAAGATGCGAACTCCTCGGCTCTGTCTTAGGCCCCTTCTGTTCTCGGTCGGGTTGCTCCCTTTGTACACGTGAGCACGTTACCAATTTTCAGTTTCCAGTTAACTCGGGTTGCTATCTTGTTTTGTGCAAGATGACAACAGTCATTCATTTAAAAATGTTTCCTTTGAATTACCTTCCGTGAGCGTATTTGTATGGAATGCCAACCCTCTAAAAATGTCCACAGCAGAGGTAGTGAGTGCTTGCTGTTCCCAGTGGCAGGCATATCTGATGCTTATGCAAAAGTTGACCTCCTTGTCGCTCGTTGGGCAAAGTGGTTGATGTCTGCCGGCGATAACCGCCACTAATTTGTGTACGCCTGAGAGCGTGAAATCGATTGGACGCCGTCCCCTCAGACGTCGGAAATGTCATCCGGGTCGACAGGCGCTCCATTGTCTCTGTCGTTATTGTTCAGATCTTGAATGGCCGGCGCACACACACACACACACACACACACACAAAAAGGACCATCCAGAAGTCGCGTTCAGCCGTGACACTGGAGACTTGAGAGTAATTCCCACTGAAGACGCAAATTAACGAGTCAGCGCAAGTCAGAAAGTCCATCAGGGGAGTTTGAACTGCAGGATTAGAAGAGGAATGCATCAGAGGAGGAAGCCACAAAGGGAATGGATGACGAGGGGATTTGGCCGTAATGTCATTAAAGAAGACAAAAAAGGTCTGAGCAGCGGGCAGCGGGCAGGAATTCAAGCCCCGTCCGTCCGTCTGCTTGAGTGGTAGAAACTTTTTGTAGGTGTTTGGACCTCTGCCAAAACTGAACTGTCCTCATTTGGACCAGCGGGAAATTAGACTGGTAGGAACTGCAGAATTCAGGACCTTGACCATACCTATCGGCCAACTTTCTAAAGATCTGTATACAGTTTTGCCAACTAGCTTATCCATGCTACTAGCATCCCACCAGCCTATTCTTTCTCATTCACCGAGCCCACCTATCTACATTGACCTTCTCACCTCCTTGTTCTGTTTCTCTTCTTGTCCACCCGGCTGCCAGTCTTATGACCTCGATAGGGGTACGGTCTCGCCAAACGTTTTGGGTGGAGATGAAAAAGCTGATCCAGTTCAACAACTCTCTTGAAGTCTTTCCCGCTGGAGGTCATCTGTCTAACTCGGACCAACTTGTTCATCTTCCCACGCCTCTCGCCCGTGGCCAGATTCTGCTGTATCAGATCAGAGCTTCAGATGTGGAAATCCTTGATCAAGTCGGTAAAACAAAAAAAAAAACCTGCTGCGATTCGTTCGCACCTGCGGTGAAATTCCACACACGTGATTTCTTCTGCTCTGGTGCAAAACCGTATGGAATGTTTTTCGCATGTGCCATGAGGAATGTGCATCTGACACATGGAGAATATGAGATGAAGGCATGAAAAGACCCTTTTGTTCAGGTTGCAAGTCAGGTTTTTTTTGGGGGGTGGGGGGGGCAGCTCAGGAAGTAACATGGTGGTCCCTCAACTACAGTCGGCCCTTGCCAGTTAGCGGTTGGCTTGTCACATACCGTATTTTTCTCCGCTATATCCTCCTGACGATCAGTAGTTCCAATGTGTCCTCTGTAGAGGACATTCTGTGAACCGAAATATCTCCCACCCAGTGCATCCAATCGCATGAACTCCTTTTGTGACTCGAACGAGGACATTCAGTGCTTTCCAGTGATACTACATTTGTAGGGGCGGGGCTTTGTGACTTTGACTTCTCAAGAGGAGAAAATGGCTTCCCTCAGTGCAAGCACTTTGTTATGGAAAAGTCGGACTTTTTATCAAACACATTTCGTCTTGAAATGCTGTTGGCATTTTATCGATACGACTCTCATGAACACGTTGGAGTTGTTTTAAGTGTATTTGAGCCTAGTATTAAAAAATGTCGTGGAATTTCAAAAAAAATGTATTTTGGAGTCGTCCAATTACTTCACATAGATTGGGGAATTTCAAAAGAAATGTGATTGGACGACATTTTCTTTTGTGCTGGTAGTCAGGAGGATAAGGCGCACCTTCAACGAATGGCCTATTTTAAAACTGTTTTCACATATCGGGCGCACTGCATTATAAGGCGCATACAATAGAAGCTGCAGTAGTGGCTGCAGTTGCTCTATGCATCCACTAGATGGTGCCACGCTATAGGGAATACAATACAATACAGCTTTATTGATATAGAGCCGTCACAGCCGCCGCAGCTGTCGCAAAGCGATGAGAACCAGCCACAAACACACAGACATGAAACATAAATGCAAATGGCATGACAAAACAATACATGAAAGAGAAACGTTAGGAAGACAATTGATGCAACACAAAGGCCCACAAAGCTCGTGGGCTCACATGCACAAGGGGCTGAATATCCTTCGACGTCTTGCTTGTCTCCTTCTTCCTTCGTGGAGTCAGTAGTTAACGATGCTTTTGGTATTATCTGCTGAGCTCGCAATGTCGTTGTCTGAGTGTCAATGAGTGTCGGGCAGAAAGAACCCTTCTAGGTTACAATTGCTTCCTGCTAATAACCACTAGATGGCGTAGGAACACTAACGGGGAAGCAGCTCAATGGGGAATAGAAAGAGATTGCAACGCCATACTTATTTTGGGATTTGTTGTGTTGCTTTTTCACTTTGGTTTCTTGTGGTTTTCAATTGTTTTTTTTTTTTTTTACAAATTATTTTGTTCAGAACTCCCTGGTTCTCTTGCGGATCTGTTTTTTTTGGGGTCCACGACTTTCACACACACACATGACAGCCCTGGCTAATCGGAACGTAGTAACTCATCAACAGTTCAAATTAGCGTTAAAATGCTTTGTGGTATATTTATAGTTGGAACTATGAACTCATTCACTCCCAAAGACGTTTTTATGCGTCTTTTCAGACTTGGTTTAGAAATGGCTGGCAGTGAATGAGTTAATATGGGCAGTTCAAAACAGTCTGGCGGGCATTCATTATTCGGGAGTTTGCGGGACACGGAAGCCTTTTCCCAGACCGTCGTGCTTATTAAAGTGATGTACTTTGCATCGCTTTGAAATAACTAACAGGCATCAATTATATTTACGTCGAGCACTTTGTAAGGTGGAAGGAAAAGAAATTAAGCGCGCCGGAAGAGAAACTAGATAAAAGAGACTTTTTGCAATGCAGCGTGTATGCGTTTTGGAGCGAGGAGGCTCACAAAGGGACACGCATGAGCGAACAGCAGCCATTGTTTTCATAAAACGTGACCCCTGCCCGGGACATCCTGGAAACATTTCCGCCGCTGCGCTCGTGTACGGCCGCCCGCGTCACGTTATTTGTATGCTATTCAAATCTCGCAGGTCAGCGCCTCGGCTCATTTTGAGCATATGTCGCGACCAAAAAAAAAAACAAAAAAGCTTTCATACCTATGAGCCGTCAGCCGTCTGGTGAGGCAGGCCAAGGTGGTTCGATTGAAAGAAAATTGCTGGGAGTAATGGCGGCTGCCATCGGGAGCCTGCTGCGTGGTTATTACGCTGTAATGTACCCGCTGACAGGCTGCACAAAACCGACTGCGGACTTGCTCCTTTTTCAACCATGTACCACTGCATTCCGTTATTTCAGGGATGCTACATTGTTTCGTGGCTACATGCAGACAAGGCCGAGATGGATGGATGGTTGGTCAGATCATGAATGCGTGCATGACGAATGGATAGATGGATCGGTGGTAGATGGATGCAAGGGTCACTGGAGATGCGTTTGTAGATGGAAGATGGCCGGGCAAATAGTTACAGTACGCGGACGGATGGACGGGTGGCTACATGCATCAGTAACTTGATGGTGCGATGCATGAATGGGATTTGTGTATTATTCTTTGGCAGAATTTCAACAGTTGCAATAAACGGTTGCAAGGCAAGGCAAGAAATCATCGTTTTGCGAATCATTGAATTTGAGAAGAATGGACCCAGTCACCTTAGGCACTTCATTTCAATGTTAAACATGCTAGCTGTGTCTGTCTGAAGTTAGCTTAGCGGTTAGCATGGCTTCGCTGTCTTTCCTCGGCGTCCCTTTTGCCAGGGCAGAAACATTAGATTATTCGCTCGGATGGAGGTAATGATGACTGACTGAAGAGCGACTGGAGAGCGTTTTGTCATAGCGGCAGCCGGCTTAAGCTTGTCGCTACTTGTAGCAAGCTAGTAGCGGCAAACCAGTCGCGCCTCGAACACCGACTGGGACATTGCGCCACTTTAACGTGCGTGTGCTTCCAACACAGCGATGTTACGGTTCCAGAAGGTTCCGGAATAGAATCGGACTCTGCCAGACGTAGACTCAGATAAAGGTACACAAAAATATTTTTTAGTTGCCGTTAGGCTGATGAGAAGGTCCTTGGGAAAAAAAATTCTCCTGTTCCGAAAAAAGTTCCAGCTGCCACAAGGTGACACAGAAAAGTTTCTTCGGAGACGCATCAATCTTTCAAAGCGTCAGCACACGCGTGGTTTCGAGTGACTCGGCAACTCCTGGTCACCTCTTCCTATCTTCATGCATGAACGGCATAAAAGACACATTTTTATTCATGTTTTTAAATCCCTTGTGGCTAAGCATATTTTAATAAGAGTTATGACTCAGCGATTTTTCCCCCCCCGCGCCTTGTCGTTAAAGCGTCAAATAAACCCCCGGCGCACTGTGACTAATCACCTAGAGCCAAAAGTGATGATTTAAAGTGACAAAGTGTACAAAATGGTCTGCTGTGTGACGTGAAGCACTTTTCAGTAGACGCTCCGTGTTGTGTTTGCATCATGTTGTTGCCATGGCGCCTCTGTTGGGTTTGACGACCGTCTCCTTTTCCCATCTCTGGCCTCCCGCTGGCATTTTTATTTCCTCTGTTGCTCTCCTCCTCCTCTTTTCCTTTCCATCAGTCTCTGCAGGCCATGCTCTCCTCCCTGCACTCCGAGCTTGACATTCAAAGCTACTTGATGACCATCCAGTCGCCCGGGCGCACAGTCAGTCCGCTCGTCTCGCATCTCTGCAGCTTGTCGTGCGGTGTTGTTATGTTCTAACAATGCACGATTACACGATTCATCCACAGAAGATTTAAAAGACGTAAAAAAACAACAACAAAAACTTGCAAAAGCGTCAGATATGTGTAATTAAAAAAAAAAAAGGATAATGTGGCATGCATAAGTGTGAAAAACCTTCCATTAATTTTTCTGTGTTATGTAATAAAAATACACTGAACAATATTTACAATATTTAAGTTAAATTTAACAGACATATTCATTAAGATATACTTTATCATATTTGACTTATTTTAGAAAATTCGCTTTTAAATATATATATATATATATATATATATATATATATATATATATATATATATATATATATATCGTTACCTTTCAATTGGGTTTAAATCTGGTTTGTGATTTATCTGGAAGATTAATTACAGATTATTTATTCAGTATGTCACTGTTATTTTTAATTTATTGTATTTTTTTTAAGAGATTCAACTAGGTAGGGTTCTCAATGTCCTGTCAACCTTTCCAACAAAATGCTAATGTGTGACAAAGAAGCAGCATGCGCATGCGGACATGTTTTTGCGAGTCTTTGGCCTGGCAGTGGCGATAGAAGAAGGTCACTGCAGAAAGAGCCCACTGTTCTATGACCTGCCCCCCCTCTTGGTCTCAGCACCCCCCCCCCCCGACCCCCAACCTAATCCAGGCGGTGCAGATCATTTTACAAACGCGTCACAAAAGCTCAACGAGCTCCTTAGCCTTGTCGCGCACATCTATTGAAGCCTGACTTCAGCGGAGGCCTGATCTGATTACAAACGATGGTCACGTCTCATAACTCCGTAATGACTTGTAGCAACTTTTTTTGGAGGAGGTTGTTGGGGGGGGGGGGGCTTCTGCGTGAGAAACGCAGCCACTTAATGCACAGTCGAGTCGCATGCCTTGGCTGGAGTCGGGCTGAAGTTGCCAATTACATGACGTGGGACTTGCTTGGCTAAAGCTCAAAGAAGAATCTGGTTGCGAAAGTTACACCACATCACTCGACAAGTCTTGCAGAAATGCGTTATGTAGCTGCTGTTGACCGCGGCTCACATTCCAGACACTCGCACACAGACTTGACATCGCTTGAGGCAACCAGCCAACCTTTGGAATTGCTACATTTGGATTCAAAGGTTATGTTTTGGATTCAATCTTGCAAAAAATAAAGAGAGTGGCAGTTCAAAGATAAGAGCCGCAACAACTAGGATGTTGAACTCCATCTGTCACTTTAAAACCCACAAAGTCAGCTAAGCTACGTTAACTGCACAGTTTAGCTAACCGCTAGCTTGTCAAACTGATTCACGTTGCTCTTCAGTTTGTGACACCGATAAAACGTGAGAAATGATGGAGGCCAGTTTGAGACCATTACAAAAAACATTTGTTGGCACACTTAACAAACGCAAGTACTCATCGCGATGTTGTGGCTGAGCAAGACAGTTTGACTCGACTTTATGACTTGCTAACACACGTCACCACTTGACTCGAATTGCTTGAAATTAAGTGGAGACTCCGTTTGACTTTATTGTTATTATTGTTGATATCATTCTTATTATTATTTGAATAACCACATCAACTTGGGATCCAGATCCTTACGCTCCATCATTTGTTGCTTCCAGAGCAGAAGCCCCAAGCACTGCCCCAGCCCGCAGCCCGGCGTGGACGCGGACCACCTCTCCCTCGCCTCCCTGGACTCGATGGAAGCCATGTCCGAGGTGGACGCGCCTATCGGCTTCACCCGGGGCAGCCGGGTCCGCGCCAGCCTTCCTGTGGTCAGATCCACCAACCAGACCAAAGACCGCTCGCTCGGTAAGTTTGTGGCTTGTGTACGGTGCCACACAAGCTTGTACCAACCAAACACACAAAATTGACACAACATTTACCTTTTAGATCAATTATATTTTCAATAATTCCTTCCCGAGTCCAAATTGGGAGCTAGTCGTTTAGCAGCTAGCTCAAGAAGCTAACGTTACGCGACGTTAGCTTCTTGAGCTAGCTGCTCTACATCTCTACGCAGTCTGTATTTGTACTGAAGGACTTGAAGCAGTACTTCTACTTTTACCCAAAGTCTTTCTTTATACCACAGGTGTCAAACTTAAGGCCTGGGGGCCAGACGTGGCCCGCTACATTATTTTAAGTGGCCCGCGAAAGCTAATCAAAAATGACAACTTCCATGATGCTTGCTAAAATCGGAGCCAAGACGTAATAAATCTGCGACATATGGTAGGCATTTTCTTGTGACCAAAGCAATCATTGCGATAAAACATTATTCGTGACTTCTTTATATAGTTTCAGTCATAAAGGCTCTCCAAGGGAAATGGTCATTATAATGTGGCCCGCAACAAAAATGAGTTTGACACCCCTGCTTGACACAAATACTTGTACTTTTATTTAACTCATTCAGTCCCAGCCAATTCTAAACCAAGTCTGAACAGACGTATAAAAACGTCTTTGGGAGTGAAGGAGTTAAGTACAGAGTTTAAGTAGTCTTAGCGCCTCAGATATTTGGTGAGTAGGTGCTCCGCATCAGGACAAAGTGAATAGCGGGACAGCCAAAGTCGACCGATTGGGGGTTGTGTTATGCTGTTACAAGAGGGGCGGAGTGAAGTAGAACTTCACCGCTTCATCCCTCCCACAGTGACAAGCACACACGCACACGCTCACACCCACACAAAAAGCTCATCCCCCAAAAAGTCTGCGCCACTTCTGCTCCGAGAAAGAAAATGTGAGTACGGAGTTTTTGTGTTTTCTCACTATTCTTAACTTGAAACTCGTGAGTGTTCGGAAAGGACGCAAAGTCCATTTGTTGCGGAAGGCGGCCGTTTGCCGCGCGTGGCCCGCCTCCCGCCGATCTCAAGCGAACTCCATCCACCTTTTGCCGTCGCATATTCACACGCGTCGGCTCAGTGGCGCCGCTGTGGCGTCAAACATCTGGATGCCGAGCGCTAACAGAGCAGCTCCGGGGGGGTGGGGGGCAAACAAGTCCCCCTCACCAGGAATAGGAATCGGAATCTCACAGACATCTGGTAGCTTTTACCAGCTCGCTGCTTTTATCAAGTCACACCAAGTAAAAGATCGCTTTGTTTGTAGTCCACTTTCCCGCAGCCAAGGCTTTCTTCCGGAAATACGATAGCATAGCGCGCAGCCAGTTCGGATCACGGGGACTTTCTTTTAGCACAGACAAAGAGTGCAGAATCTTCAATGGACGTTTTGTTTCAGGCCGCTATTGTTTGTACAAGTGCTGCGTGGGCGTGGCCAGACATTCTGCGGCACACATCTGTTCCCCCACCCCAATTCCAGGTCTGGATGACTTTGGGAGCAGTCGGAATCTGCCTGCAGAGTCATTCAATGTCCCTGGCTTGATTTTTTTTCTCTTTCTTGCTCCCCTTGCCCATCAGGCGTGCTCTACCTGCAGTACGGAGACGAGACTAAACAGATCCGCATGCCCAACGAGATCACCAGCATCGACACGGTCCGGGCGTTGTTCGTCAGCGCCTTCCCGCAGATGCTCACCATGAAGATGCTGGAGTCGCCCAGCGTGGCCGTTTACGTCAAGGACGACATGAGGAACGTGTACTACGAGCTCAGCGATGTCAGGTAAACGCCGGCCGCACCGCGTGCCACGTCGCAGATGGCCGCTAGACCGAATCTCCTTCATCGGCTCTGCGGAAAATAAACTGTCAGTGGAGTTGCCGAATGTTCTGAACTCCCCTTTCCATGCCATTGTTTGTACGGGACAGACCAATGCTGCCTGGAGGAGTTGGGGACTTATTTTTACATATAACATTTAAGCAAAAAGTAAGAATTAATCAAAATGTTTATACTTAATTCACTATGCTCAGATGGGAGAAAAAAACAAGATGTCAAACTCGAGGCCCGGGGGCCAGATCTGGCCCGCCGCATCGTTTTATGTGGCCCGCGAAAGCAAATCAAACATGTCAACTTCCACGATGCTTGCTAAAATCCGTTCCAAAATGTCAAATTCTCATTTGTCCTAAATACGAGAGACATTGTCAGCACTTTCTTGCGACCAAACCCCTCATTAGAGCAACTTCAACAACAGTTGAATACAGCATTATTCTTGACTTATTGATCGGCTTTCGCGGTCATAACGGTCCTGCGTTGGAAATGGCCGCTGACAAAATTGAGTTTGACGCGCCCGAGTTCGAGTAAAGAATAGATATACTGCACACATATGAACTACTACATTTTAGGGGCGGGGTTTGGGGGTTGCGCAACAAATATTACCCGCCTCTTGCTAAAATAAATTCTCTGTGGGCCAGATTAGAAAACACGGAACACTCCTAGTCTACGATGTGTAAGCGAGGGCATTATGTTATCTAGCGTGACAAACGATAAGCAGTTCCACCTCCAATGCCATGTGTACTTTGGGCCCGCGTCTTTTTTTTTTTTTTTTTTATCACTGCTGTAAAAAGGGAGTTTGCGCTTGCTGAAGGTTGACACAAGCGCCCTGGTCCTCAGCGTGAGAGCAAGGGTGTGACCGGTTGTGTCTGGCGTGGATTTTAGCGCACCATGGAACGTCGCGCCAGATTCTCGGCGCCCGCGTCGGGATACGTACCGCTGGCCGGGCTAGTCCAGAGAAGGAACGGGCTGACGCCGCGTCGGCCGTATTCCGACGGCGACGCCTGGGCCGCCTTCTTACCCTTAGTCTCCTCTTCCCCGTACAGGAATATCACGGACCACTCCTGCCTGAAAGTCTACCACAAGGACCCGGCGCAGGCTTTCAGCCACGGGCCCCGGCCGGCCAGTGACGACGCCAGGGTGAGTGCGCGGCTCATTTCATTTCTTCCGCCGAACTTTGCTGAAAAAGCACCTCGTCCAGTTTTTGTGGTTATTCGGGGTTGACACTGTACAATGTCACAGAAAGTAGGACTGAACAATTTTGACCAATAATGTCATTTTGTGATCCCCCTCAATATTGTGATTATGATTTAATGTGCAATTATTTTTCAAGAGCCTTTTTCCATCAAATTTTTTTCAGCACACACAAACAACAGACGAATCTGTCTCGCAACTATCAGATCTAATTAATGGAACCTTGACGTGCAAATGTCACGACTTAACGAGTTTTAGAAGTCAGAATTGATTTTGCAATATTAAACATGGAGGTCACGTTGCACTGCCGCGTCTGTGGCTTTGGGGGTGTGACCTGCTTGCTTCTGAGGCGGGGCCTAGTAGTCTCGTGAGCGACGTGGGCTTCGGCCAATGAGATCGTCACGTTGGCTAGCTGTTGACACGCTCACGTAAGCAGCAAACTAAATGCAATTGAACCATGAAAGAATGTGAAAGAAAGAAAGAAACACTTTGACCGGCAGCCTTTTGACGTCTTCGCCAAAGCCGACCTAAACCAGTAAAACGTGACCACCGCTTCTTATTAATCTAAGATGTTGCAAGCGGGGGGGGGGCATATTGTTCCACTCGCTTGTACGCTTCACAGCTTGAACTCAACACAAGTTCTAATCTCCTTCCTTTGTTGACGTTTTTTTTTTTTTTGCACATTGTCCCCTGCGGATGAAACAAAAGTAAAGCCTTTGCCTCTAATCCGGACCACCTTTTATCTCTGCTGCTGCTGCTCGGATATTGCAGACCCCCAAAACATCCGCACGAGCTGAGAATGACTTTGAGAAAGTAACAATGAACCGATCGGGTCGTTTTCTTTTTTGCAAGCTGCTCGCAGAAAAATCAAAGTATTCAAGGGCCGCTTCAACTTGAACCCTTTTGAGGGACAGCGGTTGCTACAGCGGACAGCTTATCATGTCATCAGGTGACCAGGGTGCAGGAAAGGATTAAAGCCACAAGCCATTCAAAAATGTTCCCTCATTCTATCGGGCAGTGTGTATGAATATAACACGTGCAAACAATTTTTATCTAAAGAGAAGAACTTTCTGTGAGACTTGCCGTGAGTCAGGCTTGCACCCCGTGAACAATAGCTTGTTTGTTTGTCAGGAAGTGTTGACTTTGCACAGCGACACTCCTCGTCGCACATCCAGTGGTTACGTAACGTATTTTGATTTGCCGCAAATTTCAAAAGTCCCTGAAATTTCATGCAAGAATTTGTCACGCTAGGAAGAATAATCACAGGCATTTGCGTCTACTTGATATATTTGTGTTGGGGGGGGGGATAAATTCTTTCTTCCTGGATTCAAATGGCGTTTTCAGGTATCTGTACGGACCTGTTGCTTTGACTCCCCGCACTTGAAAACCGATTTCTTTTGTCTTATTTTTCATGCGTCGTCATTAGCTCATTAGCATGTTTTTTTTTTTTTTCGGCAGTTCACAGTGTAAGAAAAATCAACAGCAAGACATTGGGAAGGAAATGATATTGCATGCTTTAAGATAAGATAGGAAAACGTTTATTGGTCTCGCAATGGAGAAATTCCCAATTCACAGCGGCAACGTTACCAAAGGAAGAAGCAGAAGAGCAAAATATCGGAGCTGCTGGAAAATGGTCTCATTTAAATATAATGCTTCATTTTTTTTTTTTTCCCTCATCACAGGCATGTCCATCTACCGGATATTATTTTCCCCCCCTCCCATAATCGACCTCCTTTTTTGTTCACTAGCTCAAACACGAGGTTCGATTTATTGCCCGCTTACAGGTTATCACACCTCACAACAGCGGCCCCGGATTAGCTGACGGCTGAAATGTTGTCGCAGATTAACCTCTCCGTCTGTGTTATTGCTTCGCCGCTCGGAGCTTGGCCGGCGTGTCTGGACAACGTGCTGACGGCGGCGTTTTTGTTAAAAAAAAAAAAATGAGCTCGGTGAATGTTTTTGTTTCAAGGGGGGGCGGTTTCCAGGAAAGAAAAACGGGATTCATATAGCACAAAAGCCAGAGTGACATCAGGATGGCATCAGGATCAGAACCAATTTGTGCACCTTCATCAAAACTTTGAAAAAAGTTTAAATCTGGGCCTCTTTAGTTTTGACCACCAAAAAATCTTTTTCAGCCTCCTACAAACCTCATCCCCCCCCCAAAAAAGAGCATTGTTTTGGACATATTTGTGTTTGAATTCACTGGACATTGTGCCGCTCCTCGTAGAATCAATCACATTGTCATTGATGGCTTTGAGACGGCAAATGTCGAGTCCTTTCTTTGGAGGTTAGGTGCTCCCCGTTTTGCTTGTGACGTTGTTTTTGGCAACCTGCTGTATTTGTCTGTACTGAGTCTGCGTGCGGCGTTTATTCTCCAGGCGCACGGCGACACGGCCAATCCTCTGAGGCAGCCTCCAGGGGGTCCGCCGCCACCGCCGCAGCCATTACAGGCGCCGACGCTCCCCTCCTCTCCGCACTCCCCTTCCCGGATCCCGTTCAGCCCGCGGCAGGGCTCTCTGCCCGGCAACGGCGCCGCGCCCAGGGAGCGCCTTTCCGCCGCCGCCCCGGCCCGCTGCGGCTCCCCCTGCCCCAGTGCCATCCTGGAGAGGCGGGATGTCAAGCCTGACGGCGACATGGGCGGGAAGGGTCACGGTGGCAGTCGGGCCAACGAGGGCCTCTACGCCGACCCTACCTTCTCCAGGAGGGGCGCGGGCATGACGACGGCCCACGCGCAGCACCCCAACGGCGGGCGCGACGGGCCGGAACACGGCTTCCACCGGGCGTCCGTCCGCTCCGCCGGCTCTTACGGGGCGCCCGGCCCCGTCGACTCCATCGACCACCCTTCCCTGTACAGGCAGAAGTCAAGAAACAGCCAACTTCCCACGCTGGGCTCCAAGACCCCTCCGCCGTCCCCTCACCGGATGACCGACGTGCGGCTCATCGACATCCACGGCGGCGTTACCGTGGAGAGGAGCTCGTCGGTGCGGCACTCCTTCAGGAAAGAGGACGCGACGGGGACCAAGGGCAGGAATAACGCGGCGCCGTCAGACGTCCACTCTCAAGGGCCCGTCCCGGCCGCCAGTGACATTCAGACACGGTAAAACACGGGATGGGGATCGTGGGAATGAAAAGAGTGCATCGGAGCATGAACTAACTCACGCCGCATCCCACTTTCAAGCTAACCGACGTGTCTTCTCCCTTCTCGGAGATGCGCGAGTCGCAGCCCCGATTCGTGCGCGTGGGGGAGTCGTGTCACGTGACCGTGAGATGTGCAAATATTTCGTGGTGACTGAGCAAGAAGTTGTATCCATTCACTCCCAAAGACGGTTGTAAACGTCTTTTCAGACTTGGTCCAGAATTGGCTGGGACTGAATGGGTTAAGCAAAGTCATGCCTTCATGCGACTTGAGTCAGATTTAGAGGACGCACGACTTGATTTGTTTGTAAGACTCGAGACTTCCCTATGACTTGTGCACACGTGTCTTGCTCCCACCTCTGCGGACACTAACGCTTCTCCTCTTCTGAGCGTTGCTATCGCAATCTCCGTCCCGATTCCGCAGCTGATTATTATCAAGACAAATCTGACAGGCCAAATATTGCTGCGGGTTCTTTCCTTTTTCGGCCTTTTTCGGTGACTAAGAATGGTTTGAGAACTCAGTCTATGAGTTGCGATGTGGGGGGCGGGGCATCCTGCTCGCTCCAGGCCAGAGTCACGCTAACATTCCCGACAACCTGAGCAGGCCTCCCCGAGCGCTGAAAGTCGAATTTTCTGCTGTCTTCTGCAGAGAGCGAATGAAGGCAATGGAGCAACAGATAGCCAGCTTGACTGGTCTTGTTCAGCATGCGCTTTTAAAGGGGCCAGACAAGGAGCCTCTAAGGTAAGCCCGCTGCAGTTCTAGGACGCACCTACACTAGGCACCAGGGCACAAATGGGAAGGCTGTCCCAAGTTGTCCCATCTCCAAAGCCAACGACACGACAAAAGATGTTATCAATCCCGTTGTTGTCATTTCCCAAACGGGATCTTTCTTTCCGTCTTCTGTGCAGTCCTCGCGTCGACGCTTTGCTCGTCACGTAGTCCAAAAGAGGATGATGTCGCTAACATCATTTTAACAGCCGGTTTGCCCGACTCTTCCCATCATCCTTGGTCATGCCGCGTCCTCATTAACCCTCTAACCCGAGTGCCTACTCCACGCTTGCAAACGGTTTGCTTCCTTGCTTAAAACCTGCTTAAAAAGTGTCTTTTTGTGGCCGCAGTGAGAGACCCTCAAAGACGTCGTCTCCAGCCCACAGTGCGCACAGCTCCAGTGAGTATGGTGAAGTTCCATGCCGTTTGCCCGCTTTTGTCCGTAACGGCTCAGAAAATTGGCCCAAATGTTGATCATCCATCCATCCAGCCGTCCATTTTCTGATCTACTTATCCTCACAAGGGAGCTGGAGCCTATCGCAGCCGTCTTCGGGCAGTAGGCGGGGAGGGGGACACCCTGAAACTGCTTGCCAGACAATCGCAGGGCACGCAGAGACGAACAACTACCGCCATTTCCGCACTATAGAGCGCACCTGATTATAAGCCGCACCCACGACATTTTTAGAGGAAAACCAATTTTGTACACCCACAAGCCGCACCCGTATATAAGCCGCATGTGCCCACATTCAAACATGTCAACGTATTTACAAAGAAAGAGAGAGTTGTCAAAGTTTGAATCATATAACTTAACAATAATAATAACTTTCTTCCCAAACAGTGCCTGTGACGCGGCAGTGAAACGCTAGCAACATGCTAACAACACGCTAGCAACAGAATAGCAATGCGTCATCTGCCTTTCTTTTGGCATTTTCCGTGATGAGGGTATGTTGACGCTAATTTAATGGATGCACAAGACAAGAAGTTGCAGTCTTCCTCCACGCATATATTCCACCGCTCTGATTCTTACCTTTTCTACTCGAGCGCCCCCTGGCGGCCGTTAGAAGAATTACACAAATTGGCCGCATCACTGTATAAGCCGCAGGGTTGTAAGTTCGGGGAAAAAAGTAGCAGCTTATAGTCCGCAATTTACAGTAATCGCGCTCACACCGAGGGAGTGTTCCATTAACTTGCCACGCATGTTTTCGGAATGTGCTGAGGAAACCGGAGTACCCGGAGAAAAGCCACGCAGGCACATGCCGAACATGCAAACTCCATACAGGAAGGCCGTAGCTGGAATCCGAACCCTGCAACCTCGACACTTTTGCACCTCCATGCTCCCAAAGTCTCCAAAAAGTTTTGACATTTTTTTTTTTTTTTCGGGTGCATGCGCGGGGGCAGCTGGCACAAGGCTTAAACCAGTGGCAGATTATGAGGGTGATTACAAGACATGACAATGAGAGCTCAAGTCAGTCTCTTGCCACCTATGAGACCGAACAGCAGCCCCCTTCACTCGTCCGAGCCGTAGCTGAACTTTGCTTGACACTCGGTGCGCTCGTGTACATTCTAACCTGCACTTCAAGTCGGGGCGGCAGATAAGCAGGCGTCATTGAGAGTTTTTTTTTTTTTTGCGGAGACACAGGTTTATCCTCCAGAGGCGGAGCGGCAACACTTCCCAAACGACTTGTGTTGCCTCTGGGCCGGGAGATAACATTGTTTTACGTTGCTCATTAGTGTCGCTTTTTAAAAAAAAAAAAAAATGAAGGCCTTATTGTCTGAGCACATTTGGGCGGTAGAGTTGTTTTGTGTGCAGAAGATAGGTCACCGTGTTATTGTCGTGTGCAGAGAGTTGCGACATAGGCAAAAAGTGCAAAAAAACAACCCTTTTGTCAATTTTTACTCGTTTAGCAACTTCCCTAATTTTGGTAGAGCAACTCACAACTTTCTCATAAAAAGTTAGGGAGACTCAGCCTCGGGGTTAAATATCAGGATGAAGTTAAAGTCTACTTACTATTCACAAACAATAAGCTGAACGGTAGAATTGAGGATCAAATTGACAAGGATGTCAGTCTACTGCCTTTATGTGAATCTTCCAGTCTCTCCGTACTGTATCTCCACTTGCGTCCTTTGTCATTTCTTTTTTTTTTTTTTTTAATTTGTGATTTCTTCCTGGTTGAGGTGGCTCGCCGGTTTTGGCACCCAAGTGCAACACTTTCGCTGCGGCGGCGGCGGCGGCGGCGGCGGCGGCGGCGCCACAAGACAAGCGGAGCCAGATTCCTCTCAAAGCCAACCTGCTGCAGTTCAGGAAGAATGTGTCGGATCTCAGGATGCAACTGCAGCAGATGAGGCAGCTGCAGGTAAAGAGCCACCGGGTCCATTCGGAACGCGTCGTCAATTCAATAAGGCGCACATTAAAGAAATGTCGTTTTGTTAAATTGAACTCACGGTGACAAAAAAAAATCCTGCCCCCAAGCTGCCCACAATAAAAGGAGCAACACAGTGTCAGTTAAAGCGAGGCCGAAAAAACAAACGTTGATACTTTTGCTCTTGTTATTCGGTGTCATTACATTGCTACAGTGTGTAAAGCACTGTTTTTGAAAACAGAATAAAATCAACAAAAACAACGAGGAAAAATCATCCCGCACCATCCCTTTAATATTTCCCTTTCAGCTCCAGAACCAGGACATCATGCGAGTGCAGCTGAAGCGAGCCGAGCAGGAAATCGGCGCTAAGCTGGCAGAGGCCCTGCGACGCCTGGAAGACCCCGTCCAAAAGCAGAGGGTTCTGGTGGAAGAAGACCGGCAGAAGTACTTGGGCCTGGAGGAGCGCGTGCTAACACAGCTCGGGTACGTAAGCCACCTGTTAGTTTCGAATGCTTTCCTCAAACCGATCCCATGTGTGCGAAGCTCATTTTTGTGCACACGCCCATGTTGTCAAGATGTGCAGCAGATTTCTCAAAGTCAAGCCAACGCCCCCATTTTAAGACTCAGGTTTAGACAGGCAAGCTATGATAACCTCTCTGAACTCTTATTTCCACCTGTATTATCTTGCCTATAAGTTAGCTGAATCTTTTTGTGAGAGCTTGAGACAGGCAAGCTATGCTAACCTCCAGAACGCTTATTTCCACCTGTATTATCTTGCCTATAAGTTAGCTGAATCTTTTTGTGAGAGGTTGAGACAGGCAAGCTATGCTAACCTCTCTGAACGCTTATTTCCACCAGCATTATCTTGCCTATAAGTTAGCTGAATCTTTTTGTGAGAGCTTTAGAAAGGCAAGCTATGCTAACCTCTCTGAACACTTATTTCCACCTGTATTATCTTGCCTATAAGTTAGCTGAATCTTTTTGTGAGAGCTTTAGAAAGGCAAGCTATGCTAACCTCTCTGAACACTTATTTCCACCTGTATTATCTTGCCTATGTTAGCTGAATCTTTTTGTGAGAGCTTTAGAAAGGCAAGCTATGCTAACCTCTCTGAACGCTTATTTCCACCAGCATTATCTTGCCTATAAGTTAGCTGAATCTTTTTGTGAGAGGTTGAGACAGGCAAGCTATGCTAACTTCTCGCAGCGCTTATTTACACTTGCATTATCTTTCATAAAAGTTCCCTGAGTCTTTTTGTGGGTGGCATTTTCTGCTAGGTGAAGTACTCGTTAGCATGTCTGATTCACATTTGAGGAGTTCTCGGTTAGAATCTTAGCTCAGGGTCCGGTGAATCCTGGTCCATTGTTACAAACCGCGTTGAAATGAATGGAAATGCCATTGATCTCTTCCAGCTTCACTACCATGAAAACAAACAAAAAAATGTTTTAATTGGAAAGGTAGTATATTGTACTTTATAAAAACACAGTAATGTCGCAATTAGACCTTTTCCGCATTTTTTTGCTTCTACTAAGTGGACATTGTGCTGCTCTTGGGGGCAGTACAACCCAGAAATACTGTACATACGTCTGTCTCAGCTCCTCAGTTAGCTGCAATAAAATGTGTAACTTTTAAGCATTAGATGAAGAAAATATAACCCAGGCAGTTTTGTATTAAAGGCTTACAACAACACTATCAAGGCTATGCTAATGGCGTTTTACATTGTGTGTTAGCGACTTTAAGATAAAGTGACACGGTTGTTTGGAAAGCACGAGGTTCAGTTCTCTTTAATTTCTTTAGTTTGACACTGAATTTGAACCCAAAGCAAAAAAAATGGGCCAAAGGATGGCTCACAATTTGGCTTTCGGCGTGTAAACATTCGTGCTTCCGGGGGGTGAGCTCATCGCCTAAAACAGGTTGAAGCAGTTGGGAAAGTGGAATGATCTATCTGTCAATCTATAAACAGAATGTGTTCATACAAATGTTACACCGTCTACATTTCCAATTAAACAACCTGTGTTTTTGGTGTTTTGTTTTTGCTTGGGGGGGGGTGGGTGTTTCCCGTAGTGATCTGGAGCAATACGTGGGCACTCTCCAGAAGGACTTGTTGGGGACTGACCGAGCGGTGACCCTCAAGGATGTGGAGGAGGGGGCGGTGACTCTGAGGAAGGCGGGAGAGTCGCTGGCAGGCCTGAAAGGTGAGACCATGCCCGATATTCCTCAATGTACCTAAAAAGACATGAATGTCAAATAGAAAGATTGGTTTTTTTGGGCCACATTTTCGCTTCACTTCAATCAACATTCTGCTGCTTCCTCTGTTGTGCATGCATTGGACACCAGGGGGCAGTATAAGACAATCATAGAGACAAAGACTTTCACAACTGACTCAGTAATATGTGGCATTTTCCTCAAAGGATAAAGAATATATGCATGAGTGTATTGTTATATTGCCCGTCTACATGTTGCTTCACCGTTGGTGTTCCAATATCCCCGCCGAAAGGGAATTTGTGCGTCAGGTGACGTGTCCCTTAAGGCACCGATGTTGACAGCCTCAACTGTAATCCAGGCACCCTTTTGCGAACCAAAAGAGCGGCATGTAAACGGCGTGACGTCTTGCGTTATGTGCAGCGTCCCCGGAGACTGTCGTACTATGTCGACAAACGCGTGCGTCTTTCTGCGTTTGCCCAGGAGAGTTTCCGGCCCTGCAAACCAGAATGCGCGCCGTGCTCCGCGTGGAGGTGGAAGCCGTCAAGTTTCTCAAGGAGGAGCCTCACAAACTGGACAGCATGCTGAAAAGGGTGAAGAGCCTGACGGACACGCTGGGCTCTCTGAGGAGGTGAGGTGGCTAGAAAGAGCGTTAGGGTGAAGACTTACTGGAGCTTTATTTCAATACAAATGGCGTTACAAAACAATAAACGAAAGACATGAGTCTCAATCGTCGTTGCAGATCTGCAAGCGAGAGCGGTCAGCGAGCGGCCGAGCCTTCTCCCGACATCCCGGCGGACAACGTCCGATTTCCAGCGGGGACCCCACCGGCATCAGCGTCCACAGCGGCCCCGCCGGAGTCGCAGAGCCCGCCGTGAAATCCGAGGCGAAGCCCTCCTCTCCGGCGGTGATCCATCACGCCCAAAGCTCCCCGCTTCCCGTGCGGCCATCGCAGCGGTCCGCCGGCTTGTCCGCCGCTCAGCCCGGCCCGCCTCTCGCGGCCTGCCCCGCTCCCTTCCACGCCGCGAGCGAGAGTCAAGGCCGGGAGTCCCCCAAGGCCACGTCCGCGGACCCGCCGAGTCCGACCCGCCGTAAGATGATACGGGGGAGCCCGGCGAACCACGGCAACGGGACCGCCGGCCAGGGTCTGCTCATTGAGGAGCTGCAGCATACTAAGGAGAAATGCAAGAGCAGAGCAATGTCCATCGAGGTACGTGTCGCTCTTCTGTATATTCTTTTATTTGATCAAACCATTCAATGACAGGCTACAACAGAACGGCTTTTTCTGTAATTACATTTTCAAACAATGTCCAGAGAAATCCAAAAAAATTCATCTAGTCATGTTTTCATTTTATTAATTTAAAAAAAAATATTGTAATTACATAAATAATATGAATAATAATCGGCTTTGGCTGAGGTAATTGGGAGGCTATTTTCAACTTTTTTTTTTTTTTTTTAATGGCTGTAGGCAGCAGAGAAGGAGTGGGAGGAGAGAAGGCAGAACATGGGTCAGTATGATGAAAAAGAGTTTGAGAAAATCCTGCAGGAGGCGGAGGCCAACATGATCAAGGGCCTTCTCAGCCCCGATGCGGAAAGTAACCCACTGCTGCCCCCTGCTGCCTCCAGAGAGCAAGCGAAAACCCCCCTGGAGTCCCCAACAGGTCTCTGCGATAAATAATCCATTGACAATATGATTTAGAGTGTTCCTTTGGCTCACTTCACACTTTCTTGTCACGTCTTAGAGCCTCAGCCTGAGCCTCCTCTGGACAAACCAGCTAAGAGGGTTCCGGAGAAGCTTTCGAAGCTGGTGATGGAAAAAACTGCCAAACCAGCTCCGGAAAGACCCCCTAAAACCCCCGGGAAACCCGCATCCCCGGATTCTTTTAATAAGATGGGATCCGAAAAGGTCGGCAAGTCCCCGCCGCCGCCGCCGCCTCCCAGGAAGCCCTTCGGCAACTCCGGCATGACCACCACGCGTTCTGGAGAGGTGGTCTACACCGGCAGAAAGGACTCTCAGGTGAGTCTTGTAAAAAAAAAATCATGACATGAGGGGTTTCGGTGGGAAATTACAATCCACCTGTCGTGGTCAGGCTCCTCCGCCAACAGGCCGCCACCACATCCCATTCTCCAGGTGCGCCATAATAATGGAAGAGGGAGCGGTTGGCGGTTTTAGCTAACAAGGGCTTTGACAGATAGGGGGTGTGTTGTATTCGCGTTTATATAATACCATTGAGAACCATTTTCATTACTTAACAAAACAAAAAACTTCTCCGTGCAGATCAAGTTAATTTCGTCAGCTTTTGCAAGTAGCGGCAGTGAATCAAGATAAAATGCAGATTTCGGAAAGTCAGATTGAGATATTAGTCTAAAGATACCAGATAAGTCCACTTTTATACAAGAAGGGAAATATACTTCATTACACCCCACCCGAAATGTTTTTTTTCTTTCATTTTTTTTTTTTCCAGGAGGGGGAAGAGGAGAGACTGCTCCCCGTCGCCCAAATCAAGCCCAACAAAAGTGTCCCACCAGAACCCAGGAAGCCCGCTACTCCACCTCCTGTTGTTGCCAGGGAGGAGGAGGATGATAGCGACAGGATCATGGCAGAACTCCAAGTGGGTCTCACACACACACACACACACACACACACACACACACCCTCTTCTTTCTTGGGTGATTTCACTCGGGTGGCTGATTTTCGCAGCGTTGGTATCGGGTTGCCTTCCTCCCCCCACCTCAGAAGTGGCAATGCAGCGGGCGCCGGTAGCCGATCACGTATCCAGTTTTTCCTCAAATTCCTTGTCCCCCACAACCTTTCCGCACCAGGTTTTCCAGAAGTGCACAATTCAGGAAGTCGGGCCGCCAAACACGGCGGAGCCGGCTCCTCGCACGGAAGCTCAGATAAGAGAGCTAAGAGCGGACAAGAAGGTAAACCGCCCCCGTGTGTCGTCGCCGCCAGCTCGCTGCCTGCGCCTCGTAACACTCGCTTGGGCTTGACCAACACTTTTAACCTCCAAGTTTCCTGTCGCTGCCTCCTCCTCCTCCTCCTTGTCGCTTTGGATTCTACCACTTGAAACATTCCCAGGATTAAGTCTGCATGAAAGGGAGCCCCTGGAAGACCAACATGGACAATGTCTTCCAACCTCGCTTCACCAAATCAAATAAAAACGATTGCATTTTGTTGCCCAATGAGCATTTGTGTCTTTTTATTGAATCATCATCCCCATTTGAGATCAAATATTAGTGCAGACTTAGTTCACGATAGAGCCGTGTGGCCCGGTGTGCATGCTTCTCTCGCGTCACAGCACTTTTTCCGTCTCTGCTAAGCTTTTCTCCGACTTCACAAATTCAACTTTCTAGTTTATTAATTTCGTTTCTCTTTGAACGTGTGTTTCCAGCACAAAGTCATACCATGCAAATAATGTCCTGAAATTGTCACGATAAGTAGAAGTACAGGAAATGGTGTGCGGCGCGGACGCAAAACGGTTCGCGCATCCGCCTCGCATTTAGGGGTTCCCGTTCCCGTTTGCCTTGTCGCCGTGCTTGTGTGGCTTTTTTCGTAGAAACAATTTACCTCTCACATCTCCAAAACGTGCGTTCCATTCATGGAAGACTCGACATCGGGGTTGTCAAACATACGGCCCGCGGGCCAGAACTGGCCCCCCAAGGCGGTTCGATCTGGCCCGCGGGATCATTTAAAAGTGGAAAAAATGCATTCAAGGCAGAATAAGACCTATCAGAAATGGTTAGATGAATACGAAACAAATATCTGGCAAATGTAAGACAAAAGGTAGAAACTCATTCCTTTGGCAATAGAAATTGAGGGAACTCATTTTAGTCACTTCACAGATTCAACATACCCGGCCGGTGACACAGTGTTATAATTTCCCCAAACTGTCATAGCAGAGCTCAGAGCCAAAACAGGATGAAAAAGATTCAGACACGGACGAAAATGGAAACGCGACTGTCCGGCAAAGCCAAGGGGTACGTACGGTGTCGCTTTTGGCTGTACCGTATCTTCTACATTTGAGGTCATTCCAAATACGGGGCTTTTTAACAGCCATTGCAAACTTTGCAGGTCATATACTACGTGACCGGAAAGATTCCGAAAGAGCAGCCGCACCATTCCGCAACGGAGGAATCCCACGAAGACCGGGAGCCCGCCCAGTCTCCATCACAGGTGTCAAATGTCACTCTTAACGACAATTCTCCAGGCCAGCCACAGCAGCGGGAGCAGCGACCGCCAAAGTTACCGCCACCCAAATCACCGCCGCCCAAGTCGGCACCACTCAAGTCCCCGCCGCCTATTTCGCCCAAACCCGCAGGACTGACTGCATTCAAACTACCCAGGAAGCCCCTAAAACGCTCCGAGTCCTTGAAGACCAGTGCCGAAATGGAGAAGGGGAAGAACCTGAACAGAATCGGCACAGAGAAGAAGAGTCAGCTCGTACTGGAGTCTGTCTCTTCCAGTAAGAATGTCCAATCCGAGGCTGGAGCGACCGTCGCGTTAGCCAGAGAGGGGTCTAAAAGTTGCGCACCGCCAACGCCGCCGAGAGGTCATCAAGTGAGGAGCGCGATCCGCCTAAATGTAACTTGGAGGAAGCTGATGAAGAAGCTAGTCTTAGTCCTGATTTACCAGGAGAAGAGGCACCTCCTCCACCGGACAACATTGCCTTCATGATCACTAACACGAAGGTTCAGGCCCTTTCTTGTGGGGAGTACAAGGAATTGGTCAATGCCAAGAGGGGAAGCGTCCAGACCGTGACTGTCGGCGGAGGGAACAATGCGATGGATTCCGACTTGCCTCTGGACAACGGCTTCAACAAGAAGCCCGTCATCATTATTTTCGATGAACCCATGGACATCCGGGCCGCCTACAAACGCCTTTCCACCATCTTTGAGTGCGAAGAGGAGCTCGAGCGGATGCTAGCGGCGGAGCGCATCGACGAGGAGAGCGAGGAGTCGGACACCGACAGGAGCGGCGGCGGCGGCGGGCTACAGGTGAAAGCCGGAGCGCCCGGGTCGGTTGACGGCCAAAAGGTCACTTCCTCACAAGTCGCCGAAGACCACACCAGCCTGTCGTCGTCGTCGTCATCGTCGTCATTCATTTTGGACTCGACAGACACCGGAGTATCGAACGGAGAGGCCAAGCAGGAGAGCAAGAAAAAGTTCAAGTTCAAATTCCCCAAGAAACAGTTGGCGGCACTGACCCAGGCCATTCGCACAGGCACCAAGTCGGGAAAGAAGACATTGCAGGTGGTCGTGTACGAGGATGAGGAGGAATCGGACGGGACTGTGAAGCAGCACAAGGAAGCCAAGAGATTTGAGATCTCGCGCTCAAAATCCTCGGCGGAGTCCCTCAAGGCACCGAGCCCCGCCCCGCTCAAGAGGCGCAACTCGGACTCCGTCTGCAGGACCAACGAGATCCGCGAGAACACGTACAAGACACTGGACAGCTTAGAACAGACCATCAAGCAGTTGGAAACCACCATTAACGAGATAGGACCCGTTTCTCCCGAAGAGCCGGTTCACTCCGAGGCGAAAAAGGGAGAGAACGGCAAAGGGCCCGAAGGGCTGCGGCGGTCCGCCTCGCTTCCAACTTCCAAGGCGTCGGCACTGAAGCTGGCCAGCAAAGGTTCATTCCAGAAGAAGCATAAACCTCTGCTCCTTCCGCGCCCTGTAGTCATCTCCGCCAGCAGCAGCTCCAGCGCCAGCGCCATCAGTGCCCCCAGTACCCCCAGCACCATCCAACAGGTCACTCTCTAGCTCTTGCCGCTCCCCGCAAGGCTTCGGGGTCTTTCTCTTTCCAATCTACCTTCATCTCCAACCTTACCCGCTGAAATGACAAAAGCATTAATCCGCTCCGCAGGTACTTGGAAATGTCGGAAAAGTCCACCGTGGCTCTCTCTGTAAAAAACAAAAATCGCCGCCTCCCACCTAACTCCTTCACTTCATTGCTGAATGGTTTTCAGCAATCAAAGACACTTGGGTGACGATTCATATCAAAGTGGTCCTGGTGGCATGTGCTGTACGACTGTTTTGAGTGTCAGGTTCAACACGGGTGCATGGTCTTTCACTGGTGTCTTAACGATCAGGGTTTTAGTGGAGTTTTTCCCCCACTGTCAGTGCCTTGATGTCTTACTCTTCCTATGCGTTGTGTTGTTCCTTCCCCTACTTTTGTTTTATTTGTTGTTTTTTTTTGTTGCTTGTTTTGTTTGGGTACCCCCCCCCTCCCCCCCTCCCTGCAGAATACCAGTGTCGCTTCCCCCACTAGTCGGATGCCCATCCCTTTGTCCGCGAAGTCCAGGCAGTCGCCGGCTACGACTGACAAAGCAGGAAAACAGCCAAAACTGCAGGACGCTCAAAGGCAGTTCCGACAGGTAGTTTTACTGTAGGGCCTTCCTTAACCCAGTAGAGACCAGAGGACAATGGTTTATGAGGGAGCGGCATGTACAATAAAGCCGGGGGGGAAGCTTTTGATTGCGGATCTATCCATGTTTCCGCTTTTGACAGGAAGGCATGATTGACTCTTGACTGTTACCCCATAACATCACTGCACTGTATGCTTCTGCATGTCCACACTGCTCATGGTTTTCACTGTGCTGGTGACCAAATGTTAAAAAAAAAAAAAACTGGAACGAATGGCAGACAAAAAGCGGAACACTTTTGCAAAATGGTCATCGCATGTCCAGTTCCCACCACAGCTGAGTTCCTAAACAGTGTTGCCGAACCCCAACATCAACTCCTTACGCCCGCCCCCCAACCCCCACCCAGGATGCTTATTTTCCACACTTCCCCGCACCCTTCTCAGCGTGCACCTCTTGGCAAACCCGAAACAACTGCTTTGACCACTTCTTAACCTCACTGAGACCTCAAACTCAACTCACCACGTCCTGATCTTCTCACCAACAGTCCTGGCAGATAAGTGCCAGCCCAAAATTTGCCCCACGCCCCCGCCTGCCTGCTCTCACCTCTCTTTCCCTCTCCACACACACACACACACACACCCCTTAACTACGTCTCCGTAAGCTTCTCCAAACCCTTCTGTGCATCTTCTGAAACGTCTCCCGCAGCCTCTTGGGAGAACCTAACACTCCGACTAACAAAGGAAGCTGAAGAGATGTCCCTACCAGTCTAACCTACTGTATGCATCCTGTTTCCCGGTAACGTCTCTCTCTTCAGTAGGGGTGGGACAAAGTATCAATGTCAATGAAGGGACACTTATCGGGGATTTGACTGGCCATGAAAGGAAGTTGAATCAAAGGCAACTGGACTACCCGATTGCGGTTGAAGATGCTTCTCTGTTAATGACCACGTTTTCTGTCTTATGGAGGATTCACGCTCAATTTAACACTCACGTGGACGCTGGTCACACTGGTTCCAAAATCTTGCAGTGAGCGGACCGCTGATGAAACGCCTGCCGCGCACTGCAGCGTTTTAATAAACCCTCGCAGGAGCGGGAATCAACCCTTGTGCGAATAGCAAAAAAAAAAACGCAGCTAATTGTCTACAAAAATGAACATTCATAATGGCAGACACTTATTAAAAGGGTGTAGTTTGAATGACGCAAGAATGAAAATAGCAACGCTAGCAACGCTAAGATAGCATTAGCAGCCAACAAGACTAGGTTAGCCACAACCTGCTCTGCTGCTAGCATGAATGATTTGTAATAGAGTGTTACTATAAAACTAACTCCATCAGCTTGAAGTTGTATTTTTGAAAAAATAGGTGATATCGCTAACTCCGTGTCACTTTGGAATACATTCAGCTGCCTGAAGTCTCTTCGCTCTGCTTCTGTTTGCTAGTCGGGCCCGACATGAAGGATTCGAGACCATGTTACCTTGGCAAATTCACTTGATGTAGTCCAGTTGCCTTGTTTTCAAAAACATGATGATGACATTGTATTGTGGTGATATGAAGAGTGATTCCCACCCCCGCTGTTATCCCCGTAGACATATTGTCTCCATTGTTAGTCTTCACTGTTTGTAGAGACTTTTGTATGTGTATTGTTTGACTTTTTTTTAAATTTTTTTATTTGACAATCAGTATGTGTTTTGGCATCTCTCTTCACAGGCTAACGGAAGTACTAAAAGAGTGGGAGCGGATCATAAAACGACCTCCCCCGCTGTACCCGTCTCTAAAATCCCCGCTTTTTACCCTAGCGCTACCAAAGGCGGCTCAGACGCCGCTAATCCCGCTAACCCGTCCTCCTCTTCCAAGTCCTCCCATAACGCTCGCTCGGCTTCCCTGCCGTCCTCGCACATCCCCTCCCTGTCCAACGGCTCCCTCAAGCCCCCCTCGCAGCACGCGGCTAAAGCTCTCTCCTTCTCCTCGCAGACCCCCAACGGTCGAGTCCATTCTTCCTCCTCCTTCTCTTCTTCACCCTCCTCTTCTACCTCCCCCTCCCTTCTATCGCCTTTGGGCCCGGGCGGAAAGAGCATCCGCACCATACACACCCCCAGCTTCACCAGCTACCGGGCCCACAACGGCAGCGGCGGCAAATCCTGCATCCCGACAGCCTCGGCGGCTAAGGACTAGCCCCGCTTTAGCTCCTTCGTAATCCACGTGGCCCCCTAACTCCTCTTGTGTAGCAGCAAAAACTGTACTGTACTCGCCTATGTCTTTTTTTTTGGGGGGGGGGGGGGTTCTCTTTCACGCAGGGACCATGCAAAGTAAAATGGCATCATCAGAGCTGTAACAGAAAAAGTGGCAGGCGGTGCATTTGGCCCTTAGCCTAACCACAATATATAAATGTTATATAATTATCTACAATCTTGACAAAACATGACAAAATTTAAATAAAATGTCATATTCAGCGGAGTGATTAATATGTGCAGATTGCTACTTTGACTGGTTAGCCAGTTGAATTTGCCCGTTACGAGTTTTGCTCCGCCCAAGCAATCAGATGGTGGAGAATGTTCATGTGAGGCCAATTTGAAATGTGATTGTTTAAAAAAATACAAAAAAATACAAATAATAATGATGATAATAACCATAGTTGAAGTTAGGTCTGAAATCGCTACGCCGCATCTGAAGGCCCTGGGCAGATTAGATTGGCACGACAGCATACGGAGGCTGAAATCCAACATCTCACGTAGCCACATGAAACGCTACAAAATGAAGAAAATCGACTGTGGGTAATGAACTAATATAATAGTCCACGGAGACGGAGCAAATATTGACATTCATAAAACAGTGTTAAACCAGCAGAGAACGCTTTTCTGGCCCATTACTGCCTTGCAAAAAAAAAAAAAAAAAAATGTTGAATACTGCATTCATTGCAACTGACCGGTAGAGAACGAGTTACCCCTCTGTTACGGCTCTGATACTTTGTCCTATTCCACCTCGGTTTATTTGTACAGAACAGTGTAAAAAAATTTAAAAAAATGTACAAGCAGTGTGAAAGGGGCTTCTACATTAGAATCAGATGTACTATATTCCACATAGGGTGTACAGATGTGTTTTATTTTTTCGTACCAGAGCTTTGGATAAGCGTAGTATATTTAATCTGTCGATGCGTATCCACCCTTGTAAATGCCTTGTAAACAGACCTGAGTATTTTTCTCATCCTAGTGAATGCGTCTCAACTGCCAACATTTGGGGAGCAAAATAGAATAAGGAGCCTCACGCTGGCCAATAACATAAGTGTGCCTACTTGCCAAAGTTGTCCAAGTTTTGGGTGGGGGGAATTTAGGGGAAACCGTACTCGAGAGGTAACAAAACGGCGGATGTACAGAAGAGTAAATGCCTCTCGACTAAGACAAGTAGTTTTAATGAACACACCAAAGTTTATGATTCGTATGCATGCCTATCCATCAGATACCTTAGGAGAGTGGTGTAGGAATAAAAGAATGATCTTTGCACAGATTGGACCATGTAAATATTTTCTTTTTTTTGGTTTGGTTTTTGTAAAGCTTTAAGTCATATCGCCATGTTGAGTAGCGGCAGACATTGAAGCCTGGAAAGCGAGGGTGGGCAACCTGTTCTAAAAAGCCTCAAAAACATTGAACACACAAATGCTTGTCGTCTTTATAACCTCGTGAAGGCTGTTTGATCGGCACATCTTACGTTCCCCCCATCATTTAAAATGGGAAAAAAGGTTCCCCACTCCTGCTGGAATGCGAGCTTCCATCTTTGGATTTGAATAAAAGGTTTAAAACAAGCGTGTGTTTGTTTGTGTGTTTAATATGCAAAAGAAAGCTTGTGAAAGGAGTGAAGTTGTGAGGTGTTGATATCACTTGTTCCACCTGAAACTTCCGCCTAAAGACAGGTGAGAAAATGATGACTTTCATCATATACTGTATTTATATGTATGTACATATATAATAGAGAGAGAGAGAGAGAGAGACAGAGAAACAAATTGTTAGGTAAGGTAAAATTCAGCTGGTCAATGTTTTAAGACTGTAAAAAAAAATTGAAAACTGATATGTGGTTCCACACGTGTGCATACCCTTTCTGGGGTGTGGCATCATGCTTTGGGGCTGTTTATTTTATTTTTTTTAAGGTGAAGCTTGCGCCTTTGTCAAAATGGAAGGAATTCTGAACAGTTTCAAATATTAGTCAGTGGTAATTCAAAATGTGCAGGTTTTGTGCTAGACAAAAAGTCAGAAAAAGCACACTCGAACTTTTATTTACTATCCGGCGTTAATTTGGGACACTTGAAGTGATGGCAGTTGCGTCCTGCTTAATCTTGAATGAAGCCCCATACCCAAACTTATAAGAATATACAAACGTGTGTTATCGGTTGTTTATTTTACCAACATCTTTGGGGGAAAAAATGATTGTAAATTGTTGATTTTCAAAATTGTACATGTGGAAAATATTTAGAAATGATTAATTTTGCTCTCAGCTTTTGCCTCACGGAAATCTGGCAATTAGACGTGAGAACCCAAATAAATAATTTGTTTTTGTTTTTTTTAATCGACTTCTACCTATTTTGTCCCGTGCGGCTCCCCATAGGTGCAGCTTGTTACCAGGACAGCCAGGAAGAAGCTGAGAAGATTCTTTTTAGTTTAGTTTAATTATTGAACGTGACAACGTTGCGGACATCGCGGTCTAGCTAAAACTAACACCAGGTTATCCTTTAAATGTGTTTTTCCCTCCAGACGTTAAATTTTTCTCTCTTTTTCCGCGAGCCATCCTCGTGATGCTAACGCTAGCTAAACCAGCAACAGGTGGGATATGGTCGGCGCTAATTAGCATGCAGCTTTATGGTGGAACTGAACTCTTCTCAGAGCAGGCTTAGTTCATTAGTTTCATGACATTTTTACGGCTACTACTCGCACAATATCCCCCCAAAAAGTCTAACAGGCCCCCTTAGCCACCATGGGCACGGCCTCCTCCCTGGTCAGCCCCGGGGATGTGATCGAGGACGGCTACGGGGGCGAGGGCGGCGAAGCGTGCGAGATCCCCGTGGAGGTGAAGCCCAAAGCCCGGCTCTTGCGCAGCTCCTTCCGCCGGGGACCTCGGGTGATTGGGGCCAGCTTTAAGTCGACGGGCTCCGTGGACCTCGAGTACGCCGCCGAGTACGAGCGTCTGCGCAAGGAGTACGAGATCTTCCGCGTGAGCAAGAGCAACGAGATCACGTCTATGCAGAAGAAGGAGGCCAAGCTGGACGAAGAAAACAAGAGGCTGAGGGCTGAGTTACAGGTAGGATACAGACAGCTGCAGTATCACACAGAATTGTTATTTGTGTAAAAAAAAAAAAAAAAAAGTGGTGAAAGTAGAAATACCTTAAGTGCGTCAAGATACCACTGAAGTGGATAGAAATACATAAAATTTGTTCCACCACCCCCTCAAGTCTTTGTAATGTGTTGTTTTAACGGCAAATAGCACTCTATTGTGTTGTCCATCCATCAATTTTCTAATCAGCTTATCCTCACAAGGGTCATGGGTGGGCCTATCCCAGCTGTCTTCGGGTAGGCGGGTACACCCTGAACTGGTTGCCAGGCAATCGCAGGGCACACCTACACAAACGACAATTTGCACTCACAATCACACTTGGGGACAATTTTGACTGCTCCATTAACCTGTCATGCATGTTTTTGGAGTGTGGGAGGAAACCGCAGTACCCGGAGAAAACCTACGCAGGCACAGGGAGAACATGCAAACTTCACACAGGAAGCCAGAATCATGCCCTGCATCTCCGCAGTGTGAGGAGGATGTGCTAACCAGTTGACCGCCGTGCCACCCTCTGTAATATTGAACTTTATAAAAGCATAACGCATCTTCAAAAAAAAAAAAAAGATTGCGTCCATGTTGTCTCATTTGTTTTAATTCTTGATTTGAATAAACCTGAACCTAATACATTTCTATCTGGCTACAAGTCTAGTGCAGCTGTGGTTAAAACTACAAAAAAACAAATACAATCTTACAATTTAGCAGTGGTGAAGCATAAAATAATGATGAATTGCAAAAAAATATATGGTCAGATCCAATCAGTTTTTTCTCAACATATAATTTGGTCAGCCTCCCCATCATGAGGAGAACCACCAAAATTTTGCGAGAACCCATGCTCCAAAACAAAGCGAAAAATGTGCTATTTGGCTTTAAAATGTGACCCCAGGCTTTGCAAAAGACCTACCAGAAGATGCTAAGAGAGAAGGAGAGCGCCCTGGAGGCCAAGTACCAAGCTATGGAGAGGGCCTCCACCTTTGAGCATGACAGGGATAAAGTGAAGAGGCAATTTAAGGTACGTCCCAGTCGTTAAAATATTTTCCTTCGCGCTAATCTTCCCTTTGTTCACCGCAAGATCTTTCGGGAGACAAAGGAGAAGGAAATCCAGGATCTCCTTCGTGCCAAGCGGGACTTGGAGTCCAAAATGCAACAACTGCAAGCTCAGGGCATCCAAGTTTATTGTCCCGATGATTCCGATTCAGACGACAACCAAACTACTGTGACCGGTAAAGCCCACCCACTCTTTAGTGCCAAAACCGAGAAGGGTAAAACTTCCAACACCTTGTGGCAGGCGATTGCGTTTTTTTTTTGGCGTCTCCAGCTGCTGGAACCCAGTGCGAGTACTGGAATGGCGGCGTGCTGGGAAGTGAGCCCTCTATGGGCAGCATGATGCAGCTGCAACAGACCTTCCGGGGACCAGAGTTCGCCCATAGCCTCATCGACGTAGAGGGCCCCTTCGCAAACGTGAGCAGAGGTAAGCAAGCGAGTAGAACGTCACAATTTGAAACGTAGACTGGTGTTCAGGGACTAAAGTCTGCTGAGGTAGTAGAATAGTAGTTTTTTCCCCATCTTGCGCTAATGAGAAGCGATCGCATTTTTCTAGATGACTGGGATGCTGCGGTGGCCAGTCTGCTGCAGGTGTCCCCTCATGTGCCTCAGGCCTTGTGGAGCAACACGGTGCGCTGCTACTTCATCTGCACGCCGGAGACCAGAGCAGAGATGGAGATCTTTACAAAGGTGTGTGATGGCAGTGTGTGATGATCTTTTCAGCCCCGATGCACACCCATACAGTAGATTTTGAATTGATAAATATAAATTTCTATGTCTGGTGTTTTGTTTTTTTGTTTGTTTTTGCAGGTATAGGAAAAAAAACATTTCTGCAATGATCTGTAAAATGGATGTCGTCCACTGTTCATGTCTTCATACCTCGAATACAGAAACACTCTCTGGTTCTGAGGAGGCTGTGTGAAGGTCTGGGACATTTCTACCTGAACGTCTGCTTCCACGAAGACAACGCCGCCTCGTTCGCATTGGCGCGCAAACAGGAGATCGAGAGGAGCTCCGTGTGCGCGCTTCTCCTCAAATCCACCGTCAACAGGTAACGCCAGTCCGCCGACTTTGAGTAAAAAACCTCCGTTTGAATTCCCGGCTCGTGTGATTCCGTTGTTGATGTCGCAGCTCGGTCGTGGAGGATTGCGAGGAGGCTTTTGTGAAGAATCCAGATGGACATCCGTTAGTGCTCTACCTCAGGACGGAAGGAGATGGCAACTTGCCCGGGCCCACCAGGAAGCTTCTGGAAAGGGTCAACGCTGCGGACAAGGCCGCTAAAATAAAGGTGCGGTATGCAGAACCATTACACATTTTTTTGGGTTGCGTGGGGGTAAATGTGTTGCACATGTGACCAGGTCTTGGACCATAGCGGTTCCGCGGAAGATGGAGCCAGCCTCATTTCTGCTCAGCTGGAGAAAATCATCAAACAGGTCCCTCCCATGCGTGAATGCATACGTTCAATTCATGCAATATTCCCGTCTACTTTTAAGCTCACCCTTTTTTTTTTTTTTTTTTTTTTTTTCCTGCCGTAGGAGTTGCTCGGTTTCGAAGGAGCGGACGCCGACCCAAAGGACTCCGCCATTGAGGAGGGTCGCGAGGAAGACTCGGGCGACGTCCTGTGGGACCTTCACGACGAGCAGGAGCAGATGGAGTCCTACCAGCAGGCGTGCGGCAGCACCAGCTCGCAGCTGGGCTTCCAAAAGGTTGAGCTTCTTTCCTTTCGTAGTTCCTCTCGATCGCCTCGAGCTAAATCGACACGTGGGTGTCCGCTTCAGTACGTGGACCGGCTCAACGACATGATCGCCACCCCTCCTCCGACGCCACCTCTGCTGGTGTCGGGCGGTCCGGGCTCGGGGAAGTCGCTTCTCCTTGCCAAATGGTAAGAAAAACTGTCATTTTTTCTCAATTTGATAACATTTCCTGCCGTGTTGTGGAAAAGCGGCGTTTAGCATTTGTTGTCCTCTGCAGGATCGAACTGCAGCAGAAGCAGTCCCCCAACACCTTGTTCCTCTCCCATTTCGTCGGGCGACCTTTGTCCTCCAGCTCTGAGCCTGTCCTCATCATCAAGCGCCTCACGGTTAAAGTAAGATATCACTTCCCCGCCTAGTTTTATCTTCCAAATTGCAAACCCTCACAAGTGAGTTTGCGCCGTAGCTGCTGCAACATTTCTGGTCCATTTCGGGCTTGTCCATGGAGCCCAGCAAGATCCTGGAGGAGTTTCCACGCTGGCTGGAGAGGCTCTCGGCGCGCCACCAGGGCAACATCATCATCATCATAGACTCCATTGACCAAATCCAGGTCTCGCAGTCAGCTTTGAGCGTGTGATTTCAGCTCGGAATGATCACATGCGCCTCCTCGTCTTCCTTCCCCCCAGCAAGCAGAAAGACACATGAAGTGGCTGATCGACCCGCTGCCCGTCAACGTCAGAGTGGTGGTGTCTGTCAACGTGGAGACGTGTCCTCAGGCGTGGCGGTCGGTCCTACGCGTCACACACGGCGCCCGTCAGTTGACTAGAAAAAAGGAGAGAACACATTGACCGTATTTTTCGCGTTATACGCCGCTCCCGATTATAAGTCGCACCAGCCAAAAAAATGCATCATTAAGAAAGAAAAAACATATATAAGTCGCACTGGAGTATAAGTCGCATTTTGGGGGAAATGCATTTGATAAAATCCAACACCAAAAACATCCATGTCATCTCGAAAGACAATTTCAATCAAATAGAGAACAACGGGCTGAATAAGTGGACAGTACACTAACATGGCTGACATGTAACGACGTGACATATTAAAGTGTTATTCAGATGACTCTAGCATAAAGAACATGCTAACAAGTTTACCAAACTCTGTTTCACTCCAAATCACTAAATCCAATGAAATCTTCATCCTCGGTGTGACTTTTAAATAACTCTCCCAACTCGGGAGGTAGACGATGCGCCGCTTCCTCCTCCTCTTCTTCGTCGCTTCCGTCGGACTCGTCGTCTATTTGTCAACACGGGCCAAGAGCGCCCTCTTGTGGTTTAATGTGAAAATAACATGAAATGGCATAATCATGTGTTCATAATTTCACTCGTAAGTCGCTCCGAGTATAAGTCGCACCCCCCGGCCAAACTATGGCAAAAACTGCGACGGAAAATACGGTATATGCATTTCAGTTCGTTACGAAAACGAATTAAATATTTCATGGCGAATCCTAAACATTTTCATGACACTTATGCAAAAAAACGTAATTCAGCGGTGTCCCTACAAACTTGAAAATGCTTATTTTCAGCAAATAAAAGATTGCGCAACAACTTGTTCAGAACAGCCACATGGAAAACATTTTTGTTTTGTTTTGTTTTGTTTTTGGGCATTTTTTGAAGAAGCACATAATGCGCTCTCTCCAGGTTGTGGCCCACTCTCCACTTGGACCCGCTGAGTCCCAGGGAGGTCAGGAGCGTGGTGAACGCGGAGTGCCTCAGCTCGGACCTCCAACTCACCAAAGATCAGGTAGGAGCCACCTCACCGCTACGTGTGTGGCCATCTCAGTGCTGCGGGAACGACTCGAGTATGTATTCCCCAGGAGAAGAAGTTGGAGAAGCACTGCCGATCGGCGTCGACTTGCAATGCTTTATACGTCACGTTGCTCGCAAGGATGAGTACTAGGTTCTCCATTTTCTTTCAATCAGTATTTGGAGAACAATCAACGCAATTAAAAAAAAAAAAATCATTATTATTTATTTATTTACGTGTAGTGGAGGATGGTCATTGGAGAAGAGCCTCGAGCAGTGCCTGCAGTGTCAGGACACCTTGTCACTCTACCGCCTGGCGCTCAAAATGACGCTGGACTCCCTCGGCTCGGACAGAGAGCGACACGTCATGAGGGAGGTGAGAGAGTATGGAATACGGCTGCCACGGAGACCAAATCGGATAACTCTAAAACATCAGCGCTCAGCGCTTGCTTCACGTGACTTTTGTTTTCGTCTCGCGTGCAGATACTCTGCCTGCTGTACTCCAGTCACAATGGAGTGAGCGAGTCTGAGGTTCTCGATCTTCTCCCAGAGTTGGAATTTCCAGCGCTGGCGTCGATGCTCTTTCGCCTGAGGAGACTCTGCGTGGTCACCCTCCACTGCGGCCTCATCAGATTCCAACATCTGCAGGTACCTGCGCCCCATTGGTCCACATGGGCAGTCCTAAAAAAAAAATGAATACGACAATTGTGTTATTTACAATCCACTTTGGTCGGGGAAAAAAAAATAAATCTTGACTTTTGTGTTACCAGGCGTGGGAAGCGGTGCGATTGGAGTTTCTGAGCGCAGGTTGTGGTTGCACGACATACAGAGAGAAGCTGATCCACTACTTCAGCCAGCAACTCAGGTGGCATCCGGACGGCCATCTTTGCTCTCGCACAAACCCCCCATTCTCTCTTTTTACGCGAGTTTCACTCCTTTCGTCGGATGTGTGTTTCCCACTAGTCGTGATCACGTGACGTGGCGCGTCGCCGACGAGCTGCCTTGGTTGCTCCAGCAGCAGGAGGACCGCGCCAAACTGCAATTGAGCCTTTTGAACCTGTTTGTCTCCCAGAACCTGTACAAGAGGTTTGTGTGTCATGAGCTACCCGTAATTCCCAAAATTGTGGCCGGGCACGAGGTCTATGTTCCAGATCCACACGCAATCGCAGAAACTCCAAAATAGGGAGCATATAAAAACAAATGTGATCTTCAGGGGTCATTTCTCCGAGCTGCTGGCCTACTGGCAGTTTGTGGGCAAGGATAAAAGCTCCATGGCCACCGAGTACTTTGACTCGCTGAAGCACTACGAGAAGAACTGCGAGAGTGAGGACAGCATGACCAAGCTGGCCAACTTGTACGAGACGTTGGGACGTTTCCTCAAAGACTTGGGCTTGTCCAGTCAGGTGGGGGGGCCAGCTTTTGAATTGTCGCGACACTTTAAAAAGAAGTGTGAGAAGTGTATAATCCACCTCGTTTTTTTTTGGTTTGCTCCCTGCTAGGCCGTAGCCCCTCTGCAGCGCTCGCTCGAGATCCGGGAGACCGCCCTGGACCCCGACCATCCCAGCGTGGCGCGCTCCCTGCACCAGCTCGCCGCCGTCTACGTCCAGTGGAAGAAGTACGGCAATGCCGAGCAGCTGTACAAGCAGGCGCTGGAGATCAGCGAGAACGCCTACGGGGCCGAGCACGGCAGCGTGGCACGAGAGCTGGAGTCCCTTGCCGTACTCTACCAGAAACAGAACAAGTACGCCGCTGCCGCAAGTGGGCTAGTTTAATGCCGCCTGCGTCGCTGAGCCGGATGAGCAATCGACTTTTGTCATTATCCCGGTTTAGGTACGAACAGGCGGAGAAACTCAGGAAGAGGTCAATGAAGATCAGGCAGAAAACGGCTCGCCAGAAAGGCCACATGGTGAATATCGAAGTACTACTACAGTATAGTAGTCGCATACTGCATCAACCACAGCATCAGTTATCCGCCTGTGTCCTCCGCGGCTACAGTACGGCTTCACTCTGTTGCGTCGCCGGGCCCTCCGGCTGGAAGAGCTCACCCTCGGGACCGATTCCGCCGACTGCGCCCGGACCCTTAACGAACTGGGCGTGCTCTACTACCTCCAGAACAGCCTGGAGTAAGTTTCACGCCGCCCTCGCGACCCCTTCCGGGACCTTCCCGCCGCATCACGTCTACTTTGGGCATGTTCCGACCAGCGCGGCCAAGGTGTTCCTGACGCGCTCGCTGGAGATGCGCCAGCGCGTCCTGGGCCCGGACCACCCCGACTGCGCGCAGTCCCTCAACAATTTGGCGGCACTGCACACGGAGAGGCGGGACTACGAGGCGGCCGAGGATATGTACGAGAGGGCGCTCGACATCCGTAAGAGGGGCCTTTCGCCGGACCACCCCTCGCTCGCCTATACGCTCAAACACCTGGCCATGCTCTACAAGCGCAGGGTGAGGTGTAAACATTCATTCATTCATCTTTCACAAATCAGGCCTTGGAAGATTGTCGCCTCACCTCAAATAGCAGAAAGACATTAGGAGGCGGTGCCACTTAGTAGCTCTACAAAATGTCGAAGCGATTGACTAAATAATTGATGCATAGAAATCTATCATATGTGTACTGTATATGCAGGGGAAGCTGGAGAAGGCGGCGCCCCTCTACGAGCTCTCACTGGACATCCGGGAAAAGAGTTTTGGGCCGAAACATCCCAGCGTAGCCACGGCGCTGGTTAACTTGGCGGTCATCTACTGTCAGCTGGTGACCGCTGATTTTTTGCTCTCCTAAACAAACAAACGCACAGATGTATGAATTTTTTTTTTTACATGGTCGCGTGATGCCGTGCTTGCGGATGTTGATCAGAAGAAACACGGCGAAGCCTTGCCCCTCTACGAACGAGCGCTCAAAGTGTACGAAGATAGCCTGGGACGCTCGCATCCGCGCGTCGGGGAGACTCTCAAGAACCTGGCGGTGCTCAGGTACGCAACCTCAAAGACACTTATCTCCTCCACCATGCAGTCATAAGAATCCCAATCGGATTTATTGGCCAAGTATGTGAAACGCACAAGGAATTTAATTCCCCGGTAGACTTGGCGCAACTCAAAAGTAGCGGTCTACTTGCATCGGAGACAGAAAAGGTGCGGTGCTTTGTGTGGCCAGCTGGTACTATTCGGCTGAACGTCTGCCATCTTTGCTCTTGGCCTGACATTCTCCCATTTTTGCAGCTACGAGGAGGGCGACTTCGAGACGGCGGCCGAGCTGTACAAGCGCGCCGTGGAGATCAAGGAGGCGGAGCCGTCGGTGGCGTGCGGCGGCAACGCGCCGTCGCGCCACTCGTCCGGCGCCGACACGTTCAGCCTGCGGGGACCTGCCCCCCTCCCTCACGGCCCCAGGTGACCCCAGGTGACCCCTGCGCGCAGGTACGCTACCACTTGGGGAAAGTGGATTTGCACACAGAGCCCTTTTTTTCCATTCGGAATCGTGAATACGTTTTCTATTGGCTTCAGGAAATGGGAGGATATGAATAATCAGTGTGAACTAAATTGTGAAAGATGTGACTTGGACAAATAGTATTCAATACATCAGAGATGAAAGTCCTCCGGATTTTCCCGGAATTCGGGTTTTTCACATTTTGATGAAAATCTCTCCGGAGAATTGAGGAAAATTTGCCAAAAATTAATCCGGATATTACTTGACAACATTGAACAAAGACGCGTTTGAGTTGGTTGTTTTGCTTTCACGAGCGTGGCCATGTTGAGACACGAACACGAGTAACAGGAAAGAGATGTTCGTCTCTTTCTAAACACACTTGCTAAACCCCATGGGAACGAAGAAAAGACACCGTGGACAAGACGGTTGTCGTCAAAAATAGATTTGGACAAAAGGGGAAACACGCACAGATTGGCAGAAAAACGTGTCCGTGCGACTTGGAGTGTCGTCTCGGCTAGCTTAGCTTAGCTTAGCTTAGCTGTTGTTGTGTTGTGTGTGACGTCATTGCGTCGGCGCCGATTGGTTGTTTAAAATGATTTATCTATTGTCCTATTTGCTTTACAATGGTTAGTAAGTGTCCAAAACCAGGTCCCAGTGTAAGGTTTATACTACAGCATTGATAATGAGCCAACAAGTGTTCTGTTTCTGTCACGGTTAACATATCAGTATCTATCGTTGACCCAAATTATATTTTGACTGCTAAAATATCATTGACTGTTTTCTCCAAAAGAAAAGAAAAGAAAAAAATGGTGCCATTTCTTAAGATGTGAAATTGTAGTTATTCACTTGCATTCCAGCTCATATTTGGGTTTAAAAAAAAAAAAGGTATATTCCGGTTAAAATGTGCTCACTCTTCAAACGCAAAGAGCTCACTGAAGGTAAAGGAGTCTGCGTTAAAGCACTTCGTGATGCAGGTTGTTTCATAAAGTGGCCTAACAGAACAGAATTGTTGACTGGTCCAAATGCAGTGCAATACTAGACCGTGTGACTTCGTATACAGTGTGTTTGGTTTTTATGTATTGTAATATATAATGTGTTCAAGGAAGTCAATATTCCACATGTATTCTTGCTAATAAATACTTTATTGAGATGTTAACAATATGAAGCATTGTGACCTTATGTCAAGCATTCGCCTTCTTTTTTTTGTTGTCTTTAGTCACGGTCAGTCATGGGATGTCATCCAACGTATGCCGTGATCAATCCAGTATTTTTCTTTTCCTTTGCCTACCGCGCAGCCTACAACTTTCTCATTTGAGCCATCAGGTCCTCCAGGCTCTGTTCCGTCTCTTCCACCATCTCCCCGTCACCCTTATTCTGTTTTCCGACGAAAAACAAAATCAGAAAGTGACGACGTTTCTAAGCCCGTCGGTAATCGTTGGGTGGGAAACTGACCGCCATCGGGATGGTGTACGCCACGGTGATGCCTTCGGGGAGGTCGGCAACGGCAGCCGCCGCAGCCTGCGTCTCTTCGTTGGCCTCCTCCGATACCAGTTCAATCCCCCATTCGTTGTCCTCGTGCAGCACCTCCTCCTCCTCATCGACCTGGATCGCCTCATTCTTTGGTCGCTCCGCTTCCTGCGCCTGGCGGGGGGGGGACGTATTTGCAAGCGGGTGCCATGTTAACCCACCCGCAATGCTGCAAATCCAGCGTCAATTGCAGTGCAAGTGAGATCAACTTCACCTTGTGGACTTCTTGCTGTCTCCGGCAGTGGCGGTCGTTGCACTGCGGGTTGGGCTTCATGGCCATGCTGGGGAAGAAGTCCTGCATGGCGTTGTAGCCCAGGTAATAACTGACGCGCCCGAACTTCAACAGATATCTGCGACACCGACAAAGTCCCGTTTTAGCCACAAAAATCCCTGCATAGATCCTCCCCCTCAAACTACCGAGTGCAATAATGCAATCAAATTGGTAATTAAAACGAAAATAAAAACAAAATCACATTTTAATGTAGTTACTCCAAATTCCATATTCTTGGCATTTACTATATAAAAGGCAAATATCCCAAATTTGAAAATAATTTTGAAAAAAAAAGTCTCTTCCTGTTTTCAATAGAAAAAAAGCTGGAGAATAAAACAAATTCTAAAATAAGACTTAAAAAATACTGAATGCAAAAAACAAAACCAAATTCCCATTAAAAATAGAATTAAAGAACATTTAATTAACGAACTTTGGGTCTGTGCAGTGCAAAGTTCTGTTGTGACAAAAGTAATGGGGGGGGGGATTTTTGGTGCAGCCAGGGGCGTCACTAGGTTTCAAGAACAAAGGGGGCTTAGCCCCAAGGAGAACACATCCGGGGGCATGGCCCCCCCCCCCTCCCCCAGGAGAAATGTTTTCTACATTCCATTAAAAATCCATCAATTCCGTGCACTTTGAGAGCAACTGCGAGACTAATAAAGGTTTTCTTATCTCAAGTTCAATCTTGGTTGCTAAAGGGAATTAGAAGGATGCCCGATAACCTATATGACAGTAGGCCTATATTCCTCTCTACCAAAATGTATTAATATATGCTTAAGCCCCCAGAAGACTGTGCATTTTGAGATGTCTTCCGTGATTTTGGTGTGATATAAATCAAGTATCATTCTTGTGTCAACACAGTACAGTTGAATGTAGTGGGCAATAAAATAATTAACTTGCAGCTATCTAGAATAAATAAATTGCCTTCCCACTTTCAGGAAAACGGAATGCTTTAATACTGTCCAACTACAAATGGAAGATTCACACATTTATAACCAACTAAAATAATTTAAAACATATATAACAATGTGCCATTCATCACAGTTAAAAATTCTTATACTAATAAAATAATCCAAAAAGTATTAAATGATTGTACCCAAGTCAAAGTAAAATACTTGTTGAAAAAATGACTTTAGTAAAAGTCGTCATTCAACTCAAATAAAATACTCAATTAGAGTACTTTTCCACTTAGTTACTTTGCATCTCTGCCCATCTCCAAGACTGTCCATTCACTTGGTGGGTGGAAGGGAACACTTGAAAATGGCCACATTACATTGAATTTGATGCAATATATTACCAAAGTAGAGGAAAAATAAATATGACTTTTTTTTTAAATAATGCAATGAAATTATTTAGGGGGGGGCTAAAGACATTTTTAGGGAGTTCTAAAATGACGCCTAATGATGCCAGTGGGTGCAGCTGTGTATGGAATTTACTTTAGGACATTTTGGACCAGGATGCCAGCGACGACGCCCATAGTGGTGGGCAAGCTGGCAGCGCACACGCCCTCCCTCTTGAGGGTCTTCTCGTCAATGTTGGCGGCCACCACCAGAGGGGGAGCGCACTGCGCAATCACACAAATCAAATAGTGACTTTGTATCAACAATTGCAGTTATGTAGCCGTTAGGCTCCCGGGAAAAGGTGTGCGTATCCGTTTGTGTGGTCTTTACAGCAAAGCATGCCGTCTCTCCCGGGTTGATGAGCTGTATGTGTCCCGACACGGCGTTCTCGCTGACTCCAGACTCCATCCAGGTCTGACCCAATTCGTTGCAAGCCTTCACAAAGAGGAGAGTTTGACAATTACACCCTCAAAAGCCACCCCCCAAAAATGTTTTGCCGGTCACTCCTTACTGTATTGATGGCCATGCGGGCCTCGAAGTTGTCCACGCAGCTCAGGACTATATCCACGGGCTTGTCGTCCTCCAGGCCGCCGTGACTTTGAATACAAGAGAAGTCAAGACGCCTCCGCCCCACAAGCGCGGTGGAGAGACCGCGAAGAAAAGTCACCTGAGACGCTCCATGAAATGGTTGAAATTGTCCAAGGTGGTGATGTTGTAGTTGTGCGTCTCAAACGACACGTCTGGATTGATGTTTCTGGATCAGGGGTGCGGTCAAGAACAGGTAAGAAAAAGTTTTTATTCTGATGATTGCATTGAATATGCCATTAATATGTGGTACCTGAGTGTGTGTTCAGCAGCCTCCACCTTGCTGAGGCCGGCCTGGTGAGGCTGGAAGAAGAGTCGGTTCATGTTGGCCAGCTCCACCTTGTCGTAGTCGAACAGCAGCAGCTGGGAAGATGTGGACACAACATTAGGTACACCTGCACAACCTCGTATCAATAAAATGACTACCGGTAGGTGGAGCAACTACAGTCTCTCCAACTACAAGAGTACTGGAATACATGAGAAAATCTAGATTTGATGAGAACTGTGCCTCTAAAAGTTTAATCTTTTGAACCAGGAAAAAGTTAAATGTGATGATGATAGCTCATGTTTTATCGATAAAAGTAATGAATTAGTAAATTTGCATCAATTTGTACTGTACCACCACTACACCATCGGTGACTCTTTTCCATTTTATTTGGAAGAAATGTGTTGTTTCACATAGCTTTACCCTAATACAGTAAAAAAAATGATATTCTTTGCACAGTGCAGGTATACCTAATAATCTGATCGACTCGTGCAATAATAGGACAGATGATCACTTCAGGGATATTTATTCTCTTGGGCAAGAACAACTCGGCAGCACGACGTAACACGAGCCGTGGCCATGAGTAATCGCGTCAGCTAAAGACAACCGGAAGTTGCGCTCAACATGAAAATCCGGCATGTCTCTTCACAACAAAATCAGTGAGTAAGAGCGTTACAGTATATACAGTATAACAAATCCTTAACAAACTCATAATAGGAAAAGAGCTTTGCATTATTACCTTACCGATGCCACACCTGGTGAGCATTTCGGCCGTCACGCTGCCCACTCCCCCGACGCCCACCACGGCGACAGTGAACGTCCGGATGCTCTGTCACACAAATTGGACAACGATATTTGAACAAAACGTTCAGAATTTTGAACGGGATGTCCAAGGGTAGCAATTGCTAACCTCGTAATTATCAACGATACCCATTCTCTTCAGAGCCATCAGGCGACTGCAAGGACGAGTAAAAAAAAAAAAAGCTTGAATGAATCACCAGTCTCCCAAAGGGCGCGGCACCTCCATAGCACATTTAAAATTCGTATAAAAATGAAACATTACCTATAAGGGTTGGAATCCACAACTTCTGCGCTCATCTTTTCAATTTTGGGTCGGTGGAGCTGCTCGGTGGCGCATTGCTTTTGCTTACACTTGATCAGTTCGTTCTCCAACTCCCTCACGCGGAGCTTCAGTTCCTCCATCGTTGCCATAAGGGCTCCCAAAAGCTAACAATTAAAAACAAAAAAATGGATGTACATACATGTAATAACGTAACACCCAGACGCAACAATCGACCCGGTAAAGTACACGTCTTCACAAGTCCAATCAGCTGTCAGGATGTGTGTTACAGCATATCAAGTTCGTGCGGAAATACAGTGACCAAAACAGATCCTGCCCAACTTGCCACAACACATGACGCGTATTTATTGATTTTGTTGTAAATAAAACGACATTAATCTTCAACTATTATTTTGAGTATAAACAATTAATACAAAGTATTTTTCCCAGTCTCTGTGTTTGAGTCGAATGTGCGGCGCGGCAAATAACCCGACCAAGTCAGCGACCTTGTTGACGAGCAAATTCTAGAAAATAATTAATCCACTTTCTAATCACTTAAAGACTAAAACATGGACGAAAGGACGACTCCGGTGCGACCGCAGCACCAATTCGACGAGGATAGACTTAAAGAGTATCTGTCTGCGAAGTCGTTCGTGTCAAACGACGACACGCTCGTTGTCAGACAGTACAGGTGAGTTTGTCGTTTGGGTCACAATTAAGTTGACAACTTTCTTGAGCTAACATGCTAATCGCCTTTCCAGTGCGGGGCAGTCCAATCCAACTTTCCTGATTCAGACACCTTCCAAAAGTTATGTTTTGAGGAAGAAGCCACCTGGTGCGTTGTTACCAGGTGCCCACAAGGTAGAAATTTACGAATAAAATCACGACATACGTTACTGCGCTTTATGTCATAAATTGTTTGTAGGACTAATAATACTTGTGCAGCAGGACTGTCATTAATTATTTTCAAACTTCAAAACCATTGGACCTCCATTTCATTTAATGAAAATACATTTTGCATTGTAATTTTGTTGACATGTTCCTACATACCGAAAAAAACTGTCATGAAAAGTTCATTTTTCACTCACTCGGTTAAACCTATTTGACACACGGATCCATCAATCATTACACAAAGTGAACGTTTTTAAACCTTAATTTTTAAAAAAGTTAATGGTTCCAGTTTGCAAAAAAAAAAAAAAAAAATTTACTCTCTCAGGAAATTAGAATAGTATATGATGCAAATTAAAAAATAGAATGTTTCAACAGAAATAAACAGTATCAAAATAAATCTATATTAAGTGGTTTTGTTCTCAGGTGGACAGGGAATATCGTGTCCAGAAGGCGTTGCATTGCGCTGGATTCCCTGTGCCTCGGCCCCTCCTGCACTGTACCGACACAGACGTCATCGGAACAGAGTTCTACCTGATGGAGCACATTGTGGTGAGTTTTCAAAGGCATGCAGCACTTCTGAAATGTAAACTAATAAATTAGCTAATGGACGCGATCATTGAGCAGGGACGCATATTTTGGGACCTTCGTCTGCCCGGAGTGATCCCAGCCGAGAGGGCGGCTCTGTACGTGGCGGCAGTGGAAGTTCTGGCCAAACTGCATTCACTGGACCTGGCATCGCTCAAGCTGGATGGTTATGGAAAAGGAATAGGATACTGTAGGAGACAGGTGATTCAAGGATCACTATTCACACATTTTATTTTATTTTTCTCCCTGTGGATGCTATTTTCAGCTATTCGTTTAAAAAAAAAAGAGACCCAATTTGTTTGTATACAAGCAATTCAAAAGAAGTCAATTTACGATATGATGTCCTCTTGAATAACATTTGTAGCATGTCTTTTCTTCAAGGTGTCCACATGGACCAAACAGTACACGGCGTCATCCCACAGAGACATCCCTGCCATGAATGAGCTCTCCGCGTGGTTGATGAGCAATCTGCCCGCCGACGACGATCAGGAAGTCGCATTGGTCCACGGGGATTTCCGAGTGGACAACCTGGTATTCCATCCCACCGAGGTACAGTACGCCGTCTTATCGCGACCGCCACAAATTTCTCATGAGACTTGTTGCAGGGCGACGTGCGTTGTTGTGGCCCCTTTAGGCTCGTGTGTTGGCAGTGCTGGACTGGGAGCTGTCTACCACTGGGCAGCCTCTGGCAGACCTGGCGTATTTCCTCATGCCTCACTACTGGCCCTTCGACCTCAACATTCTGAGCTCTATGGGTAGCTTGAAAGGAATAGAAGGTCTGAACTAAGACAAAGCTCAATATTGACATAAAAACAAAAGGCCAGCTTATGAAATGTTTCTGTGCGTGCGTGCGTGTGTCCTTGAGCAGGTATCCCCACAGTGGACGACCTGATTTCCGTTTACAGACGCTGCCGGGGATCCCGTCCGCTTTGCCGAGCTTAAATTTCTACTTGGCGCTCTCCTTGTTCAAGATGGCAGGAATCGCTCAGGTATCGGTGGCTCTGGCTTGTATGGGGAAACTTCTAAATGAGTCTGAGATTGTCAAGAACGCTTTCTCTTCACTTTGAATTCGTGAATTTAAAGATCACTCTACAAATACTTCTGGATGGGGAAAGCACGTTGCTGTACATTTTATGACATACGGATGTAAAAGTAAAATTTCCCCGCAACTGAATGAGTCTCAAAGGCAGTTGTGTGGGCACCAAAACATTTAACAAGTCCCAAGTTTCCAAAATCAGTATGAAGTCCCTGCCTCCTTTCTGTCATATCTCTCATTCTCTTTGGTTTTTTTGTTTTTTTCTCTCCATCAAGGGTGTTCATGCACGCCACCTACTGGGCAACGCCAGCGCTCCAAATGCTGCCGAGTTGGGCCAGTGCGTCGAGCCCTTGGCTGTGCTCGCCCTGCAGCTGGCGCAGAGGTTTGTTCTAGCGCTAGTCCCGTCTCTCGTTTGCTTAAGTGTTAACACGTTTCCCCTTTTACACCACCGCAAATGATTGTCTGGTACGGTCGTGTATTAAAGAAATCCGATTCGTTCCACTTGCCGCTGAAAGATTTTGCCAGGAAACATTGGAATGGCACGTTTGGAATTCCGTATCCAGCCGCCGCCGCTTCCGCTTGCGACGGCTGACTCGCGTCTCGCTCGGCTGCCTCGCCGCAGGCCTCCGGTGGCTCGGCAGGAAGCCGGGCTCTTTCTGCAGACGGCCAGGGGCCGGGCGGTGCTCCGGCAGGTGAAGGACTTCATGAGACAACACGTGCTTCCCGCGCAGAAGGTCAGCGCCGAGACAAAGCGGCCCATTGTTTGGGCCCCCCTCTTTTCCCATTGAGCCTTTGGACCTTGTTAGTTGATTAGCGCAGATTCTCCGGGGCGAGAGAACAAGCCCTCCATTGATTTCCACATATAATACAACGCGCCCAGTCATCACCTTTGGCCCGGCACCATCACGGTCTCTCTCTTTTGTGCTCGATGAAAGGAAAGAAAGTAGAAGAGTTTCACGACACGTTTGAATACGCAGGAAGTCACCGAGTACTACGTGAAATACGCTCACTCGCCCCTGAGATGGAACACCCCCCAAATAATAGACGATCTAAAGGTAGGTCTGAAGGGGTTGAAGCGTTTTGGGCAGCGGAATAGCGCCCATGTGTTTGTGTGGTCAGGTGAAAGCTCGAGAAGCAGGATTATGGAACCTCTTCCTGCCGGCGGCCAGCGGCCTAACTCAGCTGGACTACGCTTACGTCGCCGAGGAGACCGGACGCTGCCTCTTTGCTCCGGAAGTCTTTAACTGCCAGGCGCCGGGTAAACATCCTGCGCACGTTCACACCCCATCCGCGTCAGGAAGTTCACCGAAACCGATCGATATGTTTTCTTGAAGCGGATGCGCAGTCCCGCAGGAAGCGTGTCATTTGAAGGTTCATTTCCAGGGCTCCAAAAGCAAACCATCCATCGTTTTTATATAGTACTTGTCGACACGGTGAACCCAAGCCGACCCCTTTTGGACAAACAACCAATTCACACACCAGGACAATTTAGCGTGTTGATTGAAAAAAAAAATGGCGGGCCACTTTGGACGCGCGCGTGCTCCGAATATGCCACACTTGACTTTTGCTCTCAACAGACACGGGCAACATGGAGGTGCTGCACATGTTCGGCAGCGAGGAACAAAAGAAGAAGTGGCTGGAGCCTCTGCTCAGAGGAGAGATGCGCTCGTGTTTCTGCATGACAGGTGACTTGACGCCTTGGCGTGACGGACCGGCGCCGCGTTTGTTCATGCGAGGGCGACGTGTCGGCAGGAGAAGCGGGCGCTCGAGCTTTATTTCGTGAAATCTTTGGGGTGGTTCTCTGCCGAGCGTTCCTGAGTAGTTTCTCCCAGTGCTCCCGTCTCATTTGGTCGCTATGCTGCGGGAAAACAGCTGCTGGCTCGAGTTAATCAGAGTGGGCGTGACCCCCCTCCCCCTCCACAGGGCTTTTCCATACACGTCATTACTGTGTATGGTTTTGCTGGATGTTTTGCTGATTTTCAAGAACACGGTGTGTCGGGACAACGTGTCTGAGACATAATGACCGTCAGGAGTCTTTTGTTGCAACACAACCAGAAGGCACGCAATGAAAGCGAGAAAAAAAAATTGTTACAAAAGCACTCTGAAAGGACCTTCCTTTACTCTCCTTAAATTGAAGGAACGGGTTTTGTTTCGTTTTTTTGTTTGTAATGAAGACCTTAATTAATTACCTTCACTGCATTGTTCAAATATGTCCATGAACTTCACACTTGCCAAACTCAAACTGAGTCGTCGGTTCCCCAGAGCCCGACGTGGCGTCCAGCGACGCGACCAACATGGCCTGCAGTCTCCGCCGAGAGGAGGACCGCTTTATCATCAACGGAAAGAAGTGGTGGAGCAGCGGTGAGTCGCGCCCTTCTTTATGCCTTGACTAAAACGAGTCAGCCAACGCGACGCCGCACGTGACGGCAATGCTGGATGTGTTGTTTTCCGGGACCGGTGACGCGCGCGCTCGCTGTGACTCAGCTTGGCCGAGTCAACACATTTTGTTTATTGGACGTGTTTGAATTGGATTTAGCAAAGTGCTCTTTAAATAGGAAGATGTTTACGGCAGGTCTGGTTGGGGGGCTCCTCTGCTGTGTGTCTGTGGAAAGTTTTCCGGCACTCTTGGACCGAAAAAAGATTTTCTATTTTTAGCAGCTTGAAAAATTGGTCGTTTTGGGACAGTCACGGACTGTGTGTGTGTGTGTGTGTGTGTGTGTGTGTGTGTGTGTGTGTGTGTGTGTGTGTGTGTGTGTGTGCAAATATAGATATATATATTTTTTTCTTCTTTCAATTTTTCGTGGGTGCTGCCAACGGCCGATGACGTGTGTATGTTTGTCAGCAGCTGAAGAATACTTGTCGCGAAGTTGTCATGGTGATGGAAATCTTTTAACTGATGGCGTCATTGACATTTAGGTTTTTTTTTGGCGGGGGGGGCGGTGGGTTCACCATTAACCAGTTTCATTTCAAAACATTTTGCTGGACCAGCCGTGAAAAAAAAAAAATAATAATAATAATACAAACGATTGATGAATGAACTCTTCTAAATAGAAGTCGGCATTAGGCTGAAAGTCGTTTTTGTCATGAGAGCAGCCCTGTTGTTTTTCTCCTGGACAATGAGACATCGTCGCCGGGAGGGCTCCACCAAATGGAGCTTTTCTCTTGTTACACTGTCTCAATTTCTTTTGTTGTACAGTATTTGACGATAGACCAGTCTCATTTTTCATTAAAAAAAAAAAATAATAATAAAAAAAAATTCCATCAAAACTCATACTCATGTCGGAGATGTTGATTGTGCTCGTCCAAATTATCATCTACTGACTGACGCCCCTGATGTCAATCCAAGAATCTCTTTATTGTTTGTTTGGCTTTTGCACCCCCCCCCCGCCCCTGTTTGACTGAGAGAGGGTGTGAGCTTTCGTGAGGTCCACTGTCCAACAAATCTCTCGATTGGGAACGCTTTAAACAATCCCGTGATGTCGTGCCTCTAAAGCAGTAATGGGGGGACTATTCTATGATAAACATTTGCACGATTGCTCTATTATATCGTAAATGGCCCTTGAAGGAGTTGATATCATCATTCTCCAGTGAGTCATAACATCTCTGCGTCGCTACGGTTTCACTACTAAACAAAAAGTAGACATTTGTTGACAATAAGTGAGTTTCGTCGCAAGGGTGTTTCCCCCCCTCCCAAAGTGTCCTCTCCCGGCGGGCTTTGGATTGCGTTTCTCCAATGGCATCCCTGATTATGACGCAGCAGTTTTCTTTCCATTGTCTCCCTGTAAAACGGCACGCAGGACACGGCGATCCCTTCCAAATGGTTGCGGCGTACCCTTTGAGTTTAGCCAGTGCGGTGGAAAGAGGATGACTAACAGGTACCGGGGATGGAAAGAATGAGAATCTGCCCAATTCCGTTAAAGCGGGAGAGCAAGACTCCAGCTGGCTTTTTTCTTTTTTCTATTTGGAATGAATTGCCGTTGAAAGATGTACGCTCTTGTAAAATAGCCACGTTATTGAACCCACCAGAGCTTGCCGTGATTAAAGATTGATCCTAGGGATTCATTTTTTAAAAAATAGATAAAATATCGTCGTATCTGGCATGTTTAAGCTATTTTCATTCTATGCGGCCAAAATGCCTGAAACCGAAATTCAAACATGAGGGGGGGGGGAGAAGCAGAATGTCCCAATAATATCCTTTGGGTCTCGCAAGTGTTACTATGACGACCATTGGAGGACCGATTATGGTCCTCCGTCGGAACAATTGACACGAGAGCAACATATTAGTCTTTTTAATTCAATCGACAAAACGTGCAAATAAGACCAAGTGCAACGGCGAGCCTGTGCCCGCAAACACTTGATGTATAAGAATCCTCGTCTAAATGTTGAACAAGAGACAGATGTTGACGACCTCGCTTCTTGTTGAAATCGGAAAGGGAGTGTCCCAAGCTGAGGCAGACGCAAGTCGAATTGTCAGACAGTCTCTTTGGAATAAAAAGTGAATATGAGCATTAAAAAGCAGGTGTGTGTGTGTGTGTGTGTGTGTGTGTGTGTGTGTGTGTGTGTGTGTGTGTGTGTGTGTGTGTGTGTGTGTGTGTGTGTGTGTGTGTGTGTGTGTGTGTGTGTGTGTGTGTGTGTGTGTGTGTGGCCCAACTTATGTATAACACAAGGTCCCATAGTGGTCAGTCTCGGTACTGCAACAGTGTTTTGTGTGTGTGTGCTATGTTGATCATACATGCATGATCCCCCCCACCCCCCCTGGCTTTATGTGGGGGGGGGGGGTCTCCCACACATTCCAAATCGGTTAAGATGTTAAAAATGGCTTTGTGTGTACAGTGTTCCGCCCGCCCGCCCGCCTGTCGGAAGTTCACGAGTCACCTTTTCACGTAGTCGTGTGCTCTTTTCTGCCACGCCCTACCGACGGCTCGGTCCCGAACCCCGCAAATAGCCGGCGGGGCTTCGTTCTGGTGGCTTTTACTGTTTTTCGCTAAGACTACTTGGTCTTAAAACTTTAACGCACTCTTGCAGCTATTTCGGACCGAAATAGTATTTACACTTTCTCAGGTCTAAAAAAAAAAAAGCTGACTGGTTGGCTGCGCTTGCGCCTTTACATGCTGAAGGTGCTGGTATCCGGTTCCTCCGAACCCGACCGCGACCGGTTCTGATTGCGCGTGTTGAGCGCGATCTCCACCGCCGGCTCGCCGTCCTCCGCTCGGGGACGTCTCCCGAGTTGCCGGCCGAGCCGCTTCGCGGTTTTGAGGACGTGTCCCTTGAAGGAGGACCCGATGAAGGCGTAGAGGAGCGGGTTGATGCAGGCGTGGGTCAGCGCCAGGCTCTCGGTCACCTGCAAGGCGCGGTCCAGCCCCTTGCTGACCTCGCAGTCGGTCACCAGCATGTAGATGACGTCCAGCGCTCGGCAAAGCTTCACCGCGTTGTAGGGGAGCTGCGTGAGCAAGAAGACGGCCACCACCGCCAACAGCACGCGCAGGGCCCGCCATTTTTTGTCTCTGCGCAGCCCGGGCGCTCGGGACAGGGCCCGGCCCACCGAGCAGTAGCACGCCACCATGACCAGGAAAGGTAGCGCGAAGCGAAGGATGACTTCCAGCAGCTCCAGAGCAGCCTTGGCGGGGCGTCCCATGCCGGGCGGGTACGCGGCGGTGCAGTGCATCCGGTGATGGGAATGCTTGACCGTGGAGAAGATGAGTTCAGGCAGCCCCAGGAAGATCGCCACGCCCCACAGCGCCGAGCACACCAGGATCCACTGCCGCCGCGCCGGGGCCTGCCGCCGCCGCCGCCAGCCACCGCGCGGTAGCGGTCCACGCTGATGCACGCCAGGAGCAGCATGCCGCAGCTGAAGTTGGCGCCGTAGAGGAAGGAGGCCAGCTTGCAGGCGGCCGGGCCCAACCTCCAGCCGTGCGCGGCGTCGGCCGCCCAGAAGGGCAAGGTGACCAGCAGCAGCAGGTCGGACGCCGCCAGGTTCAGGATGCAGACGTCGGTCAGGGTGCGCAGGCGGGAGCGCGACGCGTACACCGCCACCACCAGGGCGTTGCCCGCCGTGCCCACCACCAGGGCCAGCGAATAGATGACCGGGAGGAAGACGCCGGCGAAGGAGCGCACCGCCTCCTTGTCGCATACGGAGTGGTCGTAGCTGTAGTCGTAGCTGTCGTTGTGGCTGCCGTCCTCGTCGTCGTGGTAGTAGTAGTCCTCCATGTTTTTCTGCGGGGGCAGAGAATTGAACTGGCGGAATCTCTCCTGCATGGCTTCCCTAACGCTTTTAAGCCTCCAACAGCACACATGGCTGAGCATTTTGAACTCTTCCTCGTCCTTCCTCGCAATGACCGACCGGCGGTTAAGCCCACCCTGGAAACGCCTCACGACGACCCACCGCAAAACACGAGCGAGCCCATGAAGACGGCGATTTTGTTTTGCAGCGGAGGGAACGATTGGAACATTCCCCAAACACGTCAAATATTTTCCCCTGCTGTCACCGGCTGCGTGTTCAAGGCTGGATGAAGTGATTTGTTTGGGTAAACACGGCCCAGAAGACCGCTTGGAAACATGAGCTTAAGACGACTGATTTAACGTGATTTGTCTTGAAGGAACGCACAAGAAAATATTGAAATTGCTCGTCGCTGGATTAGGTACGCTTGCAGATTCTAGTGGGAGCTAAGAGCCTGATGAAGTCGTTTTATGCTCATTAATTCATGCGGTTGCAGGTGCCACCATTTTTGTTGTTTGTTTTGTGGTAACTTTGCCCCATTTTGCTACATGGATAAAATAATTGAAAGGAAATATGTGAAATTTGCATACTGGTTGATATTTTATATATATATATATATATATATATATATATATATATATATATATATATATATATATATATATATATATATATATATATATATATATATATATATATATATATATATATATATATATATATATATATATATATATATATATATATATATATATATATATGTATATATGTATATATATATATATATGTATATATGTATATATGTATATATATATGTATATATAACCAATATGCAAATTTCACAGTTCAGGAGATGATCGTTATCACGATTGGGTTGTAAAAAAAAAAAAAAGGGGACCTTGACTTATCATTAAACGCTGAAGGAGGAAAACAACAATTCTATTTTAATAGCCTCACGGGAAGGCAAAGAATGAGCAGACAACTAAACAAAACACCTCCCTTGACAGATGACATGCATTCCAACTTCAAGGTGAACAAAAACAAACAAACCAAAAAAAAAAAACCCAAAGATCTTACCTCCTGTTTTTTTTTCTTCTTGTTCTTCTTTCTTTTGTCTGTCGCCGGCTAATCAAATGTCCAACGTTCACACAAACATCAACGCGTGTTGTGTGTCTGTGGAGGCAAGTTGCCGGAGAGGGGGGGGAGGAAATAACCGCACACTCCACCTCCTCCCTCCAACGACTGGAGCACGCCCCTCCATTCACTCTTTGTGCGTGTGTGTGTGTGTGTGTGTGTGTGTGTGTGTGTGTGTGTGTGTCAATTGCTCCGTCAATCGTGACCTTTTACACTAACAAAACTGGAACTATTTTTTCCCGCAGCAGTCCAACTTTTTTTTTTTTTTTTATATATCCTCGTCTCTCGCCTCTTATTGAGATTTATTTCTCATGAAACAAATCTATTTATTACTCGTAAAAAAGGTCACCAGCATGCTCTGCTCAAACCTCAATTTGACAATATCTGAATGCCGAACTGTAACAAAGTGTTCTAAAAACAACCCTCTGCACAATCCGTTACCCCCCCCCCCCATCTTTCAGCAGTATTCGTCCAAAGTTGGGTGGCAGGGGACAAAGCAGAACGCAAACTTTTTCACTTTACACAGCGCAACATTCCCGGCCGGCGAAGGGCAAATCAGGTGACGTTTAGCAACGGAAATCGACAAAATGGGGAAGATATCCGACAGACGGGAAAAAAAGGAGCGTGTCTCCAAAAAATCGACTCGAGGAAGATTGTTGTTGCATTCCAGTGCAGACTGGGACACGTTCGGACCTGACTGCTATTGTCTCCGTCATTCCCAACTATGCTCGAGTGTCCGAGTATTTGTGCTTCAATTTGTGTATGAAAGCCCGAGCACGCCGCATCTTGCCGACAGACGTGTCTGGTGCCCATATGTCACCCGCCCTCTGGGGACCCGTTTGATGGAAATCAAAACAGGAAGACAGTTTTGGGTTTTTTTTTTGTTTGTTTGGGTTTTTGTGTGTGTGTGTGTCGCCGTGACTTTGCGGATGACTTCTGAGACCAAGTAGCCGCACGTCGACGTCAAAGCGGACCGCCGACCGGCCTAAGCTCACCTCGGTGTGAGCATTTCGGGAAATGTAAATCAGCATGTGGTCGATCATCCGTCCGTCATTGCTCGGCTGGACTTTCCAGCTGGGGCCACGTTTTGGCACGCACACATAAGGGGCACATCGGGATGAGTTTGCAAAGCTGGAAAAAAACTCAAGTGTGTGTGTGTGTGTGTGTCCTTTTAGGCGCAGGGCATCCTGGATGCAAAGTGGCCATTGTGATGTGCAGGAGCGCCCCCGAGGATGCCAGAAGCAGGTCAGTGTCGCCTCCTATAAAGTTCACTTCACTCCACTTTAGGCCTGCCACACACACACACACACACGCGAAATGGCAAACAAATGCCGCGGAACTATTGCGCAACCAAACCAATTATTTGTCGTATTTTTTGAAGAAGCCAATTTTGGGGGCAAGGTTGCCCGGGGGTTGCAACTTTGTGCAAAGCAAGCCAATTTGGGTGGTGTGGTTTTGTGGGTTATTCATTTGACTTGACTTTTTGGTTTCGAGAAATAACCCCAAAAGATTGGTCGGTTTCCTTTTGGACTCCATTTTTTTGGTGGTTGTTTTTGACCCAACTCTTTTGAGAGTGAATTGCTGTCAAATTGTGACTTCAACGTCCCCCCCCCCCACCCCTCCTGATGACTTTATTGTCATAAAATATTGAATCAAACAAATGATTTGACCAATGGCCTAACATATATTTTACCAATTGCAGAAATGCACGACAATGCGCTAAATTGTAGTCAGCATTGAAGTTATTTTTGGGGGGGGCTTAGTTTGTTTAGTTTTTATTCTCTCCTTTTTCCTGTTCCAACCCGCTGCTCAACATGTCACAGAGACTTCAGCATGTGAACTTTGGCCTCGCATCGCCATACAGAGAAGTCATTATGCTGTTTGTTTGGTTTCTCGGCGCCGAGAAAACCACGCCCGGGATATACAGTCAAAATAATCAGCGCCTCCTGAAACGCTCGAGCAACCACAAAACGCCGGGATTGAAAGTATTTTCTGTTTGAACGCTTGCAGACATGCCAGACACAGCATGATCCTGGTGCCAATGGATACGGCGGGCGTCAAATTGATCAGGCCCCTCGCCGTGTTTGGACAAGACGGTATGACCGCCGCCGTGTCTGGACGAGGCACACCTTATAGATCACATTATGTAACGTCATGTAAATAGACATCTCAAGACTTTTTTTTTTTTTAAATCCACTGTGTGATTATACTTGAGTACAAAAAAAGTAAAAGTTACTTTTACGAATGAATATATAATGGGGGGAAAAAAAGTCTGATAAAAATATTTTGTCAAAGTCAAAATTCCCGGCGTATTGATTGTAGTATACATTTACCGTATTTTCACGACCATAAGGCGCCATTAAAAGTCCGGTGTATGAGCCGAGTTCCAAAGCCTGACTGAGCGCTTCTGGCCGACACGCTGTTTATATCGAGAAAAGGCGGGCGTGAGTGACGTCAGGCATGCGGAAGTCTGCCGATGAGGGAAGGGTGGGCGTGCCCAACAACACGGTGCGCCGAATGGTCGTGAAAATACGGTAATTAAAAAAAAAAAAAAAAAACACAAAATGTTTAGCAGTCAATAGAATATCTTACAATAATTATTACAAAAAAAAAAGACTTATTGTTTTGGATCACATTACATGGTGTTCTGAATGAAATTGGAATTTATGCCATGTCCCCCCCCAGACGCCATCCACGGCGGCCACTTTGAAGTGCACTTTGAAAACGTGCGTGTCCCTGCCTCCAACATCCTTCTCGGTGGGTGGCAGCAGGAAGTGGTTTGAGCAACCCCCGAACATTTATGTTTTAGAGTCCTGAAATATTTGTCGCAGCCAATGCGGGTTTCTCCTCTCTCACCGCCGTGTCCCTCGTCGCTAGGCGAAGGCCGAGGCTTTGAGATCGCTCAGGGCCGTCTGGGTCCGGGCCGGCTGCATCACTGCATGAGAGCCGTGGGCCTGGCTGAGATGGCGCTGGAGCTGCTCTGCCGGCGTGCCGCCTCCAGGGAAGCCTTTGGCAAAAAGCTCTACCAACACGTAGGCCGCGTTCCCTTGAAAAGCCGCTTGTCGACACCTAAATGGACAGCTCATGTCATGACGTATGTGTGTGTGTTTGTGTGTGTGTGGGCGGGGCTAGGAGGTGGTGGCTCACTGGATCGCAGAGTGCCGACTGACGATTGAGCAAACCCGCCTGCTCACGCTCTGCGCCGCCCACGCGCTCGATACGCTCGGCAGCCGCACCGCTCGCAAGCAGGTGAAATGATTGTCTGACGCTCGGCTTTTTTTTTTGCTTTTTCTTGGGCTTTTTGTGTGATGTAACTGCCGCAGAAAAAGGGAAAAGTGTCGTGATGAACAATTGTCTGCTCCTATTAATTTATTAACCCAGCCTATTTTTTATAATGTGCTTTTATTCTATTGTTAGTCTTTATATATATATATATATATATATAAATAAAACATTTTCCACACAATTTAAAATACCCACTGTTTAAGATTAATTTTTAAAATTGTTTTTGGTCAAATTGTTTTTTTTTTTAAATCATTTGCAATTTTATGTTAATTTGTATCTTTGTTTATTTTGTTGAATTTCTTCCCTCCCCATTTCCCTTTCTAAGCAAGTCAGACTTGCATGTTTAGCTTTTCTGACGTTTTATTTTTGGGAGAAATGTCCCACGTGTACGTGTCCGCATGCTCCATCTGCGCAGATTGCGCTGATCAAGGTGGCAGCGGCCAGGATGGCGTGCAAAGTGGTGGACTGTGCCATCCAAGTCTTCGGAGGTGCCGGCGTGTCTGGAGACTTCCCTCTCGCGCAGATGTGAGCATCTAGCAACCATTTATTTCGCACTTTTCATCCAAAATGTTCTCCTAAGTGCTTTTGATGATTTAAGAACAATCAATAACATCAATTGGAGATTTTAAAAATTGGTGTCATATGCTTCCTTGCCACCAGGTATTCTTATGCAAGAACGCTGCGAATCGCCGATGGACCCGATGAGGTGCACTTGTCCACCATCGCCCGTTTGGAGCTAAGAGATCAACTCGCCAAACTGTGATGTCATCATCACGTGACTTGCGAGCGACCGACGCGAGCACAAGAGGTCGGGCTGTGCTTGATCTCCCGTCACATTTGGATTCCGCTACAATGCCGTAAAAAGACAGATTTGGATTTAGGGTGTGTTCATTAAATATCGCAAGGCTTTCTTCATTCCAATCTTGCAAAAAAACAAAGTGTCTGCAACTTCCTTTGCATAGCATGTGACCAGTCCAAATAAATAAAGGGCTAAATGTGTGCACCTGTCCAGAAACATTTAGGAGACGAGAGAATTTGTATTGGACTTAACGTTCTTTCTTTTGTTTTGTTTTTGACACCGTGTGAGAGGCTTCGTCACGCAACAGGAAGTGGCGAGCGGCGACATCGGAAACTGTTAGCAAGGTAAGAGAATTTGTCTTGACCCCCAAAAAGAAATGTATGACCACAAGAAATGTCTTATACACACGCGTGAGTGTTATTCTCCAGAAAGGACGGTCATGACAGGTCGATTTGAATTCAGACACAAACTTCAAATTCAAGTACAATATCGTGAATATCATAAGATACGATAAGCGCACACATCCGATAAACAAACTGTGTATCGTAAACTGTTGAAACTGGTCAATGCCTTGATGACTTGGACCTTGTGTTATTTTCAAACGGTTAGGAAAAAAAACCATCCAGCAAGACGGTCTTTGATTCTGTGCAACAAACATAAGCCCCCCCCCCCCCACAAACACAAAAAAAAATGTCGGGAGAACACTGATTCAAAAATGATTGGGGAAAAAAGAGGTGCTCTGCGAGTATGAGCCAATCTCGCCACGGTAACCAAGTCGTAACTACAAGGCGGTGCTTTTGCCGTGGTTTTCCTCTTGCTTTTCCCAGTCGTCATTCGACTTTCCCATCTGGGGTTTCCTGCAAATTAAAAATGAATAGAAACAGATGAAAATGTCATCATCAATCGATTGTTTTTCTCCCCCCCCCCACTTCCCTCCAGAAGGCCTTACTCTAGCTGGGCGTGGTCCTGGAGTTCAGTGTTGAGGGTCTCTGGCAGCAGCAGACACAGGCCCACCGCACTGACTGCCACGCCGCCGTACACTAGCATGGGGAGGCTGTGGTGGTACGCGCTCAGGAGTTTGATCAGGGGGGCCAGGATGCCGCCCAGCCGGGACCACATGGTGTTGAGGCCGATGCCACTCTGCCTAGCAACACACAAACAGCGAGCACTGTGGATTTGTTTTTTTTTGGGGGTCATGTTTTACATCTGACAGGACAATGTCTTTTGGCGGCATTACTACAATCACGGATGATACGTGGTCGCGATTGATCTTGATTTGCTTGAGGCTTGTGCTAATTCTAACGTGTAGCAGAAAAAGATTCCAATAGCTCCTAAATGGACTGATTTGACCAATAGAGATATCATGAAGGAAATAAACGTGTTCTTGAGTCCCTAACACTCAAAACAATAAAAATATGTGTGATAAAGAGATAGTTTCGCGATACGTCATCCTTGAGTATTTCTTTTACTTCAAAGAACAGAGGGGAAAAAAATGGCATTTGTAATTTGTTTGTGTACCATATTGATCAATCGATAGAAAGAATTGCCCCAAAAAGTCTAACAACAGCAAGTTGACCTTACCTTAGTGCGGTGGGGTACAGCTCTGCTGTATAAACAAACAGGATGCCGAAGGAAACGCTGGATGCAAATTTCCCAAACACGGCTATGACCGTCGTAACAACAGGAAGCTCTGAAAAGAAGATTCATTCTGGATTTATTAGTGAAGAAATGTGCGGGGGCATTCCTTCTATACTTTATATATATCATCTATTTCATGCTCTGGTGACGGTGGCCTGCTGCTTGTTTTGTGGTGTACATTGTCCACCAGGGGGCAGTATAATGCATACGGTATACCTATTTTAAATAATGATGACGTCTGATCAATCACTTCTGCACGAAATTATCTGTACGAAATGTTTCATGCGTGTGGAGAAATTGTTGCATGTTGATGTCACCTTTCGGTACGGCGAGGAGGCTGAGGCAGGCGATCGCCCCAACAGCAACGAGACGGCCTGACACGCTCGCCTTCCGAAACGTCCGATGAGCGGCAAAGTGACCAGACGGGCGAAAAGCTCCACCAAGGCAAAGATGAACTGCGTGAGGTAAATGTTCATTCCGAAGCTGCCGACACTCAGACTCAGGCCGAAGTGCATCGTGTTGTTTCCAAACCTGTGCGCAACACACACACACTCGGCCATCAAAGTGGCAATGTTGTGAGATGCAATTGAAATCTCTTGTTTATTACAAATGAGAATTTTAGCAAGCATCGTGGAAGTTGACATGTTTGATTTGCTTTCGTGGGCCACACCTAACATGTTTTTTGGTTACAGGCGACCGTTCTAAGGTCATTGTGTCTTGGTCCCTCAAAAACAAACCACCTGCGCTCCAGATTTTGTCTGATTGCTGCCAAATTCTCACCGCGCGTCGTAGCCAGCTGGACTGGACGGCGCTAAATGAAGACGAGTTTGCGTTTTGGCAGATCGGTTTATGACTCATGATAAACTCGAATAACCCACGCGGTCAGAGTCCGTTCAATATCTAGAAATTTGGCAAGGCGTGTCTATGGTTAATAGTCCCACAAAAAAAAAAAAAAATTCCCATTGACCTTAACGACACCCACTTCCGCCATCTTGTTTCGAAACGGCCGATTTGTCCATTTGCGGAATCCCTTTCAAAGGATTCCTGCAGATTGAAGTGCGACCAAATGAAGCGGCCGTTAATATGCGCCGACCACGGGCGGGGGGGTGCGTTGAAATCCTCACCAGATGTAGCTCATGGCCAGCATTCATTTTCGCAGGTACGCTATCTTGAAGAAATCCAGGATGTTCCCTCTTTTGGGTATTTTCTCCAACGCCATCTAACGGAGATGACAGCGGCCGTACGTGTTAGAATGCCGATGTGCGGCGCCAGCGCGTCCGCGCCCACCAGAAACCGCCGCGCCATCAGTTGACCTTGTCTAGAAGAGCCTGCGACACCTCCCTCCCGTTGACTTTGGCCGCTTTGCGCACCAACTTCATAGCCTGCTCCTTCTTGCCCTGAGTCATGAGCCAGCGAGCCGATTCCGGCAGGAGCCTGGTCGGTTCAAATGCGTGTACGTAATTGAGCATTTATTTGAAGTGAGCGCGAGAAACACGAGAGTCTGGGGGCGGTACTGACCAGAATAATATGGGCACGACAAGAAGAATGGGCCCGTAGAGAGTCAGTTGGAGCATCCTCCAATCGCGGATGAAATAGGCAAGACCGGACAACACAGCGAGACCGATGGGGTAAAAGCTGTGATTGATGACGGCGCAGAAGGCAAACTTGGATGACTCGCACCACTCGCCACCTTGGGGGGGAAAGCGCAAGAATGAAAACAACGTTCGTCAATTCAATTGCCACAGCAACACTATTCACTTGACGACTTGTGTACAATCGATCTTGCATCCTTTTCTCTAAAGCTTATCCAGCTTGCCAAGGGGATGGACTTCCGCCTCCCGAGCCACTTCGCCCAGCTCTCCCGGGAGGATTCCAGGATGTTCCCTTTGGATAGAGTCTTTCATGGGTCGCCCACGGGATCTCATCTGAGTGGGACGTGCCCGGAATACCCGACCAGGTAGGCCTTGGGGAGGTATCCTAATCGGATGCCCCAGCCATTTCATTTGCCTCACAAAAGCTGTCGGCGGTCACACAGGGACAGGACAGTCGTCGTAAAGGGGAGCCGGTTCCTTTCAAATCTGGTCAACTAACCCAAATGAGATCAAAAAAGATTTGTTCAGCATTGTTTGTGCTGGGTCGTACTGCTCACCGATCACGAATCTGTTGGCAATGAGTCCCGACAGGGAGAATCCACACATGAACTTGAGAGCGATGTAAACGTGCACGTTGGGAGAGAATGCGGCGCCCACGCCCGCCAAGAAAAGCAACTGATGCCCGAGCAACACCACGAAGCGGCGGCCAAACCTGCAAAAAGATGGCGTTTCTTTTGAAATCCAAACGCGATTCTGGCCGCGGTCGATGTATTTAGGAAATAACGCACCTGTCCGCCATGCTGCCCATCACCAGAGCGCCGATGAGAAGTCCCACCATGTGAACAGACTGGGACACCTCAATCATCACGCTTCGGTCGCACACCAGATTGAACTGATTGACAAGGAGGGGGCAGAATGACAAAAAATAAAAATCGAGTCGTGTTCACAAAACCAAAAAAATATTTTCTGATCGTCTTCATTATTTGTTGTTCTCTGTGCTAGGTAATTGGGAGCCGACAATAAATGATGTCCTTCCCCGTCTCACCTCTGTCCCAATGCTGGAGGCCCCAGGCGGCACCTCAAGCTTGGATCCATTGAGGCAGCCGGTGGTCTCGTTCAGGCCGTGCAGCTCGATGGTCTCCAGGTCGGAGTCGACCGGCGTGAACATGAGGCAGCTCCGGAAGCTTCCATCCGGATTGATGGGGACGGTGAGCTCCTTCTGCCTCTCCAAGGTCAGGTTGGCATCCGCCCGATCCAGGATCCAGTCGGTGTCGCAGTAGTTGGGGTAGTTCAAACCGATGAAAACCTGGCCGATGATGTCGAAGGCCACGAAGAGGCTGGGGATGCACAAGGCGGCCACCAGGCGCTTCTGGAACCAGCCGAACTCGCCGATCTCCTTGAGGATGTGCGCGAAGGTGCTCATCGTGTCGGGAAAAAATAATTGTGCTGCAGCGTCCAGCCGGTGGCTTGGATTATAATGCTCCATGTTAATGGTTAAACGCAATCGGGTTGTTTTCTTTTATGAGCCGCCACAGCAAACACATAATGCAAAATATGATAAAAGCCCGGCCGGGCTGCAAAGTCACGTTGGAGACACGTGTCACATGGGATCGGCACGCTTTTGGAGAGTCCAATTGCGGGGCCCGAGAGATGTCATGCAGTCTTCAAGGGAAGCAGGTAAGAATTGCAAACTTTGTAGAATAATTGAGGGTGGCCGATGCGATATTTTCTCTTTTACTTGATTTAAATTTGTGTTTTTGAGCGTCTTAATGATGCCATTTCAGGCATTTGGCTGCCTTGCGTCACTCGAATTGATCATTTAAACCCGTTTAAGCGCCACATATTTTTTTCATATGCATCCAACGCTATTGCTTGACGAAAAAAGGAATTGGCTTTAGAAAAATGGATGACAAAAATTGGAATAAAAAGCAATATAAAAGACATGATATAAACGTAACTACTGTTTATTAGATTCAATTAAAAATAAGGACTGCTCATAAAGGAACGCAATAAAACAGTCTACCTTGAATAGTTATTGCAAAACAGTACAATTATAAATTATAACAGAATGCTGGGACATTTTGTCTGATTTTTTTTTTTTTATGAGCGTAAATGGCGACAATAAATAAAATCAAATCGATTTTCTTTTCTTTTCCTTTGCTTACAAAAGGCAGAAAGTTCCCAAAGTAGACTTCAATCGGTGAATCGTCAGTACCCAAAGTCTTGTCGTCTTCCTTCAAAGCCTCCCAAAATGTGCTGGGACAAAACCAAGGCCAAGCGTGAAACATCCCGTTTGAAAACAAAAACAAAACAATAACAAAAATCATCATCATAATAATGTCATTATTTACATACTATGAGTTAAATCAAGTACTTGTGTTTCTCTATGTACACACACAAATAAAAAAACGTTTTATGGTAAGGCGCGCGCTTATGTCGATATCGTGAATCGACGCAAGGATTCCCGCAACGTCGTCATTTAAGGCATGGGTTGATCTTTACGCCAGGATTAGCATCTAGTATACGTTGTACGAATTTGTTTGGTTTTCTCGCGGTTTCCGATTTATGGCACCGTTTAAGCAGCAAATCACAAATAAGTATATGATAACATGGGCCAATTTTGTAAGACCAAAAAGATATGTTATACGTTGACATGTACGCCATCGTTAGCATCGTTCCACTTCCTACATCGGTGCTGTCGAGGGTTATTTCCGATAATCACTTTTATCGTTAGATCGGGACTATTAAGGCAAACGAGAGATATGTACGTCGCTGCTTGATTATTTTTTTGGGGGTGATGCGCGACTGTTTGATTTTGGGATGCGAGCTCAAGGATTCAAAAACTGCACAAAAGTAACACGCTGGACTGCAAATGTGCATAAATGTCACAAAAACGAGTTCTGAACTGTATTTACTCGTCTTCCATTTAAGCGTGACTGCCGTATGAAGTTTTAAATACTTGTGTGTTCCTTTTTTTTTGTGGTTCTCCAGAGCTCGACGTTAACTGAAACCATACAAAAAAACGTAACAAAGCGCATTCAGTAGTTTTGCTAAACACAAGTCATTGTTAAACGTTCAAAGCGCGTTAGTTGAGATTGTGCAAATGCATCCAACTATCGGAAGAAAGCAAAACCCAAAGAATCCAAACAGCGGTTGAACATCTTCGCAGACAGCGAACACTGTAAACATTTTTGTTTTCGGCGTCGTTTTTTTGAGTGATTCATGAACCCGTCGTACTTCAGGCTCATTTCAAAAAGTGGCCCATTGAACGGTGGGTTTCTTTGGCAGTTCTGGGTTTTTTTCCAGCCGTAGGGAAAAAAAAAATCTAAATCTCTATCAATATTTAAATATGCCCCCCACCCCAAAATAAAAAAAACAAAAGAAATTCACATCTTTTAGGCAAGTCACGGTCTCATGGTCAAACATCAGTTTAGCTGATGGTGAGCTGAGCAAAGCCGATCAATTTGACGTCATCCGGTATTTCGGATCCCTCGACTCCAGAAGCCTGCAACAAAGACAAAACATTGAAAATATTTAAGAAACATTTGAAAAAAAGGTTTAAAAGAACTGTTCTTAAATATGAAGTGCAAATGTGGATACAACTTCATTGTCCTTAGGCACTGATTCTTTGGTGTACCACTAGGGGGAGCCCACGTGTGAATCACTGGTTTCTGATGAACTCGGCCTCCTCGTTTGGGGTATCCCGCAGCAGGAGTTCGTCAAAATATCAGTCATATAACTGAGCCCCCCCCCAAATTTTCTAAACTTCTTACATTTCAAGCTGATCTATTGGTGTCAGATGTTTTTTCCCCCCTCTAATTTACCAGTGGGCAATATTAAGTGAGTTGACTAAAATGTCAACATTTTCACTGAAGCCAAATATGTCGCTTATTTTACATGCTGTGAAACTCACCAGTTTAAAAACGACATTTTTATCGGTGATGGGCTCATCCACTATTTTCTGCAAATTTGCAGCAACTGCAACGTTAAAAAAAAATTTAAAAAAAAGGTTTAGTTTGTTTTTAATCTGACGGAAGGAAATAAGGACGTGACCACTGCACTGACCTACGACTAAATCCCTCCCATCCACCAGGCCTGCTGACACCAGCTCCTGCGAGACGCCGTCTGCTGTGTCTGAACACACACACACACACACGTTGTCAATCCAACTATAAAATGCGTGACTTATTGATACACGATCATAACTGGGTTGTGCTTACAAAGTTCTATGCAACCAAACTTAATTGGAGTTTGCTTACCTCGGCCTGGCATGAACTCAAAGCGGATATCGTTCAGCTCCTTCTTTTTATTTCTGCAGAGAGTATTAGGAGGGGGCGGGGGGGTTTCAAATTTCATTCTGAGAAAATAAATTGCACAAATGTGAGCAGCCGGAACACACCTTAGCCGTAAGACCAAACTAATTGGAGACGTGACGTTGCTTGAGATCGAAGGAACCTGTGGGAAATGAGTTTTTAAATTTTACAAGGTGTACTTGGCGCTCACTCCGATTTATTATTATTTTTTTTAATTCCCTCGCTATTGATACATATCGCAATTGTGTTTTGCATTAGCATGACAAATGGGGGATCTTGGGAGCCGATCATGTTGTGTTGTCATCATTCGATTGTGCAGGTTACCGGCGTCGGAGCAGCGGTAGCTGTTCCTCCGTTGGTCGCCTGCGACGCAGAGGGCGGGGCAAGTGTGGCCGCACCCTGAGGTAGTTCTGCTTCACCAACAGCGGTGGTCCGTCCACTCAAAGGCTCCGGCGTCTGGAACATCTGAAAGGTACAAAGGCCGTCCGATCGGTGTAGTTGTTCAAGTTGAAGCGATGTCCCTGAACCCCCCCCCCCGTGGAAAATCACCGGAGGACTCACCTCGGTGTTCTGCGGCGCCTCCTTCACCCTCGGCGACTGGCGAAAGACAAACATTCCGCGTATTAGGTTGTCCCGACGTCGTGGCAGAGCATGTCGAGCGCACAGGTGCATCTCGGCCAATTTGAAAATTGCGCAAACCTTTCGGGAGTTCAGTTCAAACGGTGAAGCTCATCAACGGCGGATTTCATTGGTCATCGTTTTGATGACCGCGATCTTCACAAAGCCACGTTATTTTGGAAAAGTCTGAATGAGTGACTCGCTCATTCGGAACGAGTGTCACTTGTGGGAGTGACCGACTGAACTCGGCAACGTTTTGCGCAATATTCTGGTGACCGAGATGCGCCTGCCGAAAGGGCACACAGGATGTCAAAGGGCACACAAAAGGAGTTGAGCGGCTCACACGTTTAGTCTCATTCTGTCAATTACAGGCTTGGTACAGGAAACAAAACAAAAATACAGAATGGTTGAATTAGGACATATTATGCAGCATTGGTTAATTATTGAGAGTCCCTCCGATTGCTTTTCAAGTCGCAACCGTCATTCAAACCATCGGTCATTCCCCTGCCCTGCTTTTAGGACCTAATAATAATCCGAAAGACCTCATCAAAACCAGTCGAGGAAATACAAACCTTTGGTCTCTTTTGAGTCGATTCAAAGTTCAGGAGGAAAATCGCACAGTTAGATTGCATGAAATCAAAAAGCTTTGTTGTTGTTGTTGTTTTGTGCTGTAAAGGCGAACAAAAACCCGCCCTGGTTTCGGAGCGACCCGTGTTAGTCACAAACAAGAAGCGCACATGGACATTGAGCAGACGACATCAAAGTGTCCGATTAAAAAAAAAAAAAACGTGCAACTGATTGTAGGTGATTTGGTGAGTCAATGTGTTAAAACAAAAATATATATATATATTTTGAGGTAGGAGGAATTTAAAAAAAACAAAATTAAATACAGATGGCTTCCAGGAAATCGAACTCTCGGTGAACCATGCGGGACTGAGTATGGCCTTTTATTTATTTATGTTTTTCAAGTATGGCGCGGTATTCTGAATTAATTTCAAGCGTGCCGTGCTTGTCCATGCCGAGGACTTTTTCCGAATCGAGAATGGCTTTGGCGTTGGGAAACATGCCCACCGGCACTCCGACTGATTACGACAACATCACTTTGCATCATGGGGTGTTCTATCTTTCTAAATGTGTTTTGATGTGAAACCGTCGATGCATGCATTTTTATCACATAGGGTCGACTGCAAAAAACAAAATAAAAAATACTACTAATAATAAAATGGTCTTTTTTATCTTTTGCCTTGCATGAACCCGTCCGTGGCCAGCGGTTACTACAGTGGACAGCTTATCAGGCTACGAGCTGCACGAATGAGCGAAGGTACTATTTATGATAAGGGTTTAGGGTTCAAACAAGGGTTAAGGTGCCTTTTTTGGGGGGTCGTGGCCTCCGCAGCTACCGAGAGTCCTTCCTTTGTTAAGGGAAGGCCATTTGTATTTGCACTGGCAAGTCAACAACCGTGGACGCCGGCAGCTCGAGGGGGTAGGAGAAGCGCACTTGTCGCCGGGGGGCGCCAGCAGGCTTCGCCTGCTGCTCCTTCGCCGTCAAACAGAACACACAGACGCACAGGTGAGACACATGGGACATAAAACAGTAGACGCCCGCGACGGATGGACAAACGAGGCCCCGGCGGGGTGGGGGGGGGCGGGACGCGGGCGCCGACGACGGCTCACCCTCAAGGCGGCCACGGCCGCTTTGCCTTCCTCGCTCTCTTCGTCCAGCTCGTCGTCGCTCCACTCCCACTCGCCGTCCTCCGTCTTGTGCAGGCGCCCGCTGGAACCCGGAACGCGACGCACCTGTGGCGAGCCGCCCAACAACGTTCAGGTGAAATGCCCGACTGCACTCGACAGGAGAAATATTTTTTAAAATGTTTTATTCGCAGAATACATTTTGTTCTTAAAGCTTCTGTCAAATGTTTGCAGTTTGAAATGTAGGGTAGAAATACGGCACTTTAGAAATCATTCAATGACAATGGATTGCGCATAAAAGGGACGTCAAAACTGGACCTGAAGTAAATGTTTGAAAAGAAGCAAAATCATTTCATGTGACTGTTGGACTTTAATGATAAATGCAGCTGAACTGAACAATACATGTCGGGCTGTTTTTAGAAAGACGAAGCAACGGTATCCCGCGTTGACCGCTAGAGGGAGCCCGTGTATCACCAGTAACTAAAATAACGGACTTCAAAGTGTGCGCCTGGTGTGGAGTTTGGATGTTCTCCCCGGGCCTGCGTGGGTTTTCTCCGGGTATTCCTGTTTCCTCCCACGTTCCAAAAACATGCATGGCAGGTTAATGGAACACTATATTGTCCCGAGGTGAAAGTGTGACCCCCCCCTAGAATGTTGTTCGTCTGTGCGCTCTGTGATTGGCGAGCAACCGGTTCAGGGTGTGCCCCGCCTACTGCCCGAAGGCAGCGGGGTTAAAATGTTTAACGAATATTTATTTCTTTTTTAAAATATGCTAACTCCTTCAACATTTGTCTCCATTTCCCACTAAGTAGGTCAAGGAAACGGATGAGCTGGATCATCCCTTACCCTTTTGGATCGCTCTGACATCGTAGGAGCCCTCTGAAGAAGTTTCTCAAGGAGGTAGTCGTGTGTCTGGCAGACCAAAAATGGCAACTTTAGAGATGCCGAAGCTCGGGAGCCAAAACATTGTTGTATCATGCATCGGCTGTTGTTCATTTCTTGCTTACATTTACAATTGCAAGAGCTCAGGATTTAGCACTGAGTTTAATAAAAAAGAGGAACGACCACTTTTGGGAAGCAGACAGTTTCCATGTCCACCATCCAGGTCGGTGCACCGGTCGTCCCCGTCCGACCACTTTGAAGAGCCAAACGACTTCAAGGGGAGGCTCCGACTTACCTTGGCTTTCTGGAAGAATTTATTCTTGAGCAACTCCGAGGACGTCGGCCTGAGGAGCGCAAAAGGCGAATGGGATCGTTAGTGAGCCGAGATGTGGAGCAGCAGGAGGCTTGCAAACACGTTTTACAAGAGGCGGACGCTGTCTGCTGCCGCAATAAAAGCCAGATGGTGAAGCACGGCACATTTTGCTTGGAAGGTGGCAAGGATTTCAAAACCAGACTTGGGATTCAATTGGGTTTTCAATCCTCGCTTCAGGTTATATGCGATATAAAATAATAATAATCATAAACTGCCTTGCCGGAAAAACAGCAATGGTGGACGCTACATGCTAACAAACGACATCATCAGGTTCCCAGCCACCTTTTCTCCGGGTCCTTCTGCAGACACATGGAGATCATCTTCCTGAAGGACTTTCCGTACTTCTTCACCATCTCCTTGTCGGTGACGCCCGTCTCCAGGCCCGGCGGGTCGTTCTGCAGTGTTAGCATCAGCACCTGGGCACATCGCAGTCGTTTGTTCCCTCGACGGCGGCAGCGGCGAGCGAAACGTTCCGGGGAAGTACGGACCTTCATGGGTGGGTATTTGTGGTAAGGCGCGGCCCCGGTGGCCAGCTCGATGGCGGTGATGCCGAAGCTCCAGATATCCGCTTTGAAATCGTAGCCCTTCACCTGGAGAGGGAGTTTTGTCAGCGGGCGGGACGGGAAGCGCCGTCACCGCGGTTAGCTAAGATGCGCGCCGCCCACCTGCTCCATGACTTCAGGCGCCATCCAGCACGGAGTTCCCACAAACGTCTTGCGCACTTTGTTGCGGGTCATGTCGCCGCCGGTGGCCAGGAAGGCACTCACGCCAAAGTCTGGCAGGACACACACACACACACACACACACACACACACACACAGAGGGTTTGAAATTTGGTTCGGGTTTCAACTGGAGTTTAATGTTAAGGTTGGTTTGGATTTCAAAGTAGTGGTAACATTTAAAGCTAAGGTTTCAATGTAGGGTTAAAAATACATTAAAAGGGCATGACTTGACTATACATGGTCGTTTTCTGTTGTTAAAAAACGCCTTACATGGTCGTTTTTTTGCTGTTAAACCAGCTTACTAAACATGGTGGGGGGGTTTTTTGCTATAAAAAAACACCTTCCTTACATGGTCAATTTTTGCGATGAAAAACGACCATGATGAGTAAGGCGTTTTTAGCGAAAAAAACCCACGACCATGTATAGTAAGGCGTTTTTAGCGAAAAAAACGACATAGTATAGTAAGGCGTTTTTAGCGAAAAACGACATAGTATAGTAAGGCGTTTTTAGCGAAAAACGACATAGTATAGTAAGGCGTTTTTAGCGAAAACGACATAGTATAGTAAGGCGTTTTTAGCGAAAAAAGCGACATAGTATAGTAAAGCGTTTTAGCGAAAAAGCGACATAGTATAGTAAGGCGTTTTTAGCGAAAAAGCGACATAGTATAGTAAGGCGTTTTTAGCGAAAAACGACATAGTATAGTAAGGCGTTTTTAGCGAAAAAGCGACATAGTATAGTAAGGCGTTTTTAGCGAAAAAGCGACATAGTATAGTAAGGCGTTTTTAGCGAAAAACGACATAGTATAGTAAGGCGTTTTAGCGAAAAACGACATAGTATAGTAAGGCGTTTTTAGCGAAAAAAATGACATAGTATAGTAAGGCGTTTTTAGCGAAAAACGACATAGTATAGTAAGGCGTTTTTAGCGAAAAAACGACATAGTATAGTAAGGCGTTTTTAGCGAAAAAATGACATAGTATAGTAAGGCGTTTTTAGCGAAAAACGACATAGTATAGTAAGGCGTTTTAGCGAAAAAGCGACATAGTATAGTAAGGCGTTTTTAGCGAAAAAATGACATAGTATAGTAAGGCGTTTTTAGCGAAAAAGCGACATAGTATAGTAAGGCGTTTTAGCGAAAAAGCGACATAGTATAGTAAGGCGTTTTTAGCGAAAAAGCGACATAGTATAGTAAGGCGTTTTAGCGAAAAAGCGACATAGTATAGTAAGGCGTTTTTAGCGAAAAAAGCGACATAGTATAGTAAGGCGTTTTAGCGAAAAAGCGACATAGTATAGTAAGGCGTTTTAGCGAAAAACGACATAGTATAGTAAGGCGTTTTAGCGAAAAAACGACATAGTATAGTAAGGCGTTTTAGCGAAAAAGCGACATAGTATAGTAAGGCGTTTTTAGCGAAAAACGACATAGTATAGTAAGGCGTTTTAGCGAAAAAACGACATAGTATAGTAAGGCGTTTTTAGCGAAAAACGACATAGTATAGTAAGGCGTTTTTAGCGAAAAAACGACATAGTATAGTAAGGCGTTTTTAGCGAAAAAAAAGCGACATAGTATAGTAAGGCGTTTTAGCGAAAAAAATGACATAGTATAGTAAGGCGTTTTTAGCGAAAAAGCGACATAGTATAGTAAGGCGTTTTTAGCGAAAAAGCGACATAGTATAGTAAGGCGTTTTTAGCGAAAAAATGACATAGTATAGTAAGGCGTTTTTAGCGAAAAAGCGACATAGTATAGTAAGGCGTTTTTAGCGAAAAAACGACATAGTATAGTAAGGCGTTTTAGCGAAAAAATGACATAGTATAGTAAGGCGTTTTAGCGAAAAAGCGACATAGTATAGTAAGGCGTTTTTAGCGAAAAACGACATAGTATAGTAAGGCGTTTTTAGCGAAAAAGCGACATAGTATAGTAAGGCGTTTTAGCGAAAAACGACATAGTATAGTAAGGCGTTTTTAGCGAAAAACGACATAGTATAGTAAGGCGTTTTTAGCGAAAAACGACATAGTATAGTAAGGCGTTTTAGCGAAAAACGACATAGTATAGTAAGGCGTTTTAGCGAAAAAGCGACATAGTATAGTAAGGCGTTTTTAGCGAAAAAGCGACATAGTATAGTAAGGCGTTTTAGCGAAAAAGCGACATAGTATAGTAAGGCGTTTTAGCGAAAAAGCGACATAGTATAGTAAGGCGTTTTAGCGAAAAACGACATAGTATAGTAAGGCGTTTTTAGCGAAAAAGCGACATAGTATAGTAAGGCGTTTTAGCGAAAAAATGACATAGTATAGTAAGGCGTTTTTAGCGAAAAAAACGACATAGTATAGTAAGGCGTTTTTAGCGAAAAAGCGACATAGTATAGTAAGGCGTTTTTAGCGAAAAAACGACATAGTATAGTAAGGCGTTTTTAGCGAAAAACGACATAGTATAGTAAGGCGTTTTTAGCGAAAAAGCGACATAGTATAGTAAGGCGTTTTTAGCGAAAAACGACATAGTATAGTAAGGCGTTTTTAGCGAAAAAACGACATAGTATAGTAAGGCGTTTTTAGCGAAAAAAGCGACATAGTATAGTAAGGCGTTTTTAGCGAAAAAGCGACATAGTATAGTAAGGCGTTTTTAGCGAAAAAGCGACATAGTATAGTAAGGCGTTTTTAGCGAAAAAGCGACATAGTATAGTAAGGCGTTTTTAGCGAAAAAAGCGACATAGTATAGTAAGGCGTTTTTAGCGAAAAACGACATAGTATAGTAAGGCGTTTTTAGCGAAAAAAGCGACATAGTATAGTAAGGCGTTTTTAGCGAAAAACGACATAGTATAGTAAGGCGTTTTAGCGAAAAAAGCGACATAGTATAGTAAGGCGTTTTAGCGAAAAAGCGACATAGTATAGTAAGGCGTTTTTAGCGAAAAAAGCGACATAGTATAGTAAGGCGTTTTTAGCGAAAAAGCGACATAGTATAGTAAGGCGTTTTAGCGAAAAAGCGACATAGTATAGTAAGGCGTTTTTAGCGAAAAAACGACATAGTATAGTAAGGCGTTTTTAGCGAAAAACGACATAGTATAGTAAGGCGTTTTTAGCGAAAAACGACATAGTATAGTAAGGCGTTTTAGCGAAAAAACGACATAGTATAGTAAGGCGTTTTAGCGAAAAACGACATAGTATAGTAAGGCGTTTTAGCGAAAAAGCGACATAGTATAGTAAGGCGTTTTAGCGAAAAAAGCGACATAGTATAGTAAGGCGTTTTAGCGAAAAAGCGACATAGTATAGTAAGGCGTTTTAGCGAAAAACGACATAGTATAGTAAGGCGTTTTTAGCGAAAAAGCGACATAGTATAGTAAGGCGTTTTTAGCGAAAAAGCGACATAGTATAGTAAGGCGTTTTTAGCGAAAAAAGCGACATAGTATAGTAAGGCGTTTTTAGCGAAAAAGCGACATAGTATAGTAAGGCGTTTTAGCGAAAAACGACATAGTATAGTAAGGCGTTTTTAGCGAAAAAGCGACATAGTATAGTAAGGCGTTTTTAGCGAAAAAGCGACATAGTATAGTAAGGCGTTTTAGCGAAAAAGCGACATAGTATAGTAAGGCGTTTTTAGCGAAAAAGCGACATAGTATAGTAAGGCGTTTTTAGCGAAAAAGCGACATAGTATAGTAAGGCGTTTTTAGCGAAAAAAGCGACATAGTATAGTAAGGCGTTTTAAGCGAAAAACGACATAGTATAGTAAGGCGTTTTAGCGAAAAAGCGACATAGTATAGTAAGGCGTTTTTAGCGAAAAAGCGACATAGTATAGTAAAGGCGTTTTAGCGAAAAAGCGACATAGTATAGTAAGGCGTTTTTAGCGAAAAAACGACATAGTATAGTAAGGCGTTTTAGCGAAAAAGCGACATAGTATAGTAAGGCGTTTTAGCGAAAAAACGACATAGTATAGTAAGGCGTTTTTAGCGAAAAACGACATAGTATAGTAAGGCGTTTTAGCGAAAAAGCGACATAGTATAGTAAGGCGTTTTAGCGAAAAACGACATAGTATAGTAAGGCGTTTTAGCGAAAAAACGACATAGTATAGTAAGGCGTTTTTAGCGAAAAAGCGACATAGTATAGTAAGGCGTTTTAGCGAAAAAGCGACATAGTATAGTAAGGCGTTTTAGCGAAAAAACGACATAGTATAGTAAGGCGTTTTAGCGAAAAAGCGACATAGTATAGTAAGGCGTTTTAGCGAAAAACGACATAGTATAGTAAGGCGTTTTAGCGAAAAACGACATAGTATAGTAAGGCGTTTTAGCGAAAAAGCGACATAGTATAGTAAGGCGTTTTAGCGAAAAACGACATAGTATAGTAAGGCGTTTTAGCGAAAAAACGACATAGTATAGTAAGGCGTTTTTAGCGAAAAAGCGACATAGTATAGTAAGGCGTTTTTAGCGAAAAAGCGACATAGTATAGTAAGGCGTTTTAGCGAAAAAAGCGACATAGTATAGTAAGGCGTTTTTAGCGAAAAACGACATAGTATAGTAAGGCGTTTTTAGCGAAAAACGACATAGTATAGTAAGGCGTTTTTAGCGAAAAACGACATAGTATAGTAAGGCGTTTTAGCGAAAAACGACATAGTATAGTAAGGCGTTTTTAGCGAAAAAGCGACATAGTATAGTAAGGCGTTTTAAGCGAAAAACGACATAGTATAGTAAGGCGTTTTAGCGAAAAAAACGACATAGTATAGTAAGGCGTTTTAGCGAAAAAACGACATAGTATAGTAAGGCGTTTTTAGCGAAAAAACGACATAGTATAGTAAGGCGTTTTTAGCGAAAAACGACATAGTATAGTAAGGCGTTTTTAGCGAAAAAGCGACATAGTATAGTAAGGCGTTTTTAGCGAAAAAAGCGACATAGTATAGTAAGGCGTTTTTAGCGAAAAAACGACATAGTATAGTAAGGCGTTTTAGCGAAAAACGACATAGTATAGTAAGGCGTTTTAGCGAAAAAAGCGACATAGTATAGTAAGGCGTTTTTAGCGAAAAAAGCGACATAGTATAGTAAGGCGTTTTAGCGAAAAAAGCGACATAGTATAGTAAGGCGTTTTAGCGAAAAACGACATAGTATAGTAAGGCGTTTTAGCGAAAAAACGACATAGTATAGTAAGGCGTTTTTAGCGAAAAAACGACATAGTATAGTAAGGCGTTTTAGCTAAAAAAGCGACATAGTATAGTAAGGCGTTTTAGCGAAAAAAGCGACATAGTATAGTAAGGCGTTTTAGCGAAAAAGCGACATAGTATAGTAAGGCGTTTTTAGCGAAAAAGCGACATAGTATAGTAAGGCGTTTTAGCGAAAAAGCGACATAGTATAGTAAGGCGTTTTTAGCGAAAAAGCGACATAGTATAGTAAGGCGTTTTAGCGAAAAAGCGACATAGTATAGTAAGGCGTTTTTAGCGAAAAAGCGACATAGTATAGTAAGGCGTTTTTAGCGAAAAAACGACATAGTATAGTAAGGCGTTTTAGCGAAAAAGCGACATAGTATAGTAAAGGCGTTTTTAGCGAAAAAGCGACATAGTATAGTAAGGCGTTTTAGCGAAAAACGACATAGTATAGTAAGGCGTTTTAGCGAAAAAGCGACATAGTATAGTAAGGCGTTTTAGCGAAAAACGACATAGTATAGTAAGGCGTTTTTAGCGAAAAAACGACATAGTATAGTAAGGCGTTTTTAGCGAAAAAACGACATAGTATAGTAAGGCGTTTTTAGCGAAAAAAGCGACATAGTATAGTAAGGCGTTTTAGCGAAAAAAGCGACATAGTATAGTAAGGCGTTTTAGCGAAAAAAGCGACATAGTATAGTAAGGCGTTTTTAGCGAAAAACGACATAGTATAGTAAGGCGTTTTAGCGAAAAAACGACATAGTATAGTAAGGCGTTTTTAGCGAAAAAGCGACATAGTATAGTAAGGCGTTTTAGCGAAAAAGCGACATAGTATAGTAAGGCGTTTTTAGCGAAAAAAGCGACATAGTATAGTAAGGCGTTTTTAGCGAAAAAACGACATAGTATAGTAAGGCGTTTTTAGCGAAAAAGCGACATAGTATAGTAAGGCGTTTTTAGCGAAAAAACGACATAGTATAGTAAGGCGTTTTTAGCGAAAAAGCGACATAGTATAGTAAGGCGTTTTTAGCGAAAAAGCGACATAGTATAGTAAGGCGTTTTTAGCGAAAAAGCGACATAGTATAGTAAGGCGTTTTTAGCGAAAAAAGCGACATAGTATAGTAAGGCGTTTTTAGCGAAAAAAGCGACATAGTATAGTAAGGCGTTTTTAGCGAAAAACGACATAGTATAGTAAGGCGTTTTTAGCGAAAAAGCGACATAGTATAGTAAGGCGTTTTTAGCGAAAAAAGCGACATAGTATAGTAAGGCGTTTTTAGCGAAAAAAGCGACATAGTATAGTAAGGCGTTTTTAGCGAAAAAGCGACATAGTATAGTAAGGCGTTTTTAGCGAAAAAAGCGACATAGTATAGTAAGGCGTTTTTAGCGAAAAAGCGACATAGTATAGTAAGGCGTTTTAGCGAAAAAAGCGACATAGTATAGTAAGGCGTTTTTAGCGAAAAAGCGACATAGTATAGTAAGGCGTTTTAGCGAAAAAGCGACATAGTATAGTAAGGCGTTTTAGCGAAAAAAAGCGACATAGTATAGTAAGGCGTTTTAGCGAAAAACGACATAGTATAGTAAGGCGTTTTTAGCGAAAAAAGCGACATAGTATAGTAAGGCGTTTTTAGCGAAAAAAGCGACATAGTATAGTAAGGCGTTTTTAGCGAAAAAGCGACATAGTATAGTAAGGCGTTTTAGCGAAAAAAGCGACATAGTATAGTAAGGCGTTTTTAGCGAAAAAGCGACATAGTATAGTAAGGCGTTTTTAGCGAAAAAAGCGACATAGTATAGTAAGGCGTTTTAGCGAAAAAGCGACATAGTATAGTAAGGCGTTTTAGCGAAAAAGCGACATAGTATAGTAAGGCGTTTTTAGCGAAAAAAGCGACATAGTATAGTAAGGCGTTTTTAGCGAAAAAAGCGACATAGTATAGTAAAGGCGTTTTAAGCGAAAAAAGCGACATAGTATAGTAAGGCGTTTTAGCGAAAAAGCGACATAGTATAGTAAGGCGTTTTTAGCGAAAACGACATAGTATAGTAAGGCGTTTTTAGCGAAAAAGCGACATAGTATAGTAAGGCGTTTTTAGCGAAAAAACGCGACATAGTATAGTAAGGCGTTTTTAGCGAAAAACGACATAGTATAGTAAGGCGTTTTAGCGAAAAAGCGACATAGTATAGTAAGGCGTTTTTAGCGAAAAAGCGACATAGTATAGTAAGGCGTTTTAGCGAAAAAAACGACATAGTATAGTAAGGCGTTTTAGCGAAAAAGCGACATAGTATAGTAAGGCGTTTTTAGCGAAAAAGCGACATAGTATAGTAAGGCGTTTTTAGCGAAAAAGCGACATAGTATAGTAAGGCGTTTTTAGCGAAAAACGACATAGTATAGTAAGGCGTTTTTAGCGAAAAAGCGACATAGTATAGTAAGGCGTTTTTAGCGAAAAAAGCGACATAGTATAGTAAGGCGTTTTAGCGAAAAAAGCGACATAGTATAGTAAGGCGTTTTTAGCGAAAAAAGCGACATAGTATAGTAAGGCGTTTTAGCGAAAAAGCGACATAGTATAGTAAGGCGTTTTTAGCGAAAAAAGCGACATAGTATAGTAAGGCGTTTTAGCGAAAAAACGACATAGTATAGTAAGGCGTTTTTAGCGAAAAAGCGACATAGTATAGTAAGGCGTTTTTAGCGAAAAAAGCGACATAGTATAGTAAGGCGTTTTTAGCGAAAAAAGCGACATAGTATAGTAAGGCGTTTTTAGCGAAAAAAAACGACATAGTATAGTAAGGCGTTTTTAGCGAAAAAGCGACATAGTATAGTAAAGGCGTTTTTAGCGAAAAAGCGACATAGTATAGTAAGGCGTTTTTAGCGAAAACGACATAGTATAGTAAGGCGTTTTTAGCGAAAAAGCGACATAGTATAGTAAGGCGTTTTTAGCGAAAAACGACATAGTATAGTAAGGCGTTTTTAGCGAAAAACGACATAGTATAGTAAGGCGTTTTTAGCGAAAAAGCGACATAGTATAGTAAGGCGTTTTTAGCGAAAAAACGACATAGTATAGTAAGGCGTTTTTAGCGAAAAAGCGACATAGTATAGTAAGGCGTTTTAGCGAAAAAGCGACATAGTATAGTAAGGCGTTTTAGCGAAAAAGCGACATAGTATAGTAAGGCGTTTTTAGCGAAAAAAGCGACATAGTATAGTAAGGCGTTTTAGCGAAAAAGCGACATAGTATAGTAAGGCGTTTTTAGCGAAAAACGACATAGTATAGTAAGGCGTTTTTAGCGAAAAAACGACATAGTATAGTAAGGCGTTTTAGCGAAAAAGCGACATAGTATAGTAAGGCGTTTTTAAAAAAAGCGACATAGTATAGTAAGGCGTTTTTAGCGAAAAAAGCGACATAGTATAGTAAGGCGTTTTTAGCGAAAAAAGCGACATAGTATAGTAAGGCGTTTTTAGCGAAAAAGCGACATAGTATAGTAAGGCGTTTTTAGCGAAAAACGACATAGTATAGTAAGGCGTTTTTAGCGAAAAAAGCGACATAGTATAGTAAGGCGTTTTAGCGAAAAAGCGACATAGTATAGTAAGGCGTTTTTAGCGAAAAACGACATAGTATAGTAAGGCGTTTTTAGCGAAAAAAGCGACATAGTATAGTAAGGCGTTTTTAGCGAAAAACGACATAGTATAGTAAGGCGTTTTAGCGAAAAAGCGACATAGTATAGTAAGGCGTTTTAGCGAAAAAAACGACATAGTATAGTAAGGCGTTTTTAGCGAAAAAAGCGACATAGTATAGTAAGGCGTTTTTAGCGAAAAAGCGACATAGTATAGTAAGGCGTTTTAGCGAAAACGACATAGTATAGTAAGGCGTTTTTAGCGAAAAACGACATAGTATAGTAAGGCGTTTTAGAAAAACGACATAGTATAGTAAGGCGTTTTTAGCGAAAAAAGCGACATAGTATAGTAAGGCGTTTTTAGCGAAAAAAGCGACATAGTATAGTAAGGCGTTTTTAGCGAAAAAGCGACATAGTATAGTAAGGCGTTTTTAGCGAAAAACGACATAGTATAGTAAGGCGTTTTTAGCGAAAACGACATAGTATAGTAAGGCGTTTTTAGCGAAAAACGACATAGTATAGTAAGGCGTTTTTAGCGAAAAACATAGTATAGTAAGGCGTTTTAGCGAAAAAAGCGACATAGTATAGTAAGGCGTTTTAGCGAAAAAGCGACATAGTATAGTAAGGCGTTTTTAGCGAAAAACGACATAGTATAGTAAGGCGTTTTAGCGAAAAAGCGACATAGTATAGTAAGGCGTTTTAGCGAAAAAAGCGACATAGTATAGTAAGGCGTTTTTAGCGTAAAAAAAACGACATAGTATAGTAAGGCGTTTTAGCGAAAAAAGCGACATAGTATAGTAAGGCGTTTTTAGCGAAAAACGACATAGTATAGTAAGGCGTTTTAGCGAAAAAGCGACATAGTATAGTAAGGCGTTTTAGCGAAAAAACGACATAGTATAGTAAGGCGTTTTAGCGAAAAAGCGACATAGTATAGTAAGGCGTTTTTAGCGAAAAAGCGACATAGTATAGTAAGGCGTTTTAGCGAAAAACGACATAGTATAGTAAGGCGTTTTTAGCGAAAAAAGCGACATAGTATAGTAAGGCGTTTTTAGCGAAAAACGACATAGTATAGTAAGGCGTTTTTAGCGAAAAAAGCGACATAGTATAGTAAGGCGTTTTAGCGAAAAAGCGACATAGTATAGTAAGGCGTTTTAGCGAAAAAAGCGACATAGTATAGTAAGGCGTTTTTAGCGAAAAAGCGACATAGTATAGTAAGGCGTTTTTAGCGAAAAAAGCGACATAGTATAGTAAGGCGTTTTAGCGAAAAAGCGACATAGTATAGTAAGGCGTTTTTAGCGAAAAAAGCGACATAGTATAGTAAGGCGTTTTAGCGAAAAACGACATAGTATAGTAAGGCGTTTTTAGCGAAAAACGACATAGTATAGTAAGGCGTTTTTAGCGAAAAACGACATAGTATAGTAAGGCGTTTTTAGCGAAAAAAGCGACATAGTATAGTAAGGCGTTTTAGCGAAAAAAGCGACATAGTATAGTAAGGCGTTTTTAGCGAAAAACGACATAGTATAGTAAGGCGTTTTAGCGAAAAACGACATAGTATAGTAAGGCGCTTTTAGCGAAAAAAGCGACATAGTATAGTAAGGCGTTTTTAGCGAAAAAGCGACATAGTATAGTAAGGCGTTTTTAGCCAAAAAAACGACATAGTATAGTAAGGCGTTTTTAGCGAAAAAAACGACATAGTATAGTAAGGCGTTTTTAGCCAAAAAAACGACAATGTATAGTATGCCGTTTTTGGCAGAAAAAAACGACTCTGTTTAGTAAAAAAAAAAAAAAGAAAAGACATGATCGCAACCAGTGGGGATTGAACTTCAAACCTCTAGTTTGGTACATTGCTTCTCTACCCCTGAGCCACACCACCACATGAAAATGCTTGTATATTTTGTGTTCTTCCTCAAATAAGCTGTACATGGTGGCTAAAATAAGAATGGAGATTGTTGCAACTCGTGGGGATTGAACATCCAACCTTTGTGTTCGGATTCCAGCATTCAACACGTGAGCCAAACCACCACAAGGAAATTTTGAGGTGTCTACATAGTAGTTGAATAAATACATAATATTGTTGCAAACACCTGGGATCAAACAAGCGACCTCCCGTTTGGGAAGGTAGCATTCTATCCAAGAGCCGAACCACCACAAAGATCCTTTGGGTAATTTTGTGTTTTTCATTAAATAAACTCGACAATGCATGGTTAAAAAACTAGATAACATTGTTGCAGTCACCTGGGATCGAACAACCAACCTCTGGTTTGGGACGCCATCAGTCTACCGCTGAGCCAAAGCACCACACAGGGGAGTTGAGTTGTTTTTTATTATACATTTTAGTTTATTTGAGCTAAAAACTGTCGTCTTTTTTTCGGCTAAAAATGCCTTACTATACTATGTCGTTTTTTCGCTAAAAACGCCTTACTATACTATGTCGTTTTTTTCGCTAAAAACGCCTTACTATACTATGTCGTTTTTTCGGCTAAAAACGCCTTACTATACTATGTCGTTTTTTTCACTAAAAACGCCTTACTATACTATGTCGTTTTTTTCGCTAAAAACGCCTTACTATACTATGTCGTTTTTTTTCGCTAAAACTGCCTTACTATACTATGTCGCTTTTTCGCTAAAAACGCCTTACTATACTATGTCGCTTTTTTCGCTAAAAACGCCTTTACTATACTATGTCGCTTTTTCGCTAAAACGCCTTACTATACTATGTCGCTTTTTCCGCTAAAAACGCCTTACTATACTATGTCGCTTTTTTCGCTAAAACGCCTTACTATACTATGTCGTTTTTTCGCTAAAAACGCCTTACTATACTATGTCGCTTTTTTCGCTAAAAACGCCTTTACTATACTATGTCGTTTTTTCGCTAAAAACGCCTTACTATACTATGTCGTTTTTTTCGCTAAAAACGCCTTACTATACTATGTCGCTTTTTCGCTAAAAGCGCCTTACTATACTATGTCGCTTTTTCGCTAAAAACGCCTTACTATACTATGTCGCTTTTTTTCGCTAAAAACGCCTTACTATACTATGTCGCTTTTTTCGCTAAAACGCCTTACTATACTATGTCGCTTTTTCGCTAAAAACGCCTTACTATACTATGTCGCTTTTTAATAAAAGCGCCTTACTATACTATGTCGCTTTTTTCGCTAAAACGCCTTACTATACTATGTCGTTTTTTCGCTAAAAACGCCTTACTATACTATGTCGCTTTTTCGCTAAAAACGCCTTACTATACTATGTCGCTTTTTCGCTAAAAACGCCTTACTATACTATGTCGTTTTTTTAAAAACGCTAAAAACGCCTTTACTATACTATGTCGCTTTTTTCGCTAAAAACGCCTTACTATACTATGTCGCTTTTTTCGCTAAAAACGCCTTACTATACTATGTCGCTTTTTTCGCTAAAAACGCCTTACTATACTATGTCGCTTTTTTCGCTAAAAACGCCTTACTATACTATGTCGCTTTTTCGCTAAAAACGCCTTACTATACTATGTCGCTTTTTCGCTAAAAACGCCTTACTATACTATGTCGCTTTTTCGCTAAAAACGCCTTACTATACTATGTCGCTTTTTTCGCTAAAAACGCCTTACTATACTATGTCGCTTTTTTCGCTAAAAACGCCTTACTATACTATGTCGCTTTTTCGCTAAAAACGCCTTACTATACTATGTCGCTTTTTTCGCTAAAAACGCCTTACTATACTATGTCGCTTTTTTCGCTAAAAACGCTTTACTATACTATGTCGCTTTTTTCGCTAAAAACGCCTTACTATACTATGTCGCTTTTTTCGCTAAAAACGCCTTACTATACTATGTCGCTTTTTCGCTAAAAACGCCTTACTATACTATGTCGCTTTTTTCGCTAAAAACGCCTTACTATACTATGTCGCTTTTTTCGCTAAAACGCCTTACTATACTATGTCGTTTTTTCGCTAAAAACGCCTTACTATACTATGTCGCTTTTTCGCTAAAAACGCCTTACTATACTATGTCGTTTTTTCGCTAAAAACGCCTTACTATACTATGTCGCTTTTTCGCTAAAACGCCTTACTATACTATGTCGCTTTTTTCGCTAAAAACGCCTTACTATACTATGTCGCTTTTTCGCTAAAAACGCCTTACTATACTATGTCGTTTTTTCGCTAAAAACGCCTTACTATACTATGTCGCTTTTTCGCTAAAAACGCCTTACTATACTATGTCGTTTTTTCGCTTAAAACGCCTTACTATACTATGTCGCTTTTTTACTAAAAAACTATACTATGTCGCTTTTTCGCTAAAAACGCCTTACTATACTATGTCGCTTTTTCGCTAAAACGCCTTACTATACTATGTCGCTTTTTTCGCTAAAAACGCCTTACTATACTATGTCGTTTTTTCGCTAAAAACGCCTTACTATACTATGTCGCTTTTTCGCTAAAAACGCCTTACTATACTATGTCGCTTTTTCGCTAAAAACGCCTTACTATACTATGTCGCTTTTTCGCTAAAAACGCCTTACTATACTATGTCGTTTTTTCGCTAAAAACGCCTTACTATACTATGTCGTTTTTTCTTTTTCGCTAAAAACGCCTTACTATACTATGTCGTTTTTCGCTAAAAACGCCTTTACTATACTATGTCGTTTTTCGCTAAAAACGCCTTACTATACTATGTCGCTTTTTTCGCTAAAAACGCCTTACTATACTATGTCGCTTTTTCGCTAAAACGCCTTACTATACTATGTCGCTTTTTTCGCTAAAAACGCCTTACTATACTATGTCGTTTTTTCGCTAAAAACGCCTTACTATACTATGTCGCTTTTTCGCTAAAAACGCCTTACTATACTATGTCGCTTTTTTCGCTAAAACGCCTTACTATACTATGTCGCTTTTTTCGCTAAAAACGCCTTACTATACTATGTCGTTTTTTCGCTAAAAACGCCTTACTATACTATGTCGCTTTTTCGCTAAAAACGCCTTACTATACTATGTCGCTTTTTCGCTAAAAACGCCTTACTATACTATGTCGTTTTTCGCTAAAAACGCCTTACTATACTATGTCGTTTTTTCGCTAAAAACGCCTTACTATACTATGTCGCTTTTTCGCTAAAAACGCCTTACTATACTATGTCGCTTTTTCGCTAAAAACGCCTTACTATACTATGTCGCTTTTTCGCTAAAAACGCCTTACTATACTATGTCGCTTTTTCGCTAAAAACGCCTTACTATACTATGTCGCTTTTTCGCTAAAAACGCCTTACTATACTATGTCGCTTTTTCGCTAAAAACGCCTTACTATACTATGTCGCTTTTTTCGCTAAAAACGCCTTACTATACTATGTCGCTTTTTCGCTAAAAACGCCTTACTATACTATGTCGCTTTTTTCGCTAAAAACGCCTTACTATACTATGTCGCTTTTTCGCTAAAAACGCCTTACTATACTATGTCGCTTTTTCGCTAAAAACGCCTTACTATACTATGTCGCTTTTTTCGCTAAAAACGCCTTACTATACTATGTCGCTTTTTCGCTAAAAACGCCTTACTATACTATGTCGCTTTTTCGCTAAAACGCCTTACTATACTATGTCGCTTTTTCGCTAAAAACGCCTTTACTATACTATGTCGCTTTTTCGCTAAAAACGCCTTACTATACTATGTCGTTTTTTCGCTAAAACGCCTTACTATACTATGTCGCTTTTTCGCTAAAACGCCTTACTATACTATGTCGCTTTTTCGCTAAAAACGCCTTACTATACTATGTCGCTTTTTTCGCTAAAAACGCCTTACTATACTATGTCGCTTTTTCGCTAAAAACGCCTTACTATACTATGTCGCTTTTTTCGCTAAAAACGCCTTACTATACTATGTCGCTTTTTCGCTAAAAACGCCTTACTATACTATGTCGCTTTTTCGCTAAAAACGCCTTACTATACTATGTCGCTTTTTTCGCTAAAAACGCCTTACTATACTATGTCGCTTTTTCGCTAAAAACGCCTTACTATACTATGTCGCTTTTTCGCTAAAAACGCCTTACTATACTATGTCGCTTTTTCGCTAAAAACGCCTTACTATACTATGTCGCTTTTTCGCTAAAACGCCTTACTATACTATGTCGCTTTTTCGCTAAAAACGCCTTACTATACTATGTCGCTTTTTCGCTAAAAACGCCTTACTATACTATGTCGTTTTTTCGCTAAAAACGCCTTACTATACTATGTCGCTTTTTCGCTAAAAACGCCTTACTATACTATGTCGCTTTTTTCGCTAAAAACGCCTTACTATACTATGTCGTTTTTTCGCTAAAAACGCCTTACTATACTATGTCGCTTTTTTCGCTAAAAACGCCTTACTATACTATGTCGCTTTTTTCGCTAAAAACGCCTTACTATACTATGTCGCTTTTTTCGCTAAAAACGCCTTACTATACTATGTCGCTTTTTCGCTTAAAACGCCTTACTATACTATACTATGTCGCTTTTTCGCTAAAAACGCCTTACTATACTATGTCGCTTTTTCGCTAAAAACGCCTTACTATACTATGTCGCTTTTTCGCTAAAAACGCCTTACTATACTATGTCGTTTTTTCGCTAAAAACGCCTTACTATACTATGTCGCTTTTTTTCGCTAAAACGCCTTACTATACTATGTCGCTTTTTCGCTAAAAACGCCTTACTATACTATGTCGCTTTTTCGCTAAAAACGCCTTACTATACTATGTCGCTTTTTCGCTAAAAACGCCTTACTATACTATGTCGTTTTTTCGCTAAAAACGCCTTACTATACTATGTCGCTTTTTTCGCTAAAAACGCCTTACTATACTATGTCGCTTTTTTCGCTAAAAACGCCTTACTATACTATGTCGCTTTTTCGCTAAAAACGCCTTACTATACTATGTCGCTTTTTCGCTAAAAACGCCTTACTATACTATGTCGCTTTTTCGCTAAAAACGCCTTACTATACTATGTCGCTTTTTCGCTAAAAACGCCTTACTATACTATGTCGCTTTTTTCGCTAAAAACGCCTTACTATACTATGTCGCTTTTTCGCTAAAAACGCCTTACTATACTATGTCGCTTTTTCGCTAAAAACGCCTTACTATACTATGTCGCTTTTTTTTCGCTAAAACGCCTTACTATACTATGTCGCTTTTTCGCTAAAAACGCCTTACTATACTATGTCGCTTTTTCGCTAAAAACGCCTTACTATACTATGTCGCTTTTTCGCTAAAAACGCCTTACTATACTATGTCGCTTTTTTCGCTAAAAACGCCTTACTATACTATGTCGCTTTTTCGCTAAAACGCCTTACTATACTATGTCGCTTTTTCGCTAAAAACGCCTTACTATACTATGTCGCTTTTTTCGCTAAAAACGCCTTACTATACTATGTCGCTTTTTTCGCTAAAACGCCTTACTATACTATGTCGCTTTTTTCGCTAAAAACGCCTTTTTATGTCGCTAAAAACGCCTTACTATACTATGTCGCTTTTTCGCTAAAAACGCCTTACTATACTATGTCGCTTTTTTTCGCTAAAAACGCCTTTACTATACTATGTCGCTTTTTCGCTAAAACGCCTTACTATACTATGTCGCTTTTTTCGCTAAAAACGCCTTACTATACTATGTCGCTTTTTCGCTAAAAACGCCTTACTATACTATGTCGCTTTTTTCGCTAAAAACGCCTTACTATACTATGTCGCTTTTTTCGCTAAAACGCCTTACTATACTATGTCGCTTTTTCGCTAAAAACGCCTTACTATACTATGTCGCTTTTTTCGCTAAAAACGCCTTACTATACTATGTCGCTTTTTCGCTAAAAACGCCTTACTATACTATGTCGCTTTTTTCGCTAAAAACGCCTTACTATACTATGTCGCTTTTTCGCTAAAAACGCCTTACTATACTATGTCGCTTTTTTCGCTAAAAACGCCTTACTATACTATGTCGCTTTTTCGCTAAAAACGCCTTACTATACTATGTCGCTTTTTTCGCTAAAAACGCCTTACTATACTATGTCGCTTTTTCGCTAAAAACGCCTTACTATACTATGTCGCTTTTTCGCTAAAAACGCCTTACTATACTATGTCGCTTTTTTCGCTAAAACGCCTTACTATACTATGTCGCTTTTTCGCTAAAAACGCCTTACTATACTATGTCGCTTTTTCGCTAAAAACGCCTTACTATACTATGTCGCTTTTTTCGCTAAAAACGCCTTACTATACTATGTCGCTTTTTCGCTAAAACGCCTTACTATACTATGTCGCTTTTTCGCTAAAAACGCCTTACTATACTATGTCGCTTTTTTCGCTAAAACGCCTTACTATACTATGTCGCTTTTTCGCTAAAAACGCCTTACTATACTATGTCGCTTTTTCGCTAAAAACGCCTTACTATACTATGTCGCTTTTTCGCTAAAAACGCCTTACTATACTATGTCGCTTTTTCGCTAAAAACGCCTTACTATACTATGTCGCTTTTTCGCTAAAAACGCCTTACTATACTATGTCGCTTTTTTCGCTAAAAACGCCTTACTATACTATGTCGCTTTTTTCGCTAAAAACGCCTTACTATACTATGTCGCTTTTTCGCTAAAACGCCTTACTATACTATGTCGCTTTTTCGCTAAAAACGCCTTACTATACTATGTCGCTTTTTCGCTAAAAACGCCTTACTATACTATGTCGCTTTTTTCGCTAAAAACGCCTTTACTATACTATGTCGCTTTTTCGCTAAAAACGCCTTACTATACTATGTCGCTTTTTCGCTAAAAACGCCTTACTATACTATGTCGTTTTTTCGCTAAAAACGCCTTACTATACTATGTCGCTTTTTCGCTAAAAACGCCTTACTATACTATGTCGCTTTTTCGCTAAAAACGCCTTACTATACTATGTCGCTTTTTCGCTAAAAACGCCTTACTATACTATGTCGCTTTTTCGCTAAAACGCCTTACTATACTATGTCGCTTTTTTCGCTAAAAACGCCTTACTATACTATGTCGCTTTTTTCGCTAAAAACGCCTTACTATACTATGTCGCTTTTTCGCTAAAAACGCCTTACTATACTATGTCGCTTTTTTCGCTAAAACGCCTTACTATACTATGTCGCTTTTTTCGCTAAAAACGCCTTACTATACTATGTCGCTTTTTCGCTAAAAACGCCTTACTATACTATGTCGCTTTTTCGCTAAAACGCCTTACTATACTATGTCGCTTTTTCGCTAAAAACGCCTTACTATACTATGTCGCTTTTTCGCTAAAACGCCTTACTATACTATGTCGCTTTTTCGCTAAAAACGCCTTACTATACTATGTCGCTTTTTCGCTAAAAACGCCTTACTATACTATGTCGCTTTTTCGCTAAAACGCCTTACTATACTATGTCGCTTTTTTCGCTAAAAACGCCTTACTATACTATGTCGCTTTTTCGCTAAAAACGCCTTACTATACTATGTCGCTTTTTTCGCTAAAACGCCTTACTATACTATGTCGCTTTTTCGCTAAAAACGCCTTACTATACTATGTCGCTTTTTCGCTAAAACGCCTTACTATACTATGTCGCTTTTTTCGCTAAAAACGCCTTACTATACTATGTCGCTTTTTTCGCTAAAAACGCCTTACTATACTATGTCGCTTTTTCGCTAAAAACGCCTTACTATACTATGTCGCTTTTTCGCTAAAAACGCCTTACTATACTATGTCGCTTTTTCGCTAAAAACGCCTTACTATACTATGTCGCTTTTTCGCTAAAAACGCCTTTACTATACTATGTCGCTTTTTCGCTAAAACGCCTTACTATACTATGTCGCTTTTTTTCGCTAAAAACGCCTTACTATACTATGTCGCTTTTTTCGCTAAAAACGCCTTACTATACTATGTCGCTTTTTTCGCTAAAAACGCCTTACTATACTATGTCGCTTTTTCGCTAAAACGCCTTACTATACTATGTCGCTTTTTCGCTAAAAACGCCTTACTATACTATGTCGCTTTTTCGCTAAAAACGCCTTACTATACTATGTCGCTTTTTCGCTAAAAACGCCTTACTATACTATGTCGCTTTTTCGCTAAAAACGCCTTACTATACTATGTCGCTTTTTTCGCTAAAAACGCCTTACTATACTATGTCGCTTTTTTCGCTAAAAACGCCTTACTATACTATGTCGCTTTTTTCGCTAAAACGCCTTACTATACTATGTCGCTTTTTCGCTAAAAACGCCTTACTATACTATGTCGCTTTTTTCGCTAAAAACGCCTTACTATACTATGTCGCTTTTTTCGCTAAAAACGCCTTACTATACTATGTCGCTTTTTCGCTAAAAACGCCTTACTATACTATGTCGCTTTTTCGCTAAAAACGCCTTACTATACTATGTCGCTTTTTTCGCTAAAAACGCCTTACTATACTATGTCGCTTTTTCGCTAAAAACGCCTTACTATACTATGTCGCTTTTTCGCTAAAAACGCCTTACTATACTATGTCGCTTTTTCGCTAAAAACGCCTTACTATACTATGTCGCTTTTTTCGCTAAAAACGCCTTACTATACTATGTCGCTTTTTCGCTAAAAACGCCTTACTATACTATGTCGCTTTTTCGCTAAAAACGCCTTACTATACTATGTCGCTTTTTCGCTAAAAACGCCTTTACTATACTATGTCGCTTTTTTCGCTAAAAACGCCTTACTATACTATGTCGCTTTTTCGCTAAAAACGCCTTACTATACTATGTCGCTTTTTTCGCTAAAAACGCCTTACTATACTATGTCGCTTTTTCGCTAAAAACGCCTTACTATACTATGTCGCTTTTTCGCTAAAAACGCCTTACTATACTATGTCGCTTTTTCGCTAAAAACGCCTTACTATACTATGTCGCTTTTTTCGCTAAAACGCCTTACTATACTATGTCGCTTTTTTCGCTAAAACGCCTTACTATACTATGTCGCTTTTTTCGCTAAAAACGCCTTACTATACTATGTCGCTTTTTCGCTAAAAACGCCTTACTATACTATGTCGCTTTTTCGCTAAAAACGCCTTACTATACTATGTCGCTTTTTTCGCTAAAAACGCCTTACTATACTATGTCGCTTTTTCGCTAAAACGCCTTACTATACTATGTCGCTTTTTCGCTAAAACGCCTTACTATACTATGTCGCTTTTTCGCTAAAAACGCCTTTACTATACTATGTCGCTTTTTCGCTAAAAACGCCTTACTATACTATGTCGCTTTTTCGCTAAAACGCCTTACTATACTATGTCGCTTTTTTTCGCTAAAAACGCCTTACTATACTATGTCGCTTTTTCGCTAAAAACGCCTTACTATACTATGTCGCTTTTTTCGCTAAAAACGCCTTACTATACTATGTCGCTTTTTCGCTAAAAACGCCTTACTATACTATGTCGCTTTTTTCGCTAAAAACGCCTTACTATACTATGTCGCTTTTTTCGCTAAAAACGCCTTACTATACTATGTCGCTTTTTCGCTAAAAACGCCTTACTATACTATGTCGCTTTTTCGCTAAAAACGCCTTACTATACTATGTCGCTTTTTCGCTAAAACGCCTTACTATACTATGTCGCTTTTTCGCTAAAAACGCCTTACTATACTATGTCGTTTTTTCGCTAAAACGCCTTACTATACTATGTCGCTTTTTCGCTAAAAACGCCTTACTATACTATGTCGCTTTTTCGCTAAAAACGCCTTACTATACTATGTCGCTTTTTTCGCTAAAAACGCCTTACTATACTATGTCGCTTTTTCGCTAAAAACGCCTTACTATACTATGTCGCTTTTTCGCTAAAACGCCTTTACTATACTATGTCGCTTTTTTCGCTAAAACGCCTTACTATACTATGTCGCTTTTTTCGCTAAAACGCCTTACTATACTATGTCGCTTTTTTCGCTAAAAACGCCTTACTATACTATGTCGCTTTTTTCGCTAAAACGCCTTACTATACTATGTCGCTTTTTTCGCTAAAACGCCTTACTATACTATGTCGCTTTTTCGCTAAAAACGCCTTACTATACTATGTCGCTTTTTTCGCTAAAAACGCCTTACTATACTATGTCGCTTTTTCGCTAAAAACGCCTTACTATACTATGTCGCTTTTTCGCTAAAACGCCTTACTATACTATGTCGCTTTTTCGCTAAAACGCCTTACTATACTATGTCGCTTTTTTCGCTAAAACGCCTTACTATACTATGTCGCTTTTTCGCTAAAAACGCCTTACTATACTATGTCGCTTTTTCGCTAAAAACGCCTTACTATACTATGTCGCTTTTTCGCTAAAAACGCCTTACTATACTATGTCGCTTTTTCGCTAAAAACGCCTTACTATACTATGTCGCTTTTTCGCTAAAAACGCCTTACTATACTATGTCGCTTTTTTCGCTAAAACGCCTTACTATACTATGTCGCTTTTTCGCTAAAAACGCCTTACTATACTATGTCGCTTTTTCGCTAAAAACGCCTTACTATACTATGTCGCTTTTTCGCTAAAAACGCCTTACTATACTATGTCGCTTTTTCGCTAAAAACGCCTTACTATACTATGTCGCTTTTTCGCTAAAAACGCCTTACTATACTATGTCGCTTTTTCGCTAAAACGCCTTACTATACTATGTCGCTTTTTCGCTAAAAACGCCTTACTATACTATGTCGCTTTTTCGCTAAAAACGCCTTACTATACTATGTCGCTTTTTCGCTAAAAACGCCTTACTATACTATGTCGCTTTTTCGCTAAAAACGCCTTACTATACTATGTCGCTTTTTCGCTAAAAACGCCTTACTATACTATGTCGCTTTTTCGCTAAAAACGCCTTACTATACTATGTCGCTTTTTCGCTAAAAACGCCTTACTATACTATGTCGCTTTTTCGCTAAAAACGCCTTACTATACTATGTCGTTTTTCGCTAAAAACGCCTTACTATACTATGTCGCTTTTTCGCTAAAAACGCCTTACTATACTATGTCGCTTTTTCGCTAAAAACGCCTTACTATACTATGTCGCTTTTTCGCTAAAAACGCCTTACTATACTATGTCGCTTTTTCGCTAAAAACGCCTTACTATACTATGTCGCTTTTTCGCTAAAACGCCTTACTATACTATGTCGCTTTTTCGCTAAAAACGCCTTACTATACTATGTCGCTTTTTCGCTAAAAACGCCTTACTATACTATGTCGCTTTTTCGCTAAAAACGCCTTACTATACTATGTCGTTTTTCGCTAAAAACGCCTTACTATACTATGTCGTTTTTTCGCTAAAAACGCCTTACTATACTATGTCGCTTTTTCGCTAAAACGCCTTACTATACTATGTCGCTTTTTCGCTAAAACGCCTTACTATACTATGTCGCTTTTTCGCTAAAAACGCCTTACTATACTATGTCGCTTTTTCGCTAAAAACGCCTTACTATACTATGTCGCTTTTTCGCTAAAAACGCCTTACTATACTATGTCGTTTTTTCGCTAAAAACGCCTTACTATACTATGTCGCTTTTTCGCTAAAACGCCTTACTATACTATGTCGCTTTTTTCGCTAAAACGCCTTACTATACTATGTCGCTTTTTCGCTAAAAACGCCTTACTATACTATGTCGCTTTTTCGCTAAAAACGCCTTACTATACTATGTCGCTTTTTCGCTAAAAACGCCTTACTATACTATGTCGCTTTTTCGCTAAAAACGCCTTACTATACTATGTCGCTTTTTCGCTAAAAACGCCTTACTATACTATGTCGCTTTTTCGCTAAAAACGCCTTACTATACTATGTCGCTTTTTCGCTAAAAACGCCTTACTATACTATGTCGCTTTTTCGCTAAAAACGCCTTACTATACTATGTCGTTTTTTCGCTAAAACGCCTTACTATACTATGTCGTTTTTTCGCTAAAAACGCCTTACTATACTATGTCGTTTTTTCGCTAAAAACGCCTTACTATACTATGTCGTTTTTTCGCTAAAAACGCCTTACTATACTATGTCGCTTTTTTCGCTAAAAACGCCTTACTATACTATGTCGCTTTTTCGCTAAAAACGCCTTACTATACTATGTCGTTTTTTCGCTAAAAACGCCTTACTATACTATGTCGTTTTTTCGCTAAAAACGCCTTACTATACTATGTCGCTTTTTCGCTAAAAACGCCTTACTATACTATGTCGCTTTTTCGCTAAAAACGCCTTACTATACTATGTCGCTTTTTCGCTAAAAACGCCTTACTATACTATGTCGTTTTTTCGCTAAAAACGCCTTACTATACTATGTCGCTTTTTTCGCTAAAAACGCCTTACTATACTATGTCGTTTTTTCGCTAAAAACGCCTTACTATACTATGTCGCTTTTTCGCTAAAAACGCCTTACTATACTATGTCGTTTTTTCGCTAAAACGCCTTACTATACTATGTCGCTTTTTCGCTAAAAACGCCTTACTATACTATGTCGCTTTTTCGCTAAAACGCCTTACTATACTATGTCGTTTTTCGCTAAAACGCCTTACTATACTATGTCGCTTTTTTCGCTAAAAACGCCTTACTATACTATGTCGCTTTTTCGCTAAAAACGCCTTACTATACTATGTCGCTTTTTCGCTAAAAACGCCTTACTATACTATGTCGCTTTTTCGCTAAAACGCCTTACTATACTATGTCGCTTTTTTCGCTAAAAACGCCTTACTATACTATGTCGCTTTTTCGCTAAAACGCCTTACTATACTATGTCGTTTTTCGCTAAAAACGCCTTACTATACTATGTCGCTTTTTCGCTAAAACGCCTTACTATACTATGTCGCTTTTTCGCTAAAAACGCCTTACTATACTATGTCGCTTTTTCGCTAAAAACGCCTTACTATACTATGTCGCTTTTTCGCTAAAAACGCCTTACTATACTATGTCGCTTTTTCGCTAAAAACGCCTTACTATACTATGTCGTTTTTTCGCTAAAACGCCTTACTATACTATGTCGTTTTTTCGCTAAAAACGCCTTACTATACTATGTCGCTTTTTTCGCTAAAAACGCCTTACTATACTATGTCGCTTTTTCGCTAAAAACGCCTTACTATACTATGTCGCTTTTTCCGCTAAAAACGCCTTACTATACTATGTCGCTTTTTCGCTAAAAACGCCTTACTATACTATGTCGCTTTTTCGCTAAAAACGCCTTACTATACTATGTCGCTTTTTCGCTAAAACGCCTTACTATACTATGTCGCTTTTTCGCTAAAAACGCCTTACTATACTATGTCGCTTTTTCGCTAAAACGCCTTACTATACTATGTCGCTTTTTCGCTAAAAACGCCTTACTATACTATGTCGCTTTTTCGCTAAAAACGCCTTACTATACTATGTCGCTTTTTCGCTAAAAACGCCTTACTATACTATGTCGCTTTTTCGCTAAAAACGCCTTACTATACTATGTCGCTTTTTCGCTAAAACGCCTTACTATACTATGTCGTTTTTTCGCTAAAAACGCCTTACTATACTATGTCGCTTTTTCGCTAAAAACGCCTTACTATACTATGTCGCTTTTTCGCTAAAAACGCCTTACTATACTATGTCGTTTTTCGCTAAAAACGCCTTACTATACTATGTCGCTTTTTCGCTAAAACGCCTTACTATACTATGTCGTTTTTTCGCTAAAAACGCCTTACTATACTATGTCGTTTTTCGCTAAAACGCCTTACTATACTATGTCGTTTTTCGCTAAAACGCCTTACTATACTATGTCGTTTTTTCGCTAAAAACGCCTTACTATACTATGTCGCTTTTTCGCTAAAACGCCTTACTATACTATGTCGCTTTTTCGCTAAAAACGCCTTACTATACTATGTCGCTTTTTCGCTAAAAACGCCTTACTATACTATGTCGCTTTTTCGCTAAAACGCCTTACTATACTATGTCGCTTTTTCGCTAAAACGCCTTACTATACTATGTCGCTTTTTCGCTAAAACGCCTTACTATACTATGTCGTTTTTTCGCTAAAAACGCCTTACTATACTATGTCGCTTTTTTCGCTAAAAACGCCTTACTATACTATGTCGCTTTTTCGCTAAAAACGCCTTACTATACTATGTCGCTTTTTCGCTAAAAACGCCTTACTATACTATGTCGTTTTTTCGCTAAAACGCCTTACTATACTATGTCGTTTTTTCGCTAAAAACGCCTTACTATACTATGTCGTTTTTTCGCTAAAACGCCTTACTATACTATGTCGTTTTTTCGCTAAAAACGCCTTACTATACTATGTCGTTTTTTCGCTAAAACGCCTTACTATACTATGTCGCTTTTTTCGCTAAAAACGCCTTACTATACTATGTCGTTTTTTCGCTAAAAACGCCTTACTATACTATGTCGCTTTTTCGCTAAAAACGCCTTACTATACTATGTCGCTTTTTCGCTAAAAACGCCTTACTATACTATGTCGTTTTTTCGCTAAAAACGCCTTACTATACTATGTCGCTTTTTTCGCTTAAAACGCCTTACTATACTATGTCGTTTTTTCGCTAAAAACGCCTTACTATACTATGTCGCTTTTTCGCTAAAACGCCTTACTATACTATGTCGCTTTTCGCTAAAAACGCCTTACTATACTATGTCGCTTTTTCGCTAAAAACGCCTTACTATACTATGTCGTTTTTCCGCTTAAAACGCCTTACTATACTATGTCGCTTTTTCGCTAAAAACGCCTTACTATACTATGTCGTTTTTCGCTAAAAACGCCTTACTATACTATGTCGCTTTTTCGCTAAAACGCCTTACTATACTATGTCGTTTTTCGCTTTTTCGCTAAAAACGCCTTACTATACTATGTCGTTTTTTCGCTAAAAACGCCTTACTATACTATGTCGTTTTTTCGCTAAAACGCCTTACTATACTATGTCGTTTTTTCGCTAAAACGCCTTACTATACTATGTCGCTTTTTCGCTAAAAACGCCTTACTATACTATGTCGCTTTTTCGCTAAAAACGCCTTACTATACTATGTCGCTTTTTCGCTAAAAACGCCTTACTATACTATGTCGCTTTTTTCGCTAAAAACGCCTTACTATACTATGTCGCTTTTTCGCTAAAACGCCTTACTATACTATGTCGCTTTTTCGCTAAAACGCCTTACTATACTATGTCGCTTTTTCGCTAAAAACGCCTTACTATACTATGTCGCTTTTTCGCTAAAACGCCTTACTATACTATGTCGCTTTTTCGCTAAAAACGCCTTACTATACTATGTCGCTTTTTTCGCTAAAAACGCCTTACTATACTATGTCGCTTTTTCGCTAAAAACGCCTTACTATACTATGTCGCTTTTTCGCTAAAAACGCCTTACTATACTATGTCGCTTTTTCGCTAAAAACGCCTTACTATACTATGTCGCTTTTTCGCTAAAAACGCCTTACTATACTATGTCGCTTTTTTCGCTAAAAACGCCTTACTATACTATGTCGCTTTTTCGCTAAAAACGCCTTACTATACTATGTCGCTTTTTCGCTAAAAACGCCTTACTATACTATGTCGCTTTTTCGCTAAAAACGCCTTACTATACTATGTCGCTTTTTCGCTAAAAACGCCTTACTATACTATGTCGCTTTTTCGCTAAAAACGCCTTACTATACTATGTCGCTTTTTCGCTAAAAACGCCTTACTATACTATGTCGTTTTTTCGCTTAAAACGCCTTACTATACTATGTCGCTTTTTCGCTAAAAACGCCTTACTATACTATGTCGCTTTTTTCGCTAAAAACGCCTTACTATACTATGTCGTTTTTTCGCTTAAAAACGCCTTACTATACTATGTCGCTTTTTTCGCTAAAAACGCCTTACTATACTATGTCGCTTTTTCGCTAAAACGCCTTACTATACTATGTCGTTTTTTTCGCTAAAAACGCCTTACTATACTATGTCGCTTTTTTCGCTAAAAACGCCTTACTATACTATGTCGCTTTTTCGCTTAAAACGCCTTACTATACTATGTCGCTTTTTTCGCTAAAAACGCCTTACTATACTATGTCGCTTTTTTCGCTAAAACGCCTTACTATACTATGTCGCTTTTTCGCTAAAACGCCTTACTATACTATGTCGTTTTTTCGCTAAAACGCCTTACTATACTATGTCGCTTTTTTCGCTAAAAACGCCTTACTATACTATGTCGCTTTTTCGCTAAAACGCCTTACTATACTATGTCGCTTTTTCGCTAAAAACGCCTTACTATACTATGTCGCTTTTTCGCTAAAAACGCCTTACTATACTATGTCGCTTTTTCGCTAAAAACGCCTTACTATACTATGTCGCTTTTTCGCTAAAAACGCCTTACTATACTATGTCGCTTTTTTCGCTAAAAACGCCTTACTATACTATGTCGCTTTTTTCGCTAAAACGCCTTACTATACTATGTCGTTTTTTCGCTAAAACGCCTTACTATACTATGTCGTTTTTCGCTAAAACGCCTTACTATACTATGTCGTTTTTCGCTAAAACGCCTTACTATACTATGTCGCTTTTTTCGCTTAAAACGCCTTACTATACTATGTCGTTTTTTCGCTAAAAACGCCTTACTATACTATGTCGTTTTTTCGCTAAAAATGCCTTACTATACTATGTCGTTTTTCGCTAAAAACGCCTTACTATACTATGTCGTTTTTTCGCTAAAAACGCCTTACTATACTATGTCGTTTTTCCGCTAAAAACGCCTTACTATACTATGTCGTTTTTTCGCTAAAAACGCCTTACTATACGCTCGCTAAAAACGCCTTACTATACTATGTCGCTTTTTCGCTAAAAACGCCTTACTATACTATGTCGTTTTTTCGCTAAAAACGCCTTACTATACTATGTCGCTTTTTCGCTTAAAACGCCTTACTATACTATGTCGTTTTTTCGCTAAAAACGCCTTACTATACTATGTCGTTTTTCCGCTAAAAACGCCTTACTATACTATGTCGTTTTTTTCGCTAAAAACGCCTTACTATACTATGTCGCTTTTTCGCTAAAAACGCCTTACTATACTATGTCGCTTTTTCGCTAAAACGCCTTACTATACTATGTCGCTTTTTCGCTAAAACGCCTTACTATACTATGTCGCTTTTTTCGCTAAAAACGCCTTACTATACTATGTCGCTTTTTTCGCTAAAAACGCCTTACTATACTATGTCGCTTTTCGCTAAAAACGCCTTACTATACTATGTCGCTTTTTCGCTAAAAACGCCTTACTATACTATGTCGTTTTTTCGCTTAAAACGCCTTACTATACTATGTCGCTTTTTCGCTAAAACGCCTTACTATACTATGTCGCTTTTTCGCTAAAACGCCTTACTATACTATGTCGCTTTTTCGCTAAAAACGCCTTACTATACTATGTCGCTTTTTCGCTAAAACGCCTTACTATACTATGTCGCTTTTTTCGCTAAAACGCCTTACTATACTATGTCGCTTTTTCGCTAAAACGCCTTACTATACTATGTCGTTTTTCGCTAAAACGCCTTACTATACTATGTCGCTTTTTCGCTAAAAACGCCTTACTATACTATGTCGCTTTTTTCGCTAAAAACGCCTTACTATACTATGTCGCTTTTTCGCTAAAACGCCTTACTATACTATGTCGCTTTTTCGCTAAAAACGCCTTACTATACTATGTCGCTTTTTCGCTAAAAACGCCTTACTATACTATGTCGCTTTTTTCGCTAAAAACGCCTTACTATACTATGTCGCTTTTTCGCTAAAACGCCTTACTATACTATGTCGCTTTTTTCGCTAAAACGCCTTACTATACTATGTCGCTTTTTTCGCTTAAAACGCCTTACTATACTATGTCGTTTTTTCGCTAAAAATGCCTTACTATACTATGTCGCTTTTTCGCTAAAACGCCTTACTATACTATGTCGTTTTTTCGCTAAAAACGCCTTACTATACTATGTCGCTTTTTCGCTAAAAACGCCTTACTATACTATGTCGCTTTTTTCGCTAAAACGCCTTACTATACTATGTCGCTTTTTTCGCTAAAATGCCTTACTATACTATGTCGCTTTTTCGCTTAAAACGCCTTACTATACTATGTCGCTTTTTTCGCTAAAACGCCTTACTATACTATGTCGTTTTTCGCTAAAACGCCTTACTATACTATGTCGCTTTTTCGCTAAAAACGCCTTACTATACTATGTCGCTTTTTCGCTAAAACGCCTTACTATACTATGTCGCTTTTTCGCTAAAAACGCCTTACTATACTATGTCGCTTTTTCGCTAAAACGCCTTACTATACTATGTCGCTTTTTTCGCTTAAAAACGCCTTACTATACTATGTCGCTTTTTTCGCTTAAAAACGCCTTACTATACTATGTCGCTTTTTCGCTTAAAACGCCTTACTATACTATGTCGCTTTTTTCGCTTAAAACGCCTTACTATACTATGTCGCTTTTTTCGCTAAAAACGCCTTACTATACTATGTCGCTTTTTCGCTTAAAACGCCTTACTATACTATGTCGCTTTTTCGCTAAAACGCCTTACTATACTATGTCGCTTTTTCGCTAAAAACGCCTTACTATACTATGTCGCTTTTTCGCTAAAAACGCCTTACTATACTATGTCGCTTTTTCGCTAAAAACGCCTTACTATACTATGTCGTTTTTTCGCTAAAAACGCCTTACTATACTATGTCGCTTTTTCGCTAAAACGCCTTACTATACTATGTCGCTTTTTTCGCTAAAACGCCTTACTATACTATGTCGTTTTTTCGCTAAAAACGCCTTACTATACTATGTCGTTTTTTCGCTAAAAACGCCTTACTATACTATGTCGTTTTTTCGCTAAAAATGCCTTACTATACTATGTCGTTTTTTCGCTAAAATGCCTTACTATACTATGTCGTTTTTTTCGCTAAAAACGCCTTACTATACTATGTCGTTTTTTCGCTAAAACGCCTTACTATACTATGTCGTTTTTTCCGCTTAAAACGCCTTACTATACTATGTCGCTTTTTCGCTAAAACGCCTTACTATACTATGTCGTTTTTTCGGCTAAAAACGCCTTACTATACTATGTCGTTTTTTCGCTAAAAACGCCTTACTATACTATGTCGTTTTTCAGCTAAAAATGCCTTACTATACTATGTCGCTTTTTCCGCTAAAACGCCTTACTATACTATGTCGTTTTTCCGCTAAAAACGCCTTACTATACTATGTCGTTTTTCCGCTAAAACGCCTTACTATACTATGTCGTTTTTTCGCTAAAACGCCTTACTATACTATGTCATTTTTTCGCTAAAATGCCTTACTATACTATGTCGTTTTTTCGCTAAAAACGCCTTACTATACTATGTCGTTTTTTCGCTAAAAACGCCTTACTATACTATGTCGTTTTTTCGCTAAAAACGCCTTACTATACTATGTCGTTTTTCGCTAAAAATGCCTTACTATACTATGTCGCTTTTTCGCTAAAATGCCTTACTATACTATGTCGCTTTTTCGCTAAAAACGCCTTACTATACTATGTCGTTTTTTCGCTAAAACGCCTTACTATACTATGTCGCTTTTTCGCTAAAAACGCCTTACTATACTATGTCGTTTTTCGCTAAAAACGCCTTACTATACTATGTCGTTTTTCGCTAAAACGCCTTACTATACTATGTCGCTTTTTCGCTAAAACGCCTTACTATACTATGTCGCTTTTTCGCTAAAACGCCTTACTATACTATGTCGCTTTTTTCGCTAAAACGCCTTACTATACTATGTCGCTTTTTCGCTTAAAAACGCCTTACTATACTATGTCGTTTTTTCGCTAAAACACCTTACTATACTATGTCGCTTTTTTCGCTAAAACGCCTTACTATACTATGTCGCTTTTTTCAGCTAAAATGCCTTACTATACTATGTCGCTTTTTCGCTAAAACGCCTTACTATACTATGTCATTTTTTCGCTAAAAATGCCTTACTATACTATGTCGCTTTTTCTGCTAAAAACGCCTTACTATACTATGTCGTTTTTTCGCTAAAATGCCTTACTATACTATGTCATTTTTTCGCTAAAATGCCTTACTATACTATGTCGTTTTTTTCGCTAAAAACGCCTTACTATACTATGTCGTTTTTTTCGCTAAAAACGCCTTACTATACTATGTTGTTTTTTCCGCTAAAAACGCCTCACTATACTATGTCGTTTTCTCGGCTAAAAATGCCTTACTATACTATGTCGTTTTTTCGGCTAAAAACGCCTTACTATACTATGTCGTTTTTTTCGCTAAAAACGCCTTACTATACTACGTCGTTTTTTCAGCTAAAAATGCCTTACTATACTATGTCGTTTTTTCCGCTAAAAACGCCTTACTATACTATGTCATTTTTTCGGCTAAAAATGCCTTACTATACTATGTCGTTTTTTCCGCTAAAAACGCCTTACTATACTATGTCGTTTTTTCGGCTAAAAATGCCTTACTATACTATGTCGTTTTTTCGGCTAAAAATGCCTTACTATACTATGTCGTTTTTTTCGCTAAAAACGCCTTACTATACTATGTCGTTTTTTTCGCTAAAAACGCCTTACTATACTATGTTGTTTTTTCCGCTAAAAACGCCTTACTATACTATGTCGTTTTTTCGGCTAAAAATGCCTTACTATACTATGTCGTTTTTTCGGCTAAAAATGCCTTACTATACTATGTCGTTTTTTTCGCTAAAAACGCCTTACTATACTATGTTGTTTTTTTCACTAAAAACGCCTTACTACTATGTCGTTTTTTCGGCTAAAAACGCCTTACTATACTATGTCGTTTTTTTTCGGCTAAAATCGCCTTCCTATACTATGTCGTTTTTTTCAGGCTAAAACGCCTTACTGTACATAGTCATTTTTTGGCTGTAAAAATGCATTACAAATGCATGGCTGTTTTCTTGTTCTTAAAATGCCTAAAAACTTTACCAAAAAAAAGGCTTCCTCTCCATGCGCTCATATTTCAAAATAAACAGTTGTATGTAGGGACAATGTAGACTGTTTATGACCTGACTGTTAGTCAAATGGTGAATGCAGCTGCGTCACAGTACAAAAGTGCAAGGTGCGATTCCGGCTCCGGTCTTCTTGTGTGTTCTCAAAAATGCGCGTGGCCATCCATATCCATTTTCTGAGCCTCTTCTCCGCGATCACACTCACCCCTACGGACAATCTGGAGTCGTCGTTACCTCCATGGTAATCGAATGGTAAGTTCGTTGGCGTTGTGCTGTGGAGGTGCAGGGTTCCATTCCGGCTCCGGTCTTCCTGCGTGTTCTCAAAATCGTGCGTGACCATGCATTTTCTGATCCCATTCGCGCTTACACTTACACCAGGCAACAATTTACAAAACGCCTCATTATACTGTCCATGTTTGTTTGGGCTAAAAACGCCTCACTAGACATGGTCTTTGTGTGTGTGTGTGTGTGTGTGTGTGTGTGTGTGTGTGTGTGTGTGTGTGTGTGTGTGTGTGTGTGTGTGTGTGTGTGTGTGTGTGTGTGTGTGTGTGTGTGTGTGTGTGTGTGTGGAAAAACGCCTTCCAATGCTTAAAAAATACTTTACATGCGCTGCTATTTCAAAATAAACTGTCTTATATTGGGACCATGACCTGCCTGGTAGTTGAATGGTTTGTGCGTCTGCGTTGCCGTGCCAAGGTGCAGGGTTCGATTCCGGCTCTGTCCAACCAATATGTTCTCAAAATGTGCATGGCAATGCATTTTTTGCTCTTCTCCGCACAACTCTTCACGCTCACACAGACTGACAATGTCAAGTGTAGGTCACCTGCCCGTAGTCAAATGGTTAGTGCGTCTGCGGTGTGCTGCAGAGGTGCAGGGTTCGATACCGGCTCCGACCTACCTGTGTGTTCTCAAAAATGTGCGGGGCCGTGCATTTTCTGATCCTCTTCTCCGCACAATTATTCACACCAAGTGACAAATCACAAAACAGCTTACGATACATGGCCGTTTTTTTCGGCTAAAAAGGTTTACTATACATGTCTTTTTGTGTGTTAAATACAGCTTACATGGTCGTTTTTTTTGTCTAAAAACGCCTTACTTTACATGGTCATTTTTTTTTTTTGGTCTAAAATGCCTTACTATTCTTAGTTTGGGGGGGGCTCAGCTCAAAAAGCCTTACGATATATGGTTGTTTTTTTCATCTAAAAACGCCCAACTCTATACATGGTCATTTTTTCCAGCTAAAAACGCCTTACTATACATTGTCGGGGTTTTTTCCTGGTAAAAAAACGCCTTACTATTCCATGGTCGTTTTTTAGCTGGTAAAAACACCTTTCTATATAATTGAGGCTTCAAAGTAGGGTTTGAAACTTCAAGTGGAGTTTAAAATGAAGGTTGTTGGGGTTTCAAAGTACAGTTTGAATTTAGGGTTTGAAAGTCAGGTTTAAAACTAAGGTTATGACTTCAAAGTAACGTTTAAATTTATAGTCAGGGTTTCAAAGTAGGGTTTCAAACTCGGGTTGGCGTTGCACAGTTGGGTTTTAATCGACGGTTCAGACTTTCAAAGTAATCCTACTTTAGTAAACTATAGTTTGGGTTTCAAACTAGGGTAAGCCTTTCAAAACTGGGTTAGGGATTTAGTTGCTGGTGTTCAACTAGGATCAGGGTTTCAAATTAGGATTTTCAAGGCCATACATAAACCTACCACATTGCAAATATTTGACAACAGAACCAGTCCAAAGTTATCAAAGTACTGCACTTGGAGTTACCTGCGATTTGCACGGAACCATCTTCTCCCAGGAGAATGTTTCCAGCTTTGAGATCTCTGTGGAAAGGAACACTTTTAGAGACGCCTCAGCCTTCCTTCAGGTGGGATTTGAAGCAGCATTCTGTGGACTTCAGCCGTCTGCACGCGTTCAATCCCGCCAACCTCGCTTGCCGCCTCTTACCAACTCACGGTCGACATGGCAACAGACTCCCTCAACCCCATGTGGATGTACAAAAGGAAACGCGGATGCAGCGGGAGAGTGGATGCAGATGACGCAGTTCTAACTGCCACCACATGGAGGCAGTAGGAGGAAAATGGTTGAAAATTCAGAGCTGGCTCAAGCGCTCACACCCTGTACTGTACTCAAGATACAACTTCAGAGTCAAATGTACAACTTGGGCCATGTTTTTGCCTCCTAGTTTAATTTAGTAAACCTGCTTGTTGATTTTGTTGATTTATTCCTATCATTCAAATTCTAGGAATTACGTTGCTTGCTAATTTCATTTATTCACATTCATCAGCCAAATTGTTCATCAGCCAAATTCACTCAAAAATCAATCAACGCAATTTTTACGTCATTGTAGGTGAAGTAATTGCTAATCGCACTGTATTAAATAGGACACGTCTCTTCGACAAAAGGCTGCCATGTTTCGCTGCCATATTTTTTGCTACGGATACCGGAAGAAGACAAACTTAGCGAAAGCAATACTGTATCTCAAAATGATGACGACCGCGTGTGTATCAATTGTCAGGCACCGAAACCTACAAGTCGTTTGGGTTGACATTTTTCTTGAACCTCTGTTGAAAATATTGGCAGTAGGCTTGTTAAGAAGCGGTCTCGCCGAGGCACCGTAGTGCGCGTGCTTCAAAATACACGCGCTTGCTGCTTAGGTCGTCACATTCTCCTAAATACCACCAAGCTGTTGAAAATATATATATATGTAATCCCCTTAGGCAATTCTCTTCTCTGCTTGCTGTGATCCATGTTTACTGCACTCAGCACTATTTGTGTCACCCTTGAAATAGGTTGAAGAAACCTGTGATAATAATTACGTTGAATCGCAATTCTAGATCCATACCTGATTTGCATTGGTTCATTTTCAACATCTGTGTTATACTGCCCCCTAGTGGCCGTGGCCTTGACACTAAGTGAAACTGCACGACACGATTCCCGTTAAAAAAAAAAAAAAAAAAAAACATTCACAACTTGCGGGTTGTTGCCGGCGAGCGGCAACCATAAAACGGGACAAATGAATAAGTGGATGAAAGCGCTTCGGGTGAAATATTAGCCAGACGGTTGCCGGGTGGCAGCAGGCATATGAAAGCATCAAGGTGATTTTTGCCGTTTGCCGCTCATCTGGACCATAAACTCACCTGGCAACGACGCCAGGTCACCTCCTGTGGACATCACATTCCGGTGCCATACACGCTCGGTGTGGCTTTCTCTTCGTTGATATTTTTCAAAAAGATTGTAGTCCACCAGATATTTTGTCCCTGTGCCGGATGTAGTTCGACGTCAACAAATTGGACTGAATGTATAATCGGAAAAGAGGAAGTTGCCACCGCCATCTAGTGGCGATTATTTTAAGTGCAATATTCACTCGACTGCTCTCACGTGGTAAAAAAAGATTCCTTCGTGTCAAAATTGCTTTTGGCAAAATACTCCATTAGAATATTTTTGGGATAAACCTTTGTCATGTACTTAACCGTCATTAACTTTTTTATCCAGAATTTTACATACGACAGACTTGTTTGTCAAAAATATTCACTCATACAATTCATATTCCTTTCATATTTTGACTGTGATTTTATTTTCATTAAATCATGACAATTTCTATTGAAAGTGGCGTTTTTTGCGCATTTTGTGACTTTCGTAAAAAACTGCAACTTTTTAAAACGTTAAATGGCAACCCCCCCCCCTCCAAGCATTTACAGTACTGACTTTTTAACAAATTGCCCTGATTGTCTTTCTAACTACGACGACTTATTTCTTACACCTACTTTTGACTTCTGCCTTTGTTTTCAAAGATTCCTGCAAAGCAACCTTGCTTGCCGCGTCTGAACGACAAGCAAAACTTGTTTTGGGCTTTCTTCCCCGCGAGGTGGGTGCAGGTTGACCAGCACGTGGCAAATCTGTGCAGAGGAGCGAAGAGTCTCGAAGACTTAAAAGTGCATCGGGGCAAAGACGGGACCTTCCGACTTGATCCAAGCCCCACCCAGCCCGGAGCGCCAGCCCTGCCCCGAGGCGCGTGCTCATGTGATCCGGCTTAAACGGGACGGGAAAACGTCACTCTTGTTGACTTGCTTAGCCAAAAGTTGACTTTTTGCTCCTAACATAAAGAAATCAATGATTCTGATGACAGCCTATGACTTTACTCTCATAGATAGACAACTTTTTTTTGTCCTAACATTTTTCCCTCACAAGTTTACGACTTCTGGAATGCAAACTGCCAACCACCTGACCCGGCGACAAAGCCGCGCCTTCATTTCCACGCGCGGCCCGCCGCAGACGACCGTGTGCCGCAATGCCAAAAGGAAACAAGGAACAGGAGCGCAGAAGCTCAAGCTGAGAGGAGGTAGCGTCGAAGGCCGCCGAGTCCGCGACAGCTTGGGCGCGGGGGGACTTAGCCCGCCCGGTCTTAGAGGAGAGCTTTGGGGGGGGATCGCATTTCCAGTGGCACGCAAATCCGCCATTGACACATTCCGCTCATGCATATTCATGCCTTTGAAACGAGTCGTTTGTATAGCAAAGCAGACCAACAACATTTTTATTTCTTCACCTCCGCGAGCTTCCGACACTCACTCATTTTTGACCCCCCTTTCCCAATCATCCCAACTCCGGAGAGCGAAGCCATAAAAAAAGCCATTTACAGCTTCATCTCCATGACATCGTTGACCTTTGGGTGGGTGGGGGGGGGCAGGGGGGAGGCTGAGTAAATGCCACATGCTTCATATGCGCACGAGTCAGTGGGAAAATCAATCAATCAATCAACGCACACGAGCGGGAAGTGGACGTCTTTTCACGGCCGCAACTGAAAACGAAAGTCACACAATTGGACACACACACACATTCTGACGGCATCGTTTGGACTTGAGCGAGGTTGGTGGTTTTTTTTGTCTCACTTTCACAACATTCCAACTTGCGGCTCATAAAAGTGTGACATTTTGATACGCATTTTGACATTTTTTGAGCCAAAATACTGCTCCTGTGCTTTATTACTTTGTATCTCAATTCTTTTCTCAAACTTACTCCAATTAGTTGCGTAAGATTAACATTACGCTTCCCCAAAAACTTTTTCTCACAAGATTGACTTTTTTTTTCTCATGTATCGTGCACTAATCTAATTGTAACGGCGTTTTTTATGCTTTAGAAAACATTTAGGTCTGGATTTGGGGAGGGCCTGGAACGGATTAGGCCATTAACATGGAAAACACGTCTTGACTCTACAAAATGTTCTAGTTCAGAATTTTCTTCCAGAAGATATTAATTTCATAAGTCGAGGTACCACTGTGCTTGAACGTTTGATGCCGAATTGATCTGATCATGGCTTTTTTTGCCCCCTTGTGTTCTGCCTTTTCTCTTTCCTTGGAATGTTTCACCCTTTCAGGCACAGTGGTTACGACAGTGGACAGCTCATGGTGTACTCAGCTTACAGCATGCATAAAAGGGTTCAATTGAATTCTTGTTTCGCCCCAAATTTAGACCCCCCCCCCCCCCCCCTTGATCAAATTCAGACTTTTTCCTTCCAACCTCGCATGTTTATTCTCATGCCAACAAATCTCCGATATGGCTGCGCAGCATATTTCTTTACCTGTGTATCTGCCCGTTCTTGTGCAGGTACTCGAGGCCCTCGAGAACATCCTTCAAGACGGTGGCTATGCAGGCCTGGTCCAGGACGCCCGTTTTGTGCTCGCCTCGCGAGATGATGTGCTTGATCACATCCAGCACCGAGCCTGAAAACCGGGAAAAAAAGGGCGAGAGGAAAGACCCTTCAAAAATGACGGCGCAAAAAAGAAAGCCATTCTGCGCTGATGAACCAACAAGCCACGCAAAAATCCAAATGCGGCGGTGCTAATAGGGCAAAATGCTGGCACGCGCGGGCTCCATTGACCCTTGAAAAGGAGAACGCAGTGAAGAGACGAGCCAAAATTCTAAGACGGCTTGTCAAACAGCATCGTGCGGACCGATTCCACTTCATATGTTTCAAAGAGAACTTGTGGAAGGCGAGGACCGCAAGGTGCCAACTGTGCTAAAGGCCCACGACAGACGCCAAAGTTGTCGGGGGGGGGGGGGGCTGCAGCGCAGGCCAGCTGGTCCGAGAGCACGTTGGACCAGCAGATTGCTCTGTCCATGGGACTGAATAAGTTAAGCGAGGAGTCACGATCAAACTCCCCCACCCCCACCCCCTCCCCCCCCCGCTCAGCAGTTAGGGGGAGAAGCGCAGCGGCAAATCCACCGACTTGTGGTCAAAATCACCAAAGTCGACGACAGTCTTGACCCGGCCTCCAGCGAGAGGGCGGCGAAGGCCTCGTACTCGTTTTCTGGGAAGACATTCCTCCGCTTGCTGCGGCATGACTCATACTCTGTCCCCCGGCGGCTTTGTTCAATTCAATCGGTGGGCCGTTGTCGCGGTCAGATGTCACTTTCGGAAAACGGGAATTTCCGGAAAAAAGTTCTGGGGCGGCCTTACGGCAAGCCCCGAATGGAGCGTTGACCAGAGACAGCTAAAGACAAAAGGGGGCGGGGCTACACAAAGGGAGAGAGGAGCCAAGTGCAGGAAGGACACACTTGGTTCGAGCGGGTCGGCCAGTGACCGAAGGATCGGCGGTTCGAATGCGGCCTCAGACCGGCCGTCCATTGCGCAAGCGTCCTTGAAACGACATTGGGGAGGAGAAACCGTTGCGTGACAGGGCTTAGCCAATCCAACGCTTCCTCGCGAGCGGCCCTCGCAAAGCGGCGAGGAGAGAAAGTCAAGTCGACAATATGACACAACGTGTGGAAATGCCACACGCCGCCGACAACGCAAAGTCAACAGCGACATGCCACAAGCAATCGTCGCGGCCTTCGGATGTTATCGAGCTTTGAAGAGCAGCATGAGGACCGCCGGTAGGCTTTTGCTTTTTTTTTTTCCATGTTGCATTCCGTACAGTAGCGCCAGAGTCTCCCGCCCAGCGCAACCGAAAATCTATAAACACGACTCCGTGGCAGATGCGGCGCCGGCGTTGAATTGCCACACACACAATAAAAGTCAACATCAAGAGGCTCAAGTGGAACCAAAGCGAGAAAGAAACGCGCAGGCTCATTTATTCAAGTCCCAGACGATCTTTCCAAACGCTATCGGAATCATTTCAAATCACAATTCAACACACATCTCACGCGACGAAAATCGAGTCAACGTCGACGAATCGATGACGTCGAGGATTTTTTTTTTTTTTCGTCCGGCGACCGCAACGGACGGGCGGACCTCTTACCGCCTGTAAATGGACCAACGGGAAGACCAAGTGCCAAACGCGCGTGATTAGCCTACGAGCGGACTTGGAGCTTTCGATCATCAGTGCGGGGCGGCGGAGAGTCGACGAGTCAATCGACTATTCCGTTGGGACTCCTGCTGTGGTTTGCCACGACAACGAAAAGACAAAAAAAATAATAATAAACGTGACAGAAAATTGTCAGGAGCCAAGTTTGTCCTTCCAGTGTTGGAATGTTACTTCAAACAAAAATGCCTGTAGAAAATAAAAGCGGTTCATTTTTGGTGCATGAAAGGGTTGAGATGGCCCCATAAAGCCACGGACGGCCGTGGCTTTCATCATGTCTATCCCCCCCCCCCCCCCCCGTGATTAGGAAGTGGCCACATATTTCCTGTTCGTCGAGCGACTTCAATACATTCCCGGGGCGAAGGAACAACGTAATCAGATCCAGCTGCACGGCTTTGCTTCGGCGGTGGCCTCCCGCAATGGCGGCTCCTCTCGCTGCTTAATTGCAGCTCTGCCACACGGTCGCCCTCTGCGCCGAGCCCGCAGGACCGTTATTATCCCCCCACCCCGGCCTGTCATTAGCTTGCGCGGCGTACGGAATTTAAAGCAACCTCGTGGGGGCGGGGGCGCACAATGAGAATCAGCGCCGTCACACCCCGCAATCACGGCCGACAACGGCGGGAAACGAATCCCACTCGTCCTGCCGCTAGAGCGACGACGCTTTCATCTTAAGCGGCCAATAATATTCTCTGGCTTCATTTTTGAACGTCCTCGAAAGGTGAGCGCCAACAGGTTGAAGCCGTCGTGATGAAGCGAAGATTGACTCACCGCCACTCAGCAGCTTCATGACCAGCCACAGTTCATCCTTCACCACGAAGGAGGTGTAGTAAGACACGATGTTGGGGTGATGGCACTGGCTCATGGCCTGGATCTCTTTCTGAAGCGCAATGAAGGGAAGCAAATGAGGGGGGGGGAAAAAATTAGAAATTAATTTTCACCCCAAAAAAAAAAAAACATTTCACAAATGAGCAGCAGTTTGGTAGAAAGTAAACAAACCTACACCCCCCAAAAACTTGCTCCCAAAAATCTATTTCTCGCGCGGCAATCAATCGCCGGTAGCTAACGAATGCTAAGCTCACACAATTCCAAGCACTCAACCTCGTCTGCTGAGTCATCATACCAGAGCCCCCCAAATGACGATTAAAAAGCTCAAACTTGGGACTTCATGACAAGTTGCAGACATCGAGGGCAGAGATGTCACCCATCAGAGTCTACCGGGGGGGGGAGGCAATAAGAGATGAGCCCCCCCATTCCACCTGTGTCTGAACCCAAAGCATCGCCCAACTGCTCGAATATCTTCCAGTCTGGCGGGCCGGACAAACGACTCGGTGGGTTGCCTTCGCCATCTTTTCCGTCTCTCGTACGCCCGCAGCGAACAATGAACGTCGCAATGGGTTCCAGGCTCGAGCCTGGAACCTGGAACCCCTTCCCCGTCGTCCTCGTTTCAGTGGAAGAGGCGCGACGGGTCAGCGCGGCTCGGCGGTTACAGAATACAAACAATGGGCTAGCGGGGGAGGCTAACGGGGGGGGCTAGCGTGCGCCGGCGGTTGGCAGGTTGGTCTTTTTTTTTTTTTCCAGTAGACAATGTGACAACCGGGGAGGGGCTTTGTTGCAGGGATTAGGTCCACTGTAAACGTATGTGGCGGGAGGTGGGGGGACTTCCTGACATGAAAGCGCTCACAGTGATAATACCGTCTTTTGAATGACAGTGAAGCTATGAAGGAAAGTGAACTTCAAAGTGGACAGTTGGAATGCTGATCAACATTCGATTTTGGAAAAGCAATCCTGGGGGGGGGGGCATCATCATTTTTTTTTTTTTTTTTTTTAATATCAGCAAATCGGGACACGTCGAAAACAGGCGGGAGAAGGTATCTCCAGGACTGGACTCGGGGAGCCCCGACCTAGCGCGGCTTGAATCCAAGAAAAAGAGGAGACGGATGGAAATACTGTATCATGGACGTCAGATGCACGGTGAGCTTTCTCAACAAGGAAATCCCATCCCAGCAGGTGGCGGAATGAATCCCACCATTAAACTACACAACCTCATCTTAACCCTTCCATGCACCTTGTAAGCTCATAACGTGAGAAGCTGTCCCCTGTAGCAACCACCGTCCCCAAAAGGGTTACATACATACAAAATAATGACAACATTCCCCAAAGGAGCGTAACCAAACGAGCCAACAACAAAAAATAAAGATCAAGACTTGGATCAGCGACAAAGAAAAAAAACATTTCCCCGCGATATTTTCTCTTGATATTGCGACAACTTGAAATGACTTTAGCCAGAATGCCATTCGGCTAGCGCTTGGCGGTTCTTGCGCTTACCAAGAGCTCGTCCATATTGGTCTGGCACTTCTCCAGGTTGATTCGCTTGATGGCCACCTTCTCCTTGCGCGGTGTGCAGTAGGCGGCTTGAACCACGGCCGTGGCGCCGCTCCCTGCATGAGAACCAAACAACAACAACACCGCTGCCATTATGGATCAAGTTAACGACAGCCGCCCCAGCGGGGGGCGGATTCGTGCGTTCTGCGGTACATAACAGGCTGGTTATTTTTACAACTTACAAGTGCGTACACTGCAGTCATGCTGCTGCCACATGAATGAATGGTTACATAGAATCTCGGAGGTCGTCACGATCGATCGGCAGCATCACAGAATTTGACTTGAGGGGGTTGCACAGTAAACCTCATTAACTGCCAGCTGCTTCCAGAGCAAAAAAAAAAAAGTGCTTTCCCCGCATTCTGACTGATCGATCTTACAAAGGCCCATCGGAAAAGAAAAAAAAAAGCTTTATCTGTACTTGAGTAATCAGCATTAGATGACGGGTTGGTTTTACACCTCGTTGCCCAAAAAAAATGTATCTGACTGTAAAGCGGAGAAAACAAGCTCTTTCTTTTGGGGGGCTGTCAAGCACAACATTTGTGATGCTCGTATTTTTTTGCTTTTGGGACACTTCGAATTAAAAAAAAAAACTAAGAAATGGCTTTTCATGACAAAATAAGACTTGACTGACAAGCAAGAAACGTTTTTTTTTTTTTAACATGCCGTTCGTCATTCACTCCAGGAACTGCAACTTTTGATCTTTTCTCACGGCCACTGCCAACCATGACACAGACTGTTGTTATCGATTTTGAAATTAATTACACATCCATGTTTGGGTCCGACAGGTTATAGTGTTTCGCTCAAATAAAGGCAAACGAACCACAAAATAACACGGACGACAGTTTATTCATCTAAATTGACTGTTAACACTTTTGAGTCGCAGTCTTTTTAAACGTTCACGACAGCATTTTCACAAAATTGTAGCAAAATAGGTGTGGTGAAATTCACCGACGACTGTTTATTTATTCCAACTCCTCTCAACATCCCTTGTTGTCAATCCGAGATTGAAAAAATGTCAATAATCACCAAAGGCCTCCCAAACAGTACATTTTCCTCTGTCGAGAAGCTTTGAGGGGCGGAAGAATGAACAGCGTGCTCGTCCACCCTCCAGTAAGCTTTTCCTAACCCCATTTTGCCCTCATCTTGGCTATGCCCAAATATTAACAAAGTGCCCATTGTTTGGACTTCTCATTGAACCGAGAGCCGACGAAGACTTGGTAACAAGGGGAGGAGGCGTGTTGAAGACAAAATCTCTTCCCAGAGTTTAATTAGAAGAGAACCGAGCCCTTCCATTTCGCCGTTTCTGGCTTCGAGCGATGCTAACGAAATACAGCACTTAACTGTACAAAGCCATTCAACGACGCAGGTGCGTCACGTCTAGATAATCCAATAGAATTGCAATTTCCCGACTTATTTCCGGTATGCGTCACTTCTTTAATGCTCGTCAATAACGAGGACGTAGGAGATTCCGGAATCAGGAAAACACGTAGCGCAAACTTTCAGGCGTTCGTGGATGACGTCAAAGACAGCGCCGATCAATCGATCAAAGGGTTTTGCTTTCGCTCCTTCTTTTTTTTTTTTTTTTTTTTAAATACACATTAGCAAAAATGTTGTGGTTTGTTCTTAAAGTAAGGTTCCACTCTTTTGTTGTTTATACATTTCGTATCCTAATTATATATATAATAGATTAGATCAATACAGTATCTGTATTTTCAATACACAGTATTCTGTACCTTGTGGATCGCGCGATGAAGTCAACCCAGGGTTGAATTTGGAATTGATTGGGAGCTTGCAGTCTTACAGTATATGGGTGGGGTGGGGGGTGGGGGCATTGATTGATTGCTGACCCAGCCAAACTGAAATGCTTTCTAGTATTCGCTGCGGAAACTACAAGCGCTACCTCGCAAACCTCCTGGGCAGGCTAGATTTAGGGCTTTGGCCCCGGCTGAAGAAAAATACACACACACACACACACACACACACACACACACACACACACACACACACACACACACACACACACACACACACACACACACAGGTCCAGTTGCCGAGATCCCACATCCCATTGGGGTGTGTAAATTCCTCAACGCAAACAAACAGCTGGTTGTCAGGGATGGCAAGCTGGAGGAAGCCGGGTGCCGCGTGTGCGTGTGTGTTTCTATCTAAGGCACAAAAAAAAAATGGCTTTGCGGCATGGCTGATCAGTGGTCACACTTGAACAAGTTCAATCTAGGAGCCAGTTCAGACCAGACGTTCACTCTTTGCTAGCATATTCCCATTGAGATGATTTCTTCGCATGATTAGTAATATGCTTAAGAACACCATGCAGTAAGATTTTTCACAAACCCTGAGATGACCAGAAATTAAAAACCGGAGCAAAATGTGATTTAAAAAAAATCTGACAGATAAATATTATTTAAATATTCTATAGGCATGTTGTTGTTTTTTTGTCGTTAGCTTTTACCACACTGAATTTTTTTTTAAAAACGTCTTTTAAAGACACTTTTATAATTGTACATCTAAAAAATATATTGAGAGAGCAAGTGCAACAGTGAACACAAATATATTGGACAAACTTATTATCTCACAATTGACATCAATCAGAACGTCCAAAGATGTCCATTTTAATTTTTTTTTAATGGTCTGGTCATTGCTTTCTGTAGGCTTAAAAAGCAGGATGACAGAGGATAACATTCACTCATTTTCAACCAAAACGAAATATAATACAGTATTTCCTGTGCCGTTCTTCAGTTAAATTTACCCCATCTCAAATTAAGTGTGTCGCCATCAAATAGACTCACACCCAAATTTCCAGAGAGTTACACCAAAATAGTGATTAACCATACAAATAAAAAAAAAATATATATATCAGCTAAATAGCATCGGTGTGAGCATCTGTGTTTTTTTTGATGGAACTAAAAGCTAAAATGTTGCCAAAATCCCGCCTCAAGAGTGAGAGATGAGTTTTGGATGTCAAGGATGAGTTCAGTTTAACCTGCGAAAGTTCTGGTGCAATTTTCCCCAACTCATTTTTTTAAGGACTGACACTGTGCTGAAGCGAAATCGTTTCATTGAAAATGAGGAGGGAAAAAAAAATGTGACAAGGCAAGTTAAGCTGACAGGCTGCCTGGCAGCAGTCATAAATCATTGTTCACGGGCTTTGTTCGTAAAACGATTGAGGGGGAAGAAGCGGAAAGACCAGCTGAGCAAGTCTGCGATGGATGATTCCTTGAAATCCATCAAACCGACAAGAGTCCTCCGCCGCCTCCCCTTCCAATCGTGTCTTTTTGCCGTGACATCTTTGTGGCTAACTGAGAAGCGGGTTGCAAATTTTGCCGCTTTGGACAGAAGAAAAAGCGTCGGAACCGAACAACTGTCAGATGCTATCCGAGTGCCTCGCCGTGGTTGGCGTTGGCGACGGGAGCGGGCAGGCATCGCTCCAAACTTCGTGCCTGCTACTTGATGAGGCACAAGACGACTTAATCCTGGATCGTAAAAAAATGATCGGGGGCCAAGCAATTGGTCTTAAAACTGAGCAATAGAACAGAGTTGTGAAAAAAAATATGACATTAAACAGATTGCGAGCTCTGAGATTTTGGTCCGACGCCAGCAATACGCACGCGTGTTGATACACCGTTTGTATTGAAATATTCCATCGTGACGACACTGCTACATCGATGCTATTTGTTCGCCCAGCTAGCAATGGCATCTTAGCATAGCAGTAGCATCTTAGCATTAAGTTTGATTTGAAAAATTCCATTATGACGACACTGCTACGTCGATGCTATTTGTTCGCCCAACTAGCAATGGCATCTTAGCATAGCAGTAGCATCTTAGCATTAAGTTTGGATTGAAACATTCCATCGTGACAACACTGCTACGTCGATGCTATTTGTTCGCCCAACTAGCAATGGCATCTTAGCATAGCAATAGCATCTTAGCAATAAGTTTGGATTGAAACATTCCATCGTGACAACACTGCTACGTCGATGCTATTTGTTCGCCCAGCTAGCAATGGCATCTTAGCATAGCAATAGCATCTTAGCAATAAGTTTGGATTGAAACATTCCATCGTGACGACACCGCTACATCGATGCTATTTGTTCGCCCAACTAGCAATAGCATCTTAGCATAGCAATAGCATCTTAGCATTAAGTTTGGATTGAAACATTCCATCGTGACAACACTGCTACGTCGATGCTATTTGTTCGCCCAACTAGCAATGGCATCTTAGCATAGCAGTAGCATCTTAGCATTAAGTTTGGATTGAAACATTCCATCGTGACGACACCGCTACATCGATGCTATTTGTTCGCCCAACTAGCAATAGCATCTTAGCATAGCAGTAGCATCTTAGCATTAAGTTTGGATTGAAACATTCCATCGTGACAACACTGCTACATTGATGCTATTTGTTCGCCCAGCTAGCAATGGCATCTTAGCCTAGCAATAGCATCTTAGCATTAAGTTTGATTTGAAAAATTCCATCGTGACGACACTGCTACATCGATGCTATTTGTTCGCCCAGCTAGCAATGGCATCTTAGCATAGCAATAGCATCTTAGCAATAAGTTTGGATTGAAACATTCCATCGTGACGACACCGCTACATCGATGCTATTTGTTAGCCCAACTAGCGATAGCATCTTAGCAATAAGCTAAGCTACGGCAAAGCTTTGCGGTTGATTTCCCCAAACACATCATTCTTTTGGTTTTGTTTGGATTGACAGTCGACTTGTGACCGTGACTAATGATATCTGATGTATCAATATCGTATCCACGTGCCCCTGTCATGTTCGAACTTCATTTTTTTTTTTCTCCTTCAGGCTCCATTTGTTTCCATCACAGCCTTGACATAAATACCAGCCATGTATACAGTATACCTTCAGACGGACTTTCACAAAACACAATTTTCCAAGTCAAGCGTCCAACCTGAGACGGCGTCCGCCGCTTTGGACGACGTGAAAAAGAAAAAGCGGACACATTGACAAAACAAGCGTGCTCTTTGCAAGATTGTGCCGCGTGTTTTCTGTAAGCATATTTCTTGACTAGCCGTGTTAACCGCTGTTGCTAGAACGCTTCCAATGAGCGAATGGGACATTGTGACAAGAAGAAGTTCTTCTCACCGTGACGTAAACGTTTAAGCCCCACTTGCGCCAATTACCCGTTCCTAATTGGGTGGCTATGCCGGTTTCATATATGAGACTCTAAACTTTTTAAAATGAAACGACATAGTGTTTGATATCCTTTTCTCGAAGGTCAGTTGTATTCCAACATCGTTGGATAAAAAGGTCCAGGAGGACCGAAAGAACGTTGCTAAATTGACTGAAGCGGTTTGAAAACACAAGGAGGTGATTCCGAAGACTAATGAAAAGTCGCACGCAGGTCAACTGGAGTTCATTAAGTGCAAACGGCACATTATCAGATTAGCATGGCCTTGAATTAGCTCCTTAATGGCGAAGGTACGCGAGGGCCGCGTCGATGTCTTACTTCGCCGCCTGACTTGCAATCAGTGTGGAGAAAAGAAAAAAAAAAACATTAAGGAAAATTATCGATCGATCACAGTCAAAGCTCGTTAGGAAAAAAAAAAAAGGCAAAATGTACCTTTTTTGGGGGGTGGGGGGTGGGGGGTGGGTTGAGAAATACACCGTTCAAAGATTCGGATGTTTGGATTCCACGTTATTAATATGATTAAATATCCAATTTTTTTTCAATGCATAAACATGTGGCAGAAAATGTGAAATATTGCTAAAACGGAATCGTTTAGCTGTGATTCCTCCCTCCTCGATATTGCGATTATTTATTTTACAATGAACAATATCAGATTTGAGTACGGCACAATGAATCATTCAGCTCTTCGGTCAGAATAAACGTAAACCAAAATCAGTGATGTTCTAAGGAAACACTGCCAAAAGCACGGCGCGGTTTGCGTACCCTGACACTGACACGTTAGCTTTGTGACTGTGTCATCGCCGGGTCATTAACGGCATTCAATGGTGCGCTTGTCGTCGCCATTCACCCCCGCGCCCCCATCACTCGCCCCCCCTGCTCCTCAAATACACCAACCGCCAAGGGAGGCAATATATAGCAAATGAATGCAACCCTCTTAGAAAAAAACGTTTGACTACCACTTTTGTAAACTACCGCAAGATGAGAAATGATGCTGACGTATATAAATAGTACCAAATCGATTAAAAAAAAAATGGAGCAATTGTTAGCAGTTCATTTTGATATTGGACACATGCTCGGAGGTAATGACCAGGTAAGGTTTGCACCGGTGTGCCACACACACCTTTATGTTCTTAGCAAAGTGGGGCAAAGCGAGGGGAGGGTCACTTATCTGAAGGGCGGGACAAGCGCAAGGCTGCAAGTGTGTGTGTGTGTGTGTGTGTGTGTGTGTGTGTGTGTGTGTGTGTGTATGAGCAATGCGTTTGCTCTTTTTCATTAAATAAATCTATTTTTGCAATTCAAATTGGGATCAACTGAAAAGTGTAGCGCATTTTTGTTCAATAGATATATTCATTTTGTATATTTGCACATTTTGATTAAAAAAAAAAAAAAAACTTTACATGCAATGCAGCAACTCAAACTATTACCAAACTAAAAGTAGTAGCAGTTGAGTTTTTAATGGTTTACAACACAGGTGTCAAAGTCAAGGCCCGAGAGCCACGTGTGGCCAGTAGCATCATTTGATGTGGCCCGTGAAGGCAAATCATGTGCCCGCTTCATGTGTGATAATAGAAGTTGATCATATACGTTCACAGTCGCAACTGCCCTCCGAGGGAAACCAGAACTACGATGCAAATTGAGTATTTGAATATATATACATATACCAATTCAAATGATCCTTAAATGAAGAGTATCGCTGTGAAATGTAAAACGACTAAAAACATTCATTTACAATATTCGGAACGGTTTGAATTATTTTCTCCATTTTCCTTCATGTGGGATTTTGGGGGGAAATGCTGCGATTGTGATGATTATCTAGTTAAAAATATGAGCAGTTGAAAGTGATTTTAAAGCCTTGACGAAACAATCTTGGCTGGAGAGTGAAACTTCATTCGGGCTGTGATTGTGAGTAAAAATGCTTTCTCGCTGCAAAATTGTCTTTAAGCCATGGCACACACTGTTCAGGCTCAAACGCTCGTTTCAATACACCGGCGTAGCCCCAATGGGCGGGGTTGTCTTTCTCAGTGGAAACATTCCACATACGTGAAGTTCTAAGAACGCCCGGCAAGGACTGTCCCCCAATTTAAGTCACCCTGCCTTTGGCTCGGAGGGGTAAAGGAAGATGCTTGGAAGATTAAAACGAGATAAAAGGGTTTGTATTAGCATTCAGCAAGCGTGTCTATTCACAGACTACCAAGCCGAAGGAAAGCTAGAGAGCAGTAACATCACATACCAATCACCTCGTGTAGCTCGTAGTCATCTTTGTTGATGGACCACGGTTGGGAGCTCAAGTCCTCCGACATGGCTGAGGACGTATGTGCAATTTGAGCCCGTCAAAGAAAAAGTGTGGGTGCCGCAGGCCGAACGTCTGGGGGTGAAAAAAAAAATTTAGACAACTCCCAGGCAATCCAAAGAGCTGCAACAAGGGCGACACTTTGCCTTCTTCGCGAATCCTGCGGCACTCGTGCTGTCATTGCCAAAGTTTGACACAAGGCTCGCGGCCCCGCCTACCGCATTCCTCCTCGGCAAATGTGGACTCCCTCCGCGGACATGTTGGTTGTGGTCACCAAGGAACTACGGTACCGGCATTTGGTCATAAATGAGAACAGAGTCGCGCCACACTTTTACACACTCCTCATACACATTCCTTAATCATTTCTATACAACATCTAGATGTACTATTTAGCTCGTCACCACGACTAAAGCGCAAACGGCAACCCAAAGTGAGGGCAAACCCGGAAACGAAAGAACGGCGTTTACTTGAGTTTTGATTGGACAATGTCCCATGGCGTCGCGTTGTGATTGGTTGTTAATTAATGTCGTACGGGATACGTTTCGTGCCTCGTTCAATGGCGACACCATTGGTGGCGGCTGAAATAACAAGCAATACAGTATCTGCTCCATAACGACACATCATGGACGGTTTGTAAAATGTGTTGGATTGGACAAAAGTTATTGTCAAATGTACTGTATGTGTAACATACAGCACAGATGAAATCTCTTCCCTCTCAACATGAAACGAGGAGCCGCTGCGGGTGTCCGCGCCGCCATCAAAAGCGATTTTCTTGAAAATCAATTTATAAAATGTTTTTTAAAAATTCATTCTTTAATCAACTATTTCATTAAGTGATTTATTGTACAGAAAAAAGTTAAATTTTTGCAATGTGCCAAATAACTGGCAAATCAGTTAATATGTCAAATTTAAAAAATATATTTTATTAAAATCTACACGGTTCACTGCGGATTTTTACATGTACCAATATGAAACTATTGAAGTAATCAAGAATATTTTTGCAGATTTGGTATTTCTTCATTTATCTCATAAAATAATCGGTTGGCTGATAAATTGTACACAACAAAAATAGTAAAATATGTATTGAAAAAATTCAAATAGCATCCAAAAACGTATAACCAGAACATGAGATGGAGAGGCACAAGCAACAAGTGAGAAAGGCAGTCAGTCAATTGTAGAAGTGTCCTGCATATACGTTTACACTTCTCCTTTCGCTGAAATCTCAAACTGACAATCAAAGAGGAAGGATAAAAGTAAACACGGAACTTTGCTGTCTTCAACACTTGCAAAAATGTCTTTTGTGAACTGTGGTTTTCATCATAACAATAATAAAAAAACAGTCTAAATGACATAAAACAGTTTTTAACTGCAGTCACTCCAGTGTTATGGTTCAGAATGACATCATTGCTTCACTACTTAAGTGACATTTAGTTTTGTTTTGGGTCCCAATAGTTTCTTTATAGTTGATGGAATTATAGAAAAACACTTCTCAAAACATGCTTACAACAGTCACAACTACGGCAGAGAAAGAGCTTTAGCCAGTCGTTCCCAAAACCAGATCTGCGTGTACGGATTTGTGTAGTCGCACACGGTCAGGAAGCTTAGGATCCTCGGGAACTGTTTTGTCATCGACTTGTAAACAACAGGGATGAGTCGTTTAGTCCGAGCTCCTGTCATGACAGAAGGACACAAAAAGTTTCGATGTCACACATAAAGTCAAATCGGCTAACATCAATCTCATCTTGAAACAAGAAGGAAAGCACAATGACATCCTTACATGCAAGATCTGTAAGTTTATATACGTGTTGGTAAGATTTCTAATCATACTGAATGAATTATTAGCGTGTTGCTAACAAAGTGTACATACTTGCTCACGTATTTGGGGCGTTGTTATGACATTCTGCGTTGGTGACAGAATGTTATTTTGTGTGATTTACATCCATGGATGCAATGTCTGTAAGTATCTTTATAAATATATGTAAATAAGATTTATATTCAGGTTTAGAGTGCCAGAGATGGAGGGAATGGTTCATCCGGTCTGTCCATCCTGGACGAATGCCCATTTTTGGGACAGAGGACGAGAAAAAATTTTTAATGGACGAATTAAGAAATGACAGAAGTCGGTTTTCGTCCCTAACCAGGTTAAGCACGTGGTGTCGGGAGGCAAAATAACGCCAGAGTGTCGCCAAACAACTGTAGTTTGTCAACAGGTTATTTCGTCTCAACAGTATTTTTTATAGCAACACTGCCACCCAGTGGACTGTCAGAGAACATAAAGTGACAACGGACACCCGTTTCGCGGACAATCAACCCAGCCGGTTAAAAGAGCTACGGACAGGGACGTAGGACGATTATTTGATGAATAAGGACGGAGGGACGATGATAAAAGGGTACCCAGGTCGCGGATGAGGACGGACGGGCAAAATAGGGCAAAGTGTCCATTTCTGTCAAGCGCATTGAGCATCGTGTTTTAAGTATAAAATATATCTATAATCCAATTCTTAAAATATCAGAATAGACAGCTGCTTCCAAGAAATCTCTATCGGTCAAGTTTGACTTGTTAAATCAATGTACCAATGAATTTAAAAGAAAACAACAATTACCAGGAGAGAGGCTGAGCGCAAACTTAGTCTGGAAGTCACATGCCTCACTTTCAATGTATTCATCTGAGATCACAGCCACCATCCTCTTACACCTGCACACAGAAACAACACCGTGTAAGACAAGAAAAGAAACAAAAAAAGACTAATTACAAAAACATAGATGATGATGCATTATTATCTCACCTCTTCTCAATGAGCTCGCTGGTGATGGTCCACACGCACGATCCGGGCAGGACGTTGCGGTCGAACACGCAAAGCTTCAGCCGGTAGTCGGTCTGCTCCAGCTCTCGGATCATCTCGTGCACGAACGCGATGTCCCTCTTGCAGTAGCAAATGAAAGCATCGAACAGCTCGGGAGAACCTGGAGACAAGGCGGAAGAGAGGCGCTCAAACGTTTTGGGTCGTCGGAGTCATTTATTGAATGATGTCATGCTTGAAAAATATGTTTTAGGCTTTGATGATTTTTTTTTTTTTTAAGCGTTCACTAACCATCCGGATTATCCTCCAGGGTTAGGCCGGACCCCTGGGGCGTACGAGGGATGCAGCTGTCCACCTCAGGGACCTGCAGGGGGCGAACGGCTCTTTTCTTCAAACTCGTAATACTTTCTCACATCCTCCTCTGGGGGAATACAGACATAAAAGATAGTTAACTCCCCCCTCCATCACAGATGACCAGTCTCGGTATTTCTCCGGTTTATCACTCAATTGTGTTGCCCTTCGGTGTTCATTTTGGGTGTGAAGCCACTGTTGGCCACTATAGGGTGACACAATATTATGTTTAACATTGTAAATTATGAAGAAGAAGAAGAAGAGAGAAAACAGGAAGTCTTTCAAACTTTTTGCTAAAGATTAATTAGCCGTCCATGTAATTAATGTCTATTTTTAAAATGTACATATTTAGTCATATTTATGAATTAAGAGTTCGATTCAGCAACAAGTGGAATTTATTTTTTCTGAAACCTTAAAGTTATCAATTACAACACATAAAATCCGCATGGGGGGGGGGGGCTTCACGGGTCAAACTTTAAAAAAGAAAATATCTCAAAACCCGATGTGCTTGGGGGGGGGGGGGCGAATAACAATTAGGGACACATAAAGCCATCATATTAAAATGAGCTTTTTACTAGGGTCATTGGATGTGATGTCAATACGAATGTAATAATAAATACTTCGTGAAGTTCACCTTTTGCAGGGATGGTCTGGGCACGTCAGCCCCGCGATGGGGGGGTAGTTTACTGTCCTTCGATTTTTTTACGTTTTACCCCCCTTTGAAAACAGACGCCATGTCACATCCAAATCAACTTGTCGTAACATTCGTCAACCTTTGCAGGCATACCGTACACGGAGGTTAAGCCAACCGCGGATGGCGGAAGTCGTAACTGTATCGGTACGTAGTTTGGATCGGAAACAAACAGGAAGTGGCTCCTAAAGCTAACGGGATAACTCCCAAAAAGTTTACCCATTAGAGGACGAAGATCCTCCACGACGTCGTTCCTTTCCACTTGCTCCAAGATGGATAACAACTTGCCTACGGTAGCTTCGCTCGAGCTGGCCTGCCAGTCATCCAAGACCCGCTTCGTGGGGTTGGGGACCTGCTGGTAGTTGATGATCTCCAGGTAAGAGAAGCCCATGGCCTCGGCCACCATCGTCCAGTCGGCGGCCACCACGGTGCGGGGGTTCAAGTAAAGGCTTAGTTTCTTCCTGATGCTCACATTGAGGGCCACCAGAGGGACGGCGGATAAGTCCGCCGAGCAGCAGCTTGCCATGTTTCTTGAATCTTTTTTTTTTTTTTTTTTTAACGACGGCAAATTTGCGCAATGTACCTGCCCGGAAGTGCGTCACGCGTGGGCGGAACCACGAGGCACTCTTCGACAGTCTCTCGCCGCGATCTCGCTTAATAGAGCACAGTACAGTAGTTTCACCCGTTCGTGTTGCTCAAGGGGACTCAACTCACATCCAAACGCTTTACATTTGTGTGTATGAACCAAATACAAAATGGTTATCAAAGCTTAACAAACGTTATAATTTATCAATGTGTTGTGCGTAAATAATTTCAATGAGTCATAACGAGAGCCATTGCTCATATTTTGACTCCCTTGTCGAATACTTCAAATGCGTTGATACAGTGAAAATGAAACGTTTTACATATGCATTTGAGCTATTTCTTTGATCTTCCCTACAAATAATCTGTTTGAAAAGTGAAAAATGGGTCCCTTGAGCTCCAAATGGCTTCCCACGCGTCTGTATTGCTTTGCTTCCTTCATGCAGTTTTGTTTTCTTCTCACGGTGGAACTTCCTCAAATCAGCTCCCGCCCCTTTTGTCTCACATGTTTCCTGTCATCGCCGGCTGCACAGACGGGTTACGGAAAAATGTGATTGAAACAAAAAAAAAATGAAGAAAACAAACCTCCCGTGGATTACAGCGCCATTTAATATGTAAGGAAACCAGTTCGATGAGGAGAATAACTTAAAACCGCCAAGTGTAACAGAAGAAGGCAAAGCAAAGTCGGCGTTGTGGCTGGTTTTGATCCAAGCTCACAAGTTTTTGCTTCTGGAAAAATAGAAATCAACGCCTCTGTCGCGATGCTGTTTGGGGTGGTGAGACGGACCTTTTCTGCCTCTTGGGTACGGCCCGGTGTCGTTCTGTCAAACAACAAAAGCAAGTCAACATGCTATCGAGCCAACTTGGTTGAATAAAAAGGCTTCAAAAATACACATTGAAGTCAGTCTTTATTGCGTTGTGTGGCAAGAGAGCGACGATGTAGACTGACACTTTAGCTTCTCCGGCTAGCAGACCACTGCTAGTTGTCATGATTGTGCACATTTTGGTTATACAGTGAACGCCGGCCATTCACGGCCAAGTATGCTACTTAAGCTAACTAGCTTAAGTAGCATACTTTTGACAGTGTACACGCGGATTCAAAAACTGCCACCAAATCAGACCATTTCCAATACTAATGAATAAACACCATCCATGAACTAAATCTAACAGCAAAACCAAGACCCCATTAGATGGCGCTCAAGTAATAATTCTATTGAGCACAAAAACAGAACAAGACGCAATGAGATTTTCTTACCGGTTTCTTGCCGATGTGTCTGCTCCATTCGGGCGCCACGATGACAGGGACGGGGTAAGTGTCGCCCAGGACGACGTCGGCGTGCGACAGCGCCGCCTCGCTGAGGGTCCACGGCGCGTGTACGTCAGCCCCCCGGATTTTCTGCAGTTCGGGGAGCCAGAGCCGCACGTAGTCGCCCTAAGGTTTGCGATCCCGGCAACAACAGGAATAACAATGATTCAGTGAACGCCTGTTAATTGCGAGGGATGCATTTGAAAATACAGTGGCCCTACGTCATCTTCATGTGAATGTGAACCACCCAGAAAAAAGTGTTCACCGGTCGGGCGATCCGCTCACAATGCTAATGTTTTTGCCTCGGACATTTTCGAAGGATGGTTAAAAGCCGACAAAAGCAAACGTCCTTGGATCAGTTTTTTACAAAACGCCGGGCAAAAAAACACTTCTGAGAGAGAACGTGGACTAAAGAGGGCAAAAAACGCAGTTAAGTTAAATGACCATTTTTATTCTTTACTCTATTTTTTGTTTTTTTACAATATGTACAACTCTCATTTATTGTGTAATAATATGATTGGAACATGTATTTCGATGCATTTTTATGCTTTAGGAAACATTTATGTCTGAATTTTGGGGGTGCTGGGAACAGATTAGGGCATTTACATGGCAAAGGCGTCTCTACTAACAACATTTTCTAGTTAAGAAATGTCTTCCAGAACATTATTCATTTCCTCAGTAGAGGTACCACTGTAGGTCAAATTAGAGAATGTAAAATGTGTTTGTTTTCACCCTACTCGTGCACTTTATGAACACTTAAACTTGTTTAAAAACGCAACGGATTTGAACGCAAACAAAAATTTGCAATCCATGTTGACCTTACAAGTACCGTACTGTATCTCCACGTGGCTCCTTTTCAGAAGGTCCAATGTCAAGTTTGTCTCAATATTCCTAGTATAGAAACCGCAGATTTTTACAATCTCGCCGAGTTCGCCGTGACGGACAAAGGCGATGTACTCTCACGTCCAAATTTGCCATACAGCAGGACGGCAGTGGTTGACGGAACGTACGTTGCTGTCATAGTCGTGCGCTTGCTTGAGCATGTTGAACTTCCTGTTCTCCCGGGGGTCATTTCCAATGCCGGCGCTGTACAGCCAATTGCCATAGTTACTGCAGACGTCATGGTCGATCTGCGGGAGGACATTTGCATGTTGTTTAATTCCCAGAAGTGCTATCGACACCGAGGAGGCGGGCCCCAAGTTGAAAATGAGAATCAAAATAAAAATAAGGTATTGGGAGAAAACTCTCGTCGACGTCTTAAAATACACGTTTGTCAATCAGTGAAAACGAGCTATTACTTCATGTTTAATTTTTTTAATCGTTCAAAACTAAATGCATCATAAAAAACATTTATAGAATTACCAAAAGGTACTCAAAGTACTCGGCTCCCATCCTCCAGTCAAGGCCCAGGTCCTTGGTGAGGAAGCTGGCCACGTTTTGGCGCCCCCTGTTGGACATGAAGCCCGTCACGGCCAACTCCCTCATGTTGGCGTCCACGAAGGGGACACCTGTTCGTCCCTCTGGACACATACAAAACAAAACAAAAAAAATTAATATGGATACATATAAGCATGATCAAGCACCAAATGTGCCCTAACCCCCCATTGCAGCTGATCAAACCTTTCCATGCGTTGAAAAGTGTCATGTCCGTCTTCCAGGGAATGGTTTTGTCCTGAAGTCCTGGAGTGACCAAAACAAAAATGTTTCTAGGGGGGAAAAAAAAAATGTCTCTAAAAGTCATCCAACAATTTTCATTATACGTAAACAAATTGAGTTCCGGATTCATAATTCACCGATTCACGGCACTTAAATGATTCCCTGCACCGATTTGCTGATATGCTCTTTCTGTCCTCACCTTCAGATGGCCAAACCCTGTCTAATAAGGAAAGTAGTACAACAACCGAAGTCAAGAAAGCACGTCGAAGTGATGCGTCTCGACTCCGAGACAAGCTAAGTTTAGCCCGAGTTGTTCAAAAGGAGCGGAGAACAATGCCTGTCGCGGTTAGAAAGGTTTGATCAATTCACTCAACTTTATGACAGGGAGGAATAGAAAAAAATAAACGAGAACAACATTCACCTTTGACTCGAAACAGACGATTTCCATATTTGAGTGCTACGAACTTGAAGTAATCACGCCACAAAAGCTCAAAAATTACCCTGTGGGGTCAAAATGAATCAGGTTATCATTATTGGTGCATGAAAGGGAGAAATCATGTAACAAAAAAAACAAAAAAACAAAATCAACTGACCAGTATGTGCTCTGATTGGCTGTTCGCTCCCTCTCGTATCGGCGTAGCTGATGAAAAATGTACCTCGGTGAAATGCAGCCCACGGCCAGCCTGCAAAGTGCCCGGCACGCCTGATTAAAAGTCCGTTTGCATTTCTATCGAGAGATTTCAGCGACGTCCAAAGACCTCACCAGGGAGCAAATTTGGTGGAATAATCCAAGCCCAGCAAGCCGTTGCGCGTCTCCTTGTAGGCTGCGACCGCATCCTATGAAAAAAAAAAAAAGACACAATATTTCCTGAAAAGGCTGATAATCCAGACTTGGAACGTTGGTGTAGAAATGAACTCACCGTGTCCCAGAAATAATGCCCAAGTCGGCGCAGCGCCTGACTTTCACCGCCAGCGCATGGAAAAGCCGAGCGGGGGTCATTCAAAGGCTCTGGAAAAATAAATCACTGATTCCTTTTAATGGATGAAGATTGTTTTTTGTTTTTTTTAACTTGTTCCATTTTTTTTAATTTTCAATATATTGTCGCCGCTTGCCTGTCTGCTTCAGGTCGGCTGCAGTAGGAATGTCTCCCTCCTGTAGCCCCCCTGGAAGAGGCTTGAGACGCTCCGAAATGGGCAACTCGGGCCTAACTTGACTCTTGGATTCCACTTCCTTCCTGAACTGAGTGAAAACATCCGGCAGCCTGCCAAAACGGGGGGGGGGGGGGGCAGATTTTTATTTTGTCATCATTTCCGGAAATGACTTTCTTCGGGCTTCTCTTTGGCCATTTGCGTCGGCCGACTCTCACCCGGAAATATGTTGAAACGGCAGATCGTCTCGGTGGTAGAGCGTGGACCCCCAGCAGGTGTGCACTTGGACCTTCATGCGTGCGCACACGTCCTTGACGCCTTCCTCCACGGTCAGCTCTTCGGAAGTGACCTGTGATTGAAGTTGCGCCGTGGATAAATCTGTTCATGATGCGAATGAGGCTGCCGTTGAAGGGCGCGAACCTCTCGGTGGAAAGCGACGACGCTGACGGAGCCCAGTTGCCGGATGAGCTCGGCCACGACTTCCTCCGGTTTGCCCCGTCTGACTACCAGGTTGCTGTTTAACACACAAGCACACACGATGTTCCACCCGCGGCCGTGAAATGTTTAACCGTGTTTTGGCAGGGAGGCAAATAACCAAGTTAAAGTTGATTGACTTTGTTTTTTTAAATATAAACAGTTGGAACTTTGAAGACATCGCTGCCAAGGGCCCAGGCAACGGGAGTAACACGATATCCATTGAACTGAAGGAAAGAATGCCATTTCTTGTCATTAAAAAAAAAATTAAGTACAATTCAAGCTAAAAAAATGTATAGTTTATTTTTATTTTTTTACATAATACCTCTGACTCAATTTAAGGCAAGAAAAATCATCACGCTCCAGTAGATTAGGCATAAATTACCTGCCCCTCTTCACCAGCGTGTTTCGGAGATCCCCGAGGCTTTCCAGCAGGAAGCGCAGCCGAAAAGGCCCCGTCTTCGGCAGGTTGTACTTGTACGTTCCCGCGTAATGCCTGGGATCGAAGCAGTACAGCGGCACCATGTGATCGGCGTGCTTTTGAGCAAAGTGGAACACCTACGCAGACGGAGAAAATATGCATCATGCATAAAAACAGCACGATTACATTGACAGTAATCTCCCACTAGTAGTCAAAGTATATATATAAATATATATAATACGTGAGTGTGTGTGTGTGTGTTTGGGTAAACCATGAACTGGTTGCCAATATGTCGCTTTGATTAATTCTTGATTAAATCTAATTTCCTCTGGGGTGGATTAAAGGTCAAGCGTTTTTAGAATTCGAACGATGCTTCCCCGCCCTTCCCACACCCAAGTACTCCTGTGTCATCTCGTTCGGATAGGGAAAAAAAACAAATCATAGAAAAGACGCGGACTGTACTCGAAGACTGTTTGCATTGTGTGGGCAACCGGATATACTGACGCGAAGCTGATCAACAAGTCAACATCGACGGTGTAAGAATTAAACATTTCCATGGGTAGGGGATTATTCCAAGTCATTTTTGCACTGATATGATTAGTCAAAATGCACAGCTGAAAACCATTTTATTGCGAAAATGTATGGCGGAACTGCCAACTGCTAGTTCACTAAACAACCCGGCTTGTAAAACAGAGCGCAACGACGACAAAATAGTTCCCCAAAATGTTTCTAAAACACGAACCGCGAAAAAAGCTTAGCAAACAAAAATATTTGAAGCAACGTGTGTACTCTAAATGTAACGTTCATATTTTTTTTAACATGACGTGGACGCAAATGCGCGTACTTACCTCATTGTCGTGCATTCGTAAATCATTTCTTAATAAACATATTATCGTACGGGAGGCAGACATGGTCAAGCGTCGAACCACAACGAGAACCGGTTCTGAAACACAAACAGGGGCCAGTAAAGGCAGCTTTGTAACCGCTGTGGCGCGGTCTCGTTCTAGTCGTGGAGTCGGTCACGTTGTCAGACACGCGTTTGTATAACATCGCTTTCGTCATTTTGTAAGATATTTTTTAAAACTCTTATTTGCTGCATTCATGTTTCGAGACACACTCCGTGGTAATTGCATCTGTAATCTGAACGCTTTTGTTTTTTTTTTTTAAATCGGAATTAAAGTCAAGTTTTTATTTATTGTGACAGGAACGATGAGGGACAATTTGGAGTGAGTGCATGTTTTTGGAATGTGGGAGGAAACCAGAGTACGCCGAGAAAACCCACGCAGGCACGTTGAAAACATGCAAACTCCCCACAGTAATCAAACCTACAACCTCAGCACTGTGATGTGAGGCGGACGTGGCAACCACTCGTCCACCGTTCCGCCCGGTGGTCGAATTATTACGAAGAAATGAGGCGACGCATTTCTTTCGCTTCATTCTTGAAACGTCCAGTAAAGATGACGTAACGCAACTAAAGATGACGCCACACTTTTGCCGCGTGTAATAAACACTGTTTACATGCTGGATTACATGTATTATCATACTGTATGCAGTATATTTACAATATCCGGGTCAAGTTGATCACTTATTCTGCTTTAAAACCCATCGTTTGGTTAAATGTTTTGCACGTTATAAATAATGAAAATACATAATTATTATATATTTTTTAAATTATTAAACAAATCTGCCCCCGCACTTCAATTTTTTGGAATGGATTCATGTTCACACAATATTCCGAGACACCATTCAGTGGGAATGAAATCTGTGATTTTCAAATGATCTGCTTAATTTTTTAATCCAAATTTTGTTTGTAGTCTTGGTCATGTTTTTAATAACATTGAACATTTCTTGTGATGGGCCAGCATGGTGAATAGTGTTCACATGTTCTGCATAGTTGGCATAGTGTAGTTCTTTAATCTCCTTGGTGCAAAAAGTGCACTGAGATCACTTTTGTCGTGAATTGGCTCAATTTAAAAATATAAATAAATAAAAAAACTGACCTGACTTGAACATCACTCAAAAGTGGAATTTTGTGCCATTTCTGTTCCGCTCGTTGGTCCACCACCTCGGGTAGTGAAGAGTTTCGGGCCAACTGGATTTTGTCCTTGCATGATAAATGTGTTAATAAATTACAAAAGTTTGGACTCTAACAAAATAACAATATATAATCTGGGTTGGCGGTTGTCAGCGGTTTTCCGACTTATTTTAGCGCAGTGATGAAACAGCAGATGTGCATGATAAAAACACGCCCGTTTAATCATTAACGTGGGGATTGAAAAGGTTTTGCTTTGCGCGTTGTTGTGCAGTCCGGCGAGCGCTTTTGCCATGAGCACCTTCGCGCACATCCTCAAGGAGATCGGCGAGTTCGGCTTGTTCCAGAAGCGCCTGGTGGCCGCTTTGTGCATCCCCAGCATCTTCGTGGCCTTCGACACCATCGGCCACGTCTTTACAGGCCTCGACTTCCCACACTACTGCGACACCGACTGGATCCTGGAGGGGGTGGATGCCAACCTGACCTTGGAGAGGCAGAAGGAGCTCACCATCCCCGTCAATCCGGATGGAAGCTTCCGGAGCTGCCTCATGTTCACGCCGGTCGACTCCGACCTGGAGACCATCGAGCTGTACGGCCTGAACGAGACCACCGGCTGCCTCAATGGATCCAAGTTTGAGGTGCCGCCTGGGGCGTCCAGCATTCTGACCGAGGTGAGACGGCTGTGGACGTCGCTTGTCTGTTTTTGTCATTTAAGTTCCCCCCAAAACTTTAGATTTGTTTTTGTTTTGGCTTCCACCATCAGTTTAATCTGGTGTGTGATAGGAGGACGTTCATCGAGGCGTCTCAGTCCATTTACATGGCCGGACTTCTGATTGGAGGCTTCGCGTCGGGCGCAATGGCCGACAGGTAGCCAACACATCCGTTTGTGGATTGTACAGCAAGTAGAAAAAGTTGACATATCCTGGTTCAAATGCCAGGATTTTGTTTTTTGTTTTGATACGGTGGAACTTGGATTTAACGGATTCTGAACCAACAAGAGTCCAGATTTAACGTACAGAAAAAAAGTGTCGCGTCCACTCAAAACGGCCATTTGTTAAAGTGTATTCGTTCAATAACTGACCACAGTCGTTTCCTGGTGCTGCAGCACAAAATCAGACAAAGACTCGTACACGCGTTTCCAAATTGGTCTGCTTTTGCCGCACACATGCGGACGAGAGCCAGTTAACAGATGTGACACGGCGGCCATGTTGGCAGGGGCAACGGTTAGCTTAGCATCATTGTCGACACAAAATTTATATTTTTTTTTTTAGGTTTGGTCGCCGCTTTGTGGTCTTGCTCGCCCATCTTCTTCTTCTCCTGTTCGGCGTCAGTACCGCCTTCTCTCCCGACGTCTACGTTTATATTGTTCTCAAGTTCCTGTGCGGCGTGTCCGTGGCGGGAATCCTCACCAACGCATTTGTGATAGGTCAGTGTATCGTGGCCAGAACGCGTGCCATGACGTTTACATCCCGATATCGTTTCCCACGAGGCCACCGTTTCTTCCCAAACTCAATCGCAGTCTTGTGTCTCACCGAAGGTGGCGAGTGGTGCAAGTCATCCAAGTTTGCCTTCTGCACCATCGTCAGCCACAGTTTTTATTCCATCGGTCTCATAATATTGTCCGGCCTGGCCTATTTCATCCGCAACTGGAGGATCCTCCAACTGGCTCTCTACGGCCCTCTCCTTATCGTCCTCTCCATATTTTACTGGTTGGTACTATGACATGAGACTTGGGCATACGGCTACAACATTTGAAGTGAGAAAATAATAAACACGCCGTACCTTTGAACCCGCCAGGATTCTCCCAGAATCGGCTCGCTGGCTCCTCACTCAAGGCAGGAAGGCGGATGCGGCGAGGGAAGTGCGCAGAGCGGCAAAAGTCAACGGGAAGGAAATGTCGCAAGATCTGCTGGACAAGGTGAACACCAAAACGCCAAAAAATCAGCCATCATTCATATCTCCCAATTCATCGAAACCAAATCAATGTGGAACGCTTTTTAAACTTGGAAGTGGAGGTACCACTGTAATTGTGTTTTAGTCAAATGTATTTCACTCCAGCAAATGTAATGTCCTAATGATATGCGTGGTTGTAGATGGAGGTGGGTGAGACGCCCAACAGAGGCAGCGTGGTGGACATCTTCAGGACCCCATACCTGAGAAAACGCGTGCTCATCATGGGCTACATCTGGTGAGGATTTAAAAGCTGACAGCGCACTCTGCTCCACTTAAGACAGAGCGAAATAACGAATCGCCTTCAACGTGTACGACAGGTTTGGAATCAGCTTGTTGTACTACGGCCTGAGCCTGAACGTTGGCCACTTCGGACTGAACATCTACCTGACGCAGTTGATCTTTGGCCTGGCCGAGCTTCCCGCCCGTTTGGTTTCTCTGCCGCTCATTGGACGCTTCGGGAGGCGACGGAGCGAGGTCGTGTTGTTAATGTTTGCAGGGGCCACTTGCCTCGCCATCATTGCCGTGCCCAAAGGTAACCTGAACTCAAGCACAATTTTATAACAATACAACATCTGAAAAGTAGTTAGCATTGTTTTTATCCCATCGAGAAATTACCCCTTTTTTTTTTTGTCAAGAATATATTATACTTTTTATTTTGTAAATATCTTACCTCCATCTCCAAATTTTTTTTGACGAGAAAATAAATACACCCTTTTTTTCTTGTGATATTACCGCTTTAAACCCTAAAAGTATTTGACTTCATATGACACAATATTTACAACTTTTTTTGTTGAACGATACATCTGATGTTTCATCAAAAAAATAAATACAAATCCTGATCCAGATCATTTAATGCTCAAACATATATACCGTAGTATGATCTTTTATTTTGGAAATATAATTTCTTTTGGAAAGATTTTTCATTAAAAAAAAAAACACTTTCATCCCCAAAACGTACAACATGAATCTCAAAAAAATTACTGTGTACCACTATTTCTTCCAAAATATATGACTTTTTTAAAAATGATATTGTATTTACTTGTGACGTTTAAATCCCGACTTGTCATTTCAGACCTTCCCGTCGTGGTGACCGTCATAGCCATATTTGGGAAATCTGCATCCACCGCCTCCTTCACCATCGTGTATGTTTACACGGCAGAACTGTACCCCACCACGCTAAGGTAAGGTAGGTAACCTCAAACGTTTCATGCAGGAAGTGAAGCGGTCCCGCCCGTAAAACAAACAAATAAATCCATTCCTTCCGTTTGCTATGGAACGTTGTTGGCTTTTTGTGCGGCGCTAGGCAGAATGGCATCGGTCTGAACTCGGTGTGCGCACGTGTGGGAGGCATCCTGGCCCCCCTGATAAGGCTGCTGGGCGTCTACCACGACGCCATCCCCATGTTGGTGTACGGCATCATACCCGCCAGTGCGGGCGGCCTCTGTCTGCTGCTGCCGGAGACCCTCAACACCGAACTTCAGGACCATGCGCAGCTCAGGTGAGTCGATGAGCTTTGGGAAAACGACAGCAAGACGAATGATGAGTATTTTTTTTTTTCCCCTTTCTTAATAAACATGACCATTTTTTTCTTTTTATTTGTTTATTACTAATTCAGGGGGATTGACAAGGCATACGAAGCGGATGGAGATAAGCAAGTCCAAAGCACGTCATTGTAGTTGATATGGACGATGACGGGCGCTTCGTTGCCACGGCAACAGATACAAGATGCCTATTTTGTGACCTCAAATGAGCATTTTGGACACTTTGTATCTGTGTAGTGGCCAGGCCATCCCCCGGGCTCTGTGTCATGTATATATTATATACTCCTGTTTATATTGACTTTTTAATTGCTTGAATCTGCCTATCCATGAAGTGCGAAATCAATAAAGCAAGTCCGTGGATGTCTGTCTATTTCTGAAAATGTTTCGGTTCTGCACTTTCCCTCCCGAGTTATGCAACTGTAAAGCTCATTTTACATACTAATTTCCCACACATCCAGTTACACCGCCCATGACATGATCGCCGTCTGAAACACTATCATCAACAGGAGAAAATACATAACATATTAATAGTGCCATTAATTTATAATTATCTCCCACTATTCACAGAGGACAAGGGACATGGCCATGATGCAAAGAGAGAGAAAAAAAAAACACCGTACCACCATTGACACCATTCTAAAACATTTTTAGATGGTCTTGATATTCATACTTTAGACCACAAATCTTCCGGAAATTATAATACCACAAACTCATTTAACTCGGTTTACAACATTACCCTGACACAAATGAATATTTAATTTTAAACTAGCAGAACATTACACTGCGTGTGTACTGTCCATGCAGAACGGGTAAAAGACTTGACAAAAGTTGTCATTTTCAATCACTTCAGCATGTACTACTTTCCTATTTCACGGAAAACGTGGCATTTTAGCGTTTGAGAAGAGCACATAAAACACGGCACATATTACTTTGTTTGTTTGTTTTGTTTGTTTATTGTTTATTGAGCATATATATTACACACAGTAACAGATAGCCAAAAGGTAGGCAAAATTTATGAAAGGAAAATTTAAAAGTATGTAAAAGAAAAAAAAGAAAACACTCATCATCACAGTTGTATGCTCAAAGGAGTAGGTAGAAGTAAACAACTTATCTAGTCCTACCCCTTATTGTATAGAATATAAATTGATCGTTTTCAAAACAAAGAAGAAGAAGAGAAGTCTACATATCATCAAATACTTTTACCATTGTGGTATTTTACTTTTCTATTTATACACCTTTCGGTTTGTGTATTTATAATTATTCTTTGACCTTTTTGTTTCAATTTCTCATAATCATTGTAATTACTGCATTTCTTGAGTACAAATGATAAATTAATCAAAATCCAAAACAAGAACAAAGAGCTGTAATACTAATTTTATAAATGTATCAAACTTTGAAGGGCAACCGGAAATTGAAACGTGAAGCTCATTAACAAGACAACCTGCCGAGGCTGTAAAGTTAAGTGATTCCACGGTTATACTCTGTATACTGTATATGTCTTGATATATATTTACAAAGTACGTCGTAGTTTGTATTTAATCCGTCTTGTAGACTCAATTGATATTCAATGCCGGAAATTCCACCCTAACGGGTTGAATTTGGAAAAATCTAGCAAGAAAAACATCTGTTTCAAAAGCGCTTATTCTTAACGTGAACGTACACATAAAAAAAAAACATTCGGAAGTCAAAGCGCGATCAAACCTCTTTTTTTTTTAACAAAACCAATACGTAAATGACTTATTACCTCAGTTACGAAGTCGTAAGTCGTTGTTTAATAAACGTCATGTTTGTCGTGCAGGAGGGAGACGTGACATCGCGCGTCGGTACCAAATCGAACCAAAATAAGAACCGGCTCCATAACACGAACACAACAAGGTGGCAGACTCGTCGCCGGTCCGACCCCCTCTCGAGCGGGCAGGCTCTTGTTGAGGAGTCGGTCAAGCTGTCGGCCACGATGTTGTATGAAATAAGCCTTTCAAAATAAGCGTTTTTAGTTTGGTTGTTTGTTTGTTTTTCCAAGTTTGGGCCGTTCGTAGTTTACAACTGTATTAACTTATAATTCTTACATAATATCCCAGATAAATTACATGCTACTGTAACTGAATCTTTCATTTGCAACCATTAAGAATACTGTACTCCACTTTTTTTTTTTTTAATCCCAATTTGGTTAGCAGTCTTTTTCCAGCGGTGTCATATCAAAACTGGTTAAAAAACAAACAAAACTCCACCAGCAGCTCCCTTGTAAATTCACACACAAAAACGGTCTCGTGGTAGTTTAGAAGGAAGTGTATTCACCATCATAATGTCTTACTAAGGCAACAAAGCTAAGACAGCATTAACTCTCACTAAAAGAAAAAAAACATTTACAGTTTTGAGCATTTCAATAGGCAACAGGGCAAGAAGGGGTCATCAAAATGTTCAAGTTTATGGGGGAAATCACTTTTTGTTACAAGTGACCCAGGAGGTTCAATAGTACCCAGCAATCAGGCAACATTGTACCTTGAAAGAGCTTTGGGTTGCCCTATCTACCGAGTGCCCGAACATCTTCCAGGCTCTATTCACTAAGCTTGCCTTCATCTTTTTTCATCTTTTTACCTCAGCCCGACATTGCGGTTACAGTGATTGTTTGGTGTGCTGTGGTATTATCACCTTTCATGTATGTATGTTGCTAACATGCTCTTTTCACGTGTTTTTTTGTTTTTACCTTGTGGCTGGTGCTCCCTGCTTATGGATGGATGTCTTGACATTTACCCCCTGGCTGTCGGCGGCGGTGGTGAGGCTGGGGAAGGTGGCGTTGGAAGTGGTCACGTATCGTCACCGTTGCCGTCGTCTTGGGACTGCTGCTGTTGTTGGGGCCCCCTTGTTTTCTTTCTTGTCCCTACCAAGGATGCTCAACCTCTCGATCCCGTTTTCTTCCCTTGACTTTGTTGCCAGGTGTCGTCCGATGTCTTGCTCTGCTCCAAAGGTGTAAATGGAAAGTGTCTTTAGATTAACGTCTGTTGTGAATTGGTGCAATATTAACACCAGTGGCTTGAACCTCTCTCAAAAGTGTGATTTTATGACATTGATTTGCTCAGAGGTCCGCGACTTTGTGTATGGAAGGCTTTAGGGCCGACTGGATTTTGGTCTTGAATGATAAACACGTTAATAAATGACTACAGTTCCGACTGTCATGAAAAGAAAAAAAAAATGTAAAAAAAAAAATCCCCATTTTGCTTGGCAGGTGTCAGCGGTTTTCGGACTTGTTCTACTGGAAGGTAATGAAAGAGCAGAATTGTGTGATAAAAACATACACCCGTTTAAACATTAACGGGGGAGAGGGGGGGGGGCGGCGATTGAAAAGGCTTTGCATTGCACGTTTGTTCTGCAGTCCGGCGAGCGCTTCATCATGAGCTCCTTCACGGACGTCCTCAAAGAGATCGGCGAGTTCGGCTGGTTCCAGAAGCGCCTGGTGGTGGCCTTGTGCATCCCCAACATCTTCATCGCCTTCGACGTCATCGGTCAGGTCTTCACGGGCCTCGGCTTCCCAAACTACTGCGACACCGACTGGATCCTGGATCGGGCGGATGCCAACCTGACCTTGGAGAGGCAGAAGGAGCTCACCATCCCCGTCAATCCGGATGGAAGCTTCCGGAGCTGCCTCATGTTCGCGCCGGTCGACTCCGACCTGGAGACCATCGAGCTGCACGGCCTGAACGAGACCACAAGGTGCCTCAATGGATCCAAGCTTGAGGTGCCAACTGGGGCGTCCAGCATTGTGACAGAGGTGAGACGGGGAATGGTTGCCACGGTTACCAGTCAACTGTCCATACCATTTTTTGTTGTTGTTGTTGTTGTTGTCATGCTCTTGCTTTTTTTGCTTCTCCATCAGTTTAATCTGGTCTGTAACAGAAGAAACTTGATTGAGGCGTCTCAGTCTATTTACATGGTCGGGCTTCTGATTGGATCATTCGTGTCGGGCGGCATCGCCGACAGGTACGACTGCACGACATAGCCGACCAGACAATCGGTACACAGTCGCCAAATGCCGACGGCAGGCGTGTTGAACTTTGATGGCCGGCCCAAATGTGGTTCGTATGCGGCCTTCAGAGGACCGCAGGGTAACAACGGGCCAGAAATCAGGGTGCAATACACGTCTTGCTTTGGCTCACATTTGTCAATATTCACCTTGACTCACCGCCATCATTATTATTTTTGTATTTTTTTTTTTTTAGGGTTGGTCGCCGCTTTGTGGTCTTGCTCGGCATCCTTCTCCTTTTCCTGTTTGGCGTCAGTGCTGCGTTTTCTCCCAACGTCTACGTTTATATTGTTCTTAAATTCCTTTGTGGCGTGTCCATGGCGGGAATCCTCACCAATTCATTCGTGATAGGTGAGTGGCGTGTATCCAGAACACTGCCGGTGGGTTTTGCCATTGACCGTCGACCGGCACTGAAATATATTCCGATTTCTCCAACTACATTTTTGAAAGATAAGAAGGGATTTATTCCGTCTCCATCTCTATTTTTGCAGCAGTTAAAGAAGCTTTACATCAATTCCATCAATGGCATTTCTCTCCAAACAGAATCGGCTCTCGACAAAGCACGCGGCGGAAGGCTCGGTACTCCGACCACTGATGAAAACCGTTCCTAGAGCAGGCGTTCATCGGAGCGATAAGAGAGTGATAACGCTTTTCCCCGACTTACTTCGGGTTGTTCAAAGTCTTCAAGGGAGAACGTTTATTATGCGCAACAACCAAAGCATCTGCTGAATCGACTTTTGTGGAGGTCACGTTCCAGATGCAGCTGTCCGGATCGACTTCCCTGGGTTTAGATGAACGCCTGCTTTGGGAATTCGGTGTCTGGTAGAAATCCTTCTGCTGCTTGGTTTGTCAATTCAACTCAACTTGATTTGTAGAGCACTTAAAAAAAATAATCATTAAAAAGGAAAACATCGCCTGATGCGGCACATGCAAACCGCAATGAAAAATAGCAGGGGCCCCGAAATTGAACCCTGTGGGACTTTAAAAAATGGCAACGCCAAAGCAGTGAAATACTGGCGGTCTGACGTCCACCCGATTGATTTCAATGTCTTCTTCAGTGGCAAAAATGGCGTCAGCATCCAAATTCCATTTGCTTTCAATGTCGAAACTTATTTTGCAGTCTTGTGTCTCACCGAAGGTGGCGAGTGGTGCGACTCGTCCAAGTTTGCTTTCTGCACCATCATCAGCCACAGTTTTTATCCCATCGGTCTCATGCTGTTATCCGGCCTGGCCTATTTCATCCGCGACTGGAGGATCCTCCAACTGGCCCTCTACGGCCCTCTCCTTCTTGTCCTGGCCACGTTTTACTGGTACCATCACGTGACACTTGGCCACTCATTTATAACCCCGACACGGGAAAATAGTCCAAGCGACTTTACACGCCGTACCTTTGAACCCGCCAGGATTCTCCCGGAATCGGCTCGCTGGCTCATCACTCAGGGCAGGAAGGCGGAGGCCGTGAAGGAGGTGCGCAGAGCGGCAAAAGTCAACGGGAAGGAGGTGTCCCAAGATCTGCTGGACAAGGTGAACACCAAAACGCCAAAAATCAGCCATCATTCATATCTCCAATTCATAGAAACCAAATCAATGTGGACTGGAAAACAATTCAGAAGATATAATGTCCTAATGATATGCGTGGTTGTAGATGGAGGTGGGTGAGACGCCCAGCAGAGGCAGCATGGTGGACATCTTCAGGACCCCATACCTGAGAAAACGAGCGCTCTGCATGGGCTGCGTCTGGTGAGGATTTAAAAGCTGACAGCGCACTCTGCTCCACTTAAGTGAAATAACGAACCGCCTTCAATGTGTACGACAGGTTTGGAATCAGCGTGATGTACTACGGCCTGAGCCTGAACGTTGGCAACTTCGGACTGAACATCTACCTGACGCAGCTCATCTTTGGCCTGGTGGAGTTTCCCGCCCGTCTGGGTTCTCTGCCGCTGATTGAGCGCTTCGGGAGGCGGCGGAGTGAGGCTGTGTTGTTGTTGCTTGGAGGCTGCGCTTGCCTCTCCATTATTGCCGTGCCCAAAGGTAACTTGAACACGCGCGACTTCTCCGTGGAAATAAAACAGACGGGGGGAAAAAAATGCACTGGAGAATAAGGGCACATTTACAGTAAAAAACGAGTTCTTTTTCATCTTGAAATGTTTTTCTTCCCCCCCCCTCAAACATGTTTTTAATCCTAAAAAAATAGTCATATTACTACCTTGACTGCACGTTACTTTGTCATCTGAAAAATGGGACGTTATGCTCGTGATAATATTTATTTATTTATATACGATATGAAAATCTTGCAATTTAATCTACAAAATGTTGAAAATCTCAAAAATATACAAATCATTATCGGCCTTTTGCGCAATACATGACTTCAATCTTGAAAACATGATTCTTTTTTTTATTTATTAAATAAATATCGGACTTTATTCTTGAAAATGTACGACGAAACTGAAAAGGTAAGCCTTACTGCATACTGTACTTGAAAACATACAACTTCGGTTTAAAAAAAGCAACTTTTCCTTTCTATGCAACTTAAGTCTAAAAGAAATGGGAGAAAATACACTAAATTTGAACATACAGTATATGATTTTTTTTTTTAACCGAAAACGGGGGGGTTTTTTTTGGTACTACTTTATTGTAAATAAATATACGACTACCGGTACCTCAAAAAAGTCCATCTTCTTGTAATATGACTACTTTAAACTCTACTCTAAAAATGGTACTTTTTGGAAATGTTGAAATATACGACTTAGTTTTCGTCATACTTTATTCCGATGCACTCTATTATTGTCATTTCAGAGCTTCCTGTCGTTTCCACCGTCATTGCCATTGTTGGGAAATTTGCATCCACCGGCTGCTACTGCATCGTGTACGTTTACACAGCAGAGCTGTACCCCACCACGCTAAGGTAAGTCAGTTAACTTCCGAGGTTTCAAGAGTCGATGCCGTTAAACCGAAGAAGTAAGGGGGGGGGGCTGGCGTGGTGAGTGATGTGGGTGTCAGGGAATGATGGCAGAGCTGTCTGTTGCAAGATCAGGTTAGTGGGTGGCTGTCAGATTCTTTTGCATTATTTGATGAATCATTTCATCTCTTCTGAGAAGTGGTTGCAGGATTTGATTTTTTTTAAATTAGCTTTGAAATGGTGTTGGCGTTCCGTATGTTGCTAGGCAGAGTGGCGTCGGTCTGAACTCCATGTGCGCTCGCGTGGGAGGCATCCTGGCCCCCCTGATAAGGCTGCTGGCCGTCTACCACGACGCGATCCCCATGTTGGTGTACGGCATCGTACCCGTTTGTGCGGTGGGCCTGTGTCTGCTGCTGCCGGAGACCCTCAACACCGAACTTCAGGAGCACGTCAGGCTCAAGTGAGTTGACGAATGCTGCGAGAGAAAAAAAAAAAATGATGATTTTTTTTTTTTAACCTCGTAATTTGTTTTTAATCTAGGAGGATTGACACAGGATACATAGAAGGAGAAGAAAACTGAAGCAAAATCACAGCATTGTGGTTTATATGGACAATAACACACATTTGCGCTGTAGTGGCGGCAACAGCAGTTTATCAACAAAACAGGCGACTTTGTCAAGAAGGTGCCCTCAATCTGCTCACACAACTGTCCCGGAATGAGATTAACATTATTTGTTTTTTGTCTTTTGTACACGTTATTATTTTGTGAGTATGTTATTCCAATTTTGTGGTGGTGAAAATGGGAGTATGCTAAAGGACCTATAGAGGAACCTTGAGGTACACCTCTGTCAATAAACGTCATAACATTATCATCTTCTTCCCACTCCCTCGAACATAATAATTGTGTTGAATGATGACTGATTTCTCTTTCCTTTTTACTATTTTACTCACCTTACTTTCTGTCAATTTAATACTGTATATGTTTTTATGTTCAATAAACAAACAAAACGCATTTGAAGTTCATGTTATGGCGATGCTGAAACAACCGAGTAAATCTTTAGTTGTCTTCCTATTCATGAAATGTGTCATTGAGCGAGCTATTCTGCACTTCCTCCACACACAAAGGTCACCAAACCGGGGGGCCCCGCTATGGGGGCACCTCACCCCCCCCCCCCGCCACACTTTTTGGCCTGCCTTTGATGTACCCCTTTTCTCGTTTTTAATCACATTTTGACACTCCTCATTAATTGCACTGCTATCAGCCGTACACGTAATCATGATGTATTTTTTTTTTAGTTGTTAATGAAGGAAGACTTTCTGCAAATATGATTGGTCAAAAGTGTTGGTCAGTAAGCAGCTGGACCATTTGGCCAGTAGATGGCAGCAAAACGTCGAGCTGAGCTGACAATGTGCTCCTTTTAAGATAGCGTACATGCAAGTGGCTTGGCTGTTTGTGCACATTTTAAAGGACCCGTGCACAACTACCAAACTGGCTTTTCCTGATGACCGTAACCCCAAAAAAACAAAACAAAACCCCCCCAAAAAATCTCTTCATCTGCTTTTCCGCTGCAAGAAGGATGACTGGGATTTTCACGGTGTGCCAAGGTCATCCGGACGCTTAAACGTGAGTTAAAACACGCTGCGGGCTGTCGGAGCGGCCGGTGAAAAATGACCGACTGTGGGCGATTTGTCAATGTCACGGTCGTGGCTTCGCACAAGCTGGGGCAGTCTTTGGAAAACTTCATAAGTTGCGCACTCCCTTTGAAATCCTGACAGATGGCACACCCACTCCCCTGGAAACATACTGGAAAAAAAACAACATAAAAAATACACAAAAGCTGCCATGAAAGACTCCAGAAACCAGAAAAGTCTTGGGACTAGGACCATTTGAAGTTCAACAAAGGCTCTAAATGATGACTCCATTATTAAAGTAGTTGTTGATTCCTTTGAGAATCGATTAGTTGTCGATTAATCGCCTTTTTTTTTTTTTTTACTTGACAGCATTGCGTGCCGCTGGGACATCTGACGCCTGCTCAAAAATTTGCAATCAGTGTGAGCTGTCCGTCATCTGGAGGGAAGGAGTGTGTGTGTGTGTGTGTGTGTGTGTGTGTGTGTGTGTGTGTGTGTGTGTACTCGCCACATCGCCGGCGAAAGCCTCCATCCACGCATTTGCCTGCGCGCAATGGCAGCGAGCGCACCGGGCAGCCCCCAGTCGCTGCGCTAACAGGCACACGGGTGCGAGGAGCGGACAAGTTTAAACTCGGCACGGATGCTGCTTTCTTCTCCGCCGTGGGATCTCAGGATTTCTCGACACACTCAAGAGGTACGTTTCATCTTTCAATGACGTTATGATTCATTTTTCTAACGCGGGCTTTGATGGCTTGATTTGGACTAAAGGGATTGAATTCTTCCCACTTGCAATCGATTCTTTCCAGGTAAGGGCGATGTTTGAGCAGGATACGGCGCTCCCATCTCTGTCTGAAATGGCGTGAAAGATTTCGAATGTGTGCGCTCGCGCAGGAAAAGTGAAAGGAGTTTCAATTGGCAACCCCAATGCATGTCAGGGTTCCTGTTCCCGCTTGACAATTGCCCACAAATTTTCAATGGGGGGTTCAAATCAAGCGAGTTTGTTAGCCAATCAAGAACCGGATTGTTATCGCGTGGCGATGACAATCCGGGTGTGGGGGTTTGGCTTTGTGGCCAGGTGCCCAAATCCCTGCTGGAAAATAAAGTCAGCTTGTTGGCAGCGGGAAGCGTGGAGTGCTCTCAAATTTGCTGGTAAACAACCGCGTCGACTGTGAAAAGACAACGGAGCCGCGCGAGGAAACTTCACACACTGATCTTGAAGTCGTTGGACTTTTGGGCTCCTCTGGACTTTGGGACACCTGATTTCAATGGCCTTTGCAGATCTTTCTGGTGTCCGTGACTTGGCCACCGGGGGGCAGTATAATGCAGCCCCCCCATAAACACAAAAGAAGAAAAGTTTTACACCTGCGATTGGCTCACAAAGTGGCAGCAGTAGTACGGCAGTTGTTTTTTGTGGAGGATAAAGAATATACGCACGTGAGAAGGTTTGGCCTCGGAGTTTTAGCGTATGTCTAAATGTATCGCTGCACCATTTGCATTTAAATATCTGTTGTTTAATGTGTAATAGTGAGCCAGAGAAGCTCTTCTTTTAGCCCATCCGTGGCAAACTGCATTGTTTGTTAGCATGAAGCGAAAGCGCGCCTTCGGTTGCTTGGAATACAGAAAGTAAACTCATCTGTCGCGCACTCATCCAATTCTTTGAAGACAAGCTCCGGCGTGAAATTACAGAAAGCTCAGCCAAGTGCTGCTTGGAGAGAGCGAGAGAGAGACACACACAAGATTTGTATTGAGGTTATGAGTGTCATTGCACTGCAGCCAGACGGCAGGAGGCCCTATTTGGCCATAAAGGTGAGGATGGATCGAGTGCAAACAGCAGCGAAGCCCGTTAGCCAGACACCCGTGACCAGAATCATTTAGCGCTTATCATCTTTCCGCACATGGATGTCAGCTGTTTCATTAATTGCATCTAAAAGATCTTCACGGGTGTTGGCATCGGTCCTTAAGGTGTCTGCTGATGGGGCAACATATTTTTATTTTTTTGGGGGGCTGAGTCACCAGTCACAATCATCAGTCCATCTATTTTCTGTACACCTTCAGGGGTTAGTAGGAAACTGGAGCTAGTTCTGGCTAACTTAGGGCAAGAGGTGGCCGTACAGCTGTCAATCACAGGCTTGACATTTTCAGGATTGTAAAGAGAGACACGAGGAAAGATAAGTGTGTGTGTGTGTGTGGGGCGGGGGGCATTATGGGATCTATTTTCACGAATAACATAAATCCTGCACAGAGGCGTGTCACACCCAATGTTGGTCATTTCGGGGACAAATTAGCGGGAGGTCTGCGCCGCTATGGCAGTGGCATGCACAGTATGGTCTCGTTTGCTTACGACGCAACACTGACAAACACAGTTGCCCGCACAGGTCTACCCAACGCGTCAACTCCCCCATGTCGGCGGGACATGGCGACGCTTAGCGACGCAGAGCGGCCGTGGTGGAACGTGTCGAACGAGCGCAACGGCAGCGCCGAGGCATGGGAGACGGAAAACGGCAACGGCGGGCGCAACTACTACGCGATGCTCTACTCTCTCCTCATCCTGGCCATCGTGTTCGGGAATGTGCTGGTGTGCTTGGCCGTGCTGAGGGAGCGCTCGCTGCAGACCACAACCAACTACCTGGTGGTCAGCCTGGCCGTGGCCGACCTGCTGGTGGCCTCGCTCGTCATGCCCTGGGCAGTCTACCTGGAGGTGAGACGGCTCGGTCTTTATTTGCTTTGACTTTCCAAGAAGTGAAAAATGATTACAGTGAAACTCCTCTACAATGAAACCTACATGGGCGAAAATACCCCCTAGTGTGAAAAAAAAACACCATTCCCATTTTCCTGCCCCCCCCTACAATGAAAAACCCCCTTGTTGCGTTATACTAAATCTTTTTCTCTGCTCTTGCCTCGCGACGAGATTCACTACAACGAAATAAAATACATTATTGATGTAAGTGAAAGTGAATGCTGATCGTAAATTTCGCAATTTCTTTCCCCTTTTTTTTCATTCTTCACCGACTATATGAAGTGTATGCTCATACTTATGCACTATTGGAATAAAAATAAAGAGTACACTTACGTTTGTGTGTGTGTGTTTACATCTGAGATCAAATGTGTACAGTAAAAAACCCCCTGTTGTGAAAAAGTTCTCGCTGCAAACATGTTTTCGTTGTAGAGGAGTTTCACTGTATTATTATTATTATTCCAGTTACTTTACAAAGATCGGGGAACTTTAAGATAAATAAGTTTCTAAAAGGCTACAGTCCAGACGAGTTTCTATAACTCTACAGACGGCAATCGATATGACCCAGCCCCACCAACACGCCCCAGGGAGACGTTTGCCCACTCAAGGTCTAAAATTGAGACGGTCTTAAAATATGTCAAATAAGCAGCCGCCTGGCCACCTTTAAAGAGTTTGCACTCTGTCAGCGGAATGCTTCGTCTTCGCCCAGAGTTCCGCCGAGTGGGCGCGGCAGGCACAGAGAGCAAGTTAGCAGGCCACGCCAAAAGATAGATGGCCGGCTTTATGGAGGTGCTCCATTTTGGATAGGAGTGCACCCCCACCCACATTTCAAATTCAAAAGGGAAGGATGACTCATTAAGACGTCAAATTTTCCACTTGGGGGAGGAGGGGGGGGGGGTGGCGAATGGGACCCGCAAGAGGTATTCTGTCGAATTGGATTAACCGGTTATTGGATGGTCATCATAGCATGTCGGCATGGATCGGCATCGATCTTCCCGCCTCGTGCTGGTTTCATTAGCGGCACAGGAAATAACCCCCCGCCCCTTCCCCCCCCACACCAATGTGAAGTGTCTCTTCACTTCTGATTTCTCCCTCGCTCTTTTTTTTTTTTGGACCATCTCCAGTAGACTTGATTACTCTTGCGGTCTATGATTGAACTGGCTCAGAAGAGCATCAAACACCTGCAGCTCACTCGAAATGCAGCAGCTCGGGTTGTTACCACAACAAAAAGATCAGGACATATTACTCCAGTCATAAAGACCTTACGTGACGAGGAGAACACGGTCAACCCCCCCCCCCCCCATGCAGCCCAGATTTGAACCCACAACCTCAGAACCGAGGCAGCCGCGCTCACCGCGATATCGCTGGCGTGTCCCATCCCGAGTGAATTGGAGTTCGTCTCATTTTATTCATCCATAATTGCCCCCCACAACACTATGGGTACAAAATGTCTGAGCCCAGGCAATCGCGCTTCCCGCTGGCTTCCCCTCTCTAATTGATGGTGTCCAATCCCCCCTCGCACCCCCACACACCCCCCTTTCGTCCCAACAATCAGAGCTCCCGTCGAGAGCTCGACATGAGGAATGCAATGCGCGTGTGTTGGGGGGCGGCGGTTTTCCCACACTGCGCCTACAATGCTCAATGTTTCAATCCGTGTGCGTTTGTGGTTGTGTGTGTGTGTGTGTGTGTGTGTGTGTGTGTGTGTGTTTTGGATGGATGCAGGGGACGGGCAACTGAAGCACCAGCCAGTCCTCTCACGATTTTAGAAAGGAGTTTTCCCGACAATCGCTTGCCAACACAATACACAGAACAAACTGTATTAAGGTTGGGCCATTTAGTGATTTTTATCGATTAATTTGAATGAAAGGAATTGCATCGCAACGTCCCCACTGAGATGCACGGCTTGCGCTAGCGACAAGACTGGAAACAGACACGAGCGACCGGTAGCGTCCGTGTTGCAAAACTTTGTCAATTAGGTTGCAATAATTAGACGGAAACTAATCTGTTCCAAGAAAAAAAAAAAAAAAAAGGCGTATTTTAAGAAAAGTAGCATTCTGTCCTATAATACATTATGTAAAAAACGGAGTTAAAATGACACTTTTTTTCACAGTTTTGCCACTTTTTTTTTGCTGCAATTTAAAGGACATGTGCTGCTCCTTCGGTTGTCCCTATCGTTGGCCACCGGGGGGCGCTTCTGAGAGAATCAAATTGTCTCCGTTTACTAGGCAACATGTAAATTAACATTAGCGTGGCCTCCTCAGCGTGTTAGGCGGATGCATGATGGTGACTAATGCGCGTCCTAACCTTTGGCGTGCGTGTGTGTGTGTGTGTGTGTGTGCGTGCGGGGGAGCAGGTGGTGGGCGGCGCCTGGCTTTTCAGCCGCCTCTACTGTAACGTCTTCGTCACGCTGGATGTGATGATGTGCACCGCCAGCATCCTCAACCTGTGCGCCATCAGCATCGACAGGTGAGCGAGTGAGTGAGTGCCATGTGTGTGATGCACGCGCATCACACACATGGCACATGGCACACACATGGCACACACATGGCGCATCACACACATGACGCTTGTCGCGCACGCGCGCGACAAGCGTCAGCGCTCATTAGCCGTCGCCATAGCGGCACTTGTGAAAATGTCAAACATAATTCCGCGTTTGCAGGTGTGCTCAGATTGGCAGGTGCGCGCGTGCACATGTTTGTCATGTCGCCAAGTGGAAATGGGGAAGACACGGTACGTTTGTTGCTAGGTTGAGGTGTGGGATTCATTGACTTTTTTTTTTTCTCGTTTCATAATGACCTTGTGAATTTACCACCCCCTAGCTTGCTAAATCACCGGTAAAACTAAAAGCACAACAGCTACATGAGTAATACGACGACTATGACGACTTTTTTTTCTCTCCCTCTCGTAAAATACATTTTTTTAATGGCCCGTAGGGGGTCGTGGTGGGGAAAAAAAAAAAAAGGTTCCCCCACCCCTGATTTCGATCCGTGCTGTGCTTGCGTAAGTCACCTTGATGACTCAAAGGTGAACACTGTCAAGTTTTCATATCAGCCAAATTTATATTCAGCGAGCCACATTTGCCTCGTGAAGAACCGCGAGCAGTCTTTTGATCGATTCTCCAGGGGACTCACGATGAGTGGACCGGCTGCTTTTATTCTACAAAACGGCACACCTATTAAAAAAATACAATTTAAAAAAAGGAGCGCTGGGCGAGTACTGGCGTGTGAGCGATTGCGTTTGGCCCCAGAGAGGAGTGCGAGTAATTAGTCCGATGAGGATAAACAATGATGGCAGCGAGTTGGCCCCGACGACGTAACGCGCCGCCGTCCACGCTTGGCGCCGGATCGACCGTTAATTGTTGCCGCCTCTTCCGCAGCGACCTTCGCATGCTCATGACGCGCACTTCCTGTCGAGTACGTTTCCTTGAAGCTTCCAAATCCAAAAGGGAGATTGATCAACGCCGCGGTCGGTCTTTGTATTTCTCCCAGCGGTGAATTATTTTCCGCAAAGTTCAAATAGATGGATTAGTTCGCCGCCCCCCCCCCCTTTATAATATTGTCATGCAAATAAATATGTCTTTCAAATGGTCGTACTATGAGTGAATATCGTAAAGATGTTTTCATTGACAGCAAAGTTTGAAGTGTTAAGACCCTTTTCCAATAATATTTTCTTAGAAAATGATGACGTTAATTGTAAAATCCTTTTTTTTTCTTGAAGACAGATTTTTTTTTTTTTTTGCAAAATGACAACATTATGCTGACTACGACTTTTTCAAGGACATTTCCGACTTCTTGTAAAATGACGTTACTGGTCTTTTTAAAAGTATGCCCTTGTTTTGTCAAATGAAAATTTGTAAGATGAAGTGCTGAGAATTCCACTTTTTGTGATTAGTTCGATCAATTAGTTATTCTTTTTCATTCAAAATGATGATTTAGTCTGTCAAATGACAATCTTTTCCTGTCAAAATATGTAGGGGGGGTTTTTTCTTGTAAAATAACAGACTTTTCTTCTTGCAAAAAATTTGCAAGCCACATTTTTTTGTCAACATTTTTTTTTTCTGGTAATAGCGACTTTTTCTTTTAAACTTGATGCTTTTTTTTTTGTTGCCAAACTAACCTTTTTCTCAAGAATGAATTCCTTTTAGTTTTCTGGTTACCAAAAAAAATAAAAAAGTTTCGACGCCAAAATGCCGATTTTCTGCTAAAAAACCCCCCATCCTTGTTTTTTCTTGTCAATTTACGGCTTTTGTCCTAGCAGCCTGCGAACGTCGCCCTCCTCCAACTGGTGCGTTTGTCTGTGTGCGTGCGCGCGCAGGTACACGGCGGTGGTGATGCCCGTGTTGTATAATACGACGCACCGCTCTCGCAAGAGAGTGTTTGCCATGATCGCCACCGTGTGGGTCCTGGCCTTTGCCGTGTCCTGCCCCTTGCTGTTTGGCTTCAACACCACAGGTCAGCAGCAGTTCCTCCTCCTCCTCAAAGCACAACGCCGACGGCGAAGGCTTTTTGGCATTTCCAGTTTCTCTCACGCCGCCTACGAGAGTCATTCCATTGCTCTGTACTCGGTTGACGTTCATGAGCACATGCTGCTGCTTTAAAGAATTTGGACTTGAGATAAAATGAGGCGGCGCGGCGGACGACTGGTTAGCAGGTCGGCCTCGCAGTACAGAGGTGCAGGGTTCGATTCCGCCTACGCCCTCCCTGGGTGGCGTTTGCATGTTCTCCCTGTGGCTAAGTGGGTTTTGTCCGGGTATTCGGCTTTCTTCCCGCGTTCCAAAAATATGCGTGGTGTGTGGGAGGAGACCGGAGTACCCGGAGAAAACCCACGCAGGCCCAAGGAGAGAACATGCAAACTCCACACAGGGAAGCCGGTAGCTCTCGCTCTCTCTATATTTTGGGGGGGGGCAAGCTCTACCATGTCATGATTACAAGGTTGCTTCTGATTGATTACTTAGCATTGCGGTCTTCAGTAAGCCATTTGATCATTGCCTTTATCTCTTTTGTCCGGAGCCAAACAGGCTGGCGGACTAAACCGCATGCTCATTTGTCAGTGAACTTCCCCCCGAGCGGCGTCGCGATAACAACACGCGCGCGTAGCCTAGCCGCACAACGCGATGGAGATCGCTGGCCAGCGCACACGATGCAAAGATACGTGGGCGTACTCTGCATTTCGCTCCATTCCTCAATCGCTGCCAAACAACGGACGGGAACATGGCGGCGGTTCACGCGCGGGGTTCCCGTCATTTATCGTCATCCCCAAACAAAGGCTTCCAATTCAATCATTTTTAACCAGTCAATGAAAATAAATTCTCACAGGAAAGTAAACGCAACCAACGTACTGGGACCAACAACCATCACAATGTATTCCTCATAAAAGCCTAAGCCGCCTCCTTTCGGAACATTTTGCACTTCTGACTGGATATGTTTTCACGTATTCCGCACGTATATGTGCAGTCATATCGGGGAAGTGTGACCTGTTATTACTCTTTGATGGCATTCGACATCATTGCGGCCATCCTCTTCCTCCTTGTGCCTTATTGATCCATGGAGGAGACAATCATGTCCAATGATTTTGGCACATAAAGTACGCGGCACACTTATTTAACCGGAGAGCTGGCGAATGAGAACGTGCGATCCGCACGTTGCTAGCGTGACGTCAAAGGCAATAACGCCCACAGTAATAAGCTGGGAGCCGGAGGGTACAGTTGAGTGCGCGGCCGGAATATCAAGCAGGGAAGATCGAGGAAGCCAAGCCCAGGCTAAATTGAGCCACTGAGAGCAAGAGTGGGCTCGTTCCGTTTTGGATTTTTTTTCTTAGTTAAATGCCAAAATTCCTCATGATTAATCGGTTGACCATGATTAATCGGTTGACCATGATTAATTGGATGACCACGATTAATCGGTGACATCATATATGTTTCTTCACTTGTCAAGTCCACCACCGACTCGCCCGTCCAATCATAAATTCAGATTTCTTCATGGTATCAGCGACATGTGGAGCTTTTATAACCTTAACACCAATTCGTGTAGCGCAAGTGGAGATTCGCTACGAACTCGAGTATATAAAGAAAGTAACAGGAGGAGATAATGTTTTGCAATAACTGCGTCACGTGGATAGTTGCTAAAGTTTTATTTTTTTAAATTTTGACTATTTGTGAGGCAGTGAAAGTGTTTGGATGTGATTTTGACTGAAATCGTCCTAAATGCCAAAACACTTGACTGGCCTCGACTCTTTCAATGTCAGACTTTTTCTTTTTTTTTTAAAGCGGAACTCTTAAGTGCCAGCCAATGTCGAGCATTCTGACTGATCTTTCAAGGCTCACAGAATATTGGCTGAATATGATCATCACCGAGCGACCAAATTAAAGACTCAACTCTCTTCTTTCATCACAAAGAAAAGTTACGTTTCTACCTTATTTCACTTTTTAGTAATTAGCGGTAGAATATGGGTTGGTTTCCGCCAACTCGCCTCTTTTGGACCGAAAAAAATGCAGAAAATAAGCTTTTTATGAAAAGATACATTTTATGCCAACAGTGACTTTAATGCTTGGTCATTTTTGCTTTCGTGACGCCTCAAACATCTGAAAAGGTTTTTTTACTTCTATAATTTACTCCCAACATCAATTACGTTGTTTTTAATCGCAAAATGTATTGACAAAAAAAAATGACCGGCATAAGACTTTTTACATTTGACAAACTTTATAAACTATTTGCATTCTCTTTTATCATAGTAGTAATAGTAGTATTTTGTAGTGTGTGTACTTGGGTCTATGTCATGGCTTCTATTCCTAAATTTAATCTCCATTTTTTTCACTCTTTTGTGACACTCTTTACCGTAGATATAACGTGATGAAAATTGTCACCAATCACAAGGCGCTCGGATGATCATATTTTCAAAGATCGGCCATGTTCACAAGCGCCTGCATTGTATTGATCCACGGAGATCTCATCCAGAGTTAAACGTCTAATTGTCGTTACTAAGTGGTCGACTTGACACGTCGGCTAGTCCGTGAAAGCCTTTTAAAACCCTTCCCCTTGAAAATGGCAAAAACGGAGTCTGCCCACACGAGTTCCGAGTAGCTGGAAAGTGCGTTTTGTTTCTCCAGACGACCCCACGGTGTGCTCCATCTCCAACCCCGACTTTGTGGTGTACTCGTCGGTGGTGTCCTTCTACCTGCCCTTCATGGTCACGTTGCTGGTCTACATCCGCATCTACGTCTTCCTTCGCATGAGGAGGAAGAGGATCGCCTTCAGCCAGGCCAGCGGCAAAGCGCAGCCCGGCTCCACGCCGCCCTCTGTGGTCAGAGCGGTTTCGTCACATTTCCTTCTGCACTCGATTTAAATGACGCGCAACCTATTCAGGAAACGGCTTCATTTGAGGTGTGATGGAACCTCTGAAGTCCACTTTTCCGGAGCTCAGTAATGATCAAAGTGCGGTACAGGTAGCAATAGCGCAGCATGGGCTCCCCCTTGTGGTACGTGAAAGACTAAAACATTTAGGTCATTCAGCCCTTTTTTCTTTTGTTTTTTAAATTCATTAGCGTTTTCCTCTACTTTCGGGGTATGACAGTTTATTCTGAACTGCCCCGTGTTGTCGACTGAAAGTGCCCTCAGGTTTGCATCGTAAATGTCACAGCTCACTCGTTTAATGGGTTTGGTCACGTGATTTTGAGCAAATTGACGTCAAGTTTGGTAGCTTCTTTTTTTTTCTTCCCCAAAAAAGTTCATCCATGAAATCATTTTCATCTTACGCTTGTTCGTATGAATTTGGAGGTTTTACTGGATGGAAACCAAAGATGTTAAATGGACTAAATAATGAAAAAAGAAGAATTTTGAGTCAGGTTGACACAGGGGCGTAATTGTCATGTCGGTGGTACCGAGCGCTGTGCCACATGAATAACAATTGCATTTGGCATCAAGTTCAACGTGAAATTGCACATTTCCTTTCACATACAATAGACTCGCACACACACACGCGCACACACACACACGAGCGCAATGTGACCTTGGGCGACGCAAAACTAAATGTGTGATCGCGCTGATGGACAGTGACACGCGGTGCTGCAATATGATGTCGTTGTCATGTAACAGGAAAGCAGTTATTTGGCCTCAGTGGGGAAGAAGCAATTTGCATGCCTTAAAAATAAAAAAAAATAAAATAAAAGCTAAGTCAATCATATTTCCCATAAATATAACATCATTCTGTTTGTAATCAACATTCAAATTAGACAATGTGTCCCAGTTACACGCATCATTCCTGTGAAGCTTGCGTGCGTTACCGGCTATTTTTGAAAAACTCCACGTGGATTCATTTTCCTCCTAGACTCATTCTCATTGGTTGACGCGTGTGTCACCCACCAGCTCAAGCTCCGCCTTTTAAAGCTAAACGCACTTCGCCGCAGCGATGACCTCAAATGTTTGTTTTTTGATGACGTGAACTCGGTTTTCACCCGCGTACTCGACTCATTGATGAGGTAATCAATACAAGGGAGAGGCGGTGACAGATCAGCATCCGGACGAATAAAGAATCGACTTGCCTTTCTGATCCGACAGGAGACGCGTCTTCGGGACGACGCGGCCAGGACCAACCACGACCTGTCACCTATAAGGATCAAAGTGGTGAGTGTTATTAAATGTCGGATTACTCGCATGCGACTCCTCCGCGTTTTCCGATTGTTGTTTTGATCCCGGCGGCAGCAGTGCGCGGAGCCATCGGGCCCGTCCAAATCCGACCTGCTGTCGGGATGCCTGTGGCGCAAACGGCCCAAAACGGAACCCGCGGAGAACTCGGCGCTGCCCAGGCTGGACTCGCAGAACTACTGCAGCATAAGCCACGCCTCCTGCGGCCGCACCGAGTTGGAGCGCGAGGAGGCGGCGCCGGGGTCCGGGGACCATGCGGCGAAGGCGGCGGGAAACAACCGGCAGGCGGCGCCGCCGGCGGTGGGCGCCGGCTGGCGGCTGAAGGATCTTTCCAACGGACGAACGCGCACCGCGCTGAGGCCGCTCAACGCCAACAATTCCAGATTCAGAAGCATGCACGCCCGCGAGAAGAAAGCCACCCAGATGCTGGCCATCGTGCTCGGTGAGGAGACGTGAATGTGTTGCTGCATCAGAAACTTTTTTCTTTTCTCTTTTAGATCACAAGAAAAATAGGAACTTAGTTTTATGATCATACATTTTTCCTCCGAATGTTTCCCTCCCTTCCTCGCTCTCCCTTTATGACTGTCAAATCCCAATTTTGATCTCATCCTCATCGTCCAAAAGTGAAAAATATGTGAAAAAATTCATTTTTTTTTCCCTCTGACCTTTTTCAGGGGTGTTCCTCATTTGCTGGCTGCCCTTCTTTGTCACGCACATCTTGAACACGCACTGCAGGACATGCGCGGTCCCGCCGGGCCTCTACAGCGCCTTCACCTGGCTGGGCTACGTCAACAGCGCCCTCAACCCCGTCATATACACCACCTTCAACGTGGAGTTCCGCAGGGCCTTCATCAAGATCCTCAGCTGCTGAGAGACAAATAAAGAAAACAGAAGAACGCACGGACAACAGTCAGATTGGTTTTTGTATCGTCTTGCTGGGAAAAGGACAGCGGCACGGATCGGGCAAGGTTTTTTGTGGATGTCTTTGTGCCGCCGTTGTGCTTCTTTTTTTTTGCACTTTGTGGACTAACTTGTGTCATACACACAAACAACACTTCATTCTTACTGTGCATGCAAACGTGCAAAATCAGTGGAATATAACAAGTGGAGGCGTTTTTTTGTTGTTGGTTTTTTTTGGTACAAAGCGCCGCATATTCGGTTTGTTGGCAAACGTCCGTGTGGAACAGCGACACTACCCACGCGGCAATCTACTAAAACACAACTCCGGGGTCCATTGAGTGCTGTAAATAAAGACATCATTCCACAGTCCATACACATGCTGTGATCTTATTCACACACTAACAATGATGTGGGACGAACCAACAGGAATAGAAATGACTAGGGGGGGGGACAACAACAACAACAACAACAACAAAAGGATGGTACAGTTCTCCACCTTGGTTGAAATGTCACATAAAATGGATACATTTGAGTGCCTCAGAGAGGATGTAAGGTACAAGGGCTGCCCCCTCCCACACACACACACACATATATATATATATATATATATATATATATATATATATATATATATATATATACACACACGCTGTATAATGGGGATGTGTAAATTGATCAGTTTGTTAGCTAGCATACTACTTCCTGTCTCACAGAGAACTACAAGGGAAAAGGATCGAACCATTTGGAATCCGGAGGTGGACACTTCCATTTTGACTCAAGGAGAAATGAAATTCCTCCCAAAAAATAATCACGGCGTCGAGTATTTCAATTGTTTGTTGGCTAACAACCTACTTCCTGGTTCACAGAGGACACAAGGTGAAAGGACCGTACCATGTTGGACTCTGAAAAAGGGGAGTAACATTTGCTATTAGCCTTCAAGCTAACAACCCCCCCCCCCCCCCCAAGGTGAAAAGACCGTACCATGTTGGACTCTGAAAAAGGGAGTAACATTTGCTATTAGCCTTCTAGCTAACAACCCCCCCCTCCCCCTCCCAAGGTGAAAAGACCGTACCATTTTGGATTTTGGTGAGGGGCGGTACACCATTCACTTTCAAGGCCAAGTTTAAAAAGAGAAAATACATTTCACCACCCCAAAAATAAATTAGAGAACACAAAGTGAAATGACTTTACCGTTTTGGGCTTTCATGTTGTCATTATGGGGGTGTTTTGGGGGAATGAATGATTGGAATCCATTTTGAAAAAAAAAAAGGCTTTAACCAAGGCTCTTGCCTTTGCCTATTTTGCTCTTGGGTGAGGTAAATATAGTTAAAGAAGGAGCGGTGGAGTATTAGGATTAGAATAATTTAAATGTTGACGTTTTCGCAAAGCTAAAAAAAAAAAAACAAAACAACATGACTCATGATGCATGATTATTTCGTTTTAGGACTTTGCAGCGAATGCTGCCTCTCCACTCACTTCATTCTCACATGAAGTGGCAATGTTCACCCAGCACATTCTTTTCCGGTTCCCCACTTGGAAAGCACATGAAATCAATATTTAATAACTCCGCGCATATTTAAACCTGCGTAATCTGGACGTACAGTATGAACTCGCGCCATGCTGATGAGCACTGCCTTTTTCCTCCCGCGCAAACACACACACACACACACACACACACACAAATTTGAATATGGATGAAGTGCAGCTGTGTTGCTTCACCTCTTCAGTCACTTTATCCATTGACAAGACTTGCATTAGGAGAGTTTTGTGGTGATGGCGAGTCATCAAACTTAGCTGCTCTCCTCAGCATGCAGGCAAGTTTAAAAAAAAAAGAAGTGTCGTATGGGACAGGATAGCGTATGTATTTGGAATTTTGGGAACCTGGTTTCTCGTGCTCAATTAAAGAAGGAAAAAAAAAAGTCGTTTCTATGAAGAACCCTTAGAAATGGCTGAAATGACCTTGAGAACGGCCACTTCAAACCAAAAGGTGAGACTTTGGAGTTTCTTTCCAGGTATGGGGTCTAGGGACTTTTTGGTGGGAATTTGGTAGGAATTGTACGAATCTACTAAAACTGAGGGGAAACGTTTCATACATAAGCCCGTTGCTAGTATAGCAGTTAAAAAACAAACAAACCACCCCCCCCCCGCCCCCTAAAAATAGCTGGCCCGAGGCTACCCAATTGTTCTCGATGTCGTTCTGCAGACGGAATGTAAAACGGCTTTCAAGTTGAATCAATAAAAAACCTACACGTGTGTGTCCTACGCTTCCCCCCAGTGACAAGGTAACGCCGTTAAAATGTCATTAATGCGCGGTTTGCCCCTCCGGGGGGCGACTTCTAAAACCTTTCAACGTAAGCGGCACTTACAGCGCGGATCAACGTGTACGTGGTAGTGGTTCGCGTGGCGCATTCAAACACACGCGCGCACAAGCTGTCCCAATAATTAGACACACTCCTAACCCTGTGCGACGTGTTACGTGGCGTTCATTTGCATATTTGCAATCAAGGCCTTCGATGGTATACAAGCATGGCTGCCACAAATTCCGAGTGACTTGCTTTACGAAATTACCTCAAGCCACGAAGGCTACGTGATGCACTAAGTCGCCACTTAAGGCGGGGGCTTGCAAGGGGTGGTGCAGATGAGGGGGTGGGGGGGACGTGCCACACAGGAAGGCCGGTTCTGGGTTCAAACCCACGGCCTCTGTACTGTGAGGCGGAGGTGCGAACCAGTTGCCCACCGTGCTACCCTGTATTAAAAAAACACACACAAAAAAACAACCTTATTAATATACAATGTCAAAAAAATAAATGAATGAATGTTTGTTTGAATATTGTCATGAATGAAAATCAATATTCTCCCGAGTCACATTTCATTCATTCCAGCTTTGGGCTCCATTTTCCCAACCGCACTTTGGGAGCTTTTCCCTTCTGATGCGATGCAAAATCTCGTCCAGTTGTCACACGCAGCGACCCCCAGCCCACCCCCGCCCGCCGCCACTGCGGCAAGACACTCGTCACAGAAGCCGCGAACGTGTGGAGGCCTCAAGAGAAGCAGGCTGCTGCGTGACTTCCATTCATTAGCGGCCACTCAGGATGGATCGGAGGTTATCTATTAGTGGGAATAATTATACTCCGGGGTTATAATTTAGATGTGAGTTGAGGGGCGGGTGGGGGGGGGGGGGGTCGTTTGGGAAATGAGTCCAAGGAAAAGATAAAGGGATCTGCAAGGGGGAAGGATGGGGAAACTTCCCATACAAAAGAGCGCACAATGAATGCAGAGAGCGTGCACGGAAAGGAACGCGGGAACACTCCGGAGAGCCCCCCCCCCCCGTTCGCCGCGTTCCTTCGGATGTTCTTCGCCGCGCCAGATTAAAGAGCAAACGGCGGGGGCTGCCCTGAGAATCTGCATCGCAACGTCGCTCCTATGTGAGGAGGCCGCGAGATGATGAGCGCGGAACAAGAGGCTGGACGACATCGGCGCTAAATCTTGCCCGGGGGGGCGGGGGGGGGGGGGGGTCAACAGGTTATGGGTCACATTAACCCTTTCACTAATAACGACAACCCACCCTGATGACACGAGAGGGTGTCGAGTCCCCTTCGCCTCATTCTGGTGTTCGTATTTGTGCAGGGGGGGGGGGGGGTGTGTGGACTTTTTCTATCCACTGTACACAGTTCTTTTGCAACGTAGAGGTCCAAAAAGCGCAGGAGGCCGTCGTTAACTGTGCTGCGGCCCCATGAGAGACGCCACAAATTACACACAATGAAATTGAAAACGATGCAGAGCGCAGCGCAGATTGGAAAAGGGCGTTGAGCAGCAGATAAGGTTGAAAATCGAGGCCCCTTTCGCCTTCAATGATGTCGACCCAGTGCAATTATTCATGCTTAGCATGCACGGCCACGTATCTTTTCGCACCGTGCGCCTACCAATACCTATGCAAACCACAGAACCTCCTTTGCTCGTCCACCGACAACCCCCCCCACTGCCCCGGCCTGTCAATCCAAACAGCAATTACAGCAAGACCTTGGCGCCATGTTGGCAGCTGGCCTGTGATGGCAGCACACAAGAGACGGAAAAAAAAAAAAAAAAGTGACAAAAAGGAGAAGCGCGACGGCGATATTTGCATTCAGACTTTTCCAAGACACGCGCCCCTTCAACACGAAACCGAGCCATCGCATCACAGAGTCAAACCTCCGCATGACACAGGCCGACACTGAGCAGAACACGATGAGCTACAAAAAACCAAACTTGACAAACGGAGACCTTCTCCATCCGCCGGCGCATGCTAACAAGCGACTCTGGTCACACCGTGTTTGGGGATCTGCGCGCGTTTAGCTAATTTGACATCAAATGCAAATGGGGGCTTTATCTCTCTGGCTTGATGAGAAAAGCCGATCGGGTTAATAAGGAGGGCTGCATTTTTATTAAGGCCGTCAGGGTTTGCATCCATCGCCCAATTTATCTGCGGCTCCCATCTTAATAGAGCACGTTATATTATACACACACACACGCACACACACACACACACCATATATCTGTAACTTTCCAATCAATCAATATGCACACACTCTACCGACGATAAGGATCTAAGACGTCTAACGCAAAATACGTGTTTAACTCATTCACTCCCAAAGACGTTTTTAAACGTCTTTTCAGACTTGGGGTGTAGAATTGGCTGCTACTGAATGGCGACGATGATCACTTTCTAAACAGTCTGCCGACGCAGCGCAGAAAAGTCCGGATATTGTAGTAATCATCGCGTTATAAAGGAATATCATAACAAGGTTCATTTTTCCATGCCAGCAACGCATATGCAAAGTAACCGAATGCCCTTCCACACGACGGCAGGAGCAAACGGAGTAGCCACTCTTTCTGATCATACAACAGAAAAATCGCTTTGTCTTCACATTAGGAAAAAAATAAATAAAATACCCCCCCAAAAAAATGGTGGCGCGCTGTGAGAAAAATCTCATGTCAAATTCTGAACAAATTCCCTTAACACACACAACAACAACAAAATAGTCGCTCGGGATCTTTTTTTTTTTTCAGCCATCCAACTATTAGGCCTTTGCTAACTTTGCTCACAAGAAAAAAAAACAAATGTAATTAGGCCGGATTATCATGACGTGTACCCCATTTCAGGTTTTTTTTCTTCCTTCCTCTGTCGCGCGCTCAGCGGCTGACAAAGTAGGACTGAAGCCAAACATGCACACATCCAGTAAACAGCGGGAACACATGCTTGTCACTCACAGATGGCGGGGGGGCGACTGGGGAAGCTTCATCAAGCTACGGGCAACGTCCACCATGTTGCCCGGCTGTTTCCCAACTCAACCTTGACGAAGCAAAACAAAGAGAATATTGCAGGCACGTGATCTGCGTCAGGAAACGTAAGCGTGTCACTGCGACGTTGCTTATCAGCTCTGGGTCTGCTCGAGGTCCATGCTATACATCTGAAATGAATTCCTCGGCTATCAGCTCAATATCAATATTATCGTGATACCGTATACGATACACCCCAATACCATCTTGATGTGTCACAATATTAATGAGATCGTAGCAATGGTGTCGACAATAACAAAAGTGCAATGGCATCACTAACGACCCGTCACAGTATCTCTGAAGTCATCGGGACACCGTCCATCACAGTATCACGACAAAACCGCCTGCGTACCATCTTCCAAATGTGAATCCAACAGGCGAATTGTCATTCTCAGATAGGCAGACCAATCGCGGAGCTGCCGTCATTTGCATGGTGAGGCTCGACAACCGAAAAGACAAACAAAGAAAAATCAATGGACTCAAACCAATCTGCTCGATGTTTTGTCAAAGAAGCCGGAGAATCTGCAGCTATTTTCCCCCGGCTTTATTTAACGCCACTTTCCTCTCGCTGAATCATCACTGGCAGGAAGCGGCAACGTTTTTCCCAGAGTGTATCTTTGCAGTTTCATCAGATAGGTCCTAACTCATCAGCGCTCTCCGCACCCTGCAATCACGCTCGATTGATGTCAGCCGCATTGTTGATGATGCTACGGTTGACTGATAGGCTCATTAAAAGATTGCTTCTTTTTTTTTTTTCTTTTTTAAAGCTGCTTGTTTGAGGAGAATTCCATGACGCGGTGAACAACATGGCAACTCGCGATATGCTACTGTGATAATTCAGTCAATGTCACACTATCGATGAGAACATCACATCAATATGACCATAATCACGCTGCCGCCGAATAATCAAAAATATCACGATCCATAGCAACCAATAACACCGCTTTCGCAATATTGCACAGTCAGCGATGGATTTGCATAGCACATCGCAGATGACAATCACGCGAATACAACAATCTCCGGATACATCATAATAGCAATGATATCACAGCGATATCATACTGATAATGATGTATAATACATGGTCTTGTGAGGATATAGGGGGTAGTTTGAGGTATCGGCAGTACGGTGCTATCATATCATTTAAATCAAATAGTTTCCCTATCGTATCGGCTATGGTCATCCGTTGATATCACAGTACAGTATCGGGATACAATCAACGCAACGTCACCAGATCGATAACATAATCCATCGCACTGTGAAACGATATCACAATGGTATCGATGATACATCCCACGATCAATGTATCAGGTGTATCATGATACCATACAGAAGATATCCGTTTGTTTTTAGGAAGCGAGTTTGCTTGTAAACGGCATTGTGTGTCATCGATGCGAGAGGGGTGACTTTTCAAAATCCGATGTTACAAATTGCTTTGTGCGCCTCACTTTGGCCGCGCTCATTCCAGAAAGACGATTCCCATCAACAAAAAGGCCAAACGCTCGCGGCCTTTTCATCTGTCTGGTGTCTTCCTAGAGACAACACCGCTGACCTTTCCCTCAACTTCAACCTCTAAGCCCTCCTGCGAGGCAACGCGGCTTCACGAGGCAGGGCGGGAGGGGGTGTCAACGGAAACCCTTTCATGCGCTCTTTGTGTCTGAATTTAGTTTTCACATTTTCAACAAAATTCCCCAGACCATGCGGCATGTTCTCGATAAGGCGGCGTGCAAAACCAGGGAAACTTTTGGCCGTTAGCACATGACCTCATTCCAACATGTTTCCTCAGTTGCTTGCTGTTGTACTTGGTCCCTCTCACGCACGCGGGCACGCACGCCGAAGATAAAAAAAAAAAAACATTCATTCGTCCATTTTCCATAGCGGCTGACCTCAATAGGGTCGGCCTATCCCGGCTAATTTTGGAACTGTCGTCAGCCACTGGCGAGGCCCATCCCATTGACATCATGCGCCGGCCGGCACTACAGTACTCTTGACCCGCTACATCTTTGATTGTATTCATCTTTTTCACAGATTTCAATGACATTCACAAGCCGGTGTAAAACTTACCATGGACCAGCGGTTGGTGATTGGAGGGGGCAGAGGGGTAGCATCCCGAAAGTAGCACCTGTGAAGAAACATGCTTCCAAAGCACATTTTACACTGTCAGCTATCCGTTACGGGGAATCGAGCAACCATGAGAGAATTCGAGATCAACTCACCCATGGGGCTTGGCGCTTTCGTTTTATGAAACGGCGCCATCTATCCATCCGGGCAGGGACAACCGCGACTGTGTCGTTTAAGCTAGCGTACGTTTTACCACGCCTGCGTCCAATAACGCAATGCGTCTTGTGTAACGTGTTAAATACAGAAACAGCACCCATAACTGACACGACGCCTTTTTATCCGGGGCCGCGTATGGTCATAAAAATGCGGTATGTATATAAAATACCATAAAATATAAACCCGCCGGGTGCCCTCCACTCCTCTTGCGGGAATTGTCTACTATTTCAAAATGGCACCGAGTCAGCTTGCAACCCTAAATGAGGCGCTGGAAACATTTAAGGGAACAAATTACACTGTAAGGAAGACGGAAGGCGTGTAGAGGGGGAAACAATAAATCAAGAGCATGAGGTAACATGTTGCCGATTTCTTTGCGGGGGGAAAAAAAAAAAAAGACAGCGGCACTCAGTATGCAGGCTGGATGACCACACTGTATCTAACTGGCCATACCAGCTGTGACGCACAACTTGGATAATGCGTCACGGGATGATTAAAAAAAATACAAATAAAAAAAATGACAAATGGGCCTCCTCTCAAAAAAAAAAAAAAAAAGCTTACAGCTATGGAAGAAGGAAATAGACTCGCCCTCCAGAGCCTGGTAGAAATCCGAGATCAAGAGAAACATTATTTTAAAAATTGTTCAGATTTTATTCGTAACTGAACACAAAAAAAAAAGGAAGAGAAAATACTGTATGTACAGTAGTACCTGTGTAAATAAATTGCCTTTAAGGGGTGGGGCCTGGTGGGGTGGAGCAGTTTCAATCCAAACAAACAATGACAGACTGGCAATCTGCACACACTCACATCTGCCACACATAAACACATTAAAAAAAAAAAAACAAAGCGTGAAAGCAGACAATTGTGTAAGGTCTAAACATTACAAAATGCGGCGTGTCCGTCATTAAATAAGCAAAATAACTGCGGCAAAATAACTCTGCAGTTTGGGCGGCCAGTCTAAACACTGCTCATGGAAATTAGGTTAGCTTTTCATCGTAATTGGAGTCTATGATTCAATCATTTATGACAGTGAAATTAAGGGAAAAGTCCCCCCCCCCCAAAAAAAATGTGCTCAACCACATACGAATCATACCAACATTTGATGGCTTTGTCCTTGTCCCACGTCTGTTTCATGGAAATCGAACAAACCACAAAGGCGCTCAGTTGAGGCGCTCAGTTGAGGCCCTCCGGGCTCCAAGAGTGTGACACTTCATGCTTTAATGATTGTGCACTTTGAGAAAAGGTCAAACATTTCTCAATTATAAAATAATAATAATAATAATAATGACGCATATTTGGGTGTCATCAGGCATACACAGCTTGTGGGCTGTCCAGTACATTTTGTACACATTGGTTGAGAGCCACGAGCGCAGCTAGCATCGAAATTTTGTTGCGGATGAACAAGAACAAAAGCATGACAAAACAATTACAGTTTGGTAATATTAATGACGACACCGACAACGTAAATCAAAGTTTGACCCATTTTTGTAACAAATTCTCATGGAAACTTTTTTTACTGCCCTGATAACAAGCTAGAACGGCGCCAAGTACAACCCCGAGGGCCAATGACAAAAAAAATAAAATAAAATCACCATTCACACTTGATGTACTGAAAAAAATTGCAGAAAATGCTGCTGACGCAAGGTACCAAAAAAGAATTTTTTTTTTAATATTTCAAACCTTGTATTAACACACATGTATTATTTATCCTCTGTGAAAAACGACAAATATTACTGCTTCTCACTGAGTGACTGTCACCATCGGTAACCCTGTCTGTAATATACTGCCCCCAGGTGGCCAAGGGCCGCATAACAAGAACTGCACAATTAATTAATCGTCGTGTTATTACAGTAGGTTTTTTTGGGGGTACAATAATATGGTGTGTTATGTTATCAACAAAGAAGACTGTGTTGGGTTTTGGGGTGTTAGAAGAGATGAATGCAATTTCAAATTTGCGAATTTCTCCATTGTCAGACAAATAAACGTTTTCTTATCTTAGCGATTTCGTGATAACACAACAAATTCCATTTTTAAGTGGAGGCGCCGCTGGGCAAACTTTGATTCCAAGACATGATTCACCTTAAACGCACCGTACAGCGCAAGAGGCGAGGGCAATCTATAGGCAAACAATACCGTACAGCGGAAAAAAATAAAATACAAAAGACGTCATGGAGAGCATGTGGACAAAGTTGCGGTACTTGCCGGGGACGTCAGCGAGAAGAAAGAAGATAACCTAGCCTTAACTTTTTGATTGCCTCCATACGGAGGCAGAGCCAATCTGCTGATCCGTGACAAAAAGAGCCCGGTTGATTGTTCACACAAAGCTCTCCTCCAGGGTCAATCCATCTCTTCCGTTTGATTCCATTCCGTCCTTAGTTATTTGTTTCCGTCTGACCGAGGACTCGCCTTTTCAGGAGCTCCACTTTATCGGCGGCCAGGGCTTCTCGGAGGGCCGCGAAGAAGGCCAGATAGTGCGCCGTGTTGTGGAGCGTGAGCAGAACCCCCGCCAGCAGCTCATTGGTGGCCAGCAGGTGGTGCACGTACGCTCTCTTGTGGTTTTGGCAGCAGTAGCAGCCGCACCCCGCCACCAGGGGCCGGAAGTCGTCTCGGTACCTGGACAGTCCGCGGAGACGGTAAATCACCCGGGAAAACGGAGCCGTGGGCGGGTTGCGGCTGGGACGTGAAACGGCACAATAGCCCAATTCGGGAGGCACTAATTCATGTTAGGCATTAGTTCCAGTTTCCGATCAAAGTCAGCCAAGGGAGGTTTTGGTGGATGTCTTGAAAAGATCATCCTGGGTGATTATTTTAGTTTGCTCAGAAAACGGGCAAGGCGGACAGATGTAAATGTGATCGACTTGAAAGCTACTACAGTACTCTTCTTCTATATATTTTCTGTCAGTCTGGATGCTTTGTCGTACTACACTGCCCCTCACAGGCCAGTCTTGTAGTACTACAACAGACATCGGGTTTGTGGAGATCTGCCTTTCGGTGAAGCGCCCGCTGTATATGTGGTGTGCTGTGTCGGTCAAGTCGCATTACACTGCACACCATGACGCCAACAACCACACGATGGTTGATCCCCCTCCCTGTCCTGTCCTAAATATGGAAGTTACAAGTACCCCTGCTTGGTCTTACCTTTTGTCTTTGAGATCCATCTCGAAGGAGGTCATGCGAGTCGGGTCATCGGGATGGTGATCTCCATTCTGTTCTGCTGTGCTTTCTACCCAAACAAAAGCAGACCCCTCATTAATCCTCATCATCAGCTCATTTCCGAGCACATCCGCAAGAAGCGCGCCCCCCTCCCCCCCCCCCACCTCGCTGTCAGCGCCGGCGGTGACAAGGAAATGCCAAAACATAACATCGTTTTTGCCCCTATTACGCGACATGGTCTCAACGGCTCGTAGAACGAAATTACTTGTTGGTAATCGAGTTCAGACAAGCGACGGCGTGAGTTGGGTTCATTTAATGGAGGCGATGATTTCATTTTGCACTTAATAAAGTACTTGTATAGTAGCGGGGGACCTTTATTGACTGCACAACGGAGAAGAGAAGGCGGCTATTGCTTTAAGGCGTTAATAAATTGTACAAAGAAACAAGTAAAGAGGGTCGCACTTGTTTAACCCACTGTGTAAAAACTTTATTTAAAAAAAAAAAGCCTCATGTTATTATTTTTGTCATCACCTTATTTATTCATTAACGTGAGATTACCGGCTGAATGCTTTAAGCGACAATTGAGATTTTTTCTGCAGCGCTATTCCGTTTGACCAAGAGTCAAGAGATGCTGACGAATGTTATTTTATTTTTTATTTTTTTTGCTTCATCAACACTGTTCCGTTACTATACCTTGAACTTTCATTTCTCCTCGGTGCGATTGGACTTGTAGCAAATCTGGCGGCACCGAACGGCACTGACGACGACGCTCCGTCAAAGAGCGCCGACCCCGAGAGCGGGGGCCCCGATGATGAAAAGAGAAGTTACGGCGGTGGAGAGCGAGCGGGAGCCCCCCCATTACCATACGCTCCGTTGTGTCAAACAGGACCCGTTACCCCGAGGCCTCTGGCGGGGGTTGCTTGTAATTGGTTGAAGGGGGACTGGGAATTCATTTGGAACACCGGCCCGACTGCTCTCACCTCCATTACGTTTGCCGGTGCGGAATCGATTAGCGCCATCTTGACATGACCCTCGCGTCGGGCGAGTTTAACGCAACTTTTTTTTTTTTTTTTTAATGAAAAGGCTCGGCACCTCGTCATAACTTGTTCAGCTTTCTCACTTCGGTGGACAACGGTCACTAGGCATCATTGATTTACTTCCACCGCTGAATTTCCTTTTTTCCCTCCAATTACTTTTAAACGAGAGGATGACATTGGGGCTTTGGGCTGCGGAACTTTGCAACTCTGGATTTATAGTGTTAAAGAAAAAAGTAACGATTAAAAAAAAAATAATAATAATAACTATGGCTTTCATATGGCAACGTTGTCTTTTGGATGAGATTGGCGTGTCTCAAAACAACGTGGAGGCGAACGAACATGGCGGATCTCTGTAAATTCGACGGCGACCAGCAACAGCAGAAGAGTTGTGCTGCGTCAACAGTTGTTGAAAAGGATTCATTTTGTTCTGCTGTAATCCTGCTTTTTACGCCTACGTGGCCAATATAGGCTACTTTTAGATTGTACACATTTTGGCATGATTATTGATTTATATTGTGAGATAATTTCATCAAACAGGCCAGAAAAAGAAGCACGTCGTGACCTTAATGTCCTCAGGTCACGCATACTATCGTACACATGTGAATATTAGCGAGCTGAGTGTGCCGCTAATATTGTTTGGCGTTATTGTAGACACAATGGCCGACTCGTGAACCGATGTCTGGCATACTGGCGGTTAAGTCATTGGAAGTCAAATGTGAGACGACTGACAAGGAGTCATGGGGCAGACGCCGCGATCGGATCTCCTTTGAGGTTGACTTGCTTTATCACGCTTTCTGGTGGGAAAAAAAAAAACGAATCAAAAGGAGGATTGAGAGAACCGCAATGTTACAAATGTCACCAATTTGCTTTTAACCTTTTGTCCTCCATTTTAGATCCAGTGGATGCATGTGGTTGTGTGTGTGTGTGGGGGGGGGGGGGGGGGTTGATATTTTAGTGAAGCAGGTCACACCGCCGAAGGGAAACAAAAGGGTAATTTTGCCACTAAAATGTGGACTCCGCAGCATGACAGACGTGCTTACATAAAAAAAAAAAAAAATCTATCTGGCTTTAACCAGATAAAACCAGAGTGTTCAAGACAGAAGTCCGATGTTGCTTTTTTTTTTTAGAGCTTTTTTTACAAAGTAAAAATAACAGCTCAAGATCCACAAGGACAACGTATATGAAACATTTCAAAAAAGGCCGTTTGGATATGAAATCTAGTTGTAATCTTGTTGTCACGTATCGCATTCACGTAATCAAACTAGAACACAAATCTATCAAAAGTTTTGGCCACCTAAGATCCACGCCAATCGTCAGATAAAGAGGAACGTAACACGTTTTGACTTCCTTCGCAGATTAACCCGATTCACAATGTGTGCGCTCGTATCACGAGCTTGTTTTGAAGATCGCCAGCTCGCTCACAACATCATGATCGTTATCACATCGTGAGGTTCATATCGCGATAATACCGTATTGAACAATATATGGCTACAAAAGGAAAAAAACTCCTCCCACCTGAAGGGGGCGTCCCATCGCCGCTCTCCGGGTCGATTGCCGCGTCGAAGCGGAAGCAGAGGGCACAGCCTCGCTCGGTGACCAGGAAGGGGAAGAAGCCCTCAAACAGGTCCACGCCGGCCTCCACGCACGCCAGCACCTCGTCGGGTCGACCCACACCCTGCAGAAGCCTACAAGTGCAGCCGACAATCGCCATCAACAGCAACTAGCGACACGGGGCAGAAAACAGCTGGGCAAATGTTTGGGATTTTGTTTTGGTTTTTTTTTTTACTTTTGCTGCATATTAACGCCTTCTGGTTATATCGTGAGCATTTTTGGAGAACATTACAGCTTTATTCTCCCTTTTCATAGGGTTGCGTCTTTATTTTAAAATAAAAAGACGCTCGCAAAATTCCAATTTTAATCCTGTGGAGAATTTTTCTCTCTCTTTTAATATTTCTACTTTTCTATTTTTGTAGAAAAAAAGAAAAAAAATTGATGTATTTCTTACAAAATTGTTCATTATGATTGGATATGTTTTTCAACGTAAATTCTGAATTTTTTCTCATAAAATATACATATTTTTTATTTTACAACTTCCTTTTTCACCTCCAATTAACAACCCATTAATTCCTAATTACATTTTATATCAATCCTAATCCATACATATATGATTTTTTTAAATTATACACATTTATTCTGTTTAAAGTCTATTTTTTTTAAATATTGTTTTGTCATTCAAAAACAACTCCGTAAGATTTCATCTTAATTTTCAAAATTTACTCAAATTTTGTCTGGCAAAATTCCAATTGTCTTCTCTTTGTCATATTATCATCATGCTAAAACATTTTTCACAAATTACAAAATGAGCTTGTGATATTAGTTGTGAGTCATCATTTGACAGCCATTATTTTTCTCCTCAACCACAAACTCGCTGACGCTCCTCAGCCTAACCCAGGCATCCCTTTAAAGCTTTTTAATTCTGACTTCACGCTTGTCAAATTGTGACTTAATTCTCAAAATAAATGACATATTCTCCCAATAATAAACACGAGATTTTTGTTGCTTACAATTATTGACTTTGAGTGACTGTTGTAATATTGTAACTTTAATTCTTGTCAATATAACATCATTTCTTTTATTTTTTTTTCCCCCCTGGCAATATTTCCACATTATTCTTTTTTTTCTTTCTTCTACCCTCCACCCCCTGAAAAAAAAAAAAAAAATCACACATGTTGCATATAAAGACATGAGCAGCACTTCTCTGTAATCTGTCAGCACAAGTGCATTCTGTGCTCTCGCTCTCTCTCTCTCTCTGGCCTGGCAGATAACGGGCTGCAGGCGTCAAGGTCGAGGCCAATTTAGCATTCGAGGGAGACGCTGCGCACTAGTCGTATAGCGCAGGTAACTCTCTGAAGCTCCCCGAGGGGTCTCTCTCTGACTTCATTGTATTAAAAAGAAAAAAAAACAAACAAACCAAAACAAAACTCTCGATTTCATATTCCTGAAAACCCCCCTTGGAACAGAGATGGAACAGATGGGGCTTATGTGAAGACCCCTTTAGTTCGGGTTCATTATGCAGACACATTGACGTCGTGTACGTGGGCATGTAAACGTCAGGCCAATTGCGTGAGAGGAGAAGGATGTGGGGGGGGCTGATTTGGAGCACTCCAGAACATTTGCATTATTTAACACGGTATACGCGCACTCGTGGTAGGAGCAAAACATCCACGTACTCTAGGAAATACACATACTCAAAGAAATCATGTCAAACAATTGACCAAATCAACCCGGACGTTAACTCGCCCAATCGACTGGTTTTGGACGTCAGGAAGTGACAGACGAATTGTGTTGTGGAGCTGTCAATCAAGCCATGCTGCCGCAAAGACCGTGGAGAGACTCGAGTGGAGCGCATTCATTATTCATCAGTCAAGCAGGCTATTCGGTGTGTGGAGGAGCCATCAATCACTTGCTTTAAGCATGTAAAAATCAGGTCATCATTGATAAGAACCACCCCCCCCCCCCCAACTTATGATTGGAATGCCATGATGCCGGTTGCTCACCTGGGTTTGTCCTCAGGCAGCTCCTTGATGACCGCGGCTATGAGCCGGCTCCTCAGGGCGCCGTTCAGGCGACCCGACTGGAGGCCGTCCAGGCAGAAGCCCGCCACGGGCCGCTTGGCCGTCTCCCTGGCCGAGCGCGACCTCTCCTCCGGGACGTCCCCGCCCTCCACCACTCCGAAGAGCGCCGCTCCCTCCAGCTCCTGGCGAGCGGTGGGGAAGAGCTTAGCAAAAAATCATTCGGGGAAACAGGATCCGTTGTCAGGATGACATTCGGGATTCTTCATTAAGTCAACAATCATAATTTCACGACAATGTTGATTAGAAATTGCAAAATGCATCTAAATCAGGGGGGTCAAACTCATTTTTTTTGTGGGCCACGTTTTAGTTACCGTTTCCCTTGGAGGGCCGTTATGACCCAAACCAAATTTTTAAAAAGTCAATAATAACGGTTTATTCAACTCTCGTTTAAGTTACGATCATAAGCGGTTTGGTCACGAGGAAATGCTTACAATATGTCTCTAATTTATTAAATATGAGAATTTAAAATGTCGGTTGAGATTTTTTAGCAAGCATCATGGAAGTTGACATGTTTGATTTGCTTTCACGGGCCACATAAAATGATGTGGCGGGCCAGATCCGGCCCCCGGGGCCTTGAGTTTGAAACCAGTGATCTAAATGGTTCACTCAACAGCTGTGCTTTGCTTTTTCTTTGTCTTTTTGGGGGTGCACCAGAGAAGGGCACGAGAGAGAGAGCAAGGGGCCGGCCGGGCATGTGACGGGGCCAGCCAGACACGAGTGCACGAGAGGAGCTCTCAGCCCACATAAGCGCCTCCTCCCCCGACACAAACTATAAGACGTTCACCTTCAAGCGACACACAAAGCAACCATAAAGACAGCACAAGAAAAGAAGGACCGAAGACCACGGCGCAGCGGCCAAACTCAGGTCAATTACGGCGAGGGAAAAGCAAAACAAAATCAAAACGCAAAAAAGGAATATGCAAGCATCAGCGGCCAACCAAAAATTGATAATGAGGAGGATGCGTTCTCTCTATTTTTCCTCCATCCTAAAAAGATAATCACAGTCCATCACAATAATGAGGATAATGGAGTGGCGCAAGCAAATGCGTACCCAAATAAATGCGGCCAAAGCATTATAACGACAGTCGTAGCGCCGACGATAATAACAGTAATGAGATCATTATCGCGAGGGTCATTACGATACGTTTACAATACCAATTGACGGATGTCCTATTGTCAGCGCGGGAATCATGGCGATATGGCGGAAAGCCTAAAAGTGTCAACAAATAAATGAAAAGTATGATTCTATGAATGAGATCAGTTTGATCATTTCATGTTACTGCATTTCAATTAATAATAGTGCGGCGACTGACTCCAGAGAGTGAATAAAGTAGTGCAGAGGTAGAAGGGATGTTTTGGGTAGACCGATTCCAGTACCGTATTTTCACGACCATAAGGCGCCATTAAAAGTCTTATATGGCATGTAGAATACTATATTGTTTAAAATATTTCACAGTTCTGCAAGTTACAGCGCACTGCCTGGACAGCTCCTAAAGCTCTTTCAATTGACGTCGCATTACTCCCGACGGGAGAAAAGCTCTTCATATTAGAACCGGGCCGCACCTGCGACGCCTGGTGCGCCAGCAGACACTCGTCCAGGTGGGCGAGGGTGCGCTCCACCGATTTGCGGACCCTCTTGCGGGAAGTGTTGTCCTGCCAGGTTTCGCCGTCGGCCATGCTCACGTAGCAGTCGGGCCGCAGCAGCTTCTGCAGGGCCATGAATTTGGCTGCCGTCAGCTCCATGCGCCCGCCGCTTCCCCACACGGACACCGTCTACACGCCAGTCACAAAGAGGACACACGTGAAATGGCTCACTGTTCATTTCAGAGGGGGAGGGGGCAGACCCCTGTGCCAACTGAGTGGTTGTAGTCTGTACTTGGGCAAGGAAATGTTAAATGTTTTTTTAATCAATTCATCAATTAATTGAAAAAAAAAGAATTAAACAATTAGTTGCTGCCCTAATCCGATCTGAATAAATACCGTTGTAGCGGCTTTTACCCTGCAACAAATATTTTAGGTGACATCTCTTCAAATTTGCTCCAAAACCATGAACCATGAGAAAATAGAACGTGAACCAGACAAATGGACTCAGAGCAACGAATGAAAAAGAAAAAAAAGACCGTCTAACCTTGTTGGTTGTGTAGCCAGTGGGGCTTGAGGTCGCAGGGTCATTCAGTGTGCAAAACAAAACTGTGTCATGAAGACCTGCGGTGAACAAAAGGTTAGGAGGGGTGGTTGCTTCATGAATACAAACAGTGGGGCAAATGATTGCGGAATTTGTCACAGAAACATAATAATAATCCCATGTTGTCCTTATAACATATGACACTGGAACAATTCCAGGAGGCGGCGAGAGCTCGCGAGCGCATACGTTCAGAGAACACTGTTGAATGAGGTCACCATTTCAGGGCATTTCTATGAATAATACACAGTACATAAGCTCCTCAATAGGCTATTCGGCAAGAAATTCAAGGACAAATCACGTCAATGGTAACGCCACCTACGACAAAAGCCAACCACTCGAATAGTTTCAAACGGTTGAGGAGGAGGAGGAGGAGTTCGAGGTCGCAAGTTTGGCTTCAAAAGAGTTGGGACTGGATTAGAAGGCGCGCTTATAAGATATTTTCCAGAAACCGGACCGCTCAAGCGGCAGCATTTCCAAAGTATCCGTCAAAATTAGGTTTTCTCACCTCTTAAACTGCGAGGCGTAAGGGTGTCCATCTTTCACCCGTGACATTTGTTATTGCTTTATGGCAATACAGCAACATGGCGAGTTTTCAGATCAATTATTCTGACATGACTGATGCGCAGTCAAATAAGAACCCACAGTTGACACAAGATGGTTGGACTTGTCCTTGACACTTTGAAACTTTAGGACAAAAGGGATTTGTCAACTTTAAGGGGCATTTATGTGAGATGAATAAAAACGTCCAAGTTTAATACAACTTCAGACTGTAGTTTCATTATCAGTAAAGCAGATTATTTTATTTTGAAGTTTTGAAATGAGATTTTTTTTTTCCCCCAGCATACACAACTTGTCTGTCAGTTGACATGGGTTTCCTTGACACCAGGCATTCAGTTCATGCCACTAGTTCGTTTTCATCTCCCTTTTAGACAAGAGCTTTGAAATCATGGAAAAAAAATCAAAATACATACTGTCGCCGACTCAAACCTGTACATATACGCGGGTGAATTGGTAGCATTTAATAGTCACATATATTTCTTTGTGAACTATTAAAAGATTCTCTCCCCAAACAATGTCCCTTTCAAAATACCTGAAAACTTCTTAAATCCTTCCTTGAATTCCTCCAACACCTCCTGATGCTCTGCTCTGCAGGAAAATCCAGATAGATGATATCATTCACGATACAGTATGTGGGAAATGAAAATAAAATCATGTTTTTGTGCTGGGCTTACACATGGTCCAGTGAGACCTGAGTGACGGAGGGAAGCTTCTCCAGGTTGTGCAACGTATCCTGGGTCAGGTGTGGCACTGTTCCGCAGCGACTGTACAGCAGACAGCCCGGTACCTCCAGGGAGTGCTGCCCGGTCCTGCCGAGCCCCTTCAGGACACCCAAGCGGCTACCTCCCTGGAGAACTCGAGACAACTCGAGCTTCATCCAGCCAACAGCCATGCGGCTAATAAACAAAAGTTTTCGCGAAGCACGTGTATTAGGAATTTAGCTAGTAGTCCAGGGTTTTTTGCGCACTTCGTTCGTCACGGAATGTAATTATTACCTCCCCGAATATCTACGCGAGGAAAAATATGATGACTTATTGGGGAAAAAAATATATTGCCGTCTTAGAATTATCGGCTACTTTCACTGTTTTGTCGTGACATTTCAAGGCGAAGAGATGTGACGTCATAATCAAGCGACTTAAACAACTCGCCTGGCATAACAAACTCGCCCGTCCTCAAAACTCTCCCGTGGTTATTACGCCGAAATATTTGGAACTGCTTTTATATTTATTTTGTTTAAATATATTCCTTTTACATTTCGTGATTCTTACGAGTTGCCACGGTTACCGGAGGGACGCCTAAACGCCCAAATGCATTGTGGAAAACATAGTCCAAATATAAATTCCTGTCGCCACAAAAAATATTAAAGACCTACATTACCCAGAATCCTTTGTCAACGTGTTTGATGATATTTGTTTTGTGAGTGTTTTAATAATAGGGCTAGAACTCGACTTTTCTGGAAGATACCGATGGCATTTCAAAGACAATGTAGAAATAGGTAATTAATTATTGCATCTTCATAATAGATGGCCGCATTACCAGGCCCTGAGCCTCACTTGTTCAAGATTAGGAAGAGCACTGGCAAGAATGGCACAGCAAAACCATCAGCATCCAAGGTATATGTCCTCCATACTAAACAAATAGCATATGAACACCATTCTTTATCCTAAATCCTCCCAAATACATTCTCTAATCTATAAAAGGAAGCCTTAAAGGATTATTAAATTGAATGAATGTGACATTTGGACATTTATGACTTTTCCAGCTAATCTGCTGATTTAAGGAAACGCGCTCAGGCTTCTCTGGAACTAATCCGCCGATATTGGTCCAAGGTGTTCGTGAGCTTTTTTGAAAAAGTCAAGAAGGCAACCTTTTTCAGATCAAGACCTATATTATACCCATCGTTTACAGCTTTTCGAACTTTTGACAATTGGCAATCGGATGTATGTAAATGGACCCAGAGCCCATTTTGGGGCTCACACCTACATTTGTAAAACGTACTAACCAGTCGAATGAAATGTAAACTAGTTGAGTGAAAGTTTAGCTTCATCAATTTTAGGGCAGCATCAATTATTTGCAGAAATTCACTATTTGTTGTCGCTTTGGCCCTCGTCCGCTGCAAGTAGTTTAACTTACAAATTCTAATTAAAAACAATAATGTATATGAAATCATGTAATTTGCTGGTCAAATGTTGGTGACAAGTACTGTCTGAAAGGCTACTGAAGTGATTATTGGTCCTTGCTTGCAAAGTCTCAACACGTCTACACTACATTTGTTTTTGCTTCTATTCCAGAAACATGCAAACAAAGAGGACATCGATCACTGGAGAAAGGTGGGAAGCACTTATTGGGCTGCTGGGTTACGTGTTATGTCTCGACATCTGTTTACTGCCGGAACAAGCGTTCCACCTGAAGGGATGCTTATTGAGCTGTTTGCTATTATATATCTATAAGCATTTTGACTCTATATTTCAGCGTGCCTTGCGGATGGCCACTTTCCCCCACATTATTTTCTCACTTTCCACTTTTGCCAGCAAGTTGAGAAGGCCTCAGAATTCGCCCTGTCTGAGGTCTTCTACCCCAGGAGAGCCCAGACGGGAAGCAAAAGCTTGGCCGTGGCCCTGCGGAGCTGGGAGCAGCTGAGAGAGCATGATGAAGCCTACGCCGAAGGTCAGGGTTAAAAAAAAAAAAAAAAAAAAGTCACCACAGAAGTGACGAGGGCTGTGCTAATGATGCGGTGGGGATGTCGCAGCTCAGACCCTGCTGGGAGAGTGGCTAGACAACACGTGGAAACCCGAGTTGGATTTGGAGACACATGGCCTGACATGTGAGAAGGGGAGCCCGGCCACGCCGCCGCCCCCTGGATTCAACTACGACAACTTTGATGGTAAAACACTCACGAATATTCTTAACTGTAACATGTAAGTGTCAACTTTACGAGTAAAATAGAGTAAAACTACTGGCCATCAGTAATGGAAAGGGTCTAGGAAGGGTCTACTGGTGCCATCCAAGAAAAAAAAGTAAGGCACACTTTTGGCGCTGGGCTTGACATGAGCGAACCCGATTCAGATCTATACCACCACCTGGCTGGTGAAGAGGATCACTGTGCCGTCGACAACTTTCTCCAAGACCTGAAGAAGCAGAAAGTGTTGGATGGAGGGATGATGGAGAAGCTGGTGTCGGACGGCGGCGGACCCGACAGGACCTTCACGGACCCCGTCGTCACCATGGAGCTGCGCCACCGGCAGGTAAAGCGCCGACTGAATCTGTTGCGTCGAAAGGGGTGCGTGCGTGTCTTAAAGCGTTTGGGAAAGGCTGATCAACACCATTTGTGACTGGCTAATTGTAAGAACGTTCCCCACCTCTGATTCGCACCAGGGATCACTCACCAGGCCAGGCCCCGCCTTCTAAATCCATATCCACTCAAAAGTCACAGCTATAGAGTAGAACTTGAAGAAGCCGAGCTGAAGTGGACAAAAATAAGACATACGTTTAATGATGCAAAATCTATTTTTACCCAATACTTGGTAGAATATTCAATTGTAAAAAAAAAAACAGTCAATAACTGCAGCATGAGTGCAATGTCCCTCCGGTGCGTGTAAAAGGTGCGTGAGAACAGAGCCCTCAACGAGGAGGAGGCCAAGATGAGGCGAGAGCGAGAGCAGGAGGAGAGGAAGAGGCAGGAGGCCAGGAGGAGGCAACAGGAAAGGGTGCAGCAGGAGATTGTCAGGATGCGGCGGCAGAGGGAGGAGAGGAAAGCCCTGGAACAGCGCCTCAGATATAGGTAAGGCCGTGTCGGCAGTAGAATCAAAGGCAAAATTGACATTCCAAAACAAAAGGAAAATCCAGAAGTCAAAGTAGGGGGAAAAAAAAAAGTTCAGTCAAATCAAGTAAAATGTGTCCAATTAAATGTACCAAGAAAATAAAACGATCAAGTCAAGTACAAAAGTCAAAACAAAATAGAAAAGTACAAATAAAACTAAACAAAATGTGAAAATCTCAAAAAGAAGTCAAATAAATGAAATAAGACAAAACAAAACGACTAAAGTAGCAAAGTTAAAAAAAATAAAAAAAAGTCAGGTAAAATAAGAAATAAAGCCGAGGAGGGGGGCAGCGGCCCCTAGTGGCCACCCGCCACTGTATTAATGGCACTCTTTGAGTAAACAAACGGCAAGTGACATTGTTGAAATACTTTCAAATTGACTTTTGACGAACTATTGGAAATACCCTTGAAATGACAGCAACCTGCAGGAAATAATGTCAAAGCGAATGACACACAGCCGTGTTATTAAGTGGCTGTGAAGGGAGCCGAAAAATGAAAAATCAGTCAAGGACCCACTCCATGTTGGTAAATTCATTTCACCCATAACGGCCCATATTTAAGTTCAAGTTCAAGTCAACTTTATTGTCAAATGTGCTCTATGTCCAACATACAGCACGGAAGACATTTCTGTCCTCTCAACCACAGGAGAGAGAGGAGCCGCTGCGGGTGCCCGCGCCGCAATGACAACCAAGAAAGAAAAATTCATTAACAATGTACCCAACTACTGGGAAAGATGTCAAATTGGCAAAGTCCCGACTCACGTTGCTATCTTGTTCGATGTTAGCATACCGACTGCTAGCATGTTAGCATTATGATCTAGCTACTTTTTCTTCACTTGCCCACACACTGTCGCTTTCACAGGGATAGACTGGAAGGTCAATGGACGTCCAAAAGCATCCAGCCAGCTCCTCTCACAATGCAGCAGCAGCAGCAGCCAGAAGAAAACGCGCGACAGCGCCAAGAAAAGAAAGTTGAAATCTTTGTTCACCTGCATAACCTGAAGGTTAGTTATTGGTGGTGGCTTTGTGTTGGTGGAGCTGGCAGTATATTTACCGTTGGCGTGGCAGTGTCTGCAGAGGCATTTCTCGCGTTGGTACTCGGTGGTGATGGAGCAGAGGCTGCGGATGGGGAAGGCCAAGGCGCTGTGCGACTGGAAGAGGCAACTCGGGGCCTGGCAAGCATGGCGGACCGTCATGTGGGCCGGAAGGAATCAGCGGGAGGTGTCGAAGACCGAGGAGGAGCTCCGCACTGAAAACAGGCACGTTTACAAAAATACAATTGTGGAGCAGATTCACCATTTTTTTTTGGCTTTTTGTAAAACACTCGAGAGGACACAAGATGTCGACAAAAGCCATGTCTAAATACAAAGGTTGTAAGTGGTGTCACCAAAGTATGTATGCAATACAATGAATACTATTGGGTCAAAAATGTTGACCCCGAAAAATAAAAAAAACAAAAAATAAAAGTTATCTCCTCTATTATTTTCTTGTCTTTTCCTTCTTACCGCTATTTTTTTATTTTTCTTCTTCGTGCTACCGCTATTTTTATTTTTCTTCTTCGTGGCTGGGGTTCACTTTGGCCTGGGGAGTCAAGTTCAGCATTCGCTTCAATGATATCTGGCGCCCTCTAGCGTCGTGAATGGGGATAATGTCTAGACCCCGAATATAAGACGACCCCCATTTTTACAGTCTTATTTCAAAGCAAAAAAACACCGTCTTATATTGGGGCCAATGCGGTACTTTTGACCTCACAGGAGAATCAACCCGAGCAGAGAATTGAGGATGCAGACTCCACAGTTCCTTTCAATGTCCCAATACTTTTGTTTACGTATCCTTCCTCCAGACAACGGCAGCTGGCCGAGGAAAGCGACCGGAGGCGGTTGCAACGACGACACCTGCACGAGTGGCGGCTGTGGTGCCGGCAGGAACGCCACCAACGCGAGCTGCTGGCCCAACAGCAGGAGACCCGGCGCAAGATGGCCGCTCTGATCGACGCGGCCACGACGGGCCAGTTCAAACCCCCGGACACGCTGACAAGTGACCCGCCAGACAACACGGGAAAGGTACGCGCCCGCGAAATAGCTGTCGTGGGCATTTTGCCCATAAAATCCACTGTTGGCACGCACGCACCTTCTAACCTTCAAGCGGACGGCCCAAATGCGTCAACGACACAATTTTCCCTCAGCGGTGAAAGCGGCTTATGAGGTGAGATGTGTATATTGAGGGCAGGGTAGGGTATGGAGCAGATGGAAATACGGCTCCGGGATATGAAATAGAAGGTGGGAGGAAGGAGAGTAGAACAGAGCTCGGGGGACAGAAGGAAGCGGCGAGCGGGAGATGAAGTTAGATGGTGTAGAGGTCAGTGTGGAGGTTGGGCTCATAATCAGGTTTGCGCCGCTTATCCGTGTGGATTGTGAGCCGGAGGGGTTTTGGGTACAGACGGCCGATGAAGTCATGGTGGAGTAATAGTGTACATGCTGATAGTTGTACTATACTGCAGTTCCGGTGAATTGAACTCTGAATGTTTTAGCAAACAAAACGAGAGATGGGGAACTGCTTGGCCCATGGGACCACCACTCTTGAGTGGACACTTCATTAATTAAAGAACAAAAAAGATTTCTTTTTTTGGAATGTGGGAGGAAAGCGCAGCACCCGGAGAAAACCCACGCAAGCCCGCGGGAGAACATGCAAATTCCACACAGGGAGGCCGGAGCTGGAATCGAACCCGGTACCTCTGCACTGTGAAGCCGACGTGCTAACCACTGGACGAGCGGGCCGCCCTCCAGCATATTGATTTTGGGGAAATTAAAATTTTATAAATCCAACTAATACTTCCAAAAATGCTATTACGCATTCAATGTAGGTTATATAATGTATGATTAAAAAAAAAATAACAAGGATGGGCGGGCTCGAGAAAAATATCAAATATGGGAAAAAAAATATGTTGGGGGGGGTTAAAAAAAAAAGGAAAAAATATTTTTTTGCTGATCTGGAATGTTATGCAGGACTTCAACTTAATGTTAGTTGATTAAAAAAATAAATGGGGATAAAAATACAGTATATGTTCTAAACCATTTTTAATTGGGTTATGATAGTGGAGCTTTGATACCATTGAAAATGTATTATCAAAAATAAAATCTATTAAAAGGTCATATTTTGCATCTATTTGTTCCATATATAAAATAGCATTTTGCTCATACATCTGGTTCAGAAGGGCGTGGTCCTATGTGGCCCCCGAAAGTACCAATGTGGAAAAATGAGGCCTCCCTCTTGCATTTAAAATCTCCATCCCTGTTTTAGCCAATTCAGTCCCCCAACAAAAGTTGTGAAAATATTTTCACGTAATATTTCATGACCCGCAGGATGATCCCCGGAAGCCCGTCAAGACACGTACTCGAGTCCATTTCAGCCGCCCCAAGGAAGCCACGACGGAGGCCCGGCAAGGAGACCAGGAAGCAGACGAGCCCAAATCCGACGATGATTCGACTGACCCAAAGACAAAAACCTCGCAGGGAAGCTGCTTCGAAAACCGCCACGCCGCCCAGAAGAAGATCATCCTGCAACAGAGGAGGCAGCTCAAAGAGCAACGGGAGGAGATTGCAAAGCTCAAGCGGGACCAGGTCATGTCCGCTTGGCAGCTGGAGGCGCGCAAGACTTCTGCGTCCAGACAGACGCCGCGGTTAAGGTGGGACGTTTTTTTTTCTTTCTTCGCGGCGGGTCGTCAATCGTCCGCTTGAGCGATTTAAAAAACGAAGTTGCTATTGTTGCAGAGCGCCGACGGAAGCAGCAGAACCCGATGGCCCCGATGCACCCCCGTGGCAAAAACCAAAGCCAACGACGTGCCCGATCATCTCAGGTCAGTCCTTTGACAACGCGGCTCGGAAAAAGAGCAACGACGGTCACCATTTTACAGCCAATATTTCTCAATGGGATGTACACAAAAATCTGGATGATCATCAAAGTTATCATATCTCTGGATTTGACATTGTTTGTTTTGATTTCATTTTCGTTTTTTTTTTTTTTAATTCTGTTTTTCGGGCGGATTTGACATCATCATTTGTTTTGATTTAATGTTCGCTTTTGTTATTTTTTTTTTTATTCTGTTTTTAGGGTGGATTTGTTAGTTTTAATCCATTTTCCCCCCCAAAAATGCTTATTTTTATTTCTGTTTTTAATCAGCTTTTTTTTTTTTTAATGAATGGAGTATTTTACATTCACAATTACAATTTTGAAAACGACTGTGTGACTGACGTTCCCTCTTCTGTATTGAAAACGAACCCCAAACAGAGGACGTTTTTGCTGCGCAAATTTGGTTTGATAACCGCAAGATGGCAGAGTTTCGGTTAGTTATCATGAAAGGGTTCAAATCGTATTTTTTGTGAATGAAAATCATTTTAATTTAATTTCATTCACAATTTATTTATGTTTTTTTTTTTAACAATTTCCGTTGAGTTATTTCACGAGTTGTTGTCACCTCGAACAACCTTGATGATCTCATTCTCAGCCATGGAGGAGCGAGCCCGCATCCGTGCCGAGCGCAGGAAGCAAATGGAGGAACTGAAGAGAGTGAAGGAAGAGGAACAACAGGTGAGAGGGAAGCAAGGGTCAAACGCGGACTGTTCAATGCCTCACGTTTAACATGCCGACTGGTTTCATTGAGGCGGAGACGAAGGCTGCCGAGGAGCGGAAGCTGAGGGAGGAGGAGGTGGAGAAAGCCCAAAAGCTCCACGAGAGAAGGTTGGCGAGGATGGTGAGATGCTTCCCGGACTCACGATAATGCCGTGAACAAAAACCAAACAAAAACTAACGAGTGAGCGAAAGAACAAGCTTACAAACTAAAACGACACGAAAGATCTCCAAGTGTGGTTCTCAATAGGTTTAAAGTCAGGGAATGAAGGCGGCCGCATGATGAGGTTTTTTCCCCCCCATCCTATCGAAAGCTTCCAATTATTTTGCTGCATGAAATGAGACTCCGTGCAACTTTTTTTGTTTTTTTGTTTAATTCGACCGCACAGCAGGACACTGCTCGGTTGGAAACGTCACTTCATTTCATTTTGGCACCTTCAGGCACCCTTAAGGGGCCTACCCATCAATCTCACTCTCCCGAAACATCACCCTGCCTGCCTTGCTGTGTAGAAGGAAGAGGAGAAACTGAAGCAAATGAAGCGAGAGCGGCAACTCCTGGATGGGGCCCGTCGCCACGACGACAGACGGGTGCTACGTCGCCGAGGCTTGGCGCCGTGGAAATGCCTCATAGAGCTCAAGCAGGCTAATGAAGAGGTACCTGCTCCCCCCCCACCCCTCCTTTTTTTTTTTTTGATTGACAGCTCGCAACCACTTGTTACTTTAACGTCAAGGCACTTCGGAGGATTTCTGACCTCCAAGTTCCAATTAGATAGACACGACATATATTTGAATCCTAAAATCCTCGCCTCATAAAATTCATATGCGGTGCCTGCTTGCGTGTGTGCGCGCGCGTTTGTGTGTATATGTTCGTTAGCTGGAAGATAAACAAGCGATGCATCTGTTTATCAAAAGGCAGACTGCATGTTTGGTGCGGGGGCTCAATCGAGATCATCTCACCTCACGGCTAAAAAGGCCGTTTGGTCGTCCGTTTGCGCTCGATTCGAACGTCAATCACATTTTCCACTTGAAGTGACTCCTTATCGATACCCAATTTATGCATATGTGCCATTATTATCCATGCTAAGTCATAAACGGACAATGGTGAGAAATCAGAAAGCCGTAGCCAAAAAAACAAAGGACAAAAAAAAAACGACATTTTGAACAATTTATCTTTGTTTTTCGTTAAATGTATGTTGTATTGAAATCAAGGATACCATTTTCATAATCCTGAATTAATTCTTAATATTTTCTTTGTCGGATATTTTAGTGGCCTTTTATTGCGGGCAAGAGAAAGAATCCGGTATAATTTTCAAGATGCCACGCATGTGAAGTGGATGGATTACCTCGCCAAAGGAGAAATGCCGACTATCGCAAATTTCAAAGCAATATTTGAAAGAAATATACCCTTTTGGTGTCACATATTTGAGTGAAGTTGGTGAAAAAAAAAAGGTGCATTTATATTTTGGGCCAGCATCCATGAATATCCGGAAGGAAGATATTAGTCGCATTTGTTCCATACCCTTGCATCGCTTCTGTTTGACTTCATTTTACCGGCCGCCAGCGAGCCGAAAATCATCACTTGGACTCCCTCCTGAAGCGATGCCTTCTGCGATGGCGCCACTTGACGAGGGAAGCTCTGTCTGAGAAGGAAGCTCGCGCTGACCGACTGCGCCACAGACTTCTACTCCGGAGGAGCTTAAGCTACTGGAAAAGAGTGCGTACACACACACACACACACGCACACACACACACACACATTCCCGTACTTGTGGCACAGTGAGGACCAAAATGTCCTCACTCTGTTGGTTAAAAACTCATGCCGGTCCTCACAATGTCAGAAGTACAAGACCACACACACACACACACACACACACACACACACACACACACACACACACACATTCCCAGATTTAGGTACAGTGAGGACCAAAATGTCCTCACTCTGTTGGTTAAAAATTCATGCCGGTCCTCACAATGTCAGAAGTACAAGAACACACACACACACACACACACACACACATTCCCGTACTTGTGGCACAGTGAGGACCAAAATGTCCTCACTGTTGGTTAAAAATTCATGCCGGTCCTCACAATGTCAGAAGTACAAGAACACACACACACACACACACACACACACATTCCTGATTTAGGTACAGTGAGGACCAAAATGTCCTCACTCTGTTGGTTAAAAACTCATGCCGGTCCTCACAATGTCAGAAGTACAAGAACACACACACACACACACATTCCCGTACTTGTGGCACAGTGAGGACCAAAATGTCCTCACTCTGTTGGTTAAAAACTCATGCCGGTCCTCACAATGTCAGAAGTACAAGAACACACACACACACACACACACACACACACACACACACACACACACACACACACACACACACACATTCCTCAGATTTAGGTACAGTGAGGACCAAAATGTCCTCACTCTGTTGGTTAAAAACTCATGCCGGTCCTCACAATGTCAGAAGTACAAGAACACACACACACACACACATTCCTGCATTTAGGTACAGTGAGGACCAAAATGTCCTCACTCTGTTGGTTAAAAACTCATGCCGGTCCTCACAATGTCAGAAGTACAAGAACACACACACACACACACACACACACACACACACACACACACACACACACACACACACACACACACACACACGCAGGCACTCGATCAGGATTGCTCTGGTCCATGCGCTGGCAGTGACTAATCTCCACACTGCCTGCACTCCATCTTATGTTCCCTACGTGAGAAAAGAAGCTCAGCTTGGGACTTTCTGGTTAATGCAAGTCCAGCCTTGATCACGTTACTCCACACTGGAAAGCGTTAAAGACGATGAGGCGTGGAAATAAAGTGAAGACAGATAGGGGTTGGGTCTTCACAGAGGATAAAGAATGCGCTTCGTAAGCATTTTTATGTCTGTGTGTGGGGAAGAACATCTAATGGAGCATCCAATGATCCAATGTTGCTAACCTTGGCGGCAGCTGGGAGACCTGCGGCTGCTCCAGGAGTCGCAGGCGGACGTCTTCTGCCGCGCTCACACGCTGAGGAGGTTCCTGCGAGCTCTGCGGGACCGCGTGATCCAGGAGAAGAGGCTGGCGCTGGAACATCAGCAGATGGCAGAGGAGCACGACAACGGGTATGGAAGAGCGCGCTTTTCACCTGGAACTCGGTGGAGCTCGCAGTGATTCAAGCAGTGCAATAAGTGTCGCCGCTGCCAGATGATGATAAATGAGTTTGGAATGGAAAAAGGACATTTTTTTTTTTCCACTTGTGAATCCGGCGTCTGCGCGGTCAATTAGGTCGGAAAGCACGCGCAGTGTTTTCCTGCTGGCAGTGTGCCATCTGAACAATGTATTTTGATGACATTCATTTGCATAACGCAAACTAGCAGTTAGCAAGGAGTGGGGGGGGGCGAGGGGCCGCACAAGTGGGGGACGTTTTTTTTTTGTGTTGTTTTTAAGTTTGCTCACTAACAAAGACATGAACAATCTCAAATCTTTTTTTTGTTGTTGTTTTTTTGGTCTGACTTCAGAGCGGCGCTCCGGCGATGCTTCCAGGCCTGGAGGCTGCTTCCTTGTCTGGAGCGCAAGGAAAGGGAACGCGAGGAACGACGCCAGAGACTTTGCCGAAAAGTCAATGAGGTGCTGCCCAGTTTTTGGTCACGTCCTCTGTGAAAAGCCCGGCGGCGGGCGGGCCGACTCACAAAGGCGTTCCGGAAACACGGCACGTCCTCAATCATTTATTGAGAAATGAAGAACGGACAAACCGTTAAAGCCCATACAAAGTCAGCCCGAGTCATGTGCAACAGTCACTCATCGGCCATTGTGAAACAACAAGACGTCTTCAGCCCCCCCCCCGCCCCCGAGTTGGTCAAAAATGACATTCTTTGCAAAACTGTCCATATTTTCTCAAATAAATAACACATTGAAAAATAAGGGAAGAGGTATATAGCGATAGCGTTGCATGTTCATCATTAATATTCGGTTTCGTAACCTCCCTGTGATGGCAATTTTCTCATCTGTACCAAAATACTCGAATCAGATCATTAAAAAGATTTGTTCACCTAATCATTCAGTGCATTCATGATTGAAATTGCCGCCGATCCTCTAGACCAGGGCTGTCAAACTACATTTTTGTCGCGGGGCCACATTTTAGTTACCGTTTCCCTTGGAGGGGCCATTATGACTAAAACCAGAGAAAGAAATCAAGAATAAGTGTTGATTCAACTCCTGTTTAAGTTACGATCATAAGCGGTTTGGTAACAAGAAAATGCTGAGAATATTTCTTATTTATAACGTATGAGAATTCACATTTTTGGTCGACATTTTGGAAAGCAACATGGAAATGGACATGTTGGATCTGCTTTCGCGGGCCACATAAAATGATTTGGCGGGCCAGATCTGGACCCCCGGGCCTTGAGTTTGACACCAGTGCTCTAGACCAAAAATGATTCGGAGACACTGTTCAAAAATATTTTTTCAATCATTAAATGATGACACCTTGACTATATTTCTTATTTTATCACGAACAATGAACTTTTTTTTTGGGAATGAGATAGATTGAACATTTTTTTTAAAATATACTAAGTCCATTTTATTTTACCAAATTTGATGGGTAATATTACAAATATTACTGGCACTTGAAAATGTAAATAAGTATCGAATAAAGTGTATGTGAAATGTGTAAAATAGTTGAATTGATGAATTCCCTTTTGTTTGTTAGTTTTTTTTATATTAAATTGCATAATAATCACCTGATGGTTAAAAATTATTTTTATATGACTAAAAAACGTTTTTCATTTTAGAATTTGTCAGTAAATGTATATTTGTACCTGTCCGCTGAAGATAGCGGGCCTTGACAACCTGCGGCTTTTTGTGCCAGCGGTAGACATGCTGATTAGGCGTCGTCTGGGCGTGAGGACGCCCCTAAGGCTGGATGAATGCCGAAATGACCGACTTTCACGCATGACTCGTCATCTCCGCTCCCCGGATGGCACTGGAGAGGACACAAAAGACAACGCTTCAGTGTTGGAAGAAAAAAAAATAAGTCAAAGAGAGTCAAAGGTGATCGATGAAGGCGACAGGGAGTGGATGCAGAAAATGTGACGATCGAGACAGGGAAGGAAAAAAAAGTTACACTTCATAAACTTGTGCTTCATTCAAAACATAGATAATAAAATAGCATGTCAAGAATTCAACTTTTTTTTTTTTTTACATGACGAGATGACCTTAACCCTTTCAGGTATAGCGCTTACTACAGTGGACATCTTATGATGTTATCGGGTTACAAGGTGCGTGAAAGGGTTAAGCTGCATGCCACGGCTCTTGACTAACACCCTACTTAAGTACTCCAGTAACTGAAGGGAGTCCGGCCAAGCATATGCCTTGCTCATAAGGCACCACGCTGCCCTCCAGTGGACAAGCGTGGAATAGCGACACTTGCACTTACGCGTCGGGGCATCCGTTCCTCCGGCATGGTCAAAAACTCGACCCAGTTGGCGCGCAGGCCCCGCGAGTGGACGCCGGTGTCCACGGCCAGTCCCCACAAGGCTCGGCGGCCAGAGCGTTCCCTGACGGCGGTGCGCGCCTCGCGCTCCGTCACGTTGTAGCTGATGTTGAGCAGCTGAGTGAGCAGGAGGTGGAGGACGCCGCACGACACCACGGCGCAGTACCAGGCGCTCGTGAAGCATATGGAGGCACTGGGGGGAAAAAAAAAATGCCGCCATCTACTGCTCGACAATGGCATTACACCCAATCTGAAGAAGAATTAGACCAAAATCGTTTGTTTTAACCCTTTCAGGCAACAGCGGTTACTAGTGGACAGCAGGTTACAGAGTGCATCAAAGTGTTAAACATTGCCTGTACAGTGATTTTTTTTTTTTTTTTTTAATGGCAAGAGTGACTTTACAGCACTCTCTAAGAGGAAATGTACCTATATTCCTCGTAGACTCCTGGGCAGTAGAACAAAGCGGCGAGGACGTTTTGCTCCGAACACACGCTCCGCAGCGTCACACCGATCCCGTACAAGGACGTGGATAGGAAGACGACAAGAGTCAGCAAGAAGCTGCGGTGGTTATCCCGCCCCACGCAGCTGTCGATCCTGTTCCGATTGCAGCGCGTGAGTGACGGAGATGCAGAGGGCGGGTTCCGTGGCGGGGTACGCACAGACACACATTTGGGGAGACAAAACACACAATGATGGGATCAGTCTTGTCAGCTAATTTTCAGGGGATGTTGCTGAAGGCGGTTGATTTTTTTTGTTTTTCCGAAATGACATTCCGTTTGTATGATTTTGTGCTCAGCCCAAAACAATTAACAGGTTTGCTTTGGCGCCATCTGTTGGTAACCTGGGTGCAGTTCACTCTATGATGAATATAAAAAGTCTACACACCCCTGCTCAAATGCAATTGCGGCTGTCGCCGTGCTCAAAAATAACCGATCATATTCAAACTCCTCTTCAACACAAATAAAGTTCAGATGTTCTCGTAGGCTTGTAACATGAGTTATAGTGCGATATGCATTTATGGCATTGTGTATAAGTCCATTTTAGCATTTCAAAATCAATATTGAATTTGTTTGCTAGCTGCCTTTTTAGGAGGGGGGGAGGGGGGCGGGTAGTTTGAAAACAACAACAGCTAAAGTCGAAAAGGTGAATGAAGAAAGAAGTATGATAACGGCAACCAACCAGACACAGTGGTGGTCATGACGCCGCACGCAGACCCCGCATATCCGACAATGTCCCGCCCTGGGGGGCCGCACCACCCGGCACACCGAACACCAGTCCTTCCAGGTCGGCTCAGCCTCTTGCGACCGTCCCGGCTGGTCTTCAAGAACAGGATCCGACTCCGTGGCCTTCACAAAGCCTGGGCCTCTCTTGGTGTTTGCGAGGCCCAGCAAGGTGAGCAGCATCCCCGCGGTGACCAAGCCGACCTCAACGGCGCCGACGCCCCCGCGCGGCGCCACTTTGGCGATGAATACGTAGTACATGTAGGCCAAGGAGAAAAGCGCCAGGCTCAGAAAGAACAGCGTCCGAGCTTTGTTGCGGTGGGTGAAGTAGTAGTACCACAGCAACAAGCCCGGCATAGTGATCAGAACCGTCACGCCGAGCAGGAAGTGGAACGCGGCGAGGTGCAGCAGCGCCGGGAGGAAGACCAAAGGGGGGATGACGGACAGGTCCACTCTGCGGGCGCCGCCCCCCAGCCAGGGAACGCGCACGCGGTCGCTGATGTCGGCGGCCACGCGGGACAGTGCATCTGGACTTTGAGGCTCTCGCTTAAAAAATCTGAAAAACAACATCACCCGACCAACCAACAGCTCCCATTAAAACATTCATTCAGGACTCCATTTTAGAAGCCCCCATCATCTGAGGTGACATTTTCCCGTGTTTCATGAACTAAAATGGCTGCCGCGCAGTCACGCGCCACCCGTCACGTCCGACAATCTTGCTCATTATAGGGAGCTAATAAAGTGTAATAAAACGCCCCCGTTTGTCCCCGAGTGTGACGTCATTACTTTTCCGGGGAACATGACTAATGATGGACAGTGCAGGTCTCGAGATCATAATTTTACCGGAGCAAGCAATATCTTTATGATTAACGTGTGGAATGTGTTTACGGTCAGAGTGGCTGTGACCTTCAAGTGACGGGACTATTTCTCAATGAAGCAAAATGTGTCACTCTAAAAGGGACACGCGCAAATGAGAAGACGAGAGAAAGAGCACCCTGCAGTCATAAATTCATATTTCCGGCATACCTGTCGCAGGCATCGTCCAGATCTTCACAGTCGCAGCAGCAAGCCCCCACGTGGCTTCTCTTGCCGTGTCTGTTGACATACTCGCAGCAGCACAGCGGTTCTTTTTCATCCTTGTCCCGCCTTTTCGTCATGGTTGACGGCTGGCCAGACAAGAGAAGAAGAGTTTATTTAGAAAGTGCCAATTAATAACAGAATTGTTTTCAAGACACTTTCTCACGTTGCATTCTCGACTTAAGACCGATCGCTACACTCTTGCATTTGGTTTAACCACACCCTCCCACGCCCGGTGACCTCTGTATTTTGGCCTGTTTTACTGCCACTTCTCCTCTCTCGCTAGGTGGCGATTAGCAAAGACATGTTGTTGCTGTGAGGCTTATGCATTGAGGTCAGGTCCTGAGGAAAAACACTCCCCCTTCAATGTTTTTTTTCTTTTCTTCTGAATTCAGAATTTACTTGCTTGGCTTGTCCAGACCAGAGGATGTTGTTGATTTTTATGAACTGTGACCCTATGAAGTCATTTGAGACTCTTTTGTGATAAGGGGTTGTATGGATTAACCCTTGTGCAGTAATACAGTTTGTCACGTTCTCAGTATTTGTCCCAAATTGGGTTGCGCTTTGAGGTGTGACAACTTTTTTCACTTTTGAATTTTTTTTCACTTTCAACTTTCAAAATGTTCAGTGGCATCAGGCCAAGACATACATATCATTATTTATTTATTTATTTATATTTGGCGCCCTCTATGAGCCGCAGCAGCAGGAGTGTGTCAATCACACAGTCACTATGCTGCATATGTAAATAAAAAACCCACCCAGTCCAAATCTTGCATATGACATAAATAGAGCCTTGAATATGTCACCAAACCGCAGGAACAGAATTGTATTTCATGCCTGTTTTTTTCTGTAATGGCCATTTTTAAAAATGTGACATCAAACATATTTGTCCCAAATTGGGTTGCGCTTTGAGGTGTGACAGCTTTTTTCACTTTAGAATTTTTTTTCACTTTCAACTTTCAAAATGTTCAGTGGCATCAGGCCAAGACATACATATAATTATTTGTTTATTTATTTATATTTGGCGCCCTCTATGAGCCGCAGCAGCAGGAGTGTGTCAATCACACAGTCACTATGCTGCATATGTAAATAAAAAACCCACCCAGTCCAAATCTTGCATATGACATAAATAGAGCCTTGAATATGTCACCAAACCGCAGGAACAGAATTGTATTTCATGCCTGTTTTTTTCTGTAATGGCCATTTTTTTAAAAATGTGACATCAAACATATTTGTCCCAAATTGGGTTGCGCTTTGAGGTGTGACAGCTTTTTTCACTTTAGAATTTTTTTTCACTTTCAACTTTCAAAATGTTCAGTGGCATCAGGCCAAGACATACATATAATTATTTATTTATTTATATTTGGCGCCCTCTATGAGCCGCAGCAGCAGGAGTGTGTCAATCACACAGTCACTATGCTGCATATGTAAATAAAAAACCCACCCAGTCCAAATCTTGCATATGACATAAATAGAGCCTTGAATATGTCACCAAACCGCAGGAACAGAATTGTATTTCATGCCTGTTTTTTTCTGTAATGGCCATTTTTTAAAAAATGTGACATCAAACATATTTGTCCCAAATTGGGTTGCGCTTTGAGGTGTGACAACTTTTTTCACTTTTGAATTTTTTTTCACTTTCAACTTTCAAAATGTTCAGTGGCATCAGGCCAAGACATACATATAATTATTTATTTATTTATTTATATTTGGCGCCCTGTATGAGCCGCAGCAGCAGGAGTGTGTCAATCACATAGTCACTATGCTGCATATGTAAATAAAAAACCCACCCAGTCCAAATCTTGCATATGACATAAATAGAGCCTTGAATATGTCACCAAACCGCAGGAACAGAATTGTATTTCATGCCTGTTTTTTCTGTAATGGCCATTTCAAAAAATGTGACATCAAACATATTTGTCCCAAATTGGGTTGCGCTTTGAGGTGTGACAACTTTTTCACTTTAGAATTTTTTTCACTTTCAAAATGTTCAGTGGCATTAGATCTAGCCATACATATATAGTTTGCATTACTTTTTTCTTGAATAACAAAATGAGTATTGGGTTATGACTCTATATAAGTAACTCTAACTCTATGTGTCCAATATTGTGTATAGCGCTTATATAGATATCAGAGTGAAAAATGTTGTACATGGTAATTAGAACCTTGAAAAAGTATAAAAGTCACAAAAACTATGAAAATGTTGAAGTAACATACATTATAACAAACAAACAAAACAACCAGCAACTAATATGCAAACTTGATAACAAAAACGAAAAACAAACACAAAACTTTTTTTTTTTTTTACAATCAGAACAAATGGTTGTAGTGTGTTTGTGGCGGATTGGCCTTTCCACATCTGCCACAATAATTCAAGCACAAAGTGGTTTTTCGCAAAGCTATCCGTATTGCTTTCTTTTCTCGCATGTCCTCTTCCTGCAGCTGCTGCACCGGCTGCTGTGCAGCTGCAGTTGCAGTGTTGGTGTGTTTACGTGCATAAACAAATGTAAAACTCATTCATTCATTCATCTTCCGAACCGCTCGATAAATGTAAAACTCGATTCTCAAAAATAACACTTGATTTTCAAAACAACGCCCAGCCAGTAACTATCGTTACGCGCTGAGTTTTCGTGCTGCACCCTCAAACAAGCCAATCATGCCAATCAATCAGGGCACTGGGCATGCCCGCACAAATGCACATTGTGAGTGCGCGATCTACTGGCGTGAAGACGAGAAAAAGACTGATGAGCCCATCATTTCAAATGGCCGTAAGTACACTCCTAAAACGTGGCTGTTTCGCCTGTGCTGAGCGCTGTTCACGTGAACGCGCGTAGTCGCGGCCACGCTCATTACGAGCCCACACGGCCGGGACGTGCATTGCATAACAGTTTGACCAATTCAAAAGTCGATTTTCAAAAATAACACCTGATTTTCCAAAAACACCCAGCTAGCAATGCTCTACAAACTGCATTACATTGTTTTGCGCTGCGCGCGACGCGCACGCAAACCAATGTAATTTATGTGCAACATACGCTGGTGGGACATCTTAAGAGGTGACACCAGGAAGTTGAGTCTGTCTGGGTGACGTCTCTGCAAGAGACGCGCACGACCTCACATTCAAATGTGCACAAAATGGCGGAAAATACTGCTTCGATGTCTTTGCTCAGTACTGTTCTATGTGACGTGCACAAACGATCATATCCACACACATAGATGCAAATAGACCTCTCGCAACAAACTACACCGCTTATTCGAATGAAAATGACGAACTGGAAGTACTCTCAATGACGTAAAGAGTCGGCACGAAAATGATATCTTAGGCTAAAGCGCCATCTCGTGGAGAGTGAGGTAAAACTCACTACCACAATTCTCAAGCTTTGATAGTACTGGTGAGCCGGTGATGTGATTTGTGCAGAAATTGAGAAAATGCACGATAAAACACCAGTTTTACAGTCTATTGGAAATTTGAATTTATAATGGGCGTCAATATGCCAAATTTGGGATTTCTACTATCAAGGTTTCCAAATTTGTTACAATGTCATATATACCAACTGCAATGTTCAAAAATGTCCAGCTTGCTGTCATTTTGAACTTTGACCCCTTTTGACATCCTATGGAAATTTCAGCTTCGTGGGGTTATTTTTCACACTCTGGCTGTGTGTACAACTGTCTGACTGTCCAAAAATGTCCAAATTTGGGACAGATACTGCACAAGGGTTAAACTCAACTTGACCCGTCAGACCAATTATGGTCGCTTGAATTGATTGCATACTTCTCGCTAATGTAAGTTACCTTTGTAGATAGACATACCTGTCTATTGTCTGTGTGCGTGTCACAGTTTTCTTGTATCTCGCTCTCAGGATCTTCAACAGTCTCTTTTCCCTGGTCCATGTCCTCTCTCTGACAACCAGTGTCTCCCGGATTCCCTGGCTCTCTTTCGCTGGCACTCTCAACTTGTTTCTCTTCAGCTCTCTCAATACTATCGTCTGAATTTGTCTGTTTCATTGTTATTCGTCTTTACGGTGCAGAAATAGGACGTGGTGTCCTTTTTCTCCATTTGGAATGGCAGACAGAGAGCAATGGAGAGGAATACACGTCAGCAATTCAGTCTATAAATGTGTTGTGGTAAGGTAAACTTTAACGTTAGCTCGAAGTGGGTGAAATATGCTCCTCTGACAAATTTCATTGCCCCAGCCAGGCCCCCCTTCCTACAACTGGTCTTGAACCGCCACTGTGAATGAGTAAGGACTGACTCACTGCAAGAGAACGCTTGACCCTTAAAATGAGCTGAATTTACCATGAAAATAAATACGCTCGTTGGGGTTGAAAATGGCGAAACAAAAGCAAACGGTCTCCTTTAACGAGAGTTGTTACGTGCTACTCCGTGCAATTTCTTCCGTTTTCGGTTGCTATTGTGGAGTTTCTGAGCAAGCATCATTTTATATCACTCGTTTCTACTCCGGTGCAAGGAGAGCACCTTAGACTTGACGTAAAAACTTTAAAATTTGTCAAATCTATTAACCATGACATTTTTGGGCAGTTTTTCTCAGAGAACGGAGCAACTTCCTGCATTTCCACCACAGCCGACCAATCAAAAGGCGACTGGGGATATTTCGAAACAATTTCACTTCCTGGTTGTGCCGCTCGTCAGCATGATCGTCAATAGTCATTTTAAGGTCCAGTATGGTTCAAAAGACGGCCCAAAAATGTGGAAGACAAACATACCAGAAAAGTGAGCTGCTACATGTCCGCTGCTTCTCTCGCGCGAGCCTTTCGGGGTAGCGAACGTCACGGAAGTTACCAGCCGGTTTAGGAAATTTTAAACATGTATTATTAAGTGCGCTTTAATAAATGTTTCCTCCAGAGTACAAAAGGGCTCTAAACTTTCGGGGTTGTAGTTGTACTGTACTGTATTCGGTGTCTCTTTAACTCGTCTGTCCCGTAGTAATGACGTCACAAAAAGTAGGGGCCACTCCAGGCACAACAGCGCATGTGCATGAAATTACGTCACAACATGTTATGACCGATACATGTCAAATTACTGCTCAACGTTTATTGTTGTTGTTTTTTTCCATGTGTCATGATTTATTTTCTCTCTTAAAAACACATTTTCTTAATATTAAAAATTTTCTTTTACTTTTTTTTTTAACAATTTGCTCCAGTATTTATTAATTTCTTTTTGTATAATGAAAACTGATTTTCTTACATTGGGATTTTTTCCCCTTGTAATAATTTTCTGCTTGAGAAGGAAAATCTCTTCTAAAAAGTATCATTTCTAATTTTTTTTCTATGATTTTTTTTCAACTATATATCAAAATGATTACAATTTTATAGCAAGAATCATCGTTTATTGAACGGGGAAATAAGTTCACCAAAGTGGCCAACATAGAACAGTGAAGGCAACAATGTAAACATGGAACTTTTATCCACAACAGTGGCCAACAAAAATGCATTTATGATGTACAGAATATAGAAAATGATTTAACAAAACAGTAAGGTCAAAGTAAAAATAAGACTTGAATGATGTAATTTATTTCAAGAAATTTGTAAAACACATTCCGGCTCAAGGCCCTTGTGCAAAAAATTACAAATGTGCAAACTTGTAAACAAAAACATTGTTAAATAATGATTACCTTTCTGACAATAAAACAAAAGCCTAAAATATTTACATTTGGTTTTTGAGTGCGACTCTCACAAAAGGCACATTTCAAGAGGTCAGTCGGTAGCAATAAAAACACGGTGAGGGTTGTCACTATGAAACCGTCGTTTGATTGGCCAATGCAAATTTCTGCTGCAGCAGCATCAGGGAACGGCGGAGCTTTCGAGAGAGAAGGGCAGACCCGTTACTTTTAATCGTGTGACTTACAGAAAATATTTTAGATTTATAAAGGATAGCTACCTGCTCTAAAAGGTTGATGGAGTCCTGCAGGACAGTTCTGAGCAGCTGCGCCTCCTCTCTGCTCCTGAATGGTGGACCCTGTCTGGAAGTGTACTCGGGCGCGATGCTGTTTATGACACACAACGGCGTCATGACATGCCAATGGGAGAGTGGATAGCGGCGGAAGAGCGAAGCAAACCTGGCCTCGGCCCTCTCCTTCAGCCGATGCTTTGTCGTCAGGTACATGCGGTGGGCCACGTCCTCCATGGCCAACAACTTGACGAACAAGCCCACATTTAGCACCATCAGGATCAGCAAACTGAAATTGAAAAAGAGACTATTCCTGTGGTGCTTTTCCAGTTGTGACTTGGAAGCAACGCTGAGGGAAGATTGAGAGCCACTTTCAACATTATTGCCACCCTTTGGAAAACGTTTAGGTCGAAGCTAAAAGGGAAGCAGCGCTAAAGTGAGAATTTGTGTTTGGTGTGTGCGCCTCATGCACAGATTGGCCCACTAACAATTATAGGAAGGATCATGTTTGACAGGACACAAGTGAAAATGCTTTTTTGCAAGAAAAAAAAAATATCTGTCATGAGTAGACACACCACCTAAAAAAAAAAAGATTTTTTGGGGTGTGTCTCCTCATGATGGACACACGTAACAAATTCAATGCTCCCAAATGAAACCCCAAAATAATATTTTGCCGCACTTTCTTCTTTGCAGGACCCCCCCTCCTCCGTCCCTACTATGTGCACCAAAATGGCAGACTTTGGTGTCTTTTAGGGCAGTGGTCTCCAACCACCGGTCCGCGGGCCAGTACTGGGCCTCGTCCCCATTTGGGACCCGGTCGCACAGAGACAGAACTGTGAGCTGGGAACAATTTTACTCCATCAGACGTGGCGAAAATGACTCTAGCCAATCAAGAGTCCCCCTTTTAACATTGCTTTGCAAGTTGAAATCAATAGAATTCGCCAAAAAGTAAGAAGCAGTACACAAAAAGTAATTGTAACAAATTGACCAAACGTATGGGCAGGCATGACTTCCGAAAATGAAGCTACTTTGACGAGAGAAGTTCCTCCCCTGGCGACGCAACTGGTCCTTGAAACAAGGAAAAAAAGTTGGGAGGACCTCATTTTAGGGCGTGGCTTTTTCAAACTTTTTTTTTTTGTGGGTCTTCTCCTGATAGACATGCCGAGCAAATTTCATGCTGCCAGATCAAACTGCCTTCAGGGGCTGAACTTTTGTAATAAGATCCAAAATAAGAGCTGCAAGAACAAACTCAAACTTGCGACAGCATTTAAAAGAAGGGGTGTGGGGGGGAACGACACAACACCGGAAGAAATGCAATCAGCGTCGAGCAGGGTCGTCTTACATCACACTCATTGCACCCACGATCGCTGTGATGTTCCATCTGTGCGGGCTGCTCCTCTCCGCCGGGCCTGCACGACAAGCGCGAAAAGGCGACAGATTGAAAGATAATTACAAACCATGTCCGACAAAGTACCGGCGGCGCCGACGTATTCAATCATATCGCCAACATGAGCGACTGTGCGCACTCATCAATACTGCAGGCTGAACAGTTAACATGGGAGAGTTTTTAATTGCGCGCCACTTTGCAGACAAATAAAAGTATAATATTTTCTTAAATAGTGGAAATTCCTCCAATCCACTCAGGTAAGCAGAGCTGCATTGTTTTGTTGAAAATACAAATTAGTTTCTGCTTAGCCTGTACGAGCAGCTTTTCCAATTTGTGATCAACTTCTCTCTAAGTGTGTTCCACTGACATGTCATACGATTCTAAACCATCATGACGTCATACCCATATTGCCGTCACTGTGTTCATCAGGCGGTTGGCCGAAATGCTTTTTGGGCTTCATGTGCTCCGGCATCGTCCGGCTGAACGTCCGCCGCCTCCGCCGCAGCCCACCGACCTCGGCTGCTCCCTGGTTGATCTCGGCCTCCTCCTCCAGAAGTTCTGCCTCTGGATACAAATGGCCATCGAAAGTTGACAAATATAGCCGTGACAAATATAGCCAAAGAGGTCTCATTTCCGATTTGATCCCCTTTTTTCATGCAAATCTGTTTCGAACCGTGTCTTCTACCATTTGTCAATACCGTTTTTTTCCGTACGATAAGTCACAGTTTTGTTGTTGTTGTTTTTTTTTTTAGAGTTTGGAACGACTTGTGTGTGAAATTATTAACACATCATGATGTCATTTCACGTGTTATTTCCACATTAAACCACGAGAGGGCGCTCTAGGCCCGTGTTGATAAGTCAACTATGAGTCGATGACGTGGCGACGTAGAAGAGGAAGAGCTACATCGTAGCTACATCGTCTAACTCCGGAGTTGGCGGTTTAAAAGTGACACAGACGAAGATTTAATTGGATTTAGGGGATTTGGAGTGCCACTGAATAACTCGTAATATGTTACGTGAACATACCAGGCACGTTCTCCATTCGTTGTTTATGCGTCATGCAACGTTAGCATATCGTACGCTTATTTAGCCTTAATGTTCTCTATTTTATTTGTACTTTAAATTGTCTTTCAAGATGACATGTTTGTTCTTGGTGTTGGATTCTATCAAATACATTTCCCCCAAAAATGTGACTTAGGCTCCAGTGTGACTTATATATGTTTTTTTTCCTTTCTTTATTATGCATTTTATAGCTGGTATACTGCGGAGCGATTGATAATCCGGAAAATACGCTAAATATAATGCAGGTTTGACTCACCCAGCTGTCTGAAATAATCTTCAATGCCACTCCAGGAGTTCTTGGTGATGAAAGACTTGACCAGGCCCCACGGCTGCTTCTTGTACTTGACATCCGTATACACCCTCGCAGCAGAAGACACGCACGTGGTGTTTTAAAATGTCTTACGGTGACCCACGCAGATCTGGAAGCTTGCTCTTACTTGAGTCGACACTTGCGCTTGGTGTGACTTTTGATGTAGTAGCGATTCTGCGTGTAGAAGTAGTCATGGTAGGGCACGTCGTGGGTGTACACCTCAGAGTCCACCAGGTAAGACTGGCCCTCCCGAGACTCTTTGTACAGCGTCTGACAAGTGGACAGAATCGTTCGACTTCAAAGAACAACAAAAAAAAAAAGAATATTTCTGGCTTTGAAAAAACAAAACGTACCTGGTACTCCGTTGCCGTGGAGAATTTTCCAATCAGAGGGTTACTGATGGTTATGGTGTAGTTCAAGCTCCTCTTCATGTCCCCGCTGGGTCTTTTGCCACGCCACAAAGCTCGGATCTGGACAGGACACCGATTTTGCCAGGCGGAACACAAAATCCGCCCGGCAGCGCAAGGAGAAGAGCACTCACTGGTTATCTTGCGCACGCTCATGAAGCGGCGGATGAAGGCGGACTCGTGAAGAGCAGGTCGAACATTCGGCTGGCGCCATGTGGAAAACCTTGTTGAGGTACAGGCGACCCTGCTCCTTCGGCAGGCCAACTCGCTCCTCGGCTGGGGAAGGACAGGAAGTGGATTTCGCCACAAATCTGAACCGTCCGATGCGACACGGGCATACTTTTTGTGACGGAAAAAAGGTCTCATTCGTTTGTACAAACGAAACAAGAAGGGCAGGCAGAGTGCGCAGCCGATTAGCAACGCTCTCCTCGGCTGACGCCCATATCACTCACCAGACCAGGCCCCGCCTTTTAAAGCCACGCACACTCAAAGTCACAGATAGACCAGTGAAGAGCCTGAGAATGGACTCCCCAAGTGGGCAACTTCTCAAACGTGTTTATGGCATCTTTATTGGTTTTAACGGACCAATTTTCAACGTTATTTCTGCTTGCACTTAAAATATTGTTAGTAAAGGTTTTTAGAATGGCGGCAGGTTGGACTCTGTGGAAATGTGAACATTTTTTTAATTTTTAAAATAATAAGTGCATTTATTATAAGTAAGAACATTTGAAATATGACCTTTTTTTTTCGTTTTTAAAATCATCTAAAAATGATGTGGCCCATCTGTCTGTTAAAAAAAAAAAAAAAAAATTGCCCACAGCTCCCCGTTTGCATCTTCCTCACCTTCTTCCACACTCTCCGATCCGCTCTCCTGAGACACGCCGCCCTCTGCCGGGGAAGGTCGTAAACGCGCGGCGACCGATTCCGGTTCGGAGCGGTCCGCAAATGGAACGGGACTGCGGCGCGGAGACAGGGAGATGCGGCGCTCCTCCTGCTCGACAACGGCGAAATAGTTAGCGGAGAGAATAGTTGGGCGGACGTGGCGCGACGTCGCTCGACGACCTCGAAAGGAGACCTCTGTGAACTGGCGGCGGAGGAGACCTCTTCATTTTCGAAGGATGGCAGCTCCGGTGCGGGAAGACGAATGGTTGGCATCTTCTCCAACTTAGCAAAAGAGCCATCGTCGCCTCCGTGCCTTGCAAACAGACGGTCATGAACAATCACAATTAACTCAAAACGAACATGCAAAGAATCCCAGAGGCAAGACTCGAACCCTAATCATCATGCTGCAGGTCATGGACGGTTGGCCCCAATTTTTCATTCGCACCATCTTTCGATTCATTTAAAACTTCATTTCTCTCATTTCTTTCCTCATTTATGAGTTGCTATTCCTGCGCCATTGTCATACGTCTGCATGGGTATTGTGAAAACAACCCATTTGTGTGCATTCACCTGCTCTGCATGCTTAAGTCGGCAGGAAACTGTGTGTTCTCCATCTCCTCATGGCTCAGGCCCAGCTCATTTCCATAGTGCTGCTTGACCATCTGCCAAACCTCTGCGTTGGTCAGCGACTGGTAGTGGGGGGGGAAAGTCCATTAGTCTATTATTTTGGAAGGCGGCAGGAAGTAGAAAGTGAGTTGGGCGGCTTTGTATGTATGATCTAGATTTTGTCTTACAAGGTCTCCAGTGGAGACTAGCAACAGAAAAGAAGACACAACACCAGCTAATACATCGCAGGACATAACAATTATATTATTAACTAGATAACAGGCATTGAGCAATGAGTGCTATATTGCTGGTAACATTCACAAGATGTTTTCTTGACCACAGAAATATTGTGAATTTTGGTACCTCAGCATGGACACCAGAAAAAAAAATGCAATGCATACAAGCAAGCGCGAGTAAATCTGGAAGCATTCCAAAATTGTGCTTGTCTCTTAGCATGTAAAATGAAATTTGAAGGCATCTATCCGCATTCACATAATGCGCATTTGACACACAAAAGCCTTTTTTTTAATGCACACCACCATTTGTGCAAATGTCTGTCTTTTAGCATTCCTGGACAACATATTATTGATACCATTTGCACAATTGGAGGGAAATGGCATTACGGGGTAAATTCACACAATAGTATGAGTGATGGTTTTTCCCTGAGTATCCACTTAATGCATTTTAGACATAACATCAATTCAATTATTATTTGTCTCTCAGCAAGTGTGTGTATTTTTTTTTTGAGGGGCAAAATTAGATACAGTAATAGCAAATATGTCTCTCTGACAGCATTCGCATAATAGCACTACAGCGGTGCGTCTAGTCTGGGAAATACAATACATGCATATTCTAAATTAAACGTAGATGTAATGTGATAATGCTCATTTCTCAGCATTCACACAGTATTACAACAGGCGAGGCTTGTTTCACCATTCACACGATTTTTTTTTTAACACTACCAGCTATGTGATTATTCCTCTCTCACCATTCACCCGTTTTGAGTCTGAAAAAATCACAACACAGTATAGCAGTCTTGCTTCTTAGCATTTTACACATACCGGTAACCGACATTATGGGATATGTAAAGCAACTGTGTTATTTATCGCTCAGTTTCAGATCATGTTTAAGGCGTTTAAGTGTTGGTCTGTCAGTATTTATGCGAGTTGACGTCCAACAAGCAGCAACAGTGTCAACACTCGAAAGTCTCTCAGTAGCTGCTTGAACTTGAACGCAACACGGCACGTGTTAAAACAAAAAAGCACATTCGCGTCAACGCTGGTCTTCACGTCAAAATTGAACAATAAAGCGTTTTATTATTATTTTTATTTTATTTTTAAAAAAGCTTACTTGCTGGAGGTAAAATTCCCCACAGCCGGCAGCACGACGGTCGGTCAAAGTGTGAAGTGAAGTTCAAGGAAAAAAAAAACATACACACACGCACACACACTTCCCGGAAGTGGAGACACACCGCCCACTTCACTTGACTCAAAAACAAAAAAAACTAACAAAAAGACCCTCAAATAAAGCCAGATCTTTTTCGTATCGCTATTTAAATTGTCTCAAGAGTCCACCGTATGTTCGTGTGCCACATGCAAATTACCCCGTCCGCCCCCTTGTTTGGAAACTTCTGAGGTCAATGAACTTTACATGGGGGTGTTTTTATCCCCACTCTCTCTCACTCACACACACACACACACACACGCACACACACACACACACACACACACACACACACACACACACACACACACACACACACACACACACACACACACACACACACACACACACACACACACACACACACACACACACACACACACACACACACTCACTCACACACTTGCGAATCCACTATACTATACAACGGCAAAAATCGCTCAGCGATGAGATATTTAAATATAGGGGCGGCCACTTCATTAGGTACATTTGCACAACCAATTGCAGCAGACTGTATTTTCTTTGCAAGGGCTGAGCATGTAAATTAACATAGTTGCATATTACTCAACTCCACAAACAGGAAGAGGATAAATAAACCAGTCAAACGGCACACTGTGTAGTTTTACGGCGAAACTTTCGGTTAACCTACACAGTATTAAAGAGCGGATACAATACAATACATCCTGATTTATATAGCGCTTTCACAACAGCTGCACCTGTAACAAAGCGCTTCACAAAACAGTTAAAATATTAAACACAACACACGCTTTGTTGTTTAAAGCAGTTTGAGAGGAGGAAAGGAGAGAATCAAGGTGTCCTTTCACCAGTGCATCAGAAACGTCATGCTCAAAATGTGCACACGTCGGCGACAAGCTAATTCATTTGGAAATAATGAAAAAATATATATATTTTGATTGAGCAAACATCTTAGCCGGAGGCTAATAAACAGGTGATAATTTGCCTTGAACAATATTTTCGTAAGGAAAAAAATAGTAATGTTTACTTTATCTAATGACTACTCATTTGCACCCAAAAAATTAAAATAACAACACGTATTTAAAACATGAGGGAAGCATCTTGGCGGGCGACTAATAAATTACCAACAACGCAGTCATATATGCAGTCAACATTTGTATGTAAAAAGACTTGCAGGCCATAAATATTAACAGTGTGGTTGTAAATGAGAGATGCCTTCTCTGTCCACATACTCACAGGCTAGGTGAGGATCCCCATAATGACACTTTGTGAGTTAAATGTTTCATGTAACTTCCATTTTCCTGTCCTGCTTGCTGTTCACAACGCCGACAACCTCAAAACCGGCACGACTCCAGCTGGAGCCGTCTCAGACGGACTTTGGGCCGATAAGATAGGTGCTGGTGGTTATATCGGTCAGGGTAAAGTGACATGGTTGCACTCTGTATTCCAGTTGGGGGGGGGGGGGGACTTTGATCATATGGGTGTGATGTAAGGTTGTCGACAATTGAGAATAGCAGCAAGCTAGGTTTCCTTTCCAAAATAATTGCCTGCATTTTTGAAAAATTCGACGTAGAAACAAAGACAAACAAAAAGAACTATAAATGCTAAACTGGTGTATTGAATATCAGAGAGAAACACTGCCGATTCGGTTCGCGACATTTTTCTTTTTTTCCGACTAAAAAGTTGTTAAGTCGAGTTGAAGTCAATTAAGTCATGACGTTTTTGATCTATAGTGCCGAGACTGTTGGTTTGAATCTTTTAAGACGGGTGGGGGGCAGAATCGCCAGCGCTAGCTAGCGAGGCTAACCACTACGCTCTTCTCCGGCCAGCTTATTCTTGTACTCTCTGACCCGCACCGAAGCGCGAAGACCGTGTCGCCTTGTTGGCTAGACATTTTCGCTGCTGCACAGAGCATTGAAAGTCCCGAAACAGCAGCAGACGGCCGAGTTGAAAGTTTCTGTCGAATTGTCCGACTGGAAGCCAAGCTAGCAAAAAAGGTGATTACGATTAGCCGACTTAAGCCGCTAAACATCATTGAGGAGTAGTGAAGTCAAATGTTACGGCAAATGTTTGATTTATTGGATACAAGCTCATCTCTTTTCATGTCGTGTCATGATATTTACATATCTTTAATACACATTTGAGAATCTTTCTTGAGAGAGTGGCTGCCTTTCCAGCAGCTCTTATATTTTGTTCTTCTACTTCTTCCTTCATAACTTTGCTATTGTGAATTGGGAATTTCTCCATTGCGAGACTAATAAAGGTTTTCTTATCTTATCTTATCTTTCATTTATTGGGGAATTTACAGTGAGGTTTTTTTTGGTTTCATTTTAAATGTCATTATGTTCCTTTTACACAAGAGGTGCAGCTGGAATTTTCCATAAGTTACCAATAATCGAACCGAAACGCAATATATCCTTTTTCAACAGAAATGTGCAAAGAAAATGTAAATGCTTTATAGACGAGGTAGCCGGAAAATATTCTGTACTTATGCGATTGCACCATTGATGCTTATTCCACTGGCAAAAGTAGGTAACCCAAAATGTCTGACGTAAATGAATACCGCTCATGCAAACTCATCATTGTAGCATGAGTGGATGCGAAAAAACAAACATAAACACACATGCTAACGTTAGCTTAGCCTGTTGCACCATACTCCCCAGTCTCCGCTTTGCTGCGGCAGCAGCAATTACATTGCTGCTCTCAGTCCGTTCCCCTGTACTCCTCCATTGCTATCGTTTGCCGCCAGTCCAATTTTTAAGTTAAAAAGAAAAATGAAACAAGCATATGGGCAGTGCAGTGGAAAAGCAGCATCAATACAGTGAGAATACAACTTCCTTGGCGGAGGTAATATGAGCACGACCGAGTCAGCTGTGGTGGGCTTTACCTTGTTCAGCAGCGCGTTCTGCCAGAGGCGGAAAACCCCGTTGAAACTTTTCTCTCTCGCTGAGAAGGAAGTGAAGAAGAGCTGCGTGTGGGAGGAGAGGGGAAGGGAGGGTGCAAAGCGAAACACAAATCACTGATCGCGTTGCAGATAAATCGGCGTCAGCCTTCTCCGTCATGACTGCGATAAAGAGATTGGCACCTTCTCCTTGCTGGTGCAGATCTGGATGGCGTTGGGTATGAATCGCGCCGTTTTCTCCCTGCTCATGTGGCTGATGTCTTTGAGGGCCAGGCTAATCTGCAGAGGGGACACATCAAAGGGCAAAAAAGACCCACACAAAAAAGTATTCTTATTGTGATTTGGTCTCTGTCCTTGTACTGATGAGAGTGTTTCAGCAAGAACCGAACACATGTTGCCAGTCATAATGGCAACGTAAGATGGCTGCCCTCTCGCTTCATCCACAAGAGGCCAATTGTTAGCCTATCATATATAAATCTGTGCTTTCATTTATTCCACAAATGAAATATTAACACAAATACCGTCTTTAGACCAGTGGGGCTGATGGTGGCAAAAACATCCAAACTATTCTTGGAAAGAACATTTTCGATTCGACTTTCGTCTACCTTTCATGATTCAAGTGTGTGACAAGATCATTATTACCTTAGTGCCACGGAAAACGTTGCTGTAGAAACACAGACAATTGTGGGTGAGGTAGAGACGCCCCTGCAGGAGGATGTCTCGCTGGAGAGCACACGGGTAGTCTGAGAACGAACACACACACACAAATGCATAAATATGTCCCGATTTTCACTGATTTTATTCCCCTTCCCTTGTCGAAAAAGGAAACGACATCATTTCAATGACGCTTTGGTTTTGTTTTGTTGTTCCTTCCGGGATTTTCTGTATTTTGTTTGCTGACACTAAACGCGACACTCACCAAGTAGGAGTATATCTGAGCTCGCCACATCTTTGAACAACCTCCGGAAGTCATCCAGCCTCTGTTTGTAGGTGGGCACGGGAGCCGATGGCACTCCGATACAGTTCGTCTGGTTGTCTGAGCTCTGAAAGACAAAAAGGAGACATATTTGGCATTCTTTTCACAAATTTAAGATCATTCCCAGGTGTCTTAACATGTCTGTGACATGCTTTTATCATAATAGCCCAAGGAGCAAGATCAATGTGGGGCCAATGCAGAGTATGGCTTCCGTTGCCATGTCAACTTGGGGTCGTGTTTCTTGTCGCGCCCCATGTCCCGTTGTGTATATAAAACACAAAGATTCCAAAAGTCCTCTTAGCTTAATGCTAACAAACATCCAAATCCTCACTAATGTGCTAACGGCTTAGCATCGATAGTTGCGGCGATAGAAGCAACAGATATTTGAATACAAAGAGTGGAGCAACACAAATAGACATTATACAAATGACTAATATTGTGGTTTAATGATGTTGATACTCTATTTTTATACCGTACAATGTTATAGACACAACACAAACCTTTTTAGGTTTGATTTCCCCACAACAGGATCACACTCCAGAAACCCAACACTCACATTAAAAGGTCAATTTACATCATACAATATATCCTCTTAAGGTCATAACATTTTTTTGTGCTTAACAATATTTTCACCTCCTTTTTTGGTATCATTACCTCCTCTCCTTCCTCGTCAGAGACCTCATCCTCTATCAACGACATTGTCTCGTCCGTGATGTCATCTCCCACGCCAGACCAGTTTGAAAGCTGGTCCATCTGCTCTGGCGCGCTGTGCGTGTACAAAAAAAAAAAAAACGTTTTGTGTGCATGTGTGAGTGAGTGAGAGAGAGAGAGAGAGAGAGATCCTATTAGGTGTAAGAGCTTTTTGTTTTGACACCGTGACGAATTCCGCTGGGGTTTTAAGTGGAGGACTTGGAAACCTCTGTCTAATGAGTTCTAAAGTGAATGTCATCAAACATCTCACGGCCCGAGCCCTGAGGGAATTCATTAGAACTGGTTTGACGGCATGGAAAAACAAACACGCACACATTTTGACTCTCTATAAACCTTTACACTTTCTACCATTTTGTATTTGGGCCAAGTGTGGAGTGCACCACAAGAGCCAGTAGCTTGTGCTGTGGTAAAGTTACCATGAATAGGTCTGGATAAAACATTTTAAAAATATTTTGTCCCATGAACTCTGGCAAGCAACAAGTGACGGAACAATTTGATATCCATGGGGGGTAGAAGTAATTGCAACCTCCCTGCCCCCCCCCCCAAAAAAAAACATGCTGTACAGTACTGCAATGTACTGTTGATGCCACAAAATGGTGGCAAAAATGACTACTTTTCTTGAAAAGTAAGATCAACTCACTTCATACTAATTAATGCGGGGACCTGTGCACAAATCGCATATGCAATATTTTTTTCAGCAAGTAGCGATGAAAAAAATCCAATGCCTAATTACTTTTACTGGGGTACGCTTTTAAGGGGGGGGTCCTCAGTTTACGCCGATCTCGATATTTCGAGGTAGCAAATACGAGGTCATGATGCACAAGAGATGTCGCTTAGTTCTCGCCATATTTAGCGCTTTTCATTTTATTATTTTACAGGTATCGTGTATGAGTGTTTTTCATAAAAAATATTTTCTTCACTGTGGTGGATTACGACTCGTTCCGATTTACTTACAATTTGCTGTTACGAACCACGGACACGTCTAAATTGAGTACTCAACTGCTAATGCTAGCTCGTATTTTTTAATTTAGTTGTATTGATGAATGTATCTCAGTATTATATACTATTTAGTGATTTATTAGAGCTCTCGTATAACGTATTATATTTTGACACAAGTACATTTCTTTGTAAGTTGTCGGGTTAAATTATTAAATTTTATTAAGTATTTGGCACACAATTTATTGTCAGGCTAAGCGTCTTCCTGGTGAACATAAAAATGAGCCAAAAAAAACCCAACACACCGAACAACATGAATGGGGAGTCTTTGTAAAAAAAAACGTTTTTGGTACACCACTACTTTGTTTAGCAGGTCCTGGGAGCTTACCCTAAAGCCGTTTGTTCAGCGTGGAATTAAACAATAACGCTTCTTTATCGGTCTCGGTGTTGAAAGACGACAGTTATCGCTCCAAGTGGATCTAAACTACCCCCCCCCCCCCCCCCCTCTCCAACCCGAAACAAACTACTGTCATGACTCGACAAGAACCGACAAATTGTCAACCTACCTGACTCGGAGTGGACCCATTCAGGAATGCGTGACGACGAGATTACGCTCCCAGTTGGTCTACTCCCAATTGTCTTTATTTGGGGAAACGCTCGCAGGTTTTGTACACGTTTTGTTTAGTCTGCAGGTGCAGCTCATACCTTCAAGTGTGATTGCCTGCTCATTGGAAACATTTATGGAGGAATCCATTTTGAACAGACGGGGGTATTCTAACCTGCGGTCCCTGGGTTACACCAGACCCCTGAGTGCAAGTGATCAGGTCCACACCGCAATATTAAACATTACTAAAACCTGACAAATTCTCATAATATATAACACCACCATTCCTTCGATATTTTTTAGGACTTCCTCATCCCCTGCTAGGTACTTAAATCTCACACTTTAAAACTATGTGAGACATGCGGAGAGACCAGTCGAAGAGTAACAAAGGCAGACACCAGTTTATCCTTTTGTTCTGTTTTCAAGCCCGCACGTTTAATCGCTTGGGAGCTGTCGGACTCGTACAGGCATCCACGCGGGCAAAGTACACAACACAAATACACGCACTCACAAGCGTAAAACAAAACGACACAGTTCTGTCAAAAACGTCACAATAAATAGACTCATCTCATTCCATATTCTGTTCATAATTCTTCTGTACAGAGATGATAGCGTGTGATTTGTGTACAATGGAAAAGAGCAACCACACGCATGATGATGAAGATGTAAACAAAAGGGCCACACGATAATTTAAGATCATGCAGAGGGATCCGGAGTGCACCTACTTGAGGCACCGAATAATCACAAATACAGTACATCTTTTCTCTTTGACCTCAAATGAAGTTGCACACACGCGCGCACACAACAGGGAAGCACAAAAGGCGGAATGTGATGGATTGCAGACCGGAAAAAAACCCAAAACGAAAAAAACCCCATCTATTCTTCCAGAGTACGGAAAGCGTTCTGCATATCTTCCAGCAACTGCGCGTACTCGCCCTTTATCTTGGCCTCGCCGTCCTTCACCGGGTCCTGCATTGATGCAACGACAAGTTTGTAATGAATCCAATGAAAAAAGTTAACCGCAATAAAGTAGGATCATTTCGGGATTGTGCTCACATTCATTGTGTGTGAAGTTGACATAAAAATCTCCAAACCTTAAATTTCATGGAGCTGATCCTGTAGAGGACTTCTCCCATGTGCTCCCGGATCATGGCCCAGGTGATCTTGTTGTCACTCTGCGCCGTGGTCTCCACTGCGTGGCGCGCCATGTCGTAGAACGCGATCATGTTGGACAGGATGCCCACCGTCTTGTAGAAGGGACAGAATCTGTGGGGGAGCATGTGCTGTCACTTCACTCATTCAATTCAATGTTCGCCAACATGTTTGACTGCGTTACATAAATCCAGCATCAGCGAGAATCTGGGCTTTTACAATAAGGCCTTATTGCATTGGCTGATAGCCAGCCAGCTAGCTAGCTAGCCATCCAGCCAGTTAGTTAGCCAGCCAGCTAGCCATCCAGCTAGCTAGCCATCCAGCCAGCTAGCCATCCAGCTAGCTAGCCAACCAGCCAGCTAGCCATCCAGCCAGCTACCCAGCTAACTAGCCAGCCATCCAGCCAGCTATCAATTTAAAAATCTGACCTGTCATAAGGCGTGTAGCCATTCTGTTGCAGGAAGTCGTCTTTAATCAGCTTGGCCACTTCCAGCGTGATCTTGTCCGTTTCCGCCAGTGACGCCTACCACAGCAAAGTCATCAGGTGAGTGCTTCTCTCTCAAGTGCCTTTTTTTTTTAAAAACTGCAATGGTGGCAATTCACCTTCCCGACAAGCTGCACAATCTCAGCCAGGTCCTCCTCCTCCTGTAGGATCTCCTTGGCCTTGGTGCGCAGTGGCACAAATTCGGCAAAGTGCTTGTCGTAGTACTCATCCAGGGCACGGGTGTACTTGCTGTAGCTGATAAGCCAGTTGACCGAGGGGAAGTGTTTCCTCTGGGCCAGCTTCTTGTCCAGTCCCCAGAACACCTGACACGAGAAGACGGGACGTCAAAGAGCGTCATGGAGCACAAGCCATCGGCATTGGCTGAGTACGGTTCGTTACCTGAACGATACCAAGTGTGGCTGACGTAACGGGATCAGAAAAGTCACCACCAGGGGGCGAGACACTAGGAACAAAACACATTTTTAAAAAAGGGACATACTGTAGAAAACGTGTATTTTTTTTTTTTTAATCGCTTTTTTGGGGGGTCTTTACTCACGCTCCGACGATGCTCACGCTGCCCTCCCTCTCTGGGTTTCCCAGACATTTTACCCTTCCGGCGCGCTCGTAGAAGGAGGCCAGACGGGCTCCCAGGTAGGCCGGGTAGCCGCTGTCTGCAGACAGAAACACAGGGCTTATTTTCACGTACATCCCAACTTTGATGCACTGGCTCCACCTTAGGGCCACTCTTGTTTTGCAATTCAAATACTCCATACAAGCAAAATATCTTAAATCCACAAGAATCCCAACATGTAAAATATTCAAATGTAGTATTTGTTAAATTAAATTTAAAGTAATAACAAATATAAAATCTGGATACCAAATATAAAATCTAGATATTTTACTACTTCAGAGAAATAAAGACTTAAACTTAAATTTTATTGAGATATACAGTACAATAAAAGCAAAATGAATTGTTAAAAAAATTAGGAAAATGTCAAATTTAGCTTGTGTATGAAAAGAACAATAACATACATTTTTGTCCGATTGAGAAAAAAAAATTACTGCCGTCAGTTTTTTTTAAGTTGAATGCAACAGCAATTTTCCTTTTAAAAAAAAACATTTTTAATTTAATTATGTAAATACTATTTCATATAGTTATACATGTTTTTTTAAACAAAATTGTAAAATAAAACCGGCCGATGACATCGTTTTTTTTAGATTGTTTTGTAAAGTAAAAAAAAAAAATGCTCAATCAATTTAATGGCAGTGTTAAGAAACACCTACACTGGATGAATTGTATCTTGTACATATAGGATCATATTAATCATGAATGAAACTTTTTTTTTTATCCTTTTTCTTTAACCAAGGCAGTCTCCGCACTTACCAGCGGGCATCTCAGCCAGACGTCCCGAAATCTCCCTGAGAGCTTCGGCCCAGCGGGAGGTGGAGTCAGCCATCATGCTGACGTTGTAGCCCATGTCTCGGAAATACTCGGACAGCGTGATTCCTGTCCCCACCCCAAAAACAAAACAGAGCAAACCTATCAAGCAAAGAGTGATGGAGGACTTTTATGATGGCTGCCAGCATGTACCCGTGTAGATGGAGGCTTCTCGGGCAGCTACGGGCATGTTGGAGGTGTTGGCCACCAGCGCTGTTCTCTTCATGATACTTTCAGTCTTGCCGTCCACCTCCATGGTCAGCTATGTGGGGAAGGCAAAAAAAATAAATAAATAAAAAACCGTATCAAGAGAAAAGTCCACACAAAAAGTCCAGAACTGAGATTCAACACGGCAGACGTGTTAACCACTGGGCAACCGTATCGCCTCATTCACTGAACGAACCATTATTTTCTTCATCCATTAATCTGTCAATTATTTTGTCAATGAATCTGTTAAAATTAAAAAAAGAATCATCATCTGAGGATTTGGAAAAAGGTATCAAAACTATGAATCGATGATCAAAAATGATCAATTAATGTGATCATTAATTATTTGTCGATTAATCGTGACACCTCGAGATTCAACAACACGACACTTAGGATTGCATTTTTTCACAATTGTTTTGAAAGCCATTTGAGAAAGACGACACCGATTTCTTTTGTCTTGCGGTTTTCTATTGTCCACAGATATTTATTTGTATTCCTTTTCGACTGCTTTTTCTTGGCGGTATGTTGTTGCTTTTCAAAATCAAGCATCAAGTCGGTGTCATTTTTTTAAAAAATTTCGCTCCTCAAATTCTGCCGAGCGTCACGTGTGCCAAAAAAAATCGAGAAACACCTCCAAAATTTGGAGATGCTATTATTTATTTGCTTCTTTTTTTGTCCCGGTGGGTTTTGGGACACAACCGGGCTGTGTCGCGTCAATCCTGCCCGGCAACAAATGTGCGACGTAGTACTGCAGCTATCAAATGTTTGTAGACTCGAGTAATGACGACAATTGTGAGAGAAAATGGATGGGAATGAAGAACAAAAACACACAGCAGTGATGATGACATGAACTAGGAGCTGGCAAAGTTTCCCACCTCGGGGAAATCTCGCAGCACTTCCGACATCTCGTTCCCGCGCTCGCCGCAGCCCACGTAGACGATGACGTCGCTGTTGGAGTATTTGGACAGCGACTGGGAGATGACGGTCTTCCCGCAGCCGAAAGCGCCGGGAATGGCTGTGGTTCCTCCCTGCACGCACCTGGAATTCAAGCAAGAGGTTCAAGAGATCCATGGCGGAGGATCGCTGCGTCTTCACAAGGGGGGGGGGGCATTTTTAATGGACTAACGGGAAAAGGGCGTCCAGGACTCTCTGTCCAGTCAGCAGCGGGTGATTGGCGGGCAGCTTTTCCGTGACGGGCCGGATTTGTCTGACGGGCCACACCTGCACCATGGTGAACTTCTCCTTCACACCCTCGAACTCCAGCTCCATCACCACGTCCTGAAGAAATGTCACCGACGTGTTGTTAACCCTTTCAGGGACAGCGGTTACCACAGCGGACATCTTATCAGTTTTAGCATTAGCGTTTTTTTTGTTGGGCATGAAAGGGTTAAAACACGTTTTTTTTATTTGTCTCCTTCAAACCAAAAATAATGTTGGGGAACTCACGGAGAGGTCATAGTTTCCAGGTGGAGCCACGTAGGTCACAGTGCCTCGGTTTTTGGGCGGGAGCATGATTTTGTGCTTGATGAGGGAATTTTCGTACACCATCCCGTAGATGTCGCCACCTGTGATGTGACTACCAACCTAACACAGAGAAGTCGAAATATCCATGGGAATCAACTCGCCGGCAGAGCACAGGACATAAAAGGCCTACAAATACAAACACACTTTTTTTTTTTAAAACATATGCCCCAAAATTCTTTAAAAAAAACAAAAAAAACAAATAAAACGCTGCTGGTTGGCCACCATCCACACGCCCACGTACCCGCAGACTCTTGACGGGGGAGAATTCCCACTTGATGTCTCGGTTGAGGGCTCCGATGTTGACGCCTCTCGGGATGTAGATGCTCTGCGTGAGGTCGTTGATGTCCTTCAGGGGTCGCTGGATGCCGTCGAAGATGGAGCCCATGATTCCCGGGCCCAGCTCCACGGAGAGCGGCTTGCCGGTACGCAGCACCGGGTCGCCGACGCACACGCCGGCTGGGTTCCAAGGTCAGGGAAATACAAAGAGACTCTCCCTCGTTGTGAAATGTGGGATACAAATTTGCATCAGATCATATTATGTCAACATGGATCACGATTGGAGTGAATTTGTATCGTATTAAAATTCAGGTGAACCATTTTGTAGCATAATCGGAGTGGATCGGATAGTATCGTAATTGAAATGCATGGGGGGGATGTATATCGCATCAGCTTCTGTGACGGAGATGCACATCCAGAGCATCTAACCGAGCGGGTGTAGGGACTGTATAGTTCACATCTGGCCTTCGACAAGGATACACGTCTCCTCATAGACCTGGATGGTGGCCATGTCGCCCTCCAGCCGGATGATCTCTCCCACCAGCTCGCTGTGCCCAACACGCACCAGCTCGTACATGGCTGCCCCTGCCATGGCAGTTGCTGTCACCACTATAGAGTGAAGGAAAAAAAAATTGTACATAAAAAAATACAATCAAAATACGGGCTTTCGGGACCAGAGAAACAATACACGGTGTGGCAGTAACCTGGTCCGGAGACTCCATGCACATATCCAAACTGGCTCTCTCTGTCCTCATCTCGGATCTTGGGCAGCTTGGATGTGTCCATCTTCACTGGTTTCTAACTAGGACACAACAAAAAAAAAGGAATCATGTGCATCAGTTGTGGCCCTTAAACACTTTTTCCGTGACCTTCACTGTCCCTCCTTCTTGGCCTGGGAGGCTGCTTGTCTCGTGTCCATGGAAGGCGGCACCATTAGGCAATTGATGTAACTGCAGCAATAATAATGAATAAATGACCTGCAAATATTGACAAGCGGTACGTTCATGTATGCGTGTGTGTTAGCTTGATCATATCATTCCGATCCTTCTTGCATTCCACGTAAGGACAGGGAGCAAAACCACAATGCTTGAGATCATGTGACCGTGGCACATGACTTACTGGCCAGATAAGGAAGTGGAAAATGAGCATTGAGCGTGCACACTGTGACTGTGAATGGGGAAGATAGCAATGCCCATTTTTAGTATGGTTCATATTTAATAATAGCTCGTCATCACTGTACTTCGGTGAAAAGGTGTACAGCTGGTCATGTATCGTCCTCAGACTTAAAGGGAGTGTGTGCGTGTATAGGTAAATACCATGTGATTAGAATTTTACATGTAAGCGTCACAGCCCTGACATCCTGGTGTCAATTGGAAAGCTTCTTCAAAACGAGTTAACCCGTTTTGAACTCGGCTAATTAACCCGTTTGGAAATGGGCTAATTCGTATTATTTCTAACGAGTGTTATGACACAACATGTTTGGCGCCCCTGATTCATTTGACGCAACCGTGTCGCCTACTGTAATTACAGCGAATAACCTTCAAAATAGGCCCGTTACCACCGTTACCACCTTTGCTTAGACTTCATGTTCATATGACAATAATAAGGTTGTTCGGTAACACTGACACAATGTGAGTCGTTCTCGGCCTGAGGCAGAACAGGGGGTCCCCGGCATTTTTGCCGCAATGGGTTGCTAGCCTTAAAAAAACAAGCAATTCTGAATTAAATTGCGTACGCGACGGTGTCTGAACAACGACATGTTGTCGTAAGAATATATATGGCTCACCGTGTGGTCGCGAAGCGGCTGTTTTGCTGTCTTGCTTCGAGAGAAAACGACGCGCGATGGAGTGCGTGACAGCAGCAGACAGAGGTCAGCTGACTTCATTCACTGGACGGAAGCTGCCGCTGCTCGGGCCGCCATTTTGGATCATCCCCCGGAACTGCACGAAACAAAATCAATCCACTATGAATATTTGTCTCGAACGCTCGGATATCACTTTCGATATTTATTGCTATTGAATAATGTATATTAATTTTATGATGATTTAATTTAAAGAAATGGCCAAGTGACTTTTCGAAAGTAGCGAAGGCAAATCGCGCACGTGACTAATATTTATGCACTGACGCTTGAGCCAAAATGTAGCCGCTCGAGGAATCTGACTGTAGTGGCTTTAGCGCTCATTTTTAACCCCTGAGATGGAGCGAACCATGGACTTTAACTGCATAAATGATGTGTCTCTTTTCAGTGTTTTTATTTACAAGTACCAATGGATGAGTTGGTTTCAAACTTAGTTGAACCTGGCATTTTAAAAAACAGGAGCGATCCAAGATTAAAAAAAAAATCTTCCATGTTGGCTCTAAGGCCTATGGGTTTTGTAATGAAAGGGGATGAACAGTACACATTTCGACTTTTTTTCTTTCCTTCTTTGTCTTGTTTTTCCTCAAAGCTCTGTTTTATATGTATTTTTTTTAATGTTAATTTTATGTATGTTTTTGAGTCTCAGCCTAAGAGAGGGCATTGACAGGTCATTAAAATACATTAGCATTTCCTCTCATTCTATTTATCATGTCTTAACCTACTTACTAGCAAGGGCTGAATGTTTTTTTTAAAGAATCTAACTGCAATTTTTTCCTCCTTAATACTGCGGTTTAATATCCAATTATTTTTCAAGGTGGTCGTCCCATTTATTTTATTAAAACAAGCACAAACAATAAATTTATCTGTTACAATAAACAATATGAGACTTATATGTAATTGTTTTGGTCTTATAGGTTGGGCTTATGCGTCGCATAAAGTTAAATGAACCATTAATTAATTTGAAGGACAGTTTAATAAATAACAACTCTAAATTAAAATAAAACACTTTGATTTGCAGTCTTAATCGTTCACTATGACAATTTCATAAAACTCTACCAAACACACACACAAAATGATCGTTTTTCCTTTTTATTCTCACAAGTGTCCCAATAAAACTAGTGATTGTTGTTACAATATTTAAACGCTCGAAAGAAACACACACAACCAACACAAACTTTGACTGTAGTTTACACCCTGACAGAACAAAATCAGGGCACACGCGTAAGTCTCTATACCGCCAGTGCGCGTGCGCGATGCTGCGAGTGCGCGTGCGCCGGGTCAGGGTTGACAGTCTCCCCACAATCGTGGAAAGCGGTGCGGCGGCTAAGCTAACCGTCGCAACGAGCTACATGTGGAGGGTAAAACGAGAAGGCATCCCCGACCCCAACTCTGTCAAATCTCCCCGTGCCCGCCAATTACTACGCTAAAAGTCGAGACTCGGTGAAAATTATATCCGTTTAGGATGAAAGGGTGAGTGTTCGCGTCTCAAGCTGCGAGTCAAGTCGTTGCCGACTGCATTTTGTCACCGGGGGACAGAGACGGCGAGGCTAGCCAAACTAGCTAGCTTAGCCTAGCCCGGCTAAGCTATTTTTAAACTCGATACCAGAGCCGGTGGTGGATGAATAAAAAGAAGCCCGCGACAGCGCGGTTGATGACCGAACGTCATCGCCAATTGCCCGCCGATTTCAAGCCGCTGCGTGTGGAATGCTTGCGGCCGTTTCGAACTAGCGAGCAGTAACTGACCCACGGATGTGCGTTTTTCCCCCCACGTTAATTAGACAGCGGGTAAAGTGAAGGTTCGTTTACTGAATTCACTCACCAACTAACTAATTAATGAGGAAACCGCATTATGTTTCTGTGTATACAAAATAAAGTAACGTCAAAGGTTAATTCTGGACTTTGGAATGTAGTCACTAAATGTCAGCAATGACAAGCGTGCGTTTTTGGTCAAGAGGGTTCATCTCGCGGCTTGGTCGTCCTTGCGGGTTCGAAACTCGGCTGTGTGAACTTCTACTTGCATGATATGTTCATTGAAAGCCTTTCAGAACGCCTGTAAGCACGTCTAAGTCCACGGTTTAAGTCAGCTTGCTTAAACTGCAGCTGACTCGACATCCTAATGAGAGCAAGCACTATAGAAAATGGATGGATGGGATCAGTTCTTCCTCACCTTTCTCCTGCATTGTCAGTGGAACTGTGTGTGTGTGTGTGTGTATGAGAGAGAATGGTGAGCGTTCACTAAGGCTGTTGTGTGCACAATACATTCACACCAGAGCCATTGTTTGTAAAAAAATAAAATTAAAATAAAGCAACAAAATTGCACCGCATATTTTCACGACACGGGCACAGTTCATAGTAAACACTACAACGCAGCAAAACCCGTCATTGTTTTATAATGATGTCATGATCATTTCAGTTTTTTTTCTCCTGTGGTCGCTTGTTTCTGTCCTTTGGTGATGTCATCTCACACCCCAAAAAGCCAAAGAAAAAGCACAGCACACCGATCGACTGCGCTGATGTGGGGCTTTGTGGTCAGCCCTTTGACCGTTTTGCTGTTGTTCCAGTAGCCGGATTGAGCTGGGGGACGTGACGCCCCACAACATCAAGCAGCTGAAGCGCCTGAACCAGGTTATCTTCCCCGTCAGCTACAACGACAAGTTCTACAAGGACGTGCTCGAGGTGGGCGAGCTTGCCAAGCTCGGTAAGGGACAACCACAATTAATATATATTTTTTTGTCTGTAATACAATGACAATAAAGGCGATTCTGATGATAGTACAGCGGAACCCGTAGCCGATCGAACACCCTGAAGATGTACAGTTTGAAAAGGATGATTAAATGGAAGTTTGGGGGCGGGGGTGTTCTCGTTTGGCAGCATACTTTAATGACATCGCGGTGGGCGCAGTGTGCTGCCGAGTGGACCACTCTCAGAACCAGAAGCGATTGTATATCATGACACTGGGCTGTCTCGCGCCCTACCGGAGACTCGGCATTGGTGAGCTACACAAAATGGAGGAAAAGCTTTTTTTGGAATTCTCTCAAGTGTTTTATTTAAATTGTTTTGCCACCTGCAGGTACAAAGATGCTGAACCACGTGCTCAACATCTGCGAGAAGGACGGCACTTTTGACAACATTTACCTGTGAGTGCCCTACGTTTTCCGATTTAATGGACATTGATTAATCTGTCTTCATCATTAAAACAAAAAACGTAATAAATGCAAAGCAAAACTGCTCTTTGAATAAAAAAAATGGTAAAGGAACACTATTTGCATTTTGTTGGAACAAGTGTAAACCATCCATCCATTTCCTACTCGTTCATTATTTCTCACCAAATACATTTTAGTGGCCGACAGTTAAATGCGGACTTTCGCCATTTTCATGCAGTTGCTATCCCCCACGAACAGTGGTGGTACACACTGAATTTTAAAATAAAGTGAATGAATTAACAGCAGCCAACTCTCATTCACCGACACCCATGTCACTCACCAGATCATGTATCGTCTTTGGAAGCCATACGCACGCACAGTCACCAATACCATCGTAGAATGTGAGGACAGCGACCCGAAGAAAACTCCTATTTTAATCCAATTGATTAATCAATAGGATGACTGTTACACTACTTTATTCTAACGCCAGATGTTCTTTTTTTTTTTAATCATTCCACCAGTCACGTGCAGATCAGCAATGAGTCGGCCATCGACTTCTACCAAAAGTTCGGCTTCGAGATCATCGAGACAAAGAAGAACTACTATAAGAGGATAGAGCCGGCAGACGCGCACGTCCTGCAGAAAAGCCTGCGAAGCCCGAGTGTATCGTCGAGCAGAGAACTTCAGAAGACGGAGTAGAGGATGGGCGTGACGGCCACGCGGACCGACCGACCGACCGACGGGCAGGCGGGCATCACCCGCTTTTCGGAAAAACCAGCACACTTGACCTGCGCATAAAAGATCTGTGACAAAAGCTCCCACCCCCTCACAAGGATGCTTTCAAAGACAGAATTGGGGAAGAAGAAAAAATGAGTACATTTGGATCCACCCCCCCCCCCCAACTTGTTTCCTCATACAGCTGATTGACAAAGTGTCCAAAAAAGTGCTCCTCCGATTGACAACCTGAGTGTGGTGTTTGAAATGCGTACTTTGCGCATGACTTGGTTTTGATGCAGTTCTAAAATGTTCAATGGGGACAGGGGGCTGTTATCCTTCATTTCTGGTTTTGAAACGGTTTAAAAGACGCACATGATGGTTTTTGTGTGTTGTTGTTTTTGTGTGTTGGGGAGGGGGTTGAATGTTTTCTCCGTTGGCCATGAGGAACAGTTAACAAAGGTGGTGGTGTGTTTGAAATTCATTTAAAACCCATTCAGCTATTCTTTTGAATTTTTGTTTGGTTTTATTTTTACATTGCAGAGGTTGAGCGTTTCAGAGGTTCTCCTGGGTTTGGGAAATAGTATTGAATGTCAATTCGTTCTTCTGCAAAGGGGAAACACATTTTTTTTTTGTCTAATGGAGGGCGACACGGCAGAGCTGGTCGCCCCCCCCCACCCCCCAACAACTTCCTGCCGAGTATTGGCCGCAGAAGTGGTCAGCTTGTGTTTTTTTCTTTTTGAAGCTCTTGTGCGAACGTGTGTGGGGGTGGGTGGGCGTGTGCCTGCGAGCGTGTTTTACCCAGAGGAAGCTCTGACTCCGAATGCATGCAAGGAGACTTGTGTCCTCTCTACTGTAGAATAAGCATGGTTTCTTTCTTTGAAGAATTTTATCTTTTTCTGGAGCTCTATATTGTATGACTTTCTAACGTCTAAATAAAGGAATTACTATTTGCAGTAAAGATGATGTCTGTCGTCAAGATACAAGTATAAGGGAAGGAAGACGCATTACTCACCCTGTGAAGGATCAGAGAGGATATGGATGTTTAGTTGACTTTACCACTTTGCCGTGTCTTTCAATTTCCGGCTTTATGGTTATGACATGTTTCCTCTTCCACAAGATGCGCACGAAAAGAAAGCATGAAAACAACAAACAGAAAGACTCGTGAGGAAAATTAAGTATTAGAACAGCCTGCGAACCAAGAAATTAAATATCCTGCAACTCGTTTTGGGTTAAATTTCGGGAGATGGAAAAAAAAATGAAGACTACACAAGCATACAAAAGTAGTTGAGACTTCCGCTTATCCATACACGCTTTTCGATTGGCTGCTTCGCCCATGCCTTGAAATCTGATTGGCTGTTTTCGCTAGGCGCCCGCCTCTTTTCCCAGCTCGGATTGTTTTGGGAGCTGGGTTGAAATAGCATGCTAGGGGGTTAGCTTAGCACACAGTTAGCTGCTCAAACATCTCTCTGAAGTTGTCGTTGGCGCTGACACCTAAATAAAATGTCCAAACTACAGGTGGGTGGGAACATGCCCTCTTATAATAGCGTTTTGTCAGCGGAGTAGCGACGAAACGGCGCTCGTTTTCGGGTTAAAAATGGAGCTAGGCTAATGATTAGCGAGCTAGCCGGGCTAAGCACATCTTGCTACTTTATTTGTTTTTGATTCAACAGTGTGCTAACTAAATAAAGCCACTGCACAATATCCAGAATACGTGTTTTGTCACACCTTGCGTACAAACGCATGCAAATGAGTCAAGAGTACTTGCAATGCTATTGGGGTTGCAGAGGCATTGTATATTTTAATGGGGGCAACGGTTGTTTCTAAGCCACCCAGGGACAAGTTCTCCAATTGACAGTATTTTTTATTTATTTTCTGCATGCAGTGTCATCGTGGATATCGTTGCATGGTTGTTTGCATTGCAGGACGGCCACAGGAAGGATCTCAGGTCAAACTGGTGAGGGTGCGTTAACCAGCCTGTCAGGCAACAGTTTGGGAAAGGATGCCAGAGATCACCGAAACCGAGACAACTGGTCGAAAACCAAAGTAAATCTTATTTGAATTATCACCGCTGTTTAAAAAAAAAGAACGTCCTGTATTTAATCAGCCTCGTTTCCCAACTATTTTGCAGAAAGAAGAAAAACAAAGAATCCCACAATGCCGGTAAAATATTCAAATGTTTAAATCTCACCCGTCTTGACCTTGCGGTCACCTACATTTCCTACTCTTGTATTCAGTTGAGCGGCACCGCAAAGAGAAGATAAATGCAGGGATCAACCGCATTGGCAATCTGTTGCCGTGTTCACAAGCGCTAAAACAGGTCAAACGCATTTGAGTGCTGTTGTAAATTCCATTCAGTTCACTCACCCTTGTCCCGTCCCGTGTATGCAGAGTAAGAACATGATCCTGGACCAGGCCTTTCGCTACATCACGGAGCTGAAGAAACAAAATGACACGCTGCTCCTGGAAGGCGGTGATAAAGTCCAAGGTAAAGATTAGATCCTGTCAGAAGACAATAAATTGTAATGCTGATCAAGAATCCCATTTTTTTCCCCCTTTAATAGTCGCAGGACAGGCGTTTTATATGAAAGCAGGCGTCTATTTTCTTTTGACACATGAGAGCGAGAGGTTTTTCCTGATTGTGATATCTGGCAGAATAAAATTCACGCAACCGATTAATGATCTCATTATCTTTTCGTGCATTTAATTGAAGAAAGGCGTTTATTTATTAGGGCGGAGGTATTTTCGTGTAATTGTATACAGTTAGGCACATGGCACAAACGGCCGTATGTTCTCGGCTTCCGCAGCGGAGGAGATCCGCCGACTGCGGCATCATTGCGAGGAGCTTCGCAAGGAGAGCGCCCACTACATCCAGCTCCTCAAAGCCCACGACATCAATTTCCTGGAAGACCCCACGGTGCACTGGAAGGGCAAGCGGCGCTGTGCCAAAGTGGCCAAAGTGACCCCCACTCATCAGCTGCCCAAGGGCATCCTCGTCTATTCCGACGGCAACGTGACGTGCCCCGCGGGAAAGGAGACCGCCCCCGGGAAGCAGCCCTCGGAAACCATCATCCTCCAGCCCCCTTTGGAGGTGAGCGCGAGCGTGAGGGTGAACGGGGCCTTGCTCCAAGTCACGACTTCCAACGCGTCGCTTCACTCCGTTCGAAGGCCGCCGGTCGACGGGCGGCCTCGCGTCGGTGGAGCAGCGTGCGCCCGAGAAGACGCCTCGGCCGCCCTCCGTGTCGTACATCACCCTCCGGCTCCCCGCCGCCGCCGCCGCCGCCTCCGCCCAGACCGGCGTAGCCCCGACTTCAGCGCCCCCGCTTCCGCTGCCCGTCTCCTGTCTCGCCACGATAAATCAGACCGCGAGGGACACCGCCCTCGGGACTGTAAGTTACACCGGCGTCCCCGACGGTCAAGCCCTCCTCCGAGCGGCGGGGGCGGCGGGGAGCACGCAAACCACGTGGACGACGCTGCAGATGGCGGGCAACACGGTGCAGCCTGTCTGCCTTGGGAGCGCCGCGCAGGCCGTCCGCCAGGTGACGGTTTGTCCCGTGGGCGCCGAGCCTCCCCCGGTTCAGCCGATTCAAATCCAGATGCGGCCTCCTCCTCCTCCTCCTCCTGCGCCTGCGCCTGCACAGCAAGCAAACCCGCCGCAGCCGCGCCCCGCCGTCCCGGTCCTCGCCCCGCAGCCGGCCGTCGTTTCCCAGCCCCAGCCGGCCGTCCTCCGGCCCGCCTCCTCGCTCGTCCCCCACCCTTCGGCGGCGCCGATCCCTCGAGCTCAACCGCAGGCGCGTGCTGCCGCTCCTCCAGACCATGCAGGTGCTGCAGGTCAAAGCCGGCGGCGGCGGCGGCGCGCGCCGCCAGAGCAGCAACCCCCGGCGTGGTCATTCTGCAGCAGGCCAACTCCCGCCCGAGCCAGCCTGTCATGAGAGAAGAAGCGAGCAACCCGCGCCCTGTCAGCATATCGTCATCATCCAAGCTTCTAATCACGCCGCGCCGCTTCAGAATCCCAAGCTCGGCTTGGTACCCGCCGCCGCCGCCGCCGCCGCCCGCGCGTCGGCGCCGCCACTCCAACGCCAACGGTTCAACATCAACATTGCAGAGCGTGGGCGGGAAGCAGCTGGTGCACATTCTCCGCGTCGGCGCAGCCTCCGGCGAGCCGCCGTCGCAGACGACGAGCCAGACGCCGCTGGGTCCGCGCGACGCCGCAGACCATCACTGTGAACGGGCAGGTTTTCGCCTCAAGGCCATGAAGACTTCGGACAAAAGCGCGTCCCAAAGTACAATTCAACTGGTCCAGCCGACCACCGCGGAGGAACCCGCCACCAACGTGGCTCTCAAGAGTCTCGGGGCCCTCAGCTCCCTCAACCAGAGCATCTCCCGGGGCCTTCCGCCGAGCGTTTCTAGCCAGAGCGACAACAGCGGCCCGACTGCGGCCACTCCGTCTGCGGCGGTGCAGCGGAAGCAACCGGCTCCCGCTCCCGGGACCGTCCCCGGAGCCGCAGCGCCCCGCCTGCCCGGCAATCCAAAGCGCCAGTCAAATCTGACAAGCGCGAGTGCGCCAAGGCTGCCGGAAAGAGGCCGCGGATCGACTCCGCACGCTAAGCGATCGGGCGGCGAAAAGACTAAAGCGCCGAAGAAAAGCGTGCGATTCAAGCTGGCTCGGACCAAAACCAGATCGCATCTCCGGCCTCGGAGGTTCCTCCGTAGCCGCTCTGACCGAGTCCGCGGAACCCCACAAAGCCCGCCGAAACCGCTCGCTTGCGTTACATCCGCGCCCGACTGCACTTAATCAGCCGGGGCCAAAAAGCGTCGGCTCGGTCGACGCGAATGCCGACGATGTTATTTCCGGTCGAGCGAGTGCAGTCACGGCCGTCGGCGCGGCATCGGCCGCGGCTCCGGCGTTTGGAGCCGCGGCCGCGAACGCCAAAGCGGCCGCGGCTTCAAACGGGAGCTCGGCGGCGGCGGGCACGCCTGTAGAACGCGAAGCGAGCGGCGCCGCGGCTCGCGCCGCGCAAGGTAACCCGCCGCCTCCATCGACGGTATCGCAATCAAGCGGCGCCGTTTTCACGGCCGCCATCGGCGGCGATGCCGCCACCGGCGCCACCGCCACTCACGCCGCCCGTCCCGCTTCAGCTTGCGCCACAGCGATCGTCCCGGCAACTCAGAGTACGCAATCGGTATCCTGTCCGCGACAACCCGACAACGTCAAATCGGCGCCTTGCGGCAACGAACCCGCTTCTTCATCCGCCGCGTCCACAACCTCGACTCCATCGCCGCCGGTTGGCGCCAGGCGACGCGCGGCGTTCGACCAGCGCCAAACTTCCTCTGCCGCCGCCGCCGGCGAAGACCCGACAGGCCCAAGAAGAGAGGCCCGCCACAAGCCTAGCATCGTCCACGTCTGATACGACGCAGAGGAAAGACTTTGTGCCGTCTCACGGGGTTTACACGAACCTCGACGATCAAACTCTGGAGCCCCCCGTGACGGATTCTCCCATGTCGACGGCGGCGGGGGGAGGCAGGGGCTTCTCGGTGGCCTCCATGCTCCCTCAAGGTCAGGACATGAGCGCTTCCTCCGGCTCCTTTGGAAGCTTTACTTTCACATCCGAGCAGGCCGAGATGCTCGCGTTGGCCATGTTGGAACAGGACAGTCCAGGGCGGAGGGCTGGAGGCTGCGTCGGGAATGACGCCGCCGCCGCCACCCAAGCCGCGTGGCAAGCGCCAAAAGGTCCCGCCAGTCGGGAAAAAGCCGCCGCCGCGCAGCAAGCCAAAGCGAGCAAACCCATGGACGCGGTTAAACCTCCCGGTCAGGTGTCCGTCGGGGGACGGGGCGGCGACGGGCATCCGCAGAACCCGGCGGCTCATCTGGTCGCGTACTCCCAGTCGCAGCCTCTGCCGCAGGTCCAGACTCCGAGCTCAGCCCAAAGCGGCGCCGTGGCCAGCTTGAGCGTCAACAACCTGATCAGGCCCAGCTCCTCTCAGCAACCCTTCCCGGGATCTCCCAGTCTGGCGGGCCAGCAGTGCTCGGCGCCCCCGCCCTCGCCCGCCGCCGTCTCGGTCCACATTTCCCAATCGTCCGGCAACACGCTGTCGCCCTGCTCAGGTGCCGGCCAGCTGAACGAGTACGCCCCCATGAAAACGGCTCTGATGAGGGCTCAGGCGGAGCGGCAAGTCAAGATCCTCTCCAAGCGGCAGGCCCAGGAGGAAGTCGTGCTCAACGGCGGCAAACGACCCAAGGCCTGCCCGGCGCCGGCGCCCGCCGTGGGCCGCATGGACGCGAAAGGGGCGGACCGCGGGCAGATGATGCTCGGACAAATGCCTCCCTCGTCGAGGATCAACGCCGAGGGCTCCCTCTTCGCCACAAACTCCTTCATGAGCACCGTCGCCCGAGCCGCGGAGGCGCACCGCCCCCCCGAGCAGAGCCAGCCGGGGTTGCTCCACCCACCCCAGGGCCATCCGCAACATCCCGCCGCCGCCGCCCAGCACCTGGGAGGCAATCTTTACGTGAAACAGCAGCAGCAGCAAGAGCAGCACAGGCACCACCTGTACCATTTGCAACACCACCTGACCCAGCCCGACGCCGCCCAGCGCCACTCGCTCCACCAGAGGGCGCTCCAGCAAGAGCAGCACGCGCAGAAGAAGAGGGGCCTGGTCCGAGGCAGCCAGAGCGGCTCGCCGGCCGCCGCCACCGCCGCCGCCCTGCAGCAAAAGCAGCATCACCTCGAAAAGTCCGCCGTCCAACAGCAGCACGCGCACCCGCAACAGGCGCCGCATCAGCATCAACAGGCGCATCCGCAGCAGCACCAAGTGCCTGCGCACCAGCAGCAGCAGCAGCAGCAGCAACATCATCAACAGCTGCAGCAGCAACAGAACTCCCACAGCAGGCACCAGCAGCATTTGCAACAACAGTTACAGCAGCAGCAGCAGCAGCAGCAGCAGCAGCAGCAGCAGCACTTTCGACACCAGGAGAAAAGCTGCGAGGCCCAGGCAGCGGGAGCCAGAGCCCACCACAACAACCACCTGGCGCAGCAGGACCACCTCAAGGTTCGTCGGCGCCGCCGCTCGCGTTGTCAAAGCGCTAACTCGTCGGTCAAGTTCCAGTACACGGAGGGAACCGGTTGAAAATGGTTGACCCGATACAAATGGGACCGTTTTGCGACGCCTAATTATACAACCAAAATGGCAGACTTCTCGTGGGTTTTTTTTTTTTTTTTTGGTGGACCCACTCATGACCAGGGTGAAAATAGTTTTGGATTTGTCCACGATATTTTGTATTTTGAATTTAGTGTTTTTGTTTTTTAAATTGGCCTACTTTAATTTCATTTTCAGAGGTAGTTTGCATTGTGTCAAAGAGTAAGCGACTATTCTCAAACAACTATTTGATTTTCCTTCTTCGGTCTGCAGACGTAACAGCACTACCAAAATAACCACATTTGAAATGAAACCCAAAATGCTAAGTTTTAGAATCGCTAACTGCAGTTTTTTTTTGTTTTTTGTTGACAAAAGTATTTGGTCAGTTTTGAGTTCTTAGTTTTCATTGTTTGAAAATGACACTTTTATACAAAATAAGTGACGTTTTATTTGATTGCACTCGACAATTACTCACGTAAAAAAAAATAAAAATAATAAATGACCCGAATAAAGACGGATCTAAAACAAAGCATTATCAACCAATTTCAAACAAAGCTCCGATCGAAACCGACGGAAATGACATGTTTTTCACCGACATTTTGTGACGTGACACGACGTTTGTATTTTGTGCGTCGCCCCCTCAGCCTGCTCAAGATCACGCTGCCATGCAGAGGATGATGACCTCAAGGACCCTGGATCATCATCAGCAGCAGCAGCAGCAGCTCATCTCGCCGCCCAGCAATCCGCCATCGCGCCAGGAGCGCCACCGCGTCTCCAACTACTCTGCCGAGGCGCTAATCGGCAAAAGCACCACGAGCGCCGAGCAGCAGCAGCAGCAGCAGCAGCGGATGGCTCACCATCTACCGCCGAGCCGCGGCGGCGAGCAAGGCGACCTGCGCGGCTACATGGACGCGTCGGGGCGAGGTAAAGCCAACGTGCCGCACAACCCGCAGGGCCGAATCCCGTCGGACCACCCCAACGACGCCCAGCGCGCGGTCGGAGTGCCTGCCCTTCAAAAGCATCGCGGCGGGACCGAAGCGCGCATCAGCTCGCCGCTGAGGCTCAGGTCCCCGAGGAGCGACATGGCCGCCAAGCCGCAGAGGGCGCAGCTGCAGCAGGGAAGCTTCCGCCCGGGCGCCGCCGGCCCCCCGCCGGACGGCAGGAACCGCGTCTCGGGCGGCTACGCGGGAGTGCACCTCGGGCCGCAGGGGGCGCACGTGGGACCGGCGGCGCTGCTGCGCGAGCAGGAAGCTTGTCACCAGAGTTTCATGCAGAGCCTCCTGTCGCCCGAGGGGAACCACCAGAGGGCGGCGCAGTGCTGCCCGCCGGTCGGCATGGAGTACCCCTCGCCGGACATCCAGGTCAAAGCGCCCGGCCCCGGCCAGAAAGCCCCCGCCATGAACAAAAGCCACATTTCTCAGGTCAACGCCAACGCGCACGGCGGCGCCCGGGCGGCCCACCCCGCCGAACCGGGCCGCCCTTCGGCACCCCCCAGGCCGCCCGTCGGCCAGCACTCGCGACACGCGCCGCCCGCTGCTGAGACGGGCGGCGGCCCGCCTGGGACGCTGCGGCCCGGCAACCCCTTCGAGCCCGAAGGCCACCCGCCCCTCCCATCCGGAGGCGGCGCGCTCCTGGCCCGGACGCAGTCGGGCGGCGGCGAAGCGCGGCGCAGCGCCATCGTGGCGCTTCATGGCGGACGGCACCCAGGCGCCGGAGACAACAACCTGGCGGCCGAGCAGCACCTGGCGCAGAACTCGGTTTCGTTCATCCCGAGGGCGGCATGAACCCGCCCATCAACGCCAACTCCACCTTCATCCCGCCCGTCAGTCAACCCGGCGCTTCTCGCGACGCCTCCCTGCTGCCCGTCGAGCCGCAGAACACGTTACCCTCCTTCTACCCGCCCTACTCGCCGCCGCCCACCCCAGCCTGCCGGGCGACGTCACCCTGCAGTACTTTTCCAACCAGATGTTCACCAGCCCCGCCGCCCGACAAGCCCAGCGCCCGCCGCCCCTCAACAACCGCCGGCTCCATCCTGTCGCCGCGCATCGCCGGCTTTGCGCAAGCCAGCTTCCCGCTGCTGCCCGACATGCCGCCCATGCCCATCGCCAACTCGTCAGGCATCACGCCGCACATCTCCAATTTCAGTCTCACGTCGCTCTTCCCCGAGATCGCCGCCGGGATGCCCGCCGACGGCTCGGCCATGCCCATGTCGCCGCTGCTGTCGCTCGCCAACGCATCCGCCGCCGATTCGGGCAAGCAACCCAACAGGCCGGCGCACAACATCAGCCACATCCTCGGACACGACGGCAGCTCGGCCGTGTGACCGAGGAAACGGCGACAAACAACGTGAACGGGGCTGTTGTTTACGTGACTGTTTTGATCACATCTGTTGTCATTGATCAGTTTTGTTTTGGGGGGGGGTTGCTTCAAGTTTTATGGGCAGCGTTATCGGTTTGTTTGTAAAAGAACAATCCAGTCTATGTTTGGAACAAGACCTCTTTGGTTTTCTATATGTTGTTGAAGAAGAAACCTGCAGCGTTAATGTATTTGACTAACTTATATCAGGTTGTTCTGTACAGAATCAAGACTGTTTTGTAAATACACACGTTTCATATCAGAAGGTTAGATTGTGCATTTGTACATAAAGAAAATTAATAAAATTTATAAGGGGATGTTTGAAATCTCTGCCCGCTGAAAGTTTGTCTCACAACTAGGTGGCGTGCTTCGGCTCCCCGACGCTTATGAACATTTTGTCGAAACAGTGCAATTTAAAATGACTTTAAAAGGTTTCAAAGTGTTTTTGTAAAACAATAAACTAAGATTTTTTTTTAAAAAGTGTGTTTCATAAAAATATCTTAGATTTTTCTGGAATGTTAGTATTTAAAGTGAAGTATTTTATTTAAATAATTAAAAAATGTTTAATTCCTGCCTGTAAAAACTGCTGTCAATTTTTAACCCCCCCCCCCCTCGTGCCGGACCACTGCGGTTTGGTGACATCCGATTTACAAGACTAATTCGCTAAACATTTATTTTGATCTTTTTTTCTCACACGCAATAACGAGCAAGCGCTTCTCATTTGTCAGTCGAGAAAGAGGAAAGCATCAAAATGAGTGTACGAGTCGGTGCCTACCTTGCCTTCCTTGCTTGATCCAGAGCTGGGTTACACAACGTCAAAGCGCTTTCGAAGGCTCCCTTGAAGTAGTTTCTTTTTATTTTAGAAGCCTTTGTGACTGCTTAACGGCCTTAACGCTTTCGAACGCTCCCTTGAAGCAGTTTTCCCTTTTGGGAGCCATTCCGTTCAATGTATCCATGTTTCACGTTCATTCATAACAACGCGGCTGTTTCTGGCATCTTTGATTGGCTGAATGTCGTACGTCGAGGAACTTCCGCCTGGCGACAACACGTGACATAACAAAGACATTAACAGTCCGTTTTCCTCGTTAAAGAGATTCAAAAAGCAAATAAATATTATAAACACTTTAAACTCTATTTTGGGGGTGAATTAAAATATTTTCGAACTTTTATTCGGCTAACGTCATTCACTAAAGCTATTAGATTTGTGATTGGATGATCAAGCATGCAGGGGTGGAACTTCCGCCTTCAAATGCAATAGATTTCCGTTTCCGCCTTTAACCGCGGAGGGACTAGTATAACTATTTTATACAAATAAAGTCCGACATATTGATATTTATCCATTTCCATACTCTTGTGAAAAATCGTGAACTCATTCAATGCCAGACCGTAAAAACACGTTTGCATGAACACTATCGTTTTTGGTGTTTTTTTTTTTTTTATATGAAGGGCTTCGCGCACCTCCCTCATTACTGTAAATAGCAAGGCTGTGGGAATGATGACAGTATTATATAGCACCACTAGATGGCAGGAGTGACTTTGATCAGATCTTGGTCCACAATTCGTCCGAGTGTGGGCTGTGGTAGGGAGATTCTGCGTCCCGAGGTGGCGTGCGGAAGCTGAGGTAGTGAGAACGTGGATAAATGTTGACGAACAAACACAAATCGGCTTCATTGGCTTTTATTTACATGCAATAGTGCTCCAGCTCATGTAGGCACACACAAACAGACAAAGAAAGACAGGCTACACTGTGAATTTCCTTCATTTTTGCTGGCACAAAAAAGGCATAATACTTGTTAAAAAAAAAAAACAAAACAGTGACGTGAGAAATACTGCCACCTGCCACAGGCGGCTATTTTGGTAACAAAGCAGATATGGATTCAGCTTATCGGTGACTGATAGAAGTACGTCCACAACCCCGTTCAGTGACTTGAGAAAATAAATAATATATAATCTTTTTTTCACACAATGTGGCAAACGCTCACAAATAGCTTGTTAATGATGCGGTTATTGCTATACATAATCGATGAAAAGCGTTATTGACGGATCCATAAAGAAGGTGGGGAATGAGCCACGCGATAAGTGCTGGTTAAAAGAAAGAGCAAGAGTAAAAAGACAAAACGTTTTTTTTTTACCCCTGAAGTTCACCAAATTGAAATTTTGAGGAGGGGGGGGGAAGAAATAAATGTCAATAGATTTTTCAAATTTAAAAAAAGCTCAATTTCAAATGACAAAATATGGACTAAATGAATACAAATGTAAATTTTGAATTGAATTTAAAAAATAGTTTTTAGAATCTTGAACAAAATGTACAAATAAAATTAAAATCACCCTCCCGGCAAAAACCTTTTCAAAATTAATTTATAATTAGAAATTCAAAAAATTGAACTTGTTTTTCCTAGAATTAGAACATTTTAGTTTTCACCCAAATAAATTGTATTTTGGGGGGAAATTTCTACACCATTGTAATTTTATTTTGAGTACATAATTGTGCTCCCCCTCAAAAGTTTCAATTTTGAATAAAAGAAAAATCTTCAGAATTGTGAATAAAAAAAAAATGCCATGTCAAAAAATAAAAGAAAACCAAATTGCATTTTCAAAAAATGTGTATTCATCAATCAAAATTGCTAAACAATTGAGAATTCTGAATACAATTTGCATGATTTAATAGCTCACGTGACAAAAGGGCGGGACTTGTAAATAGAGCCTCCTTCGATATGAAAATAACCTTATATACAGTTAAACATACAGCATGTACAAAGGCATAAATACATAAATATCTGTGGTACAAAAATAAATAGATTTCTCTTTAAACAGTTTTTTTTTTGTTTTTTTTACGCATATGCCGCTTCACTGGGCAGGACGCCGGCTTCCTGTACGGCGTCTTGAGATTGCGGCGGCGGCGGCGTGGTTGACGACGACGACGACGAGGTGAAAATTCCTTCGTCTTCCAGAGATACGATGGCTGGGAAAGACGCCACTTCTACATTTACAAAGAGAGAAAAGCTGTCAAGGGGACGCCGGGGCGAAAAACCAAAGTCGGCCAAACTGAAATGTCATCTCTGAGCGTGCGCAAGTTCCCGGCCTTATATGTCATCATGAAATTGACAATTTGATTTAAAAAAAAAAAGAAAAAGAAATAGCAAAAAAAAAAAAAGAAGTTTTTTAAAGAAATGGACAATTTTCGAGAAATCTAAATTTGCTTTAGAATTTTTTTTTTGTACACTACCATTAAGTTTACTTGAACTAAACGCAGCAGGACCGAAAAGTGACAAGGAATTACTTTGACAGAGCCCCTCTCCCGCCTCGTCTTCATCCCACGTGGACTCCCGCTTGCCATCCGGGTGACAGGAAGACCCCAGCACGGATTCCTCGGCCAACCCGAATGTCTGTTCGTGATGCTCGGGATCTCTGAAGGCGGTGGGGGGAAGAGACACCAAAAAAACCCCGAATCAGTGAAAAGAGTCCAAAGGCTATAAAAGTAGGCCAGCTGGTGCGTGAAAATGTCACCTGGCGCAGAAATGGTACCCGTCGGCGAGTCCCTGCGGTAACAGCGTGTCGCACTCCAGGTCGATGTCCACCTCCTCCTACCACAAATGCCGCCACCCTTCACTAAAGGTTCATTATCATTCCCGAGAAGTTGTGAAGGCTGAGGATCGTACCTGGCGGAGCCCCGGTAGGCCGTGGGTCAGGTGCTCATGATGGTGCTGAGCTTTGCCATTGTGCTGCCCGTTGGGAGAGTAAAACGCAGGCGGGACGGCCAGATGGCCGTCGTCGGGGCAGCGCCCCAAAAGGGCCAGACCCTGCAGAGGCACCATGGTGTACTGGCACGACGACGGCGACACCGGGGCGGCCACGGCCGGGAAGCACAAGTCCGACGTTTGTTCTGGTCAAGAAATGGGGGGAAAAAAAGACATTGTTTTCATTTGTCTCCTTTGGAATTTTAATGTACAACGGTAGTCATGGAAAAAAGTTTTTGTAATAAAAATAATCATTTAAAACAAACTGGGGAATAATTAAGCTCCCCAAAAATGTGTTGGCTCAAAAAAAATAAAAAAAATAAATAGAGTGTACATTTAAGGGGGAAAAAAAAAGCCAATTTATGAATTTTTGTCCCCGTTCACTCACCACCGCTAACGAACAACTTACTCTGCTTGGCCCAGGCCCGCCACAGGCAGAAGGGGATGAAGGCGACGATAATGAACACGAAAGCGCCCAGCACCACGCAGACGATGAGGTAGGGCAAATCGCCAGGCCGCTGCACCAGGCCGCCCGAGCGGCCCGTCTCCCGGTCGGGGCCCTCGGAAGGGGCGGGCCTATGGTGGTGGGGGCGGGCCTTGGTCTCCAGAATGACCACGTTGCCAAAATCGCTTTCGCCCTTCTCGTTGAAGCTCTGCATTTTGATGTCGTACGCCGTCTCGGGCTGCAGGTCGCCGATGGAGTGCCAGTAGCGGTCGCCCTCCACCACGTCCTTCTTGTAGTCACTGTCGTTGTCGCTGTCCGTGGGCCGGTAGTAGATGTAGAAGCCATAGATCGGCGTGTTGTTCACAGGAGTGTACTGCGGATGCCGGGGGAAAAAAGAAAATCACAGTCATTGTCTATCTATGAGATCGTGCTATGAGCTTGTAAGAAAATGGAAGGTTTTTAGGTGTGCCTTTTAGTGCGGAAAATACGGTACACATGGGAAGTCTGACATTGACATTTAAAAAAAAAATATGACAAGAATTTTGTATTTGTAATCACACGAAAATTTGAAATGCCGCTCTTTTAATACATTTGGACATTTCTTGTCACGCGACAATCTCATGAGAGTTGTCAGAATTCCCAGCGGAACTTAAACGCAACACGATGCAGCATCAGCAAAACAAGGGACTCCTTTCCCGGGACGTCTCGTTTTCGCTCCTTACCGTCCACTTCAGAATGACGGTGGTCTCGTTGATGGCTTCGTTGTAGGTGATGTAGGGTCCGTCCACGGGGCGTTCGTGGGTCCGCCCGCCCACCACCGTGTAGGCCTTTGAGGGGGCGCTGGGCGGGCTGGATCCGATCACGTTGACGGCCACCACGCGGAATTTATAGGACGTTCCTACGGGAAGCGAGGACGGGGGGGGGGGGGCAATGATGTTAAGCACGTTTGCATTCACACCCCCTCCCCCGCCCGTTGCCATCAGGCCGTCCGTCCGACCGACCTTTCTCCAGGTTGGCGATCTCCACGGAGAGTCGGGAGGGCGGAATGTTTTCCACCGCCGTCACCCAGTCCTCGCCCGCCTTCTTCACCTTCTTGTACTCGACGCAGAAGGACTGGATGGGGAAGCCGCGGTTGCCGCGCGGCATCCACGTCACGTACGCCGACGTCTCCGTCGCCGTGGAAACCGTGGGCTTGTCCGGCGCCTCGGGATCTGCGCCGAAGGACCGCGGTCAAAAGTCAAAATGGGATTGGACAGATGAGGACTAGAGTTGCACATTTGGGAAACGTGTTCAAAGAAATTCCTGCAATCTTTCCATGGGAAATTTGGGATCCGTTTGAACTCATTCGGTAGCAGCCAATTCTAGACCGAGTCTGAAAAGACGTTTAAAAACGTCTTTGGGAGTGAATGAGTTAAGTGAATGCCTCCCCCCCCCAAAAAAAAATCAGTCAAATTATGATATGAAATTAATATTCCTTGAGAATTAACAAAACATTTGAAAGAATTTAGTGTTACTACACGACGTTAAATGGATAAATCCATTCTTGTATTGACAATTTCACAATAATCAAGAGAATTTTTGTTTTGGGGGCAATACCGGAACAATCAAGTCAGATTGTTCGTATATTATCTTTTCTGTCATCTGATTTATTTTTTTACGTGTTAAATTGAAATACTTGATCAAACCTAATCGCCAAGATCATGTTTTCAAATTGTCCCTAACGACATTTTCAGTTCCACGTTTAACCCTTTCGAGGCACAGCGCTAACTCCAGTGGGGAGCTGATCATGTGATCAGGTTACAGGGTGAATATTGATCAGTCCCAGTAACTCCCCATGGAAATTTTGCAGCAAATTAGGGTTAAGGTTAACTTACTGAGAGCTCATCCGGCGGACAGAAGGGAAAGAGAGACTGAGAAAAGTGGATGTTAGTCCCCCCCCCCCCAAAAAAAAGGAATTAGAAGTTAGCGCGGCACGTGAGCGGAGGCGCAACTTACGCGAAAGCCTCGGCGACGGAACCGCAGGAGTTTTCGGCAGATCGTTATGACCTCCCAATCCTTTCCGACCTGAAAGACACGTCAAGATTTTGAGTGGGGTACGTGAAGTTGCAATGTTTCGTTTTTGGCGTTGCGCGGTAGCATGCAGCCAGCGGCAAAAGCTACAGTATGTGGTTGTTTTTCAATACCTTTCCCCGTCCTGAAGGTCATCATGGCTGGCTGGCTCAAGCCGGCGCAATTCTTGGCGGCCATCTCCACCTCATACAGGCTGTCCGGTTGCAGCTTGGCCAGCGTCAGCTTGTGCAAAGAGCCCGAGATGCTGCTGGACGTCCACTCGGACGAGGGGTCGCCCACCTGCGAGAAAGGTCAAAGCGAGGGTGAACTTTGTGAACGGATACTTGGGTAAAAAAAAAAAGAAAAAAAGAAGTACATGGGGGGGGAAAAGAATCGTTTCACAAGACAAAGAAAGACATTCAAGCATAATCTCCATTCCCCCCAAAAATGTTTATGAAAAAAAAGGCATATTTTTTGCCAATTTTTCGGTGTTAAATTGGTAAAAAAAAGGCAAGTATTGAAAAACGGTCAAAAATTCGGCTTTCAATTCCAATCTTTAATGCTTGGCCAAAAATAATTTCTTTTATTCATTAGAATTTATTTTGAAATAATCGTCCCATTCGTCGGTTGTCAGTTTTTTTTATTCTGTTCAACAGCGAAATTGGCTTCATGACAAAAAATAAACAAATAAATCAAGAAATACTAGGCTCTATTTTTACAAAGGGTGAGGTAAAAAGTGCACCTATTCATTTGTATTTCAAATGTTGTCAGACTTTCATTCTGTCAAATATTGAAAATACCTTTATGACCCAAAATAATAAATACATATACAAATAAAGGCAATTTTTAAAAAGTTGGTTTTTATTTAGTTTTTTTTTTTAAATACAAACGGTGAGGTAAAAAGTGCCCAGATTTATTTGTATTTGAAATCTTGTCAGACTTACATTCTGTCAAATATCGAAATTGGCCCTATGATAACAAATAATTAAATAACTCCAGGGCTCTATTTTTACAAATGCTGACGTAAAAAGTGCACCTATTTTTTATTTTTTTTTTTGTATTTTAAAAGTAGGGGTAAAAAAAAAAAGTAGCTTGAGTACAATAACATATTCGCACTTGGTTATTTCGCAGCATGGCCGGTTCGTACCTTCCTGTACTTGATCATGTACTCCAGCACGGGGGCTCCCCGCTCGTGCCGCGGCCTCCACGTGAGCTCGTAGTAGTCGGCTTTGCCCGTGCGAGGCTGGCTGAGGATGATGGGCGCCTCGGCGGGCAAAATCTGACCCGGGATTGACGTGCAGTCCAGAGGCAACGTGGCCCCCGCCGCGCCGGGCCTCACGGGCGGCTGCTCTTTCAAAACTTTATCCGGGCTGAGCGGGCGATACATGGAGGGCAACTTGGGCCTGGGCAGAATCCCTGTGAAGACAAATAAGGATCAGCACCGCTTTTGGCATCATCGGAATAAGCGACGGCGGAAAATGATCCGGCTAACGAATCTCCCCACCGGCGGTTATGGTGAGGAGTCGGCGGACGCCTGCGAGCTGCCCACGGCGTTTTCCGCCATGCACTGGTACAAGCCCTCGTCCTGCGGGCCACGTTGGAGACCCGCAGCATCCGCGGCGTCAGGCGGTGACGCGGCGAGGGCGAAAGGGGGACGGCGTTGTGCAGCCACGTGACGGCGGGCGCGGGCTTGCCGCGCGCCTGGCAGGTGAAGCGCACCGTCTCGCCGGACGCCGCTTCCTGCTGCAGGAGCTCGACGGCCACCTGGGGAGGCTCTGGAGGGAAGACGACGGACAGACAGAAGTAATCGATTTAGAAATCAGCAATTAAAAAAAAACAAAAAAACAATTTAAAAACGGGGGAAAAAAAGTGGTTATGGAATCTAATTTATGTACTTATTTTGTTTGTTGTTTTTTCAGTTTGCAACACAATTTGACAAAATATCCCAAACTGGGAAAAATAAATAAATAAATAAATAAATACACGCGTAAAGTAACTTGGGCAGCAACAAACAATTATTTTGATACTCAATTAATCTGTTTAATACTTTATTAATACTGTTTAATACTTAATCATTTATTATTATTTTTTTATTATTATGTTTTTTGGGGGAGTTTTCCTTTTTAAATTGAAATTTATTAAAAAACACGACATTATTTGGAGAAATTATGATTCAGTGACTGGTTTGGTCAGTAACGTGTCCCAAAAATGGTCAAAGCAGATGTTTAATTTGATCTTACAGAAATAGGAGAATACTTACCGCCAAAATTCCCGAGATTTTGACTACTTTAGATCAATAGCTCAAAATGATTAATCGATTAAAAATAGGTGTCGATTAATTTGATCTTTCGATGCGTTGTGATTAATCAATTGTTGCATCATACTTTTTTTTTTTAAATCAAGGTTACTGCACATGGACCTCATTCTGCAGTTAACTAACAGAACTGAAAATATTTCACTAAAATACCAGCAAAAATTAGACCGCAAATTAGAATTGGCGATCCATCCATAATTCAAATACATATGCTACCACAACGCATCTCGCCTTTGCGAGTAGACAAAATATTCATGGAAAGCCTAAAAAAAAAAACAACAAGTAGCATGAACACTCACCAGCCAGTACTCGGTACACGTTTACACATTGCACACAATGAATAGCAAAAAAAAAATTGAACACATTCCAACAAGGAGAATAAACTCAGCACGTGCACGTCGAGGCTGAGTTGATGGTTGACTTCTTGTGAATTGAAGGGGGGGGTGGGGGGACCGAGCTCATTACTCAAGAGGCGTGACTTTAATTCGAGCCAGCTGCCCGGGAGGGACTGTGACAACATATGCGGAAAATCACTGGAAAAACACTAATCCATAACTTGGACAGGAGACAATGGAGCCGTCTTTCTGCGCCAGCTTGTCCTGTCAACAGAGCGTCTTACGTTTTATGCTGGAGCTTGGCTACTACTACTTTTTGTTCAGGTCTCATTACGTTTTGCGTGTTCATTTTGTTTTTCTTTATGTTCGGAGTATTTGTCAAGTGGTAGATGAAAATAAAAAGGTTGGCAAGTATTGCGTAAGAAAGTCAACCGGAGTCCCCAAATGATAATAGCAAAATAAGACATTTAAAATTCACCTTAAAAGCTGATACGGATATGGAAAGAATTGACTTAGCGCTATGACGTTCATCTTGTCCTTTATTGTTCCCCAGACAATGGTCTTTTTGGGGGGGCGGGGGGGGGGAGCTCCGAAAGATGGACTGCGAATTTACATTGGAGGGACGTTCCAATTGTTTACGGTTAGCATTTACGTACAGCGATTAGCGCATTAGCTCGAATGTGTGGCAATTTGAACGTACCGGTATTACCCCGCCCCGTTTAGGAGATAGGACGAAAATAGAAGTCAGAAACGAGCATTCAAAAGTTTTGAGACGGTCAAATTAAATCGACCCATATTAGGTTCACGTGTAGCGATATGAGGACTCGTTTGACAAATCCACGACTGAAGCCTCACCAAACACTTGCACGTCGTAGAGCACGGTGGCGGCGACGGCGGCGGCGGCGGCGGCACCGATGCCGTTGTCCGCCCGGCAGGCGTACGTTCCCGAGTCGCCCTCGGCGGCGGCGTCGATCAGCAGGTTGCTGAGCAGGAAGCGGGTGTTGTTGTGGACGCGCAGGTCCTGGCCGTCCTTGGCCCAGGTGACGTGCGGCGTCGGGATGCCGCTGGCCACGCACTCCAGCACCAGTCGCTGGCCCCTGGTCACCATGATGGAGCGGGACGCCGGCGGATAGATGATGCGGGCCGCTTCAGACGTGGAGCCTAGGGGGGGAAAAAAAATAAAAAATAAATGACTGAGGGCCGAGTGACTGAAATTTCCTGCTTGCTATTGACATCACAATGTGCGCTTTGGTCCTTTGAAGCGTTGAAAATGATGGCAGCCGCGGAACATCAAACTGCCAAGTGTGTGCCACATGTGCGTCACGTGTGCAGATTTATAGCACATAAACTTTGCTTTGAGAGGCGATTTGTAAGTTTTTCTTTTCGTATGAGTTTTTTTTCTGAAAACTGGGAGTATTTGTCGAGTGCAAGATTTAAAAAAAAAAAGGTCGCCAAGTATTGCGCAATGGAGTAAACGACAATTTGGAAATCATTTCCACATACTTCTTTGACACCAACGATAAAAAAAAAACAAAAAAAACGATAAAAACCACGACAACAATTTTCCTTTTGCGATGGGAGACATTTATAGGGTCTTTAGGTTTCACCGTACAGGCAGCGGCGCCTCCATCTGGCGACTTACGGCGTATGCGCAGGCGGTCGGCCGAGGACGACGTCTTGACCTCCTGGGTGACGGGGTTGTAAGCGGCGCACTTGTACGGGCCCTCGTCCTCCCGCGTGGCGTTGGCGATCTGCAGGTTCCCTGACGGCATGATGAGGTAGTTCCCTGTCGAAAGAGAGAGACAAACAGCTCCAATAGCCATCTTGCGGCCAAGGACACGGCGCTAAGAGGCAGATGTGAAAACAAAGGCGGCGGCCGCATTCGCGGGAGCCCGATGCGTTTTTCCTGCGGCCCATTTTTACGGCGGGGTGTGGAAACTTCCGAGAGGGAGCAATTTTTTGTTGTTGTTGTTGTTGTGAATGTAAATAATACGAAAGACAAATATTTTCGATTGGATTACAGCAGGGGTGTCAAACTCATCTCGCATTTTGGGCCGCATGCAACCTCGGTAGATGTCAAGTGGGCCGGACCATTTAAATGAGACCACATTCCGCTCTAAATAACCAAAATATCATGTCTTTCTTTTGTTTTTGGTATAGTGAAGCACAAGAACATCAGGAAAATGTGACAAAACATGTCATGAAAGACCTTAAGATTTCCTTAGACAAACGTGCCATTTACTTTGATCATTCACATATATGCATTGCTGATTGTACAAAGGCACAAAACTTTAACAAGTAATTGGTATTGAAAAATATAGTCATGCATTCTAAGATTAAACGAGATTGATAAAGAAAGGGATTTTTAAACCAGTTACACATGTGCATATCAAATGTAAATGCAATCCCTGCCTACACTTTACAAACTAAAGAGAAAACAGTGCCCCTAGCGGATAATTCATGAATTGCATTTTATTTAAAATATTAATCCCGTTTCTTTTATGCAATTTTTTTCACTTTTAAATTATCCCGCGGGCCTGATCGAACCTCGTCGGGGGCCGGTTCTGGGCCGCATTTTTGACACCACTGGATTAGAGCGTAGTTAAACACTTCCTAAACACTGGCTTGCGGTCTTTTGAAACATTCGTTACGACAGCTTGAACAAAATGGTGGCGCAAACAGAAATCGCCAAATCGCAAATCAGATAACAATAACAATGCAAAGAAATCGTGAAAATATAGCCGGTCTCTTTCCCATCACCTTCGACTCACTCCGCTACCAGATTAAACCAGAGCGGGGCAGCCTGGAGTCAAGTGATAGCAAGCCGCGCTTTCAAACGCTCATTTCCTCGCAGATAAAGCGACCGCTATCAGGGAGCTACAGCTCGCAGGCATCATTAGCATACCGGCCGCAAAGCGCGGCCGCTTTTCTTCTCTTCCGGGCAGCTTTCGAAAGTAAATAGAAAACACAGGCAGGCCACAATTGCCATGTTTGAACATTCTTGAGATAATCAGCCTTATCGGGGCCCTTTAATGATGGGCTCGGATAGCACCGCAGTGGCATTCCAGTAAATTATGAAGATAGCACAAGGAAGTGGGAATGACGGGGGGGGGGGGCGGGGCAAACCTTTGGATGTCTCCAGCCATTCCTGCTTGACACTGTAGCGGACCTGCGCCTTGGGCTGGCTCTCTGGGAGGTGACACTCGATGACGGCCGTGTTGCCTTCGTCCACCTCGATCTCCTGCTGGTCGTCGGGCTCGAAGTCACGCAGCTCTGAGAAGAAAAGCCCGACGGGTCACATCCAAGCACCGGTCATGTCTTGCATCACAGAGTGAGTGATTCGCCGGAAACGTCTTTTTGCCTATGATCACATTTTTGGCCATGTGCTATTATGTGACGACAATCGCTTGAATTCTTTCTATGTCTGGTTCTGCCCAGCAACATCTTGCAAAAACATGCAGTTCATTCATTTGGCATCTTCAGAAGTACCGGAGATGGCACATTTTGGGGACTTTAGTGGGCGGTTTGAGGTATTGGAAAGATCGTCAATCGCTGAAGTCGTCCAAGAAATGATCAACCCTAATGACGGTCCATTTCGCCCCCCCGCCCCACCCAAGAAAAGCAAAACAGTTAGCCGTAAAACATCTCAAAGCCACAAATGCATCATTCAAGTCCTCGTCATTAATCCTGTCAAAAAAGCAGACGCAGCCTGGCTAAAATTTACGGTCGGCAGCAACATTAAACGCGTTCAGTAACAGTCAATTCTGGAACCAAGTCTGAAAAGACGTCTCAAAACGTCTTTGGGAGTGAATGAGTTCATGAGAGCATCAAGAGATTTCTGGCACATGCTGGCCGCGTCCTACGCGCGACAACAATCGCCCGTGTCCGAATTCACAGTCATCTTGTTGTTTCTGCTATCTCACTGCACCCCAAACACAAAATTTGGCTTTTATCTGCAGCTAACTTGACTTCCCAAAACCCGAGAGTCGTCATTATTAATCCTGTCAAACCTTATGCGGGGGCCGGCTCACGTTCTGTGGGAAACATGGGAGGGGGTGGGATTCCCAGAGCGGGAGTGGGGGGGGGGGGTTGACTTGTGCCGCCAGAGTCCTGCAGACACACAGTCTGCAGACACAGATTTGACCCTTGAACCCTTAAACCCCCTGCCAGAGGGTTCAGGGGTGAGAGCTGCCCGCACGATCGGGTTTCAGGGACATAGATCCAGCTTGGGGTTGGGGAGGGAGAGCCACTCGCTGCTCTTAAGAGGCCGGAAAAATGTCGGGACGGAGTGGTTTTTGAAGGGGGGGGGGGCACGAAAGGAGACGATTGAGACAAAGCGCAACACATTTGATCTATTATTTTTCCAGAAGAGCTGTGTGATGTACCCTTTACGAAACACAACCTCGCTCCATTCTCCCCCCCCCCCCCGCCCCAAGAAAGTGTGTTGTTCTTGGCAAATTGCTGGCCCGTCGGGGTGATTTACTCAAAGCCAAAGAACAAACGGCTTCTCTGCAAGACGACTCTTGATTTACTCTCTGGGCCCTGCTGTCTTTCTGCCGGAGCAATAAAATGTGGAGAAATGATGCAGGAGGTAAGGGGAGGGCGGATGGGGCGGATGGGGGGGGGGGGACGCAAAACGCACACCTTCCCGCAGCCAAAAACATGTCAGGCGAAGTGCTGTGAGCGCTCCATTTGCAAAATCAATCAGGTGGTGTTTTTACAGCCGCCTCCCCCCTCCCTCATATCTGCTCACCTTCCTCCTCCCACATTCTTCCGTGCATATGGGCGCCTCTCAGGTGCGTGCGTGCATCGGGGGGATTGATTGCCTTCATAAAGCCGAGCGGACCTCCCGCACCGGAGGGCCTGCTTGGCAGAGGCCCGCCTTAAATCCTTCATCTTTATGGATTCCCAATCATAGCGCAGAGGGTAGCTGAGGAACCAAAGTACCCCCATGGCTCAAAGAGGGAAAAAATGGATACAAACACACACACACACGGGAGCAGGCACGTACGCTTCTCCCGCTGGAGCAACTCCCTGGAAGTTCAAGGCTCAGCCGATGGTGATATATATATATGTGTGTGTGTGTGTGTGTGTGTCGAGATGTGCTCCAGTGTTTGCAAATGTATCATTATACACAGTGCTTTGTAACTAACAGCAATGGAATAAGGCAATATTCTCCAAGAGGAGACTATGGGCAGCAAAAGTGTGCTAGTCCCGCTGCTATTAGGATGAGATCACGTGACCGAGTTGTTCTTTTTTTTTTTTTTCCAGGCACGGCGTGAATTTACTTATCGGGAAATAAGCTCTTTTTTCTCAAAGGGAGACTGCGGGCATCAAAAAAAAACTATGGCATGGAGCGCGATACTACGGCATGGGTCACAGTGGCATAACGTAAGTTTGGGTGTCTACTTTGGCACTTCTTTCAGCGCTCCCCGTCTTGACTTTTAGGAGTATTTTTTTTCCAAGAGGAGACTGTGGGCAGCACGAAAACAGAGCAATGCGGCGTGTGATATTAACTGCTGCATCCAGGATGAGATCACATTTGGGTGGGTTTTTTTTTTGGGGGGGGGGGGGGTTTCTAGCCGTCTTTCCTGTATTTACTTTTCAGGAAGGAAACTCATTTTATCCGAGAAGAGACGGCGGGCGGGAACAAAACAGAGGGCTGTGGAGTCTAACAATGAGGCCAGTTCCAGGGTGACTTAATACATGCCTATATTTTGAAAGTTGTAGCCATGTGTCCTAATTTACTTTTCAGACCAATTTTATCCAGAAGGAGACTGCGGGCTGCAAGAACTCTGACCTCTGCAGCAAAGTGCAGACTGTGACATGCAGGGGGTCACGCTAGCACGTGTGTTCATGCTGGTTATTCCTCGCCGTGTTTCCCGTTTTGGCTTCTTGATAATTAGCAATTCATTTTGACCCGTGAGAAGATTGCGGGCCGATGTGGAGCGTAACAAGACCGCAACATCTCAGGTTGTGTTTTTCTATCTTGACGAAAATGATAAGAGAGGCGTGGCAGGAAAGAGAAAGTGGCGAGGAGACAGAGAATGTGACAGCCAGGTTTCATCTTGTGCGGGGATCTTGTCTCGACCGGCCCTGAAACCCCTCCTGGTGTCATCATCATCGTCATCGTCGTCGTCGTCATGGCGTCTGACGCCCCTCACGCATGGCATCGCATCACGCACGGCTACATGTTCCAACTTCATCACATGGACCAGCTGTTGGGGCCTTACGGAGAGCAAATGGGGGTTGGGGACCACTGGCCAAGTCCTGGTCCTTCTTCCTGTTTCGACTGGGCCCTGGTGCCCCCCCCCCACCACCACCACCACCACACCCCTCCATTCCTACGCTTCAGGTTACACGGCTTCAGGCCCCCTCGCAGTCCCAGGATGCATATCAAATGTAACCTCGCATGCACTGGGAGAAGACTCAACCCCATTAGAGCAAAGCATGAAAAAAAAAAAAAAAAGTTTGGGACAAACTTCTCTTAAAGTATCCAACAGGCTTCCTGATGGCTTTTTTTTTCCTTTTTTCATGCGTGTGAAGGGTGCGCCAACTTTGCTCACAGTCCCCCCCCCCAAAAAAATGGACTGCTCAAAAAGTATCTAAAAAGGCTCCGTGTGGACTTTGGAGGGTCGGTAGCGAGTGTGCGTGAATGTGTGGCTGCACGGGTGGCTACTCACTAGCTGCGGTGACGTCAGCGGGCACACTGGCCAGGGCCCCGACCCCGGTGGCGGCCACACACTGGTAGCGGCCTAGCGTCACGTTGGACAGCGTGCTGACGAACAAGCCCGCGGGCCCCAGCGCCACCCCGAGGTCCCCGTCCGCGAGTCGCCGGCCGTTCAGGCGCCAGCTGATGGAGGCGGAGGCGGGACGGGCGGCGCAGCGCAGGCTCACGCTGCCTCCCAACTTCTGCACCACCGAGCCGGGCTCCTCGGTGAACTCCGGGACTTGGTCTACGTGACGGGATGACAGAATCTTCTCAACATCCGGGCGACTCTTTGCATTGCCACAATTAAAAAAAAAATATGAATGGAAAAAAAAAAAATTGTGACCAATTCTCACGATATTCCCTGTAAATCAGAATGGCAACAACTTTCTCGCATTCTCCATTCCACAGTTCCTCAGCTCTTCCCCACTGACAAGCAATTTTCGACAGAAATTGCACTCTCGAGTTTCCAGCAAATTGCTGTGGCAGCTGCCAGATGCGTTAAACACGCACCTCCCTGCCAGGCGAAATATTTTGTCCTCGGCAACGTTTACCCTTGGCCCAGGTGTTAGGAAAAACCCATGTAAAAAAATAATAAAAAAGGCTTCCTTATACATATAACGTACAAAGCAGACTATACAGTAAACCCAAGATGTACTCACCAGAGACGGACGCACTGCTCTGAAGGCAACATAGCAGTACTGCGCCCAGAGCGCACAACACGGGGGTGCTTCTTTTTCTCATCCATGGAGTCCAGTCACGTTTTCCAGACATCTTCCATGCAACACCCCTCTGAAACACACACGCACACACACACGCGCACGCGCACGCACAACACAAAAGAAGGTCAATAAGTGGGAACGTACCACTCAAAACTCCACAAAAATGAACATCATGTAGTCATTGGCGCATATTTGGATGAAGGTGTTGATTTAGAATGTGCAATGGTAAAAGCTAGGACAAAAAAACAAGTCCTATGTTCCAAATCCCAATTACAATAATTCACATTCATTCCCGAGGCAAATGTGTTCAAGGTTGAATCGGTGCTCAAATTTGTAAAATGGTGACGGAATTGAAAAGCCGGTGCATTCCGGTGCCCGATGCCGGATGCATTCCAATTTTTGAATGAGCGAAAAACAAAGGAAGACATGCGCATGAAGCTTCTTCGCAACGTGACACTGCCCCCACCAGGCTCGGCATGCATATTACACTTCTCTATATCCTTTTTGCAGGCATATTAAGGACAGAAATGATATGCGACTTTCCTGTTCTCCTGCACACACACACACAAACAGGCGGCTATGAGGGGAGCGGGGGGGGGCATCCTCAGCAGCAACCGCACAAATGCTGACCCTGTCTTCCTGCACCCCCACCAGCCTCCCCCTTTCCTCCAGCTCATCAAAGAGGCTCCCTCATTCTGGGGCCCGTAACACGACGCCTTCCTGCTCAGGTGTAACTGACACAGGTAGAGGTACCCGGGCGGCTGGGCGTTCGGAGGGAGGGATGGGGAGGGAAAAAAAAACAAGGGGGTGCATTGACGGGAGGTTTGGAGTCAATCTAACAAGAAAAAAAACAAAACCCACCAACAGACCTAAAAAAAATAAAGGTCATGGATTCCTACTAAAACCACTAACAGACCTAAATATGTGATGCTATGACGGCTTCAAGCTAACAATCGCAACAGACCTAAAGGAGTCAAGGTAACTAATTCACACAAGACCCACCAAGAAATGCGAATAAGTGAGCCACCGGCAAACTGAAGTCTTCAAACAAACAAACACGGCAAAAGGCTAAACGCATCAAGCTAACAAATGCTGACCAAACCAGCAAGAGAGCCAAAATAAAGTCAACACACAAAACCACCAAAGAAGTCCAGCTCGCTATTGCTAACAAAATCTCCCAACAAAAATGGAGATTGCGTTAGCCATGTGCAGCTACGCTAATACAAATAGTCGGCCTATTAATGTTAATGCAGACAGAGTGTGCATCTCTTCCCTTCTCTCTTGTTGCTCACTGCCAAGTTTCCTGAATTCTTTCCTGTCAGGTTAAACTAACAACTTCCCGTCAGGATGAGGAGGGTGGTCCCGCGCCTCTCAAACCTCCCTTTCTCCTCTTTTCCCCCCCAGCCCCCTCCCGGTACTGAACATGCGTAGTATTCAAACTGGGCTACGTGTTTGACCACTTATCGGTGATTAACAAGGCCGGTGGGACACAAAAAAACAAAGAGGGCGAGGAAGACGAGCGGGGAGAGAGGATGGAAACTCTAACGTCAAGTTAAAACCAAGAGCTGATGGAAAAACTGTTGTTAGCCAATAGTCTCACGGAGGCGCACGCACACGCAGGACCACACACTGTACGCCATTAATAAGAGCAATATTGGATTAGCGACCACCCTCCAACATGCAAAAGAAAAAAAACCAAAACACATGCTGTAATAATCACATCATTTATCCAGGTCGCTTTCACTTTTCTTCACTTTTTTTATTTTTTTTTTGCCGTTACAGTACCAGCATTTCACAGCAATGCTGCTAACTCGTCGCTAATGCTACATGGCCAAAAAAGCAACAAACTCACTTGAGCTTTTTTTTGTCATTTTAGCACCTGCCCTAGTTGTAAAGTGTGATTTGGGATCATTTTATAAACCGATGTAGTAGATATAAATGGAAAGTGGTTAAATATTTGTCAGTCGTCATGGCCTAAAAGCTCAAAAGTTCAAAAAGACTCAAGGGAAGCTAACAAATGCTACCACAAAAATCCGGAACAGAAGTAAAAAAAAGTGAAGCTAACAACATGGAAATGATGTCAGCGCGATGCTGCGAGAATTGGTACCACGCATAGCAGACGACACAAAAGGGGTTGAGGGGATACATTGAGAAGTAATGAAGTTACTCTCTTTCACTTTATGTTTTGGGAATATCTTCTCGTGGCGAGACCACACAATCCCAAAAAAGGGCGTACGAAGGGGCTCATTTCAACCTGACTCTGCATTTTCACCAAGCGATTTGAGACGGCTACATTTTGACGCGTCTTTTAAAGTGAAATGTCACCGTTTTTGCTTCAATTTCTCTGCTAATCGGCAAAATAGCTGCTAATTGCTAACAATATGGCTACCATCCCGCCCTCTGTCTCGCAACACACGCACACGCGCACGCACACACACACACACATTAAATATAAGTACAATTGGTCAGTTATGATATGAGGTGTACTCAGTTGAATTTTCATTAGCATGTGCAGGTGTACTGGCCACGAAAAACAAGATGTCACAACTCCTACATATGTAAGACATCGTTATTTACCTGCTGGAATGGCGGGCACGTCGAGTACATAAACCAACTGTAGCGTCTACACACGCTACTCTTACATTTACGGTCTTGCGGCGGGCGTTTAGTGGCGAGCGCAACACGGTCAACAAACAAAGTGTGCGAGCCAGCCTGAAGGCTTGTGGCTTCTGTGGCCAAAGCTGCGACAGCTGCCCAAAAAAAAAAAAAAAAGAGACGCACATGTGCATCCAGCACCTGTTGCCCACCGCAGGCTTCCCAACAACTTTTTGCAAACAAGGAACTTTGATTTGGTGGGTAAAAAGACACCGTCAGACCGGGAGATGTTTGGCTAACAAATGCTAACAAAAACCACCAATAGCTCTAAAAGACCTCAAGCTTGGACTTCACCAGGCCAGGGTGTTGGAAACAAATATATAAGGCAATAGTGTAGAATCATATTTAACTGGAGAGACACTTTATACGCTACATGGTGTTTACGTCCAATTCCACATTTGATGAGTGGGCAAGGCATTCCGGTGAGCCAACTACACATATACAAAAAAAACTCAATTTTCCATAAAATGTTATCTTCGGAGCACTGTCGACGAGAAGGGAGGACAGGCCAAGCTACGAGATGGATGGTTGTTAAAACAGCAGTAATACGTCAGCCGTGCCTAAAAAACAACCTCCCCCCCCCTGGGCCCTGTCCGAATGGGATTCATTAGTCAGCTGGCCCTGGTGTTTGCTTTAGCGGATACCCTGCCTCCAGATGAAAACTTGCCCTAACATCTATGTCCAACTTTTTCCATCCCGAAAAAAAAAAAAAACAGACATACACACAAGCCTCCTACACAGCAGCATCGAGGCTGATGTAAAACAGAACACTCGCACCCCCTTCCCACCCCCCACCCCCCTCTTCCAGCACACACCAGAAATCCATACATGCCCATGTGCAGGCTTAAAAACTCTTCATATCTTCCAGCTGTGGATGACTGCAAAGTCCAACCACGGTCAAGCAGGAAAAGCGTACACAGTCGCGGCAAAATACTGTTCCGCCGTGGCGCGGTGTCACGCAAAAAAGGCGCAAGCGGTTAGGAACAAAGGGGGGTAGGCCGATTGTTTGAATCGGGTGTGTTGAAGTAGCGAAACGACCTAAAACAGGCAGGATGTGGCTCTCGAGGAACCCGAGTTCCATACTCCAGGGTTAGAATTTGGATGTTCTATTTGGGCTCTCTATTGCGTGTGTGTGTGTGCGTGAAAGGTCAAAGTTGACCCACAAATTTCCCAGTTTTGAAGGAAGTAGCAGGAGGCAGGATGTTGTATCCTGCTTTCGAGCTCCCCCCGTGTCCCTCTAACTCTGTCGCTCCCACCTCAAAACCAAACCAGCCTCTTATTTATAATCACACCCCCCCCCCCCCTCTGGTACAGCTTTTGAGGGGGGGGTCTCCGCGTGAAACGGGCTACGACGTAGAACGCACTGTACACAATCTCGTGCCAACAGTGAGTTTGTGACGGACGCAAATGACGACGAGGAGCAACAAGTGGCGCCTTATATGTCCGTGGCATTTCTGGTCACATGACAGGACACCCCCCCCCCCCCCCTTCTCATTGTGGTCCAAGCCCGGTGGATAAATTCATTTTGACAACCTTGCTAACAGAACAAAAGCAGGCCGCAGCCTCCTCCCGGAGTGCTCACATTCCATCTGCTTTCTGGCATGAAGACGAGGGAGGAGGAGGAGGAGGAGGAGCAAGGGGGCCGCAGCCAGGATGGAGGGGTGCGCCTGCGAGTAACTCCCCCTCTGTTGAATATTCATCCCTCGCCTACTCCCCCCACAACTTTTACGTCTTCTTACGCCCCTCCCTTACTCTCTTTCCTCCCCTTTTAGATAAACACATGCGGTGTCAAGTGTGAGGAGTGGCGGGGTTTCAACGGGGGCCCGCTCTGCCTCGGCGGCCCACAATGCATAGCTGCGGCGCGGGAGGCCGGTTGCCCCGGGCGACGCTAACAGGCAGAACGCACCTTAATAGAGTGGAGAGTCATTGTAAAGCAGTGAGCCGGCACCCGGACAAAGACCCCCGCGGACCCCTGGAGAAAGGGGAGACGCTGCTCTGAAGGGCCCGGGGAAGAGCTGATGGGCCACGCTCAATGACCAAAGGGGGTGGGGGGCTCAATGACCAAGTGGTAGTGAGTGGAGGGTTTTATGGATTGATGGAGGACGTCAACTGGCAGGCGAGCCCTTCATTGGACACAATGTGCCGGCATATTTCCACCTAGCCACAGGCGACGAGTTGGGGGGGGGGCTGTCCGCTGGTTGCTTAACAAATATCCAAGAATCCAGTCAACAAGTCAACATAAACAAGTCGAGGGTACACGTGGTTACGTTTCAAATGGAGATTGTTTTGGTTAGAGTTCACACAACATTGTGGAGCGCTTTGCCCTATCCCGCCCGCTGCCTCTCAAAATCGAGCTGGCCTTTTTTACGCCAACAGAAGGTCGTTTGACTTCAACGCAGGCTATAAAGAAGTCGTCAGTTCCCCAGGGCGAGGTAGACCCCGGTGATTTCTTTATCTTCAAAAGCCCCACTAAAACCGTAAATGGCGAATACGATCAACGCTGGGACACAGCGTAGAGGTGGACACCCCCCCCCCACCCCCGAGAGCTGTGGAAGGGCACAGTCGACCGTGCCAAATGAAAAACCATCGGAGATCAAATTTGAAGCGTAGTCACCGAGGCTGTTAGGAGGATGCGAGGATCGGCGACGAGGGTGGGAAGTCGAGAGAAAATTCCCAGGCAACAGGTGGAGAACGAGGAGCGGTTCTCACATGCCATTAAATTGCCATACAAAAAGCCATCCAAGCATTGCTTAACGAGATCCCCCCGCCTCTTAATACCCTCAAACCATCTTTCAAGCTAATAATGAGCTATATACGCCCGGTCCAAATCCACAGATCGGTCCCTGCGAACCGACACTAACGAGCTACACGCCGTCTTGGAGGGTGGGGGGGGGGGGATTAACGAGGGAGATCTGGACAGAATTGAAAGCTGGCTGGCTGGCTGTGGAGTGGAGTGGGCGTTGAAATCAATTAGGTGGCGTCGGCCAATTTGCATGATTTAGATAAGCAAGCCGAATTAACCGCGCCGGGCTAATTACAGCTCACACACCCTCTCACTGACGATTTTTTTTTTTTTTTGCACTTGGCGTGAGACGCTGGCGGGAAGCGATGGGGCCATAATAACAGGACACCATCTTTTTTTTTTTTTTTTTTGGAAAGGGGGATAGAAGCCATTTGTGTATTGGCCAATCGCGTGAGAGGGAGGAAAATAGAACATGGGAAACGGCTAAATAACTCATTAAAGCCAGCCGGTTTCTTTGATAGCAAAACACTTTTTAGATCAAATCAACTTTATTTTCAACTAAACTCAATCGAAGAATCATCGCATTGTTCACGAGGGATAGAAAGGTCTTTGCTGGCTAAATGATGAGAAAACTAAATCAAATTAAATGTTCCCCAAGTATCATTCAAGCAAGGGGGGAAATAACGGTCTGTTTATGTCGAGAAATTCGCTCGGAAAGAAGAAATAAGTGGGGAAAATCTGTCTAAGGTAGTTGAAGTACAGCCAACGTGTACAGAAATACTGTGCGGCGAAAAAAAACCCAAAAAGTCCCCTGATTTCATTAGTTTCAATATAATGGACTCTGTTGTGGCAAGTTGGCGCTAGCTTAGCATATCCGAACCGCCGTGCCGCATATATTTGACGTCGGGGTCGTTTTCACGGCATTAAAACGAAGGGGGAAAATGAAAACAACTCTCCATTTTCGATGCTTCAAATCAACCTACATGAGGAAAAATTGGAGCGCGGTCGGGGAAAAATCCTTCCCGGGATTCGGCATCCGCGCAGAAAAAGCTCGCTTAATAGCCGCAATTTCGAAGCAGTCATCACACACATGCGCTTACATATTTTGGCGCGGCCGCAAGTATGCTCTGGCGGCCTGTTTTCTCTGCCCGCGCATACGCGAGCAATCACACGCGGGCCCATTACATGGTAAAAGTATACTCACACAGGCACACAAATATGCAAACCTCAGAGTCTTTCTTGGTTTTTCTCAATACACACACACAAAAACAGACAGTTGCCACTTATATCCTCGAGCGCATGGTGGACAACATATGGCCCGCGGGCTACATTTAGCTCACTTTGGCCGTCAATGCGGTCCATCGAGCATTTACAGTACATTAACAAGGGGTCTTGAAATTTGTTGCGTAAATAAGCGCAGGGTTGGGAGATTACGCAAATATGCGGGGGTGGGGTGGGGGATCAATTTAAAAATCTAATGTCCTTGATCTGTCCTAAATTCAGTTTTGCCGCT